>CM053400.1:101279773-101303645 GCA_028644305.1 Xerus rutilus
CAAGCACGGGGCGCCGCCTGATCCATGGGGGGTTCTTCCTCTTGTCTGCCAGGGAGCCTGGGCGGCTCATCCCATAGCGGTAGTGAGGGGGCAGAGTGACCTTGGATGCCAAGGCCAGTAGTACAGAGAGACGCATAGCTAAAAGCTGTGAGAAATCCCCTTGCCAGTGGAAGACTCAGAAACTTTGCTTGTCAGCTCTGGGATAGAGATAAAAGAGGACAAAGAAGCAAGGACAGGAACACTTTTAAAGCACCAACTCAACTGCTCAGTGGATCTCATCTCATTGAATTCTCACAAGATGATACTATGATCTCCACTTTACAAATTAGAACAGACAGATTAAATAACTTGCCAGTAGAGATTAAATAATTTGGGCTGAGGTTGTGGCTCAGTGGTAGAGCACTTGCCTAGCATGCTTGAGGCACTGGGTTCGATCCTCAGAACCACATAAAAATAAAGGTTCACCCACAACTTAAAAAAATATATATATATTAAAAAAAAGATTAAATAACTTACCATGGCCACAAAGCTAAAGTGTGGGGAAATCATCATTCAAACCCATATATATCTGACTTCAAAATTAAAAAAAAAAAATTCACTGAGGCCAAAGACCCTGGTATCTAGCTCACTTCTAAATCGAGCAGACCCCAATAGAGCTTGGCACATAGTAGGCACACAAGAGAATTAAGAAAAATGTTATGAAACACAGTATAGGAAGAAAATAGGTAATGGAATAAATTACTGGCACAGGGCCCAAAGGCAGGCAGTCATAAAGCAATGAACAAAAAGGTAGCAGAGATAAACACTGGAGTTAGAATGTCCCCATCCCACTTCCCATCTCTACCCTCAGACAGCAAATAACTACTCCTCCCCAAGAGGGCTTCTTTTCTAAGGGAAAGGACCCACATTGAGACTTCCACTGCATGCTCTGGATGTACTGTGCAAGCTAGTGGGGTCTAGACTCTTAAGGATGTTGGCTCCCAAATTTCCCAATTAAGTATGTGTTATAAGCCTCCCAAGTTTGGGCAGTGGACTAAATTAATGGGCTAGTAAAAGAACTGGCAAAAATAATAGAGGCTAGGCAGGCATAGTTGTATATGCTATAATTCCAGTAACTCCAGAAGCTGAGGCCGGAGGATCCCAAGTTCAAGGACAGTTTCAGCAATTTAGCAAGCTCTAAGCAACTTAGGAAAACCCTGTCTCAAAATAAAAAAAAGTAAAAAGAACTCAGCTTGTAGCTCAGTGGTAAAACATCCCTGAATTTAATCCCCAATACTGAAACGAAAAAAATAAAAAAGGGCTGTGGATGTAGCTCAGTGGTACAGTGCTTGCTTAGCTTGTAAGCAAGTCCTAGGTCCTAGGTTCAATCCCCAGTACTGCATAAACAAACAAACAAACAAAGCTTTCTTTAGTTTACTGAACCCTAGCTACTTTCTAGGTACCATGCTAGGTGCTTTGCTGTATCATATCATTTAAACCTAAGGACAAGTGATAAAGAGGTACATTAATCTTGTTTTGTAGATAAGGATGAACCTACCTACCAAATACTAATAAAATGCATTATAATGGCATAAAGAGCCCTGGACTGGGGAGTCAGACCATTTGACTCCTTACTGTCATCTGGGTTCTGGACTCTGCTCTGTTCTTTTACTGTGTGACCCTAGACAACTTAACTTCTGAGTTTCAGTTTCACCATCCATAAAACTTTACAGGGCTCTTGGTATCATTTAAGTTTTTTTGTTTTTTTTTGGGTACTGGAGATTGAACTCAGGGGCACTCGACCACTGAGCCACATCCCCAGCCCTGTAGAGACAGGGTCTCACTGAGTTGCTTAGCGCCTCGCCATTGCTGAGGCTGGCTTTGAATTTGCGATTCTCCTGTTTCAGCCTCCCTAAGTGCTGGGATTACAGGCTTGCACCACCGCACCTGGCTTATTTAAGTTATTTTTAATATTTTAATAAAGCAACTCTCATGACTGGCATTATCCCTTTTGGGTAAATTAATAATATATATTATAATATATATAATACATATTACATATGTGCATATAATTCATATATACATATTATGTAATATATATTCTGGTGTAGGTATTAATATTTATGGGAAGAAAATAAAGTACTGGTTTTGGGGAAGAACTATATGAGAGGGCTGTTAATTTCCATTTTGTTCCTTTCCATAACATTTTCATTTTCTAACTGTATGCATTTTTTAAAAAAATTCAACTGGCTTAAATTAATAGGGAAATATTTGTTGTTTTTTTTTCTTTATACATCTCGGTATGAGGGCTGGGGGTGTAGCTCAGTGGTAGAGCACTTGCCAGCTCTGTGTGAGGCCCTGGGTTCAATCCTCAGCACCACACACACACAAAAGGTACATCTCATTAAAACAATCTTTTAGGGCTGGAGCTGTAGCTCAGTGGTACAGCGCTTGCCTAGCATGCGTGAGGTACTGGGTTCGATCCTCAGCACCACATATGAATAATAAGTGAACAAAATAAAGATCCATCAACAACTAAAAAATGTTTAAAAAAAAAAAAAGACAATCTTTTAAGGGGTTGGGGTTGTGGTTCAGGGGTAGAGCACTTGCCTAGTGTGGGTGAGGCAAGGGGTTTGATCCTCAACACCACATAAAAATAAGAATAAAGGTATTGTGTTTGCCTACTTATAAAAAAATTTTAAAAAATCTTTTAAAAGGCCCAATATTATTATAAATTAACGCTGGTTGAATATAAAGACTCAAGTATTCCTATTCAGACTCAATAAATGATGACAAAGCAGTACATGTGACAAGCCTAATGCTGGGAATTTCAATATTTCTCATACTTGGTCACATTGCCCAGGGAGACTGTCAGGTCCAAGTTCGATAGGTCCCTTTTATAGACAAGGAAACCAAGGCTGGAACGGCTTGCCCTGATTCATACATCTTAACAGGAGCAGGGCCAGTCATAAGATCCAAGTCACTTTCATGAAGTGCTGCACTGAGTTCCTTAACTCATTTTGTTCCATACTTCCAGACGTGGAAAACGTATAAAAACTTAAATGTGGCATATAATCATATAATCATGTAATATATAACATCAGGAATAATATAATTATGCAATAATTATAATATTAACGTAATGTTATATAAGCTCTAGATTGTAATTTCCAACCTATTTTAATACACCTGTGTCGATTTCGTTGAAATAGTCGCAGAACTGGAAACCTGGAACTCAATGGGTTAAGCCCAGTCATTCTAGTTCTGAGGCTCTGGGAGACACCAGGAGCTAGCCCAGCCCCGAGCAGCTAGCACGCCCCGTAGACCGTTCCCTTCGGTTCCCTCCACAATCTGGAGGAGCGGGTGCCCCCGCCGCAGCGGAGCTTCCACTGCGGGCTCTGCATGCACAGTGCGTGCTCGTGGGGTTGACCATTTGCTCTCCTCTCAGGTCACGGCTTCCCCAGCAGCCTCATCCGCGGTGTGGACCCGGACCCTAGAAATTATCAGGCCCAAACACTCTTTCACACCCGCCCGCTCCAAGCTTTTAGTGCAAAAAACCTCGGGGGTGACTATGCCACAGACAGGAAAAAGGAAAGCCCATCCCACACCTGCCTCCCGATGAGCCTACGAATTGCCACACCTCTGGGCAAAACGGTGGTCACCTCCCTTTCCACAGCACCGCTGAACCTCCGCCGGTCACCTCTGCACATGGGCAGAGCCCGGCTCGTCCTCGCCTATCGGATTTTTGGGAAATGTAGTCTAATTGCAGAACGGAAGCTCAATAAAGAATCTAGCCTCTCAACACGCTGGGAACTGTAGTCCGTCGCTGCCTAATAAGGCGGAAGCAGGAAGCTGGACCCGCGATAGGAAATTAAGAGCTGAAGAACACCATGAAGCATGTCGGGAATTGAAGGCAAGAGGGATAGGATGACGCGCCTGTCACAGTCCTGCGCATGCTCTGTGTGGAAGCCGCTGGGAATTGTAGTTTCTCGAGAGGATGGCTCCATTTTCTAGGTGGTTGTGGCTTCCTGTTCAAAGCATAACTTTTTTTTCCCCTCCAGGCGAGACTAGTCATTTCTGTCCCCACCCTTCTCCGCTGAAGCCGGTTAGGACAGATCCAAAAACTGTCATAGACTTTTTGGAGGAAAGGATGAGACATGGGCCCTTCCACTGCTAGTACATGATCTAGCAACAAAATGTCAGATATGTAAGGAAACTCAAAAGATGATCTAAGACAGTGGGTCCACATAATTTGAGAAGTACCGAGAGGATTCAACCTCTTCCCTTATCCTCACATACTAGTTAACAGTGGCAGGCATCCCTAACAAAATTAATAATCCAGGCCAGATTTTAACCTACTTAACTGGACTTGACCCTTGTCTTCCATAGTAATCAGGTGAAAGGTTTTCTTTCATTACCAAGTTTGGTGATCAGCAAGAGGGTCTGGGCAGCTACCTCTAGCCTGTCCATCGTGTTTCAGGAACTACAGTGAACAAACTAATCAGTGACAAGAATAGCCTGAGGAATGTGATCTTTGTTCTCGGATGTGCAGAACTGAGAAAGCATCTCCTGACCTGGTGATTAGGATCAAATGTGCGTCATTTGGCCACAAATCTCCACCTAAGAGAGGGCGCTCACCAGTCTGATCACCGTCTCCTCTGTAAACTGCCCCAAACCAGCCTCCCAGCAAGACAGACTTTGCACAAGAGTCTTCCATCTTCTTGGTCAAATGGCTTCCCAAATTGTTGGATTTCTTGCCTGAACCTCTTGTCTTTTAACTGGCTTGTCATGTGGCAAGCAGCTCAAGACCAATAACACTAGCATTAGCAGGGAGAAAGGTTATCTTTGCCTATCTTTGGCCTGCCTTTGGGGTCAAAGTTGTTTCTACAACCAGCCCAAAGTATCCACTTCCATGACCATATTGGCTTGGCTGATACTGCCACCTTCCTGTACTCCATTTATTGTGCAATTTTTTTTAAACCCTCCCAGATAGATATTCAGGAGGAAAGCTGAGGCAAACAGTGGCTGGGCAGAAGAGGTAGAATGGATGATGTGTTTTATTGTAGGACTGTCCTGTGGAATACTGAATTTTTTTTTTTTTGTATTGGAGATTGAACTGCGGGGGGTGCTCTACCACTGAGCTACACCCCTATCCCCTTTTATTTTTTCTTTTGCGACAGGGTCTCACTAAATTGCTAAGGATGGCCTTGAATTTGGCATCCTCCTGCCTCTAGCCTCCCAAGTAGTTGGGATTACAGGTGTGTACCACACCTAGCTTTTAGAATTCTGGTTTTTTTTTTTTTTTTTAGTACTGAGGATTGAACTCGGGTACTCGACCACTGAGCCATATCCCCAGCCCTATTTTGTGTTTTATGTAGAGACAGGGTCTCACTGAGTTGCTCAGCTCCTCGCCATTGCTGAGGCTGGCTTTGAACTCGCGATTCTCCTGTCTCAGCCTCCCTAAGTGCTGGGATTACAGGCTTGAGCCACCGCGCCCAGCTGAATTCTGGGTTTCTAATGCTGGAGAATGTAGGATGCTGATACCCCCTAAAGATGATTTGAAAATCATCTGCATTCCCTTCTCCCACTCCCCTTCTTCAGTTAACCAATACACCCCCAAAGAAATCAGCCAATATCCAACGTAGTAATCAACGGGTTTTATTTTCCTAAAACTGAAATTGTCTACGGTTCTCAGAGCTAAACTTCCAAAGCTACTGTCAGCAATTTTTCATGAGAGCCCAAGGGAGGGGGCAAAGAGAAGAGACAAGAGACGAAAAGAGGCATAGAGACCACTAGTAAGAGGATAGGGAAAGGACACTTCCCTGTCCTCTTAGTGGGTTACAAATCGGATCTGGTGGCAACACCGAGGGGACCAAGTGGGGGGTGTGGGTGGGAAATGACACCAGAAGGAACACCAAAGCCCCAGCAACAAAAGAAAGTCATCAAGCCCCAAACAGAAGGGGAACCACCCAGTGCACCTCAGAAATGGGGGCAATGGTGGGGAAGAAAGGGCCAGAATGGGGAGCACACAAATGGCTGGGGGATTAAATTTTTTTTTTTTGTAATTTTCTTTTATTAAAAACATCTCCTAAAAAATGTGTCTTTTCCTTTATGTCTGGGTGACATATGTGACTGTGGGCTGGCCTTGAGCACTGTGGGGAGAGGGAATAGGGCAGCTAGGGGGTCTCCCCAGGGCATCCCATCTCTGACCCCAGAGATCTAAAGGAGAACAGACACTCAACACTTCCACCTAAATGGGTGAAGTCAGCCCTTCAGATCTCATGTCCTTGGCCCAAACAACTTGGAAGCTCCAAAGTTTTTGACAATAAACTACAACTCCCAGAATTAGAGTCAGCAAAAGAATGGGTGTTGTCAATCATCAAGAATTTCTGGGACTCCTTCCCCCACAAGTTGTCCCACTTTCCCTGAATCCAGGCAGCTGGGAAAATAGGTGTGGGAGTAGAGGACAGGAGCTCAAGAGATGTCCATCTTCCTGGGATTGCCCCTCCCAGGCCCTAGGAGCCCACCCTGCTATTCATACTCCTACCCCTCCACTCCTACCCCTGATCTTAATCCAGAGGTCCAAAATGCCTAGGGGACGGGAGAAGAGTGTCAGGTGGAAACAGGGGCCCAGGCCCCAATAGAAAGTCTGGGAAACAGCTCCAAGCAGGAAGGAACACAATGGCCTCATTTCATCCTAGGGAGCAGAAGACATGGCCCTGACTCAGATCATGGCGGGTACCTGGAAGTGAGGGTCAGGTCAATCTCCGGGGGCTGGGCTTAAAGTAGGGACAGTAAATGGAGGAGGAGAAAGGGTTGAGTGGGAAAAGGGTTCCCAGTTTGCAGGCCATGGCCAGTTTCCCCAGTAGCACCCAGACAGCAGCAGGAACGGGGCAGGGGCTCCTCTTGAAACATTGGTGGCTACAGGCTGCGGGGGAGGGTTGGAGGGGAGAAGGGTTAATGGTGTGGCCTTGGCCTGGCCTCACCCCAGCCAGTGCGGGTCTCCTGGGAGAAGCCACCCCGCCTCCCGGGTGGGAGGATGACCACTGCAGGCCCTTCTCCTTTTCTCTGCGGGTGGCAGGGCCCTCCCAGTCCAGCTGCTAAAGGGCTCACTCACCTCTCATGATCTCTGATGCCTGGGGCCTCAGCATCTTCCTTGGCAGTCTCTTCTTCCTCCTCTTCTTCCTCTGGTGGCCCCCGGCCAGAGCCAGGTTCAGAGGGGGTGCTATTCTTCTCCACCTCCCCAGGGAGGGGCCTCTCGCTCTCCAAGGCAGCTGCCTCCTTTTCCTCCTCTTCAGGGTCTTCTGCCTCCTTGGGACGTTTAGGGGAGTCCTAGGCAGGATTGGTAGAGAGAGGTGGGCTAACACTGGAGAGAAGCCACCAGTTATGCACCTGTGTCGTCCCCCCCTCAGGGGCTTCTTCCTGGGCGGACACCCATCTTCGAGACTGCAAGACTAGGGGCTGGATTTCTCCTTCAGACTGGGGACTCCCTGAGGCAGAGTCCTGATGCTGTGGGGGTAACCCATGGAGAATGCTCAAGGGAGGTCTGGGGTCCAGGCCCCAGGCAGGTGGCAGTTACCTCTAGAAGGTCTCCTGCTCTCCTCTTCAGTGCCCCCTTCTCGTTCTTCTCCTTGGTGGGCTCATCGATGACCAGCTTCCCTTCCTCATCACTGCTCCCCTCCGCATTCCCCTTCTTATCGCCATCACCCTCTGTAGCCTCAGGCTCTGGCTCAGGCTCTTCTGAACAGCTCTTTTTCTGGGAGGACTGCGGCAGAGACAGCAGAGGCTGCTGAGTGGCACCAGCAGCGGCCAGGCTGGGCCCCTTCCCCAGGCCACCCCCTCAGCCACTCACTCCTTCCTTTTCCCACCTCACCCCCACCCCCACCCAGGTGCCCAGTCTCACAAGTGTTTTGAGACCCACCTCTGTCGGATTAGCCCCAGGGTAAACCCACTGGCCGGGCAGGCAGGGCTCTGTGCAGGAGGGGGGAGGGCTGGAGCAGGAGGCAAAACCTCGGGTCAACTTCTCCCAAAGGGAGCTGGGACCCTTTCCCCGCCAACCCCCGCCCCCCACCCTCCCGCCTTGTCCTGCCCGGCTCACAAGCACCTCCTCCTGGAAGCCTTCGGTGGAAAGAGTAAGGCCATGTCCTGTCCTTATGCTGGGCCCAACAAAAGGCCTGTCCCCACTTACCGCCTTGTCCTGTTCTTGACCCCCCGCCCAGGTTGCTGTCTGATAGTGACCCTGAGCACCACTACACAACACCCCCAAGACCCCTTCCCCTCAGGAAGCCCCACCCACCACCCCATGAGCTCCTACACCAAAAACCCTGGTGTTCTGAAGACTGAGCATCACCTGTGGCCTGAGCTCCCGGAGCCCACAGCCACACCTGCTTTCCAGGGGTCTTTGGGGCAGATAGCAGCTCACCTGGTAGCCAGAAGCCTTGACAGTAGGGTTGTTCTCGATCTCCCACAGCCCCTCGCTGAACCCTTTCCTCTTGTTGGGTTTGCCAAACTTCTCCTTGGACTCCTCGTAAGGGAAGAGGTCTTTGGGGCCCAGGAATGCCCTGGTGAGAGATGGGAGACTGTGCTCTCGAGCCCCTCACTGCCCCTGAGCTGCAACAGCCCAACACGGAGGAGGCGCTGTTACAACCTCTCTCTGTCTCTCCCCAAAGTGACCCTCCCATGGTATCTCCCCCCACACCCAGCTGACCCCTCACTCACGTCTCGTGGGTCCCGAAAAAAAAGACTTGGTATTTGTTGGCGGTTGATTTCACTGCGGCCTCAGGCATCTCATCAATCTGGGGTGAGATGAGGGAGGTGAGTGTGACCTGGAGTCCCCAGGTCTTCAGTCTGAGGTGGCAGGGGCACTGACCTCTCAGTCATGTTCATTGGTGTTAAGGTCAGACAGAGTGGCGACCCCGAGGATCACCAAGGAGCTTTGTGAACCGTTTATAGAAATGGAACTTGGTTCAAATCAAGCAAGACATGAAAGTCTACAAGAAACCCAGGAGTCTTTCCTTCATCTTCAAAACCAGACAGCACCTGTTCTCCAACATGTCCAGGTCCCTACCTCAAAGCTCCACATCTCTGTCATTCACCCTGGTCCAATCACTGACATCTCTTGCCAGCTCCTACCTCTTCTGTTTCCTTTCTTGGCCCTGCTACAATTCCAAAATGCTGATCCATGCATCTCATCCCCTTTCAGTAAGGTGTCATGACTAGGGCCACCTGTTCCCCCTCTTCTCCACAGCTGCAGGGTCTGAATCTCAACTCTGCCATCCATAGTTGTTGACCTTGGGCAACTTACTGAAACCTTCTGCCTCAGTTTCCTCAACCACCAAATGGAGACAGTTACAGTATTTAAGCCACAGGGTGGTAGGGGTTCAACGACCACAGCCTGGCATGACAGGCCCCATGAGTATCTGTGACCAACCCCTCCCAGGATGCTGCCCCTCTCTTCTGTTGACACAGTCCTTTCAGTCTCTCAAACTCACCAGTCCTTATCAGCCTTCCATCACTTCCTCCAAAATGCTCCCCCATCTCCTGAGCCAGTCAGCTCCCAGGAGAAGGAGCTGTCACAACCTCTCTCCCTTAGCAGCTCTCCTTCACAGTTCCAATTTTACACTGATTCACATTACTTGATTGTCTATGTGGACTACCCACCAAGTCAAAGACCATGCCTGCTTTTATCCCCAGCACATAGTAGGTGCACCAAAAATACTTGAATGAACCTATTCAGATTAAAAACACTGCTCTAGCTGAAGTGCAGGTGTGAGGCAAGAGGGCTACCTATTCAATTCCCGGCTCTAGCAGCAGTCCCAAACTCTTCTGGGGAAACCCTTTATTTTACAGATGAGGAAACTGAGCCTGGAAAAGAAATTATTTGCCCAAAATAACAGGGCAAGTTAACGAGGCCCAGATATCACACCTGTACCTCCTGACTTGGATCCACATGTCCTGGCCCAAGATGATCACTATAGGAGGTGCAGAGGTCTGAGGTCAGGGAAATGAGAGAGAGGCAGTGTCCTAACCAGCTGTCTCCCAGATATGGCCTGGAAGCTCAAGCCAAGCTGAATTGGGGGTTGTGTGGGGACTACAACTCCCAGCAACACTTGCAACAGCCCCAGCAGCCTGGCTTCCCGCCGGACAGAGGCCAGGTGGCCATGTTGACTGGGGCCCCAGACGCAGACAAGAGACAGACAGGAGAAGGCAGTGATTAGCACATAAAGACAGGGACAGAGGGCCTGACTGGGGATCTGGGGAGACAAGGAGGCTGGGAATGAGCCCAGACACACCCAGGAGTGGGGGTGGGGCCCTGGCATGAATCTAAGGGGCATCTTGCCCCAGACTTGGTAGTCTTCAGGCTCCTGGGCACCTCCCCCCTTGCCCAGTGGCCTCTAGGGACAGAAGTCCAGCCCTTCCCCCCAGGAAGGCCCAGCACAAACTGGGCCCTCCCTACAACCAGGAGACGCTGGGGTGTGAGAGCAGGGGGTGGAAAGGCACGCAGTCCCCCCCCCACCAACACGATCCCATCGCCATGACAACCCAACCCCGCCCCCGGGGCCACTCAGCAACCAGGAATGTGACCGCCCCTCCCCCCAGGCCCTCTATCCGGATTGGGGAGGAGGGGACACTAACACACACCCCACCCCCAAGCCTAGAGTCTGGCACCTGGGTCCCCGGTTGTGTTTGAAACCACAGCTAGGGCTGGAGGTCCGGGTGGGGGGACTTGCTCTCAGAAACCAGACCTGTAGTGGGGGCAGGGGCGGAGGCCAGATAGGACACCTGGCTCCGGTTACCAGCAGCTCCCCACCCTCCCCACTCAGAGGGGGGAAGCAAAAAACAAAATGAGGGCCTCCAGGGCTTAAAGATCCCAGGAGACAGGGATAGGACAATAATAGCAAAGGCCGGTCCCTGGGCCTCTCTAGTGGATCAGTGAGCACGCAGACGCAGACGCAGACGGTGTGGGGGCCAAAGGGTCTAAGGCTGGGAGTCAGCAGGGCACTTTGATCGTTGCCTTCAGCGTCCACACCTGTGCCAGGGCACTGATGTGCTCATGGTAAATGTGCTAAAAGAAGAGAAACTGAGGCTCAGGAGAGGGGACGTGTGGGGGAGGGTCAGAAATGAGGAGCCAGGAGGTTTTCTCCAGGAGCACCCACTGCAAAGCACCTGGCTACCCCAGCTTCCTATGGAAAGCAAACTCAGATAACTGAAACTGAGCAGTGTGGCAGGGGACCCAGGAGGCCATCAGCTAGCTGCCCAGCCCCCAGGGTGGGGAGAAATAAAAGAACGGATGGAATTAAAAATAGAATGAGACACACCAGATACACCCTCCCTGCTGACTTCCAGCTACATAAAAGATGGATCTAGAAGAAAGAGGGCAAAGGACAGGGCCTGGGCAAGATGGGCATCTTCCCCCAAGAGTCACTCCACACACACCTTCCACTTTGAATGTAGGCACTGGGGGGAAGGGCCATTACAGGATGGAATGTGATTCTGAATCCCTCAAAATGGGGAGAAAATGCCATCCGTAAGGGCACCTCCAACCCTCAAGCTACAAAGGAAGTGTTTTCTTGCACTTGGAAGCCAAGGGCAGTTCTTCCTAGACATAGAGAGGATATGAAGTCTCAGAGGAGCCCAGTACCCCAATAAGTGTTTTCCAGGTGGAGCCTTCATATCCAGGCTGTGACTCAGAACCTCTGAGTCAAGGATAAGTGAGTGGGTCAGGGTGGGGCCAGATGTGGGAGACCCCACTGCACCCCTCCACTAACCAACAGGGGAGGGTGCTCTGTGACCTCTCAGCCGTTCCAAGGATCCAGGGGAGTTAGTTCTCAGGCCCCAGGCCATCCACTCCCAGCCCCACCTCCTTGGCATTGCCCCTGTCCATCTTCCAGGCCTGAGAGCCTGAAATCCCATCCTGCCAAGCCTTCAGGCCTACAGAGGGAATCTGAAGTGTTCAAGCGAGGAATGAGGGAGGAATGCACATGGCCCCCCAGCCTTAGACCAAAAGCAGGCTCAGGGTCACCTACCCAATGCTTAGGAGGACAGAGGGAGGGCAAAGCATTCGCTGGCTACCAGCCAGGTTCTGACCACCACACCCAAGACCAGGGCCAACCTGACCCAGGAACCAGAAAATCGGGGGTGGGGAGTGGAAAGGCAGTTCAGACAGTTGGGGCCAGGAAGTGTGGCAAGCCCAAGGGCAGAGAATAGAAAGTAGGGGGAGGAGGCAGATAGAGGGAAGATGGGGAGGTCCTAGGAGCTGCTCAGGATTGTTTTCTGGGATTATGAAACAGGAAGCAAAGAGAGGAGGAAGGAACCTTGGGGGGAAATCCCTGAGTGTTGGAGGTTAATTGTTAAGTGCTTGGAGATCCCCCAGGAAGCTAGGCAGGAGGAAGAGGGAAAGGAGAAGGTTAAGATGGAGTCACACCATCCTTCAAGGCAGGTCCTGCTACCACGTGGCCCTCCTAGTCTCTCTCAGAATCATCTTTCCTCCTCAGCAGTAGGGACTAGGAAGGCAAGGTCTAAGCTGAAGATTCTGACTGCTCACCAGGGGAGCTGGTATGCATGGAGGTTCCCCTCAACTTTCTCAGGAGAACAGGGTCCCTCAGTCTCTGCCACCATTAGGGACTGAGATGGGATCTAAGGAATGGTGAGGAGACTCAGCTTTGTCTCTCTTTTTTCAAAACTTTGTTCTTTTAGGGATTAAGGGAGATATATCTGGGAGGTAACAGCCTTAGGTGTACCCCTCCCCCATCCACTTTAACACTCAATAGCCAAAGCCATGGAACGTTAGGCTTTATCTCTTTGAGTTTCAGTCCAACCTTCCCACCCCAACTTTATCTAAAAAGATCCAGGTCCCTGACCAGTGAGCAGTTGAGAGCTTGACTAGCATACTTGAAGCCCTGGATTTAATCTTCAATCCCCATTAGCACCAAAAAAAAAAAAAAAGAAAGAAAAGAAAAAAATACAATCAAGAAGTCCAGGCCTAGGGCTGGGGTTATAGCTTAGTGGTAAAGTGCTTGCCTAGAATGAGTGAGGCACCACATAAAAACAAATAAATAAAATAAAGGTTAAATTTTTGGGGAAAAAAAAAAAAAAGGATCCAGGCCTCAATGGAGTAAGAAATTCTGCTTCCCTTATCCTACCCTTGGTCCTGGAAGCCCAGGGTGAGAGATGAAATGGATAGGTATCCCCAGTCCGAGACACTGCCCTCACTCCAAAGGACACCAGAAACTTAAGTCTTCCCTCAGAGGGGCGACTGTGAGTCCTCTTAAGTGTTCCTACCCTTTTTCCCTCTTACCTAACCCAGAAGGGGTTCCCTGCAACCCACATTCTAGCTACTACCTCCTTCCTAGCCTCTGGACTTTGTCTCACACTCAGGAGGGAGAAGCTGTGGGGATCTGGGTTCAGTTCTTGCCCTGCCCACTAGGCCCTGGCACCTGGGCCAAGAAACCAGTTGGATCAAAGGGTGCTGAGTAAAGTGCACGAGTGTTCAGAGGCCACACACGTTTGCACACACACAAGCCTATCTATGGCTGCTTCCTCACAAAGCCCCCTGCCTCAGCCCATTAGGAGGCCTTGGAAAACGGGAGAGCTCCACTATTCTCTGCATTTCATTCCCATTCCAGGTCAGGCCTCGTTTGACCCGTCTGAAAGTCTCAGGGAACAAGGAGCTCAAGGAATGTCGGCTTAGACAGACTCCTCAGGAGAGGATACAGATTAAAGAGGGGTCTCGAGAATTTTTTCAGTGGCCAAGTTAGCCTGACACCCTGAACAGGACCCAGATAAGCCTGGGGCAACATCACGGGCCCAGAGCAGCGTTTGGGCCAGATGTACAGAGACCTTTAACTGAGACAGGCAACCCAAAGCCACAAGCTAGTCTTGTATTCGGCCCTCTCCCTCCACCAATTTCTGCCCTTGGATTTCACTCTACAAGAGTCCTACCCTATAGTGGGCTGAGTCATGCCCTTGCCGGATGCCAAAGTCCCTTCTACACTAACTTTAAAATAAGTTGCTGGACCGCTGCCGCCCCCTCTCCTTCAGCAACTGGCAACTTTCCATCCTCCATACTTAACCTCTCAGTCCCTAGGGGAAAGGTGATAAACACAACAGGCTTGGCTTTGGGGCCCCACCCTTCCACCTGGCCAGGTGCTGGAACGGGGGAGGCTCTTCTGTTGGCGGGCTGAATCAACCACATGGCGGAGACGGGCCGATTCTGGCGGGAGATGCTCCTACGAAGAGTGGGTGCAACTCAGGCACCCCCTACCACCCACTAAAGCAATATAAATGGACTTCCCACCCCACATGGGGCCGTGACGTCCTCGGACCCAAATTTGAGTTGGTGTAACATGGAGGAATACTTTTGTGGAGCTGAGAGCTGACGGGTACTGGCGGATAGATTCCAAACCAGACGGATAGATCCCTTCTTAAGCCACCCCCAACCATTCTTCGACCCTAAGCTTCAGACCTCTTAGAGATAGATGCCCCAAGCCAAAGTTTTCTAGAAGCGAACTCCGCCTCCATCTAGCCCTCTCTGGGCTGGGACCCTTCGTAATAGTTTACCTAGGAAGAGGAGTTTGAACTGGGGGCGACAGTCGATGGAGAAAGTGGGGATCACAAGGGGAGTTCCCAAAGTGGGTAGCGGCGGCGCTGGGGGGCGCGGTGGGAGGAGCTACACCACTGGCCCAAACGCAGACAGCGCGCTCGAAGCCTCGGCGACTATGGGGGCTGGGGGCGGAACTGAGCACGCGGAGCCGGGGCCGGGAAGTGACCGGCACCCTCGGATCCCCACGCCGCGCACACCCTCTACGCGCCGACGCCGTACCATCCAGGTGTCTGCCCCCCGCCCGCCTCCACCATTATATAACCCGCGGGTGGGCTCGAAGGCGGCTGCGAGAGTCTAGGTGCCAGGTGCCCCTGCCCCCCTCCACCCGCTCCACGCGGAGCGCTCGTGCCCTCCCTGCTGTTATGCAACCCAAGCCCGCAGGGGGATCGGGGGCGACGGGCCGCGCTACTCACCCGGGCTGGCCAGTGTGGGTAGCCCTTCATCTTGGCGAACACCAGGTCCCCACATTTATACTCCTTCTGCCGGTTGGATCGCGACATGGCGGGGCTCCGGGCACCCCGGGCTCCGCGCCGGGCCGGGAAGCGCGAGCCCAAGTTTGCGCGTGCGGCGGTGGCGGCGCCGCTCCGCTCCGGCCCTCGCGCGGCCCCCGCCTCGATGGTGGCCCCCGGCCCGAGCTCCGGCGCGGCCACGGCGTCTCCGCCCGCGCGCCGCACGGACGGGGCGGGCGCGGATCGGGGCAAAGCTCCGGCGCGGTTTAGTGCGCGCTCGTGCAGTTGTTTGTGTTTGAAATTCAATTGCTCCCTCCTCTGCGCGAGGCCTCTTCCTCCACCCCCCGCCCGGGCCCACTCCTCCTCCTCCCTCCTCCCGGGCCCACTCCTCCTCCTCCCCCCTTCGCGCTCCCTCCCGCGGTAGTTTGATGCGTGCAGCTGCTTGACGCCCAGTGCCTGCCACAGCCCGGCGCCCAACCTGGAGCCGCCTGGCGGCGCGTGGCGACACAGGCCTGAGGAGCTGATCGCCGAGCGCGCCGAGCGGGCTTTGTGTGCCTGCTGTCGGTGGGTGCCTGCCCGCCCGGGAGGAGCTGGCGCCCGGCTGGACCGAGCGGCCCTCGCCCCTCCCCCGGCTCCGCGGGGTGCTCACCACCCCAGCCCCGGCGCCGCTAAGTGTGGACGTCTAGGCGCAGTGTCACCCTGCCCTCTGCTCCATCCCAATCCACGAATATTTGTTTGGCATCCGCGGTTCTTGGCAGCGTGCTAGGCACGCTGGGCAAAAGGCGTAGGCACGGGCACCGCCTCACAGAGGCCCTTCCTGGACCTCAACGTGCTTATAGTCTGTCGGGTGGCACTGCAGACGCCGGAGTTTGAGCCCCACATCGGCCTTCCCTGTAGAGGAAAGGGTCGAGTTTGGTAGCCCGATGACCAAAGGGTTGTGACCTGAAGTGGCTACCTTACGGGTTCATTTGATCTCGGTTGTCTGTGCTGTCGCCTAGCAAGAGAGAGCAATGACTCTACACTAGCTAAAGTTGCACAGTGCTCCGTTCTAGCGAGAAAAGGCAGACGACAGTAAATCCAAAACTTTCACTACTTGAAGTCCGAGGAAACGGGGGCGGGGGGGTTGGAGCTGGAAAGGAATCTGAGAGAGTTTCATAAAGGTGGTGACTTTGGCCCGGCGTGGTGGCTCAAGCCTGTAATCCTAGCTGTTCGAGAGACTGAGACAGGAGGATGGTGAGTTCAAAGCCAGCCTCAGCAATGGCGAGGCGCTAAGCAACTCAGTGAGACCCTGTCTCTACATAAAACACAAAATAGGGCTGGGGATGTGGCTCAGTGATCGAGTGCCCCTGAGTTCAATCTCCAGTACCAAAAAATAAAATAAAAAATTAAGGTGGTGACTTTGAGTTTGGCTGCAAAGAAAGAGTAGTCAGGGTTGGTTGTGCACTCTTGTAATCCCAGCTCCTGGGAGATAGGAGGATTGAAAGTTCTATCAGAAGTTTGAGGACAGCCTCAGCAATTTTGTGAGACCCTGTCTCAAAATAAAAAAAAAAAAAGAAAGAAAGAAAGAAAAAGAATGAATAGGGTTTTGCCAAATTCTGGAAGACTACATTTTGCCCTAGGTTATATACTAAGAAGTGATAGAGTCCTTGAAGGTTAAAGACCTTGAATTCAGGTCTCCTCCCATTAAGCCAACTAAAACTATAGTAATTACATCTTTTCATTGCTCAAATTCTAGATACCTGTAGTCTCTCAAAAATAAGGTATTTGGCTGGTTGTGGTAGCACATGCCTATAATCCCAGTGATTTGGGAAGCCAAGGCAGGAGGATCACAAGATCAAGGCCAACCTGGGCAATTTAGCTAGACCCTGTCTCAAAAAGGGGAAGGGGAAGGCTGGGGATGTAGCTCAGTGGTAAAGTGCCTCCCAAGGTTTGCTCCCAGTGCCAAAAAAGAAAATAAGGTATTTTAGGGCTGGGGCTGTGTATCAGTGGTTGAGTGCTGGCATGCTTGAAGCCTTGGGTTTCGTTCCAGATACAGCACAGCTGGGAAGGAAAAATGGTATTCGAATTGGGTCCTGTAGTGCATGCCTATAATCCCAGCTACTTAGGAGGCTGATGCAGGAGGATAGCAAATTCGAGAATGGCCTAGGTAATTTAGCAAGACCCTGTCACAAAATAAAAAATAAAAAGGGCTGGAGATGTAGCTTAGTAGTGGAGTGCCCTGAGTTCAATCCCCAGTACCATTTTAAAAAATAAAAAGATAAAGGAAATAAGGTATTTGGATCTTATAGCATATGCAGATCCTTAAAATTTTGCAAGAAAATATGCAAGGTTTGAATAGGTAAAATATGCATGTGACCCCCAACAAATTTCCAGATCTCATTTCAAAGCATGTGAAGTTTCCCTGTAAGGAAAATGTCCACATCCTACACTGAAGTTCACCAATCCTGAGAACTTGGACAACTCCATGAACTTCTCCAAGCCTCAGTTTTCTCCACTATCAGACGGGATCCATGAACATTCTGCCAACATCAGAGGCACACAGTGGCTTTATCAGTAGTAGAGGCCTACTCTTGTTCTCAAGAGTCCTGTGCAACAGTTGGCCGTCTTCATGCCCACAGCAGTGCATTTCTCAAGCTTTGCCTTTTGCATTTCTCAAGTTTTGCCTGTGGCCTCTTAGCATGGTTCCTCCTGTGATGGGAGTCCCTCTGGCCCTGGCCACAGGCACATAAGACCCTATTGGCACAATGTGGCATTTGCAAGGTCCTGTTGCAATAAAGAGCCATGCAGTCCCTCAGCCACAGACTTGTAAATTTGTTTCCATAGCAAATTCAAACTTGTTGCAACAGAGTAACTAGATTCCAGTTGGTGTTTACTTTCTAATGCATTCCAGTTTGAAATGCAGTTGGTGTGATAGTCCAGATTGCCAGGATAATCCTATTCTTTGAAGTTACTATTAGGAGAGAATCTAGTCACTTTTTTTTTTTGAAATAGAAATTGAACCCAGGGGTCCTTTACCACTCAGCTAGCTACATCCTCAGCCCTTTTTATTTTGGGACAAGTTCTCCCTAAATTACTGAGGCTGGCCTCAAACTTGGAATCCTCCTGCTTCAGCCTCTTGGGATTACAGGTGTTAGCCACCACACCCAGTTTACAAATTCTTTTTTTTTTTTTTGGTACTGGGGATTGAACTCAGGGGTACTGGACCACTGAGCCACACCCCCAGCCCCATTTTGTGTTTTATGTAGAGACAGGGTCTCACTGAGTTGCTTAGCGCCTCGCCATTGCTGAGGCTGGCTTTGAACTCGCGATTCTCCTGTCTCGGCCTCCCTAAGTGCTGGGATTACAGGCTTGAGCCACCGCGCCTGGCTCCAGTTTACAAATTCTTAAAGATGTTTCAAGGGAGCCGGAGTTTACAAATTCTTAAAGATGTTTCAAGGGAGTCTCTACATAAAACACAAAATGGGGCTGGGGGTGTGGCTCAGTGGTCCAGTACCCCTGAGTTCAATCCCCAGTACCAAAAAAAAAAAAAAGATGTTTCAAGGGTAAGATCAGTGTCACAAATAGGTTTCCTTTAAGTGTCTAGGTTAGTATTATAAATATACAGTTTCACTGCAACAAACCTGGTTTTAAACTATTTTCCAATTGAGCATATCTCAATTTAGTTAAGTCCAAGGGTCCTGCTCATTTCTCTACTTTGGGGGTGGTAATAAAGCTTCTAAATGCTTACTACAACAAATTTCTTGGGCCTCTCATTCAATGCACACTGCAGATGCTGGCTGCAATAATACAAATGGAGTTTCCCATTGTTGCAATAATCTCCCAGGCCTTGGTTGCAATTTAATATCTAAGTTCTTCTTACATCATCTACCAACTCACAGCTGCCCCTTAACAACCAAGCCAAGCGCCTAGAGGGTCAGTTACATGGGCGGGAATAGCCTGATTCCCCTGGGATTCAGGTCTCACTTTGTGCTTTGCACACTTCAATGCGCAAACAAATCACCTGGGGATTTTCTTAAAAAGCAGATTTTAATTCAATAGGTTTAGGGTGTGTGCATTTCTAACAAGTATCAGGAAGGAGTTGACAGCTATAGAGAGATGGAGTACAGAGAACTGGAGGAAGAGGCAGTGTCTTCTCATGGAAAAAACTTGGTTTTGCATTTAACCTGGGTTTGAATCTGCTGGTCATTTACTGGTTTTAGATTTAGGAGTAAATGACTTAGCTAGAATTTCTTTTCTTTCTTTTTTTCTTTTCTTTTTTGTTATGGGGAATTGAACTCAGGGGCACTTAATCACTGAGCCACATCTCCAGCCCTTTTTTATATTTTATTTAGAGATAGGGTCTTGCTAAGTTGCTTAGAGCCTCACTAAGTAGCTGAGGCTGACCTTGAACTTGAAATCCTCCTGCCTCAGCTTCCTGAGCTTCTGGGATTACAGGTGCGCACCACCAAGCCCAGCTAGAATTTCTAAACATAATTTTCCTCCATTCTAACAATAGAATACAAAACCACACCTGCTTAATAGGTTCAAAGAAAATGTCAGCTTCCCTCCCTTTAGCTCATGAAGAAGCCCAGCGGTTTGGCCCTCAGCACCTTGTGACCTGCTCCATCACAAATTCTTGGTCCCAGTTACTTCTCTGTTAACTAAGGAAAGGAAGATGGTCAGATTAGACCTCTGGTTTTCAAAACTGTATATCCATGTCTTCTTTCCACTCTTGCCTCCCAAAATAAAAGAACAGTGCTACTTTTATGCATTTTTTTTTTTTTTTTTTTTTTTTGGTACTGGGGATTGAACCTAGGGCACTTGACCACTGAGCCACATCCCCAGCCCTATTTTGTGTTTTATGTAGAGACAGGGTCTCACTGAGTTGCTTAGCACCTCGCCATTGCTGAGGCTGGCTTTGAACTCGTGATTCTCCTGTCTCAGCCTCCCTAAGTGCTGGGATTACAGGCTTGAGCCACCGTGCCCAGCTTACTTTTATGCACTTTATGTGGAATCAGAGTGGCTAAATCTATGGGTTGTGGACTCAGAGATAACAGGCTCTGTATTGGCTCAGCCATGGACACTTTGTGACAGTTTTTTCCACTTTAGGAAAGCTACTTAATTGCCCCAGTCTGTTTTCAGTCTGTAAAATGGGGTTGTGTTGAAGGTCGAATGAATTAATCACTTAAAAGTGCTGCTTCAAAGATAGTTTGGCTATACAACTTACAACTAGAGAATTGATATGGTATCCTCTATGTATGTACAATGAATCAAATTGCACTGTTATCATGTAAGCCTAAATAGAACAAATAAATAAATTAAATATGAAAAAAAAAGAAAAGAAAAAAAAAGACAGTTTGGAACATTAAAAAGTGCTAGATAAAATGGATTGTCACTGCATTTATTATTATTACTGATATTGGGCCTGATCCCAGGGGCGCTTTACCACTGAGCTACATCTTCAGTCCTTTTTATTTTTATTTTTATTTTATAGGTACTGGGGATTGAACTCAGGGGTGCTCAACCACTGAGCCACATCCCCAGCCCTATTTTGTATTTTATTTAAAGACAGGGTCTCACTGAGTTGCTTAGCGCCTTGCTTTTGCTGAGACTGGCTTTAAACTCATGATCCTCCTGCCTCAGCCTCCCTAGCTGCTGAGATTACAGGCGTGTGCCACCGCTCTTGACTTCTTTTTATTTTTTTAAGACAGGGTCTTGCTAAGTTGCTGAAGCTGGCCTTGAACTTGCAATCCTCCTGCCTCAGCCTCCTGAGTCACTGGATATATATACACACATATGTATATATATGTGTGTGTATATATAGGTGTGTGTATGTATACACATACATAAAAATATATATATAACATACATGTATAAATATATATTCAATCACCAACACAAAGAAAGAAAAAAGAAAGGACTTTAGGAGGTAAAGTAGATAATTTTCTGAACCTCATCTCCATGTTACCCCTGTCACTTAAAACCAAATTTTCTTCTTAGAAGCAGAAATAGGGGGCTGGGATTGTGGCTCAGCGGTAGAGCGCTTGCCTCGCATGCGTGAGGCCCTGGGTTCGATCCTCAGGACCACATACAAAGCAATAAAATAAAGACATTGTGTCCATCTACAACTAAGAAAAAATTAAAAAAAAGAAGCAGAAATAGTACCAATTTTAGCTGGGCGCGGTGGCTCAAGCCTGTAATCCCAGCACTTAGGGAGGCTGAGACAGGAGAATCACGAGTTCAAAGCCAACCTCAGCAATGGCGAGGTGCTAAGCAACTCAGTGAGAGCCTGTCTCTACATAAAACACAAAATAGGGCTGGGGATGTGGCTCAGTGGTCAAGTACCCCTGAGTTCAATCTCAAGTACCAAAATAAAAAGAGAAATAGTACCAATTTTGTACATATTCTTCCAGTGATGTCCTCTTTACAATTTTTAAGCAAATGCAGAGATATTTATTTCCTTTATATAAATGATAACATACCACATTCATTGTACTTTACTTTTTTTTTAACTTAATATTATCTCAGGACTCCTTCATATTAGTATATAAATGTATAATTAATTAGTTAGTTAGTTAGTTAGTTATTTTTTGCAGTACTGAGGATTGAACCCAGGGGTGCTGTACTACTAAGCCACCCCAGTCCTTTCCTATTTTTTATTTTCAAACAGGATCTTGCTAAATTGCTCAGGCTGGCCTTGAACTTGGGGATCCTACTGCCTCAGTCTCCCTCCAGAGTCACTGGTGTGTGACAGCTGTGCCCCACTTATCCACTCATTTTACTGGTAATAGTTCACAATATTTCTGTGTCACAAATTATTTCACTGGTTCCACTTAATGGGTAATTAGGTTGTTTCCTTTCTTTTTTTGGGGGGGGGAACTGGAGATTGAACTCAGGGGCACTCAACCACTGAGCCACATCCCCAGCCCTATTTTGTGTTTTATGTAGAGACAGGGTCTCACTGAGTTGCTTAGCATCTTGCCATTGCTGAGGCTGGCTTTGAACTCGCGATTCTCCTGTCTCAGCCTCCCTAAGTGCTGGGATTACAGGCTTGAGCCACCGTGCCCAGCTAGGATCTCTCACTCTTTTTCTCTCCACTTTGCAAAACAAAAAAGGTATAAGGCCATTCACCGCAACACTGCAGGAGCTGAGAATAGACCAGGGTGACAGGGTGCATAAGAAAAAGCCCCCAGTCTGTACTGCCACAAACCAAGGTCCATCTGCTCTTTTTTTTTGTTTGGTCCCTAGAGATTAAACTAATGAGGTTTGCGGCCAGAATTAGGTGGACAGACTTGCGATTCTGAACATATGAACATATCTGGCCTTCAGCCCTTTTCCACCAAAGGTCTTGCTGCAGACACTGCAGACAGTGACATAGGGAGGAGAGGACTCTGGGAGTTGCTGGGTGAGGAAGGGTTGAGTCCCCTTTTCTGTACTGATAAGATTGGGCCACAGTGGGCTCTCTGCACTCCAGCTCAGGGGAGAGATAGCCTCCACCCATGGTGGGAGGCAGGTCTGTGCTTGCTGGAGCAGTCTGATTATCGTGGTTTCTGTTGAGGACAGATGGCAGTGGGTACTGAAGGGCCATTTTTGCCTGTGGGCTCAGGGCTTCATTCATTCTCCTGGTCACTCATTTGTTTGCCCCCACACATATTCCTGGGGCATTGCTGGGTGCCAGGCTCTCAGTGAATGTTGGGGTGTGAGGTAATTCTAAATATGAAAAGAACTGTTGGGACCTGGGGATGTGGTCCACTGGTAAAGCACATGCTTAGCTTGTTCATATCCTAGCACTGCAAATAAAAAGAAAAGGACAGGTGGCTTGGCTGGCCAGGTCTATTAAGAGGCTCAGCCATGCCTGGTGCCGTGGTGGCCCAGGCCTGTAATCCCAGAGACTCAGGAGGCTGAGGCAGGAAGATTGCAAGTTCAAAACTAGCCTCAGCAATTTAACAAGGCCCTAAGCACTTCAGTGAGACCCTATCTCTAAACAAAATACAAACAGGGGCTGGGGATGTGGCTAGGTGGTTAAGTACTCCTAGATTCAGTCCCCAATACCAAAAAAAAAAAGTTTATCCTATTATCCCTGCACTTTGGGAAGCTGAGACAGGAAAATCGCGTGTTCAAAGCCAGCCTCAGCAACGGTGAGGCACTAAGCAACTCAGTGAGACCCTGTCTCTACATAAAACCCAAAATAGGGCTGGGGATGTGGCTCAGTGGTCGAGTGCCCCTGAGTTCAATCCCTGGGACCAAAAAAAAAAAAAATACTGAACACACAAAAGGAGATTGGTAGAATACAGGAAAGGAATGGCGCAGGGGAGTGATTTTGGCCAAATAATATTGATGTGGTTTTTTGTTTTTTGGGGTTTTGTTTTTGGTACTGGGGATTGAACTCAGGGACACTCAACCACTGAGCCACATCCCCAGCCCTATTTTGTGTTTTATGTAGAGACAGGGTCTCACTGAGCTGCTTAGTGCCTCGCCATTGCTGAGGCTGGCTTTGAACTCGCTATTCTCCTGTCTCAGCCTCCATAAGTGCTGGGAATACAGGCTTGCGACACCGCACCCGGCCAAATAATATTGTCATATCATGCGCATGTATGAGTATGTGACAACAGATCCCACCATATGTAGAATTACAATGCACCAATTTAAAAAATGTGGAAGCCGGAGCCGGGCGCGGTGGCTCAAGCCTGTAATCCCAGCACTTAGGGAGGCTGAGACAGGAGAATCGCGAGTTCAAAGCCAGCCTCAGCAATGGCGAGGCGCTAAGCAACTCAGTGAGACCCTGTCTCTACATAAAACACAAAATAGGGCTGGGGATGTGGCTCAGTGGTCGAGCACCCCTGAGTTCAATCTCCAGTACCAA
>CM053400.1:101303745-101316037 GCA_028644305.1 Xerus rutilus
TGTGGAAGCCGGGTGCAGTGGCTTATGCCTGTAATCCTAGCACTTTGGGAGGCTGAGACAGGAGAATCACGAGTTCAAAGCCAACCTCAGCAATGGCGAGGCGCTAAGCAGCTCAGTGAGACCCTGTCTCTACATAAAACACAAAATACAACTGGGGGTGTGGCTCAGTGGTTGAGCACACCTGAGTTCAATCCCTGGCACCAAAACAACAACAACAAGAACAAAAATGTGGAAAAACCATAAAGAAATCCTGGGTACAATTGATCCTCCTGCTTCAGCCTCCCAAATACTGAGATTATGGGCCTGTGCCACTGGGCCCCAGTTCTTGCTTTGCTTGTTTGTTTTGATACCAGGAATTGAACCCAGGGGTGCTCAAACACTGAGCCACATCCCCAGTCCTATTTTCTGTTTTGTGTAGAGACAGAGTCTCACTGAGTTGCTTAGTGTCTCGCCATTGCTGAGGCTGGCTTTGAACTCGCAATTCTCCTGTCTCAGCCTTCCAAGTGCTAGGATTACAGGTGTGCGCCACCGCGCCCAGCTTCCAGACCTTTTTAATATTTTATTTAGATACAGGGTCTCACTAAGTTGCTCAGGTCCTCACTAATTTGCTGAGGCTGGCTTTGAACTCATGATCCTCCTGCCTCAGCCTCCCAAGCCACTGGGACTTAAGGGGTTCACCACTGCATCTGCTGCCTATTTATTTATTTAGTGGTACTGGGGATTGAACCCAGAAGCATTTTACCACTAAATATATCCCCACTCTTTTTATTTATCTATCTATTTATTTTAAATTTTTTTTAGTTATACATGGACACATTAACTTTGTTTTATTTTTGTATTTTTAATGTGGTGCTGAGGATCGAACCCAGTGCCTCCCACATGCTAGGCAAGCACTTTACCACTGAGCCACAACCCCAGCCCTATTTTTGTTTTGAGACAGGATCTTGCTAAGTTGCCTAGTCTGCCTGGAACTTTGCAATGGTCCTTCCTCAGTGTCCCAAGTTGCTGTCCCTTTTTTTCCCCCATATATGTACATATTTATTTATTACTATTTTTTTTCAGTGCTGGGATCAAACTTTGGTTGTCACACAGGCTAGGTAAGCTACCTACTGCTGAGCCACATCCCCAGGCCCACATATGTACATATTTAAAGAAGCAGAGTTCTACAACTCTTTAATGATAAGCGGCAATCTCTGCTATGACTTTCTTCTATTTCTTCTCTCAACATTCAAGCCATCTTAACTTGCCAAGTACAGTGGTTCACTCCTGTAATCCCATTGACTCAGGAGGCTGAGGCAGGAGGGTCCAAGTTCAAGGCCAGCCTCAGCAATTCAGTGAGACTGCCTCAAAATAAAAAAGTAAAAATGCCCAGCAGTTTGGGAGGCTGAGACAGAAGAATCATGAATTCAAAGCCAGCCTCAGCAACAGCAAGGTGGTAAGCAACTCAGTGAGACCCTGTCTCTACATAAAACACAAAATAGGGCTGGGGATGTGGCTCAGTGGTCGAGTACCCCTGAGTTCAATCCCCAGTATCAAAAAAAAAAAAGTAAAAATAGCTAGAGATGTAGCTTAGTGGTAGAGCACCCCTGGGTTCAATCTCCAGTACAGGGAAAATATAAAACTTAAACTGTCCTAATTTATTTGAGGGAATTTATCTCCAGATCTAAACAACATGCTTTTGTATGGCTACTTCTTGATTTATTTAGTTTTAGGCATTATCCGTTCCCAGAACCTGTGACACATGAAGTTTTAGTTCTTTTCTGTCTTCCTTTGGGTCTTGAAGACTCTTCCTGTTCCCCAGCTCCCACTGTCCCAATAGTGTTAGATCATAATTTTTCTGGTATAGATATTTAGTGTTCACATTATCAGTCACATCTGAGTCATCTAGTGAATCAGTATTATTTTTCTTTTCATGAACATTTAATTTTCCCTAAATTGCTAACTTTTTGTTTTCTCATTGCTTAAGTTTCTAGGCTATTTTTCACTAGTTGAGCCATGAATTCTCCACTAATTCAGTCTCAAATATTTATTTATTTATTTTTATTTTATTTTTATTTTTTGGTACTGGGGATGGAACTCAGGGGCACTCGACCACTGAGCCACATCCCCAGCCCTATTTTGTGTTTTATGTAGAGACAGGGTCTCACTGAGTTGCTTAGTGCCTCGCTATGGCTGAGGCTGGCTTTGAACTCGCGATTCTCCTATCTCAGCCTCCCTAAGTGCTGGGATTACAGGCTTGTGCCACCGCACCCGGCTTTATTTGTTTATTTTTGGTACTGAGGATTGAACCTGAGGCACTTAACCACTGAACCACATCCCCAACCCTTTTTATACTTTATTTAGAGACAAGGTCTTGCTAAATTGCTTAGGGCCTTGCTAAATTACTGAGGCTGACTGGGATTATAGTGTGTGCATTAATGTACCTGGACCTTTTATTTTTTATTTTGAGACAAGGTCTCATTAAAGTTGGTTAGGGCTTCACTATGTTGCTGAGGCTGGCCTCAAACTTATCACCTCCTGCCTCAGCCTCCTGAGTCTCTGGAATTACAGGCCTGTACCACCCTCCCCAGCTCAATCTAAAATATTTAGACCTACCGGATAACTGGTATGCCTAGATCCACTTTGTCTATGGCCTATATCTCAGGGCACAACTGTTTTTCTGGAATCTCCCTTGCTCATAATTCTGGGGAACTCCTTCACCCTTTTACCAGACTATATTACAGACTATGTTTTCTTAATCCTAGATGTTTCTCTTTTATGATTCATTCTCTCTTTCTTCCTTTCTTTCTGCTGGAGGTTGAAACCAGGGCCTTATGCATACTAAGCTGAGATACAATTCCAGTCTTTATTTATTTATTTTTTAAAAAATATTTTATTTAGTTATAGATGAACACAATACCTTTATTTATTTTATGTGGCGCTGAGGATCGAACCCAGTGCCTCACACCTACGAGGCAAGCGCTCTACCGCTGAGCCACAACCCCAGCCCCAATTCCAGTCTTTAATAGTTATTTATTTATCTATTTATTTATTTATTTGGTACTGGGGATTGAACTCAGGGGCACTCGACCACTGAGCCACATCCCCAGCCCTATTTTGTGTTTTACATAGAGACAGGGTCTCACTGAGTTGCTTAGTGTCTTGCCGTTGCTGAGGCTGGCTTTGAATTCATGATTCTCCTGTCTCAGCCTCCCAAAGTGCTGGGATTACAGGTATGCATCACCGGGCACGGCTTATTTATTTATTTATTTATTTATTTATTTATTTTATTATTATTTTTTAAAATTTTTTTTTTAGTTGTAGATGGACATACTATCTTTATTTATTTTTATGTGGTGCTGAGGATCGAACCCAGTGCCTCATGCATGCAAGGCAAGTGCTCTTCCACTGAGCCACAATCCCAGCCCCACTTATTTATTTTTTTTAAAAGGAGCATGTCCTGTAGTAACTTCCTGGAAAATAAAAATAAAAAGGTGCTTAGAAAAAAGAATTTACATGTCTGTAATTGTCTCTATTCTATCATTATACTTATTTGATTCTTTGGCTCTGTCTTAGTCTGTTTTCAGTTGCTATAATTGAACACCAACAGGTTGGATAATTTGTAAAGAATCAAGGTTTATCCAGCTATGGTTCTAGATGTTGTGAGGCTCAAGGTCTGGGATAGCAGCTAGGGAAAACCTTTGCTGGCAGACATTCTGCAGACTGGAGGCAGCACAGGGCTCTCGTTGTGAGAACAGGGCATGTAAAACACAGAGCCAAACTGGCTTTTATAACACACCTACTCTCAAGATAACCCATTAACCCATTGATCCATGAATACATTAATCCTTTCATCAGGACAGATCCCTCATGACCTAATCACTTTTTAAAGGTCTCACCTAGTCCCACCTCTTAATACCTTACAATAGGGATTGAGTTTCAACATTAAGAGCCCGGAGCTTTGGTGCCTGCCTGTAATACCAGAGACTTGGGAAGCCGAGGCAGGAGGATCACAAGTTCAGGCCCTCCTCACCAGGCTAGGGAGACTGTCTCAAAATTTTCAAAAATAAGACAAAGGGCTATGGATGTGGCTCAATGGTAGAGTACCCCTGGGTTCAATTCCTGATAGCAAAAATAAATAAATAAGCAAATAAATAAAATGAACCAGATAAGTAAATAAATAAATAAATTTCAGCACGAGACATTCAAACCATAGCAGGCTCAATGTAGCATTTTAGACTGAAAATATTTTGCTTTCAGAGTTCTTTTTTATTTTTTTATTTTTGGTTTTATTCTTTCAGTGCTCAAGATGGAACCCAGGATCTACATGTATGCTAGGCAAGTGCTCTACCACTAAGCTATATCCCTAGCCCCTATCTTTATCTTTAGATTTTTGGGGCCCTTGCTACATTGTCATCTATCTTCCAGGGTGGCTATTATGAAGTTTGAAGCCACTGTATCCTGATCCATTTTGAGAATTCTTTTTGTTTGTTTGTTTGTTTGTTTTCCCCTTGAGACATTGTAGAATTTTCTTTGTCGCTAGTGCTCTGAAATTTCTTTTTCTTTTTCTTTTTGTACTGGAGTACAAAAGTTCTTTTTGAACTCAGGAGTACTCAAACACTGAGCCACATCCTCAGCCTTATTTTGTGTTTTTATTTAGAGACAGGGTGTCACTGAGTTGCTTAGCGCCTCACCTTTACTGAGGCTGGCTTTGAACTTGGCGATTCCCGTCTCAGCCTCCCAAAGTGCTGGGATTACAGGCGTGCGCCACCGCGTTCGGCTTCCTAAGCATTTTGAGACTTCTATAATATTGATCCAGATTGATTCTTACCATTCCCTGAGGCCAGTGTGGTTCTCATGTCTCTTGGGTGTGCCAAGTGAATAACCTCTGGCACATCAACCATCTACTCTCCATAATGTCACTGTTTTTTCTCTTCTTCTGAATTCCCATCTTTTGGGGTCTAAATCTTTTCAAAATTATATTGAATGCCTTTTTTAAAAAACCCCTTTAAGCTGGGCATGCTGGCACATACCTATATTCCCAGCAACTTGGGAGGCTAAAGCAAGAGGATCAAAAGTTTGAAGCCAGCCTGACAACTTAGCAAGATCTTATGTCAAAACAAGACAACCAGGGCGCGGTGGCGCATGACTGTAATCCCAGCACTTAGGGAGGCTGAGACAGGAGAATCATGAGGTCAAAGCCAGCCTCAGCAATGGCGAGGCGCTAAGCAACTCAGTGAGACTCTGTCTCTAAATAAAACACAAAATAGGGCTGGGGATGTGGCTCAGTGTTTGAGTACCCCTGAGTTCAATCCCTGGTACTAAAACTAAACTATTTCTTTTTTTTTTTTTTAATATTTTGTTTTTAGTTGTAGATGGACACAATGCCTTTATTTATTTATTTTTATGTGGTGCTGAGGATCGAACCCAGTGCCTCACGCATGAGAGGCAAGCGCTCTACCACTGAGCTACAATCCCAGCCCACTAAACTATTTCTTAAGCCCCCTGCTCTGTGGGGCTTCTTCTCTGTAGGCATGTTGACAAATAGCAAGGACAGTCATTTTTTAGTTCTACACTATTTTACTGTGTGTTAATATCAGGTGTTTCTCACAGAAGTAGGACAGGACTCCCTAGTACTCTATCCATTTTTCAAAGGAGGAAAGAGATTCAGAAGAGAAGTGACTGCCCAAAGTCACCAGGGAGTAGGTTGGGGAACCTAGATTCCAAAGCAGGTTTTAGAAGTCAGTATTGTGCAAGGCACATAAGATGCTAGATAGGACTTGATGGTCTAGTTTCTCAATGTGGTCCTCGCTATACCTGCTTTGCAATTGACTGAGGTGTTTATTAAATATGCAGACTTCTGGGTCCCACCCTACACCTACAGAGTAGGAAACTCTTCGGCTGGATTCATACATCTGTCATTTTTGGAAGCTTTCCTAGTATACATTACATTCTCTAGTGTACATTTTTCCTTATGCACAATAATTTTTGGGTGTGGATGCTGGGGATCATATTTAAGACCTTGGCCATGTCAGCCAAATGTTCTACCACTGAACTGTACACCTCACCCAGTACGTTTTTTTGAGTATCAGGGACACTCAACCACTGAGTCACATCCCCAGTCCTATTTTGTATTTTATTTAGAGACAGGGTCTCACTGAGTTGCCTAGCGCCTCACCATTGCTGAAGCTGGCTTTGAACTCATGATCCTCCTGCCCCAGCCTCCCAAGCCACTGGAATTACAGGCTTGTGTGACTGCACCCAGCTCCCAGTACATTTTTGTTTATTTAATTTTTAAAATTAAAAAAATTGAGGATTGAGCTCAGGAGCATTCTATTACTGAGTTACATCTCCAACCACTTTTATTTTGAGACAAGGTCTTGCTAAATGGCCAGGCTGGCCTCAAACTTGCAATCCTCCTGGCTCAGACTCCTGAATGCTGAGATTACAGGTATGTGCTACCACACACGGCTTTTTCCTTTTTTAGTGCTGGGGACCTGACTCATGGATACTAGGTTCATGCATATTAGGTAACTGCCCCACTGTACCTGTTGTGCACAGGTGCACAAATAGATGTTCTGGGCAAATACACAGGTAAGTGGTAGGCTTTACAGAGAAAGTGGCACGTAAATTCATCAATGAAGCTGAGTTGAATGTAGGCACATGGAGAGGATGGGGAGGAGGAGAGCGGTAGCAGGTTTGTCTGCTGGAGAATTTAAGCTTAGGCCTTTCATTGTCCCTCTTCATTACTGTCATCATCATTGTCCCCCCTCATTACCCTTTCCATCTTCCTCTTTAGCCTCCTTCCGAAAATTAACAGTCTTTTCATGGGTTGAGCACAACAGAATGTTCAGGTGTTGTGGCACGTAAAGGACATACTCAGGGCCGACAAGCAAAGATGGATAAACAAGAAAAGGACACGAAATCATAGGCGACCTGGGAAGGACAGGTGCAGAGCACATCATCATAGGCAGACCTAAGTGAGCCGGAAAAGACCACCCATAAACATGGGTGGATGTGAAGGTCACTCATAGAGACAGATATAAGAAGTTCACACACAAAGACGTAACCAACTCCACGCACAGACATAAAGGGATACAAAGGACACCTGCGGTGGGGTAGGTGAGGGGTACAGCGGCCAAGGGATGGTCTCAGATGATATCTCAGAACTGTGAAGAGGCCTGTGCCGCAAGCTGGCCTCTTTTCCCTACTTAATTGAGAAGGGATTAACCACAGGTACCCGACCCTGCCCATCTTTCTGTCTCACTGGCTGCTACACTGGGAGTCCAGGCCCCAAGCTCCAGGGTAAATGTGCTCCTGCATGAGCACTCTGGTCGTGGCAAAGGGCGATCGCTTCCACCCTCCATGTCTTATTTATTTCAGCTCTCAAATGTTAAGTGTTAGGGCTTCCGTCTCTCTTCGTTCTGGCTTGCAACCCAGCGTCCTACAGGTCCCTCGTGTCCTGGCTCTTCTTGGGGCGTTTTATTCTAACTTTCAGCCCAGTAGACTCCGGAGCTTCCCGGTCACTTTCCCTTTAAAGTATTTTCCCATTCCGCCACCTTCCCAGACTCCCTCTCTTTCCCGACATCTCTTGCAGTTTCCAAGCGCACCACATCTCCCATGAATCTTAGCGCCCAAGGGGCAATTCTAGGGAACTTCAAGTACCGAAATGCTCTCCTGTCTCCGTGGCTACCGTGGTGACCGATGGGGTTTGTAGTCACTTAGGAATTGTTAGGCTACCAAAAAAACTACTTATCCCAGGAGTCCCTGCGACAGAGGCGTGTTTCCCCTCCGGTCTTCCTGCGCACCCCTTAATTCTCCTTTGGACTTCAACTCCCGCCGTGCCTTGCGCTGAGATCCCTACGGGGAGGAATAGGGCTGTGTCCAAAGTGTTCCCTGGGAGTTGTAGTTCCTATGTTGGTGAGGCGAGGAGGAGGCGGAGTGACTCGGCGGCCATTAGCTGTGTGTAGTTGCCTGGGACTGGGAGCATAAGTGAAGAGGGAAGCCTTATTCGGTAGAAATCAACTGTGGCCATGGGCTCCTGCCGGGGCTAGTCCTAGAATACGGAGCAGGCGGGCTTTTCGGTTCTCCGCCCCGCCCCGTGGCGGGGCCTACTAGGCCTCCGAGCATCCTCGGTGTCAAGTAGGCCTAGTCCGCCGGCAAGGGCGCCCCAAAGGCGGGAGGCGCCATGTCGCTGGTTGCTTACGCCAGCAGCGATGAGAGTGAGCCAGATGAGGCAGAGCCCGAGCCGGAAGAAGAGGAGGCGGCGGCGGCTCCTACGTCTGGGCCCACTTTAGGGGGCTTGTTCGCTTCTCTTCCGGCACCCAAGGGTCCGGCCTTGCTGCCCCCGCCCCCCCAGATGCTGGCCCCAGCCTTTCCCCCGCCGTTGTTGCTGCCCCCACCCACCGGAGACCCCAGGCTTCAGCCTCCTCCCCCTTTGCCCTTCGGCCTAGGAGGCTTCCCCCCACCTCCAGGCGTGAGCCCGGCTGAAGCGGCGGGAGTTGGGGAGGGGCTGGGATTGGGGCTGCCATCGCCCCGAGGTCCTGGCCTCAGTCTGCCCCCCCCTATTGGCGGTGCCGGCCCCCCCCTGGGGCTCCCCAAGCCAAAGAAGAGGACAGAGCCCGTGAAGATCGCGGCGCCGGAGCTGCATAAGGGGGATGTGAGTATCCGGGGAGGGCACCCCCAAACTCTCCATCGCATTGAGCTCAGCTGACTGGTGGAGATTACGAGACCCCTTGTTATAAACTCATCCGTTGATTCAGAGCCACTGGAATCCTCGTGCAGTGCGAATAATTGAGCTGAAGTTTGTCAACTTTGGGGAGTTAGGGCATTTGGCCACGCGGGTTTTCAAAGCTGGGCTCGTCTGCGGAGGGCCCCGAATCATCATCACCTGGCACTGACAGGCCCAGGTTCTTGCCTAGGGACCCTCCGCTCCCCAGTCAGCATCTTCACCTCAGGCTTACTTTTGCCACTATTCCTATGCTGAGGGACAGGATGAATTCTGGACCTGAAGAAATGACAGGGAACTGAATATCCGGACCAAGCTTTTTCTTTGCCGCCAAACTTAACAAGCATCAAGGTTTGGAGGAAAAGGATAGGATTCCCCGACACTATTTTGAGGGCAGTTAGAGAAGAAATTGAGTGTTGATTGGCAGGAACTGACGCTTTCCTTCAATTACTATAGAACTCTGGGAGATAATACACTGTTTTCACAGAAGAGAAACAGGAGGTTTAGCCGGCAGGATCTTACCTGGTAAAGGGCAGAGTGGAGATTAAAAGCTGGGTCTGTGTTAATCTCAGACCTGTGCCTGGGTTTCACCATTTTGGTATTTTCAGTCTTTGCTGGGTTAGGATGCTTGGGTACTATTTCTAGAATAGGCAGTCATGCTTATCTTATTTCTAGATGTTGCAGCAGAAAAATAGCACAAGACTCCTTCCTGAGCGAGGGCTTTGAGGATAAAGGTGATTGTAAGCCAAGGGACAGGGAATGGCTTAGAATTGCCAGGGAGTTCTTTTTTTTTTTGGTACCAGGGATTGAACTCAGGGGCACTATACCAGTGAGCCACGTCCCCAGCCCTGTTTTGTGATTTATTTAAAGACAGCACCTCTCTCTTGCTAAGGCTGGCTTTTAACTCACATTTCTCCTGTCCCAGCCTCCCAAAGTGCTGGGATTACAGGTGTGTGCCACTAGGCCTGGCTGGGAGTTCTTTTCTTTCTCTCCTCTGAGAAGTTTATTGGTCAATCCCTGGCTCACCTTTGATAACCCTTTTGTTCTTTTTCTTTTTCTTTTTTCTTTTTGTACTGGGAGTTGAACGCAGGGATGCCCTACCACTGAGCTACACCCCTAGTTCATTATATATATATATATATTTTTTTTTTTTTTTTTTTGGTACCGGGGAGTTCAATCCCCACATCCCCTGCTCTATGTTGTGTTTTATTTAGAGACAGGGTCTCACTGAGTTGCTTAGCGCCTCGCCGTTGCTGAGGCTGGCTTTGAACTTCCAATTCTCCTGTCTTAGCTTCCCAAAGTGCTGGGATTACAGGCTCGCGCCACTGCCGCTGGCTATATTATATTTTGAGACAGGGTCTAGCTAAGTTTCCTAGGCTGGCCGTGAACTTGGGATCCTCTTGTCTCAGCTTCCCTAGCTGCTGGGATTACAGGCAGGGGACATCAATCTTAACTGATCTTGATCTTGTATTTCTTTAGCTTTCCATCTCTGCCTGAGGCCATTTCTATTTTTTGCACCTGTAGTTTCTTCTTGCAGATATCTTAATGTTTTATCCTCCTTCATTAAAGTCTTGGTTTAAATACCAGGGTTTTAGCTGGGTACAGTGGTGCATGCCTGTAATCCCAGCACTTAGGGAGGCTGAGACAGGAGAATTGTAAGTTCAAAGCCAGACTCAGCAAGGCCAAGGCGCTAAGCAACTCAGTGAGACCCTGTCTACATAAAACACAAAAAAATAGGGCTGGCGATGTGGCTCAGTGATGGAGTACCCCTGAGTTCAATTCCTAGGGTTTTGCTGGGTGTAGGGGCATACACCTGTAATCCCAGTGACTCAGGAGGCTGAGATAGGAGGATTCCATCCAAGTCTGAGGCTGGTTTCAGCAATTTAGCCAGGCCCTCAGCAACTTAGACCCTGTCTCAAAATAAAAAAATAAAAAGTGATGGGAATGTATCCCCTGGATTTAACCCTTATACCAAAACAAAACAAAACAAAAAAACATATTTCTTAGTGAGGACTTCTTCAGTCTACCTAATTAACCTATTTTGCCCTATCATCCGCAATGGGGAATACCCATAAAAACTTACATATAGTATAAAATATATAATATTATATAACAATAATGACATAATTATATAATTATTAGGTAGTATTAATATGATACCATAATACACAAGTTCTAGATTATGATTTCAGCCTTTTTTTTTTTTTGGTACTGAGGATTGAACCCAGGGGCACTTAACCACTAAGCCACATCCCCAGCTCTTTTTTAAAAAATTTATTTAGAGACAGGGTCTCACTGATTTGTTTAGGGCCTCACTAAATTGCTGAGGCTATCTTTTTTTAAATTTTTTTTTTAGTTATAGATGAACACAATACCTTTATTTATTGTTTGTGGTGCTCAGGATTGAACCTAGTGCCTCACACATGCGAGGCAGGCACTTAACCCCAGCCCCTGCTGAGGCTATCTTTGAACTCATGATCCTCTTGCCTCAGCCTCTTGAGCTGCTGGATTACAGGTGGGTGCTTGGCATGATTTCAACCTATTTTAATGCACCTTTGTCAATTTTGTGAAATACTCACAGAATTGAAAACTTGGGACTTAATGGGTTTTCAGTTGCAGCTGCCTATTATCTGTTACTCCTGGTTCTCCTTTGTTTCGTTTTTCTCCATAACATTTAACCACCATTTAACATAACCATGTAATTTATTTGCTTCTCTTCTACTAGTATACAAACTCCATAAAGGCAGGGATTTTTAAATTTTTATTTTATTTTATTTTACTTTTTGGTACCAGGGATTGAACTCAGGGGCACTCGACCACTGAGCCACATCCCCAGCCCTATTTTGTGTTTTATGTAGAGACAAGGTCTCACTGAGCTGCTTAGTGCCTCGCCATTGCTGAGGCTGGCTTTGAACTCGCGCTTCTCCTGTCTCGGCCTCCCAAAGTGCTGGGATGACAGGCATAATTTTTATTTTTTAAGTCACTGCTGTATCCCTAGTGGTTAAAACTAGTGCATACTGTGCACACTGAGGAATCCATGATGGATTGTTTCTAGAAGGAGGTTCCAGAATTTCCTTCCCTATCTTCATCCAAACATTCTTCCATATCATTTCCCCCTTCTTTCTCGCCTGAATCTGTCATTTCTACGAGGTCTGGAGCCCAGAAAAAGCATTCTGTTGTTCCACCACAACTTACCTTGGCCTTGATTTAACCTGGGACAAGAAAAGGTTTATGAATGAGATAGGAAAATAGGTACATTTCCTTGGCCTGTTTTCTTTCCTCTTCCCCCACTAGACTTTCTCTGGGCCAAATTGTGATGTGTGGGAGATGGATGGGGAAGGTGCTTTGTACCAGCCTGCCCCCTTCCAGAGTGATAATGGAAAGGGCTCATTTGTACCTTAGTGAAGGTAGCATCTGAAAAAACTGCATGTAGAGGCTGTAGAATCTTCCATTTAGGTTGACTGAAGTGGCAGAAAACTCTGAGAACTCTTTTTTGTTTTTGGTACTGGAGATTGGACCCAGTGGTACTTGACCACTGAGCTGCATCCCAGCCCTTTTTATTTTTATTTTTTATTTTTTTTTTTT
>CM053400.1:101316137-101340519 GCA_028644305.1 Xerus rutilus
CAGCCCTTTTTATTTTTATCTTGAGCAGGGTCTTGCTAAGTTACTGAAGACCTTGCTCAGTTGCTGAGGCTGGCCTTGAACTTGTGATTCTCCTGCCAGCCTCCTGAGCTGCAGGCATTACAGGTGTGCCCTGCCTTGCCCAGCATGTTTTCCATTTTTGTTCTATTCAAGTTGGTGATTTTGTTCTCTAGACACACAATTCCTGGGGGAAGGTAGCCTAAGAATATTCAAGATGGTCAAGTGAGAGTGTGGTCTTTAAAGAGCTGGGTCCAAGCCGGGCGCGGTGGCTCACGCTTGTAATCCCAGCACTTAGGGAGGCTGAGACAGGAGAATCGCGAGTTCAAAGCCAGCCTCAGCAATGGCGAGGCGCTAAGCAGCTCAGTGAGACCCTGTCTCTACATAAAACACAAAATGGGGCTGGGGATGTGGCTCAGTGGTCGGGTGCCCCTGAGTTCAATCCCCGGTACCAAAAAAAAAAGAGCTGGGTCCCTTCCATTTCTAAGGACTTATGTTTTTTTGTTTTGTTTTGTTTTTTGTTTTGTTACTGGGGACTGAACTCAGGAGTGCTTAACCACTGAGCTATATGTCCACCCTTTTTTAATATTTTATTTAGAGACAGGGTCTTTCTAAGTTGCTTTAGGGCCTCACTAAGTTGCTGAAGCTAGTTTTGAATTTGTGATCCTCCTGCCTAACCTCTCAAGCCATTGGGATTATAGGTGTGTACCACCAGGCCTAGCATGGACTTCTGATTTTGTTCTCCAGTCTTTTTTTTTTTTTTTAATTTTTTTTTTTTAGTTACAGATGGACACATCTTTACTTTATTTATTTTTATGTGGTGCTGAGAATTGAACCCAGTGCCTCACATGTGCGAGGCAAGCGCTCTGCCACTGAGCCACAACCCCAGCCCCTCCAGTCTTAGTCTTTCAGTTCATGTTCAAAAGAATGAATTAATTTCCTTTAGAGTTTGGTGTTGAAGTAGAAACAACTAACTATGAAAACTTATTCATTTACTGTGGAACTGCTTTTTTGTACCTGGAGCTAAGAATATTTAACATAATAGACCCTGCCCAAAAGAAACTAGCTTATTGTCTCCTTGGGGAGACAGATAAGGAAATAGATTTCAGGTCCAGTCAGAGAGGAACTGCATTAGAGCTGGTGTAATGGGAGTACCCCTAGCAGGAGCTGATCCTGTCTGTGGAGGTAAGAGACTTCTAGGAGAGGGAGGAGATGTTTAAACAGATAAGACAGATGAGTAGGAGGTAGCTAGAGAAAGGAGGTAGTGTGAGGAGAAGTGCATTGGACAAAGGAAGCCATGTACAACTGCCTGGAGGTGAGAGAGTAAAGATGCTAGGGGAACTTCCAGTGAGGCATTGGCTGGGGCACATGGAGTGGGGGAGTAGACAGAGATGGGGGTGGAGGAGATAATAATGGGCTTTGGATGCTGTGCTGAGGTCCTTCTACTGCTTCATTCTGGAGTAGTGAAGAACGCTTAAAGACTGAGCAAGAATTCTCTTATCAGAGTGGTGAGATGCCGGTGGCTCGGATGAGGGTCTGGCAGAGGAGGGAGAGAACTGGAGGGTCGAGGTGTATTGGGGAGGTAGAAGTGATAAGGTAAGAGGATTTTTATTTATTTATTTTGGTACTGGGTATTGAACCCAGAGGTGCTCTACCTCCTAAGTCGCTATGAGTACAGGTATGTGCCACTGTGCCCAGCTCTTACAGGTTTTTATTTCTTTCTTTTTTTTTTTTTTTTTTTTTTTTTTTGGTACCAAGGATTAAACTCAGGGGCACTTGACCACTGAGCCACATCCCCAGCCCTATTTTGTGTTTTATGTAGAGACAGGGTCTCACTGAGTTGCTTAGCGCCTCGCCATTGCTGAGGCTGGCTTTGAACTTGCGATTCTCCTGTCTCAGCCTCCCTAAGTGCTGGGATTACAGGCTTGAGCCACCGCGCCCGGCTCTTCCAGGTTCATTCTTAAATCAACTTTAGTTAGCTTTTGATTTAAGTTGCGAATTAAGAATGATCCATAGGGGCTGGGATTGTGGCTCAGTCGTAGAGCGCTTGCCCCTCACGTGTGAGGCACTGGGTTCGATTCTTAGCACCACATAAAAAAATAAAGATATTGTGTCCATCTACAAGTAAAAAAATATTAAAAAAAAAAAAGAATGATCCACAGAATAGATAACCATTCTCTTTCTCTTTTCCCTTCTTACCCTTCTTGCTCTGACACAAGCTTCATTGGTTGATTTCATGTGCTCAAGGGTTGCAGACTTCTGAAATCAGGATTACCACCACCACCCCAAAAAAATTAGAAGAGTAATTCTGCTAGAAGAGTTCTCTCATATAAAGTATATTCCAGAGCAAATAGAAATTTTAGGATTGGGACTGGGAGTGTAGCTTGGTGGTAGTATGCACAAGCAAGACCCTGGGTTCAATCCCCAACACTGTAAGAATTAAAAAATAAAAAAGAATGAAAGAAATTTTTGAGTTATCTGGGTTAGTATTATGACTACTTTCAGATGATTTATTTCCATAGTGGAAAATTTGAAACTCTGACATTGAGATTTAATTAATTTGTCATATTTATTTTTTACCCCTTCCCTAATTTTTGTCATTTGTAGTAATCAAATAGTTAAGTTACCTGCAGCTGAGTTAGCTGAAGTTTTAGTCCTAGTCTGAAAGGGAAGGGTGAGTGTGCTAATATTTGTGGGGTACCTGCTGAGTGTCGCCACTGTGCTCGGCTCTTTCCCTTAGTTTACTGAGAAGGAAGGGGGTTTAAGGAACAGAGGCAGTTTGCCTAAAATCACACAGTTTAGGAATGGCAGAGGTTGATTTGAACCTAGATGTGTTCTGTTCTTAATGTCCACTGAAAAGATGGATGGAAGAGCCATGGACAGCCAGAAATCAGAAAGCAGGACAAGCAAGGAATACATAACTGGGAGAGAAATTGAAATCCTAACTGAAAAGCAGATGGAAGCACAAGATACTTGAGACCTAAGAGTTAAAAAAGTTGGTGAATCTAGCTAATCAGGATAATAGTAGTGATTAGAATTTGGTGCCTGGGTTGGGATGGTGTGTCTGTTCTTGGACCCTTATTTCCTCCTTGGCTCCTGGCCCTTGGCAGCGAATGATTGCTTTTTGGAGAGAGTCTCTCTGAACCAGAGCCTGAGAAGATAAGAGGGAGGCTGCCATGGGGAATGAGGCTCTGATAGATTAGCAGATCCCACTGGACCCTGCTTAATGGAATATGTCTGTTTCCGTTCTTGCTCAGCAGTCTGGAGGTGTGTGTGTCTTGTCACTGTTGGCAGATTGAGCAGAGAGGACAGTGGTGGCCATTTGAGGCTTAGGTCCTTGTGAGGCCAAGAAGAAATATACTTTCTTAAGAGAGACAACCAATTTGTGTCTCTAAAACCATGTGTGCCTGTTCTGGCTCCGCACACTTGAGCCCCTGGGGCTCTGGTGTTTCCAGCGTTGCCTTCTTTCTTGGTCTGAGGGCACACACCCACTTAGCTCACGTGAGTACCTTTAGGAGTGGAATCCGCGGTCTCCCTGGAATGTATTCCTAAGAACAGCAGTTTGGAGATGCCTCACTGTTTTAACTTTTCATCACTGTGACCAAAATACCTGACAAAGACAATGTAGAGGAGGAAAAAACTGTTTGGGGCTCATGATTTCAGAGGTCTCAGTCCGTGGTCGGCAGACCTCCAAGGCAGAATCTTCATGGCAGAAGAGAGTGGCCGAGGAAAACTGCTTGGCTTATGGCAGGTAGGAAGCAGAGAGAAAGGGAAAGGAACCATAGACATTATATAGTCTAGACCACACCCCCACTGATCTGCCTCTTCCAGCCAGCCCCACCTGCCTACAGTTACCATCAAGTAGTCCATTCAAATTATTAATCTATTAGCCAGGTGTGGTGGCGTATGCCTGTGATCCCAGCAACTCGGGAGGCTGATGGAGGAGGATCGCAAGTGTGAGGCCAGCCTGGTCAACTTAGTGAGACCCTGTCTCAAAATAATAAATAAATAAAGGGCAGGGGGTGTAGCTCAGTGGTAGAGTGCCCCTGGATTCAGTCCCTAGTACCAAGGGGGAAAATATTAATCCATGAAATGGATCATTCCACTGATGAGGTTGCAGTTCTCTTATTATTACACCTCCTGTATTGTCTAAACTTTTAGACAATATGAACTTTTTAGGGAACATTAAAGATCTAAACCACAAAGTTAAACAGAATTACCGTGTGATCTGCCAATTTTACTTGTAGACGCAAAGGAAGCAGGGACACAGATACATCGGTATGCCATTGTTCATAGCAGCGCTATGTCACCTTTGGCTCAGTAGCCAAAGGTGACAGCAACCCAAGCATTCATCAGAGAAGAATGGATAAACAGAGTATGGCGTGTACACCCACCAGAATATTATTCAGCCTTAGAAAGAGAGGAAATTGTGATACAACTGTAAGATGGACCCTGGAGACATTATGCTAAGTAAAAACAATCTGATCAAAAGGGAGAAATGTCAGCTGGGTGCAGTGGTGCATGCCTGTGATCCCAGTGGCTTGGGAGGCTGAGGCAAGAGGATCTCAAGTTCAAAGCCAGCCTCAGCAATTTAGTGAGGCTGTAAGGAATTCAGTGAGACCCTGTCTCTAAATAAAATATATATTTAAAAAAGAAACGGCTGAGAATGTGGCTCAGTGGTCAAGTGCACCTGGGTTCAATCCCCAGTCTCAAAAAGAAAAAAGAAATGTCATTATTCCACTTCCAGAGGTGCCCAGAAGGTGCAAATTCATGGAGATAGAAGGTAGCACAGAGGTCACCAGGAGCTGGGGGAGGAGGAATGGGGAGTTTGTGCTTAACAGGTACAGACTGTCTGGGATGATGAAAAAGTTCTGAAAATAGATGGTGATGATGGTTGCTCAACATTGAAGATGGACTTAATGCCTCCGAATTGTGCACTTGGACATGGTTAAAGCTGGGCATGGTAGCACATGCCTGTAATCCCAGTGACCTGAGAGGATGAGGCAGGATGATTTCATGTTTGAGGCCCACCTGGGCAATTAAGTGAGCCTCTGTCTCAAAAAATAAAAACTGGGGATATAGCTCTGTACTAAAGCCCCACAGGGTTCAATCTCCCTCCAGTACCAAAACAAAGTTCGGTAAATTTTACGTATAGGTATTTTACCATGATAAAGCAAGAAAACTTTTTAGAAATGTTCTTACACTACTCATCATCAAAGATGTCTCCTTTGTGTCTAAATTAAATCCTGTGTTCTTAGGGTAAGCCTGTTGCCTCTAGCCCAGTTCATGATAGCAGCTGAATTGATTTCCTTTCAAATGCTCCAGGACAGCTGTATTCCTTCAGGATGATTGGAGAATACAACACATGACATGTATTTGAGTATTTGGATTACTCTATCTTGAAATTTCTTTTTTTCTTTTCTATTTTTTGTTTGTTTGTTTTTGGTTCTGGGGATTGAACCCTGGGGTGCTTTACCACTGAGCTACATCCCAGCCCTTTTTGATTTTTTTTTTTTTTGGTACTGGAGATTAGACTCAGGGGCACTTGACCACTGAGCCACATCCCCAGCCCTAATTTGTGTTTTATGTAGAGACAGGGTCTCGCTGAGTTGCTTAGTGCCTCGCCATTGCTGAGGCTGGCTTTGAACTCTTGATTTTCCTGTCATCCTCCCTAAGTGCTGGGATTACAGGCGTGCGCCACTGTGCCCAGCTCTCTCGTGCTTTTAAACACACCTTGTCAGTATAGTATAGACAACCTATCACATTAAAGTAATATTGAATTTTCTTCCCACAGCTGATTTGGCCTTCAGTTGTATTAGCTATAGGACAGTTTGCCTATACTCTCACAGTGGCTACTTTTTGTTTGTCTCAGCAAGTGAAAAATAAGAATATGCTTGTGTAATTTTAATAAATGGTCTTAAGTTTGGATAAAATGTGTTTATTTTCCTTCCCGATCACTGCCATTGGATCTATTGCATAGGATGTTAAGGTTTAAATGTGACCTAGGACTCCATGAAAACCTCTGGTCTGCCAGAAAGCATATAGATAGGCTTTGGGGTCAAAAGACAAAGGGGATGATTAGGTGGTCCTTATGAGAAGCAGTGGAGTTTGGAATAGAAAGAAAAAGTAGAACACGCTGGGCACGTTGGTGTATGCCTGTAATCCCAGTGGCTCAGGAGGCTGAGGTAGGAGGATTGTGAATGCAAAGTCAGCCTCAGCAAAAGTGAAGTGCTAAGCAATTCAGTGAGACCCTGTCTCTAAATAAAATACAAAAATAGAGATAGGTTTTTGCCTGCCCAAAGATGACCAAAAAAAGGGCTGAAAAGTTGTGAGTAAATTGGCCAAAACATAGTAGGTACTCTGTAGCTGGTTGTTCTTTCCTTTGCTACCCTTTTCTTTATTTTCCACATTGAGGTACCAAGACAGATTTCCTTGTTTGTTTTTTTCCACAATACTGTGAATTGAACTTAGGGATGCCCTACCACTACATCCCCAGCACCTTTGAAAAAAATGCTATCCTGAGACAGAGTTTTGCTAAGTTGCCCAGGCTGGCCTCAAACTTGTGATCCTCCTGCCTGAGCTTCCTGAGTTGCTGGGATTACAGTGTGTATCACTGCATCCAGCTTTTTTTTTTTTTTTTAATGTATTTGGCAGCAGGCAGCAGTTAGTGATTAAAATCATGCTTCCTAACTACTGGGATGCAGTATTCAACTATAATATATGTCCTTTGCCATTAAAGAGAAGGTGGGACTACATACATGAAAAATGCCATGTATATAGAGCAAGCACCAGTGAACCAGAGGTAATATGATGTTATTAATATGTTAGTAACATATGAGGTGGAGACACTGAAAAAGAGCAGGATGGGCTCCACCAGAGAGACTTCTTAGGAGTTTGAAGTTAGGAAGTGCATACTGAGTACAGATTGAAGAGAGAGAAGCCAGGTGCAGTGGCGCACGCCTGTAATCCCAGCACTTAGGGAGGCTGAGACAGAAGAATCGCGAGTTCAAAGCCAGCCTCAGCAAGGGCGAGGCGCTAAGCAACTCAGTGAGACCCTGTCTCTACATAGAACACAAAATAGGGCTGGGGATGTGGCTCAGGGGTCGAGTGCCCCTGGGTTCTCCCCGGTGCCAAAAGGAAAAAAAAAAAAAGTGAGAGGTGGTGGTGATATAAGTACAGCTGGTGGGAGTGACCAGGGGAAGGGCTGACAAATGCACGAATAGCAGATTTTTGGAGGAAAATTCACTTTTATTTCTTTTATTTATTTATTTATTTTTTGGTACCAGGGATTGAACTCAGGGGCACTCAACCACTGAGCCACATCCCCAGCCCTATTTTGTGTTTTATGTAGAGACAGGGTCTCACTGAGTTGCTTAGTGCCTCGCCGTTGCTGAGGCTGGCTTTGAACTCGCGATTCTCCTGTCTCAGCCTCTCAATTGTTGCTAAATTTTGAGACAGGATCTAGCTAAGTTACTCAAGCTGGCCTTGAACTTGAGATCTTCCTGCCTCAGCCATCCACGCTATGGGGATTACAAGTGTCACCATGTTTAGCTGGATTCTAAGTCTTTCGTGGGCTGACACACGGAAAATCTTATAGCACATTGGGGTAATAAATGGTCCAGGTTGTACCTCTGGAGGTACAACTGTCTAGTGGCCTATGCTCCAGCTGCCTAGGACACCTGCTGGAAACTGTAGTATTTAACATAGTGTCTTGATAGTAGGTTCTCAGTAATTACGATTGAAAGATCCTTGTAGCTCATAAATTCAAAAAGGAACTTGAGAGATTTGAAAGTCAGGATTATTATTTGTTTTTTAGCAGTAGGCATCAAACCCAGGGAGCTTTACCACTGAATTACATCCCCAGCCTTTTTTATTTTTATTTTTTATTTTTATTTATTTTTAAAAAAAATTTTTTTTAGTTGTAGATGGATACAATCTCTTTATTTTATTTATTTATTTTTTACATGGTGCTGAGGATCGAACCCAGTGCCTCACGCGTGCGAGGCAAGCGCTCTACCGCTGAGCCACAATCCCAGCCCTTTTATTTTTATTTATATGTGTGTGTGTGTGTGTGTGTGTGTATTTTTTATGAGTTGTTGATGGATCTTTATTTTTTATTTATTTATTTGCAGTGTTGAGAATTGAACCTAGTGGCTCACACATGCTAGGCATGTGCTCTACCACTGTGCTACAACTCCAGCCCACCTTTTTTATTTTGAGATAGAGTCTTTTCTATGTTTCCAAGTCTGGCCTTCAACTTGCAGTCCTCCTGGTTCAGCCTACTGAGTTGCTGGGAGTACAAGTGTGTACCACCATGCCCAGCGAGGATGTGAGGTCTTACATTATCTTGGAGATGAATGGCATTTTAGATTCCTGCTTAAATCACCTTTATCTGCAGACTCATAGGCTAAGGTCCTGGGAACAAATGGAAAGCTTTAAGGTTCTTGGTTTGAGGAGTGGTTAAAAAAAAGTTAAGAGTTTACGCTTCATGTGCCTTGCATCTTCCCTCAATTTAAGATTCTGAGGAATTGGTATTGAGCTAATAAAAGTTTAGGTGATTTTTAGTGTGACAGCTTGTCGTAGAAACAGTGCTGTTGAGTAGAAGGATGACACAAATGACCTCCTGTCTTGCCCCAGATCTTAACAGCCATCATTTGCCTGCTTTCTTCCTGGACAGGAACAACTCTGTCTGGCAGACAATAGATCATACTTTGGAGAGGGAATGGATTTCTCCAATGGCTTTGACCTTTAATGCCTCATAGAAGAGTAGTTAACACACCACTTAATCCCACTGGACTTCCCTGGCCCTGTGGTTATGTAGTCTATGTAAGTGGTTTTAAAAGTGAAGCTAAGATTGGGTGAGATTGTGGGCCAAATCTCATTCATCTTCTAGTGGACAGATTTATAGGAAGTAGAATGGGTATAGCTTGTTCTTTCCACCACAGACTCAATCGGAGGGAACAGTCTCAATTTAACAGAATAGAAATTGACACCAAGAAGGCTGTGCCACAAATTTGGCGGGGGTGGGGGGCGGGCAGCACTTGGGGACTGAGTGACTTAGGGAGTGAAGGTGTACCCCATTCTCTGAAGGTTATTGAGATCAGGAGGGAAGCTCTGCTTTAGAGCTGGCCCTAGAGTGGCTGTGCCTCTGTATAGAGGTGGGACATCTTGTCGGAAGGTGTTTGTGGTCTAATCTTTTATGTACTCATTTAGTGTGTTTCTTCTGTCTCAAAACAGTGAAGCCTTATTCCATCTCTTTTTCTCTTAGTCAGATTCTGAGGAAGATGAACCCACAAAGAAGAAAATTGTCCTTCAGGTAAGCTTGATGACATACTGTAAACCATTTTTTTTCTCTTCCCACATTGTTTCCTGAAAGATAGGACTTAAAATACTCAGCAGTTTTCAAGACATGTTTAGCTCAAGCATAAGTATTTGAGGATTGTTTAGATCTAGCTTTGGTTTCCTTTATAGCTTCAGGCCTGGTACATCTCTACTGCTTCCCGATGTGGCTCAAAGGAGTTAAACTGTAGATACAGGCAGTGGTAGCGGGGCATCATAACTCAATTCAGTTCATTACATTTCAGGTAAAAGGATTATTTAGAGAGCGTGGAATAAATGGATTGGTCAAAATGATGTTAGGGAGCATCTATATTTTAAAATTGTCCATCTTCTCCCTGTCTCATTTTTAACCTGGAAATAAACACTTAAATAGTACTTACTTTGTACCAGGCTCTGTTCTAAGTGCTTTACCAGCAGCTAACTGATACCATCCTTCTAATAGTGCCTACACCATAGTGTTAATATCATCCCTGTTTGACATAGGAAAACTGAGGAACCTGCCTAGGGTCAGCAGCTAGTGGGGGCAGAGCTGACTAGGAGTCCAAGTTCAAGACTAGAGAGCTCATGTAACTGCTGCATTTGGTTGCTTCTTTATCACCAAGACTGGATGTCGTCAATACAATGATCTCCCTGCTTGTTTCTCCTTATCCCATGGAGTTTCTTCCTGTTCTTTCCACACTTGGTGACATACTCTCTGATCTCATGTTGACACTGTGTCTCAGGGAAAAATGGTCCTGTCTTTAAAAGATAGTTGTCTTGGGATTCTAATCTAGGATGCTGTGGCTGCATCTTCACTTGACTCTGTTAAGGTGTTTCTTCCTGGTCCAGGACATCACAGTTACAGGTCTTATGGAAGTTAGAAAGACAACTGGCGAAGGTGCTGTGGTGTCTGTATTTATAGTGGATGCTAAAGAAGAGGCATGGAAAAGGCCAGCATGCTGAGACTGAAGGAGGCTAGTCATCATATTATCAGGGTGTTCCTGGAGGAGGTGGGCTGGCTCAGAAGTACCTCACAAGTAAAGGGCAGAATTGCAGATGGTGTAGAGAAATGCGTTGATAGAGGAACTCTGAACTGATGTTGGAGTGGGGACCCAGCCCTGCCAAGGGATGTAGCCCTGATCCCAGAGGGTGCTGAGAAGCCATACACTCCTAAGGTGGCCTGAGGAAGACACTTCGTATTGTTCCTGTGAGCCTGAGCCTCTGGGGGCTGCCATGCTGGATTGATTCAAATCTGTTAACTCAGTGGGAAAACAGCCCCTCTCCAGATGAGCAGTTCTCCTCTGGACTGTACTGGTATTGTAGGACATTGGCACAGTGACCTTATACTGCTTTCCTTTTTCTAGTTGGTACTTCCTTCAGCCCTGTAGCTAGGCCAAGCTGGCCCTTTATCATTCAGATAGCAAGATCTGAGAGATTCTTTTTTTGTGTATTGGGGATTGAACCACAGTCCTTTTTATTTTATGTTTTTTTTTTAAATATATTTTTTTAGTTGTTGATGAATATTTTATTCACTTATTATTTATATGTGGTGCTAAGGATCGAACCCAGTGCCTCACACATGCCAGGCAAACGCTCTACCACTGCGCTACAGCCCCAACCCCTTATTTTATGTTTTGAGACAGGATTGCACCAAGTTGCTTAGGGTCTCACTAAGTTGCTGAGGCTGCCCTTGAACTTGTGATCCTCCTGCCTTAGCCTCCCGAGTTGCTGCTATTACAGGCGTGTACCATTGCAGGATCTGAAAGATTCTTAGGAGTAGTAGGAACTCTGGGTGGCTGAGCCAATTAGCTTACAAACTGATAAGTTAAATGCTTGATTCTGGCATTAACAAGCTAATATACCGTAGGTATAGGCCTTTCCTTGGACAGGAGTTGGGTAGGGTGGAGGGAGGAAACTTTTGGCAACAGGTATGAGTGTCTCTTTTTTAGAAAGAGCCTTATTCTTGGCTTTGAGTAGCAATTCAAAGGAAGGAGAGTTCAGAGTTCAAAACATGGAGAGAGGTTGAGTGATTAGCTGAAGGGAAAGCTAGGCTGTTTGGGAGAAAGGATGATGTGAGATTAAGAGCAACATGTTTGCCAAAGACACAAGAGTGGAGAAGGACTCTGTGGCAGAGGGCAGTGGAGCTGGGTTGGGACGGAGTTAAGGAGAAGAGGGATGGCATCTCATGTTGGGAGAAGCAGCTGCAGAAGGACCCGATGAAGGAGTTGATGACCCTAGATTGGGCCTGAGTGGATGGAAGTGAGAAGGCAGCAAGGACTGGGAAGATGTGAAGCTAGAGCACATAACTATTTCTTGATTTTCTGTGTCACTAATATATAACTTGAAATCTCACTTGTCACCTTTCTTTCCTCCTGCCCAAAACCCTGTCTCTCCAGGGATCCAGTGAGGGGACTGGTTTGTCTGCCTTGCTTCCCCAACCTAAAAATCTGACTGTGAAAGAGACTAACAGGTTGCTCCTGCCCCATGCCTTCTCCCGGAAACCCTCAGATGGCTCCTCTGATACAAAGCCCTCCAGACTGGCTTCTAAGACCAAGCCTTCCTCTCTTGCTCCTGTTGTGGGCACCACAACCACCACTCCATCACCCTCTGCCATCAAGGCTGCTGCCAAGAGTGCTGCTCTACAGGTGACAAAGCAGATCACGCAAGAGGAGGACGACAGTGATGAGGAAGTGGCCCCCGAGAACTTTTTCTCCCTCCCTGACAAGGCTGAGCCACCTGGAGTTGAGCCATACCCTTACCCTGTTCCCGCTGTCCCTGAAGAGCTGCCTCCAGGCACGGAACCAGAGCCAGCTTTCCAGGACGATGCAGCCAATGCCCCCCTTGAGTTCAAGATGGCAGCAGGCTCAAGTGGGGCCCCTTGGATGCCTAAACCTGGGGATGACTACAGCTACAATCAGTTTTCCACATATGGCGATGCCAATGCCGCTGGTGCTTATTATCAGGTGGGTAAGGGGCACAGACAACAGGCCAGGGAATATTTGAGCCAGTGATGTGGCCATAAAAAACCCTACTTTAGCCGGGCATGGTGGCTCACGCTTGTAGTCCCAGCACTTTGGGAGGCTGAGACAGGAGAATTGTGAGTTCAAAGCCAGCCTCACCAACAGCGAGGCGCTAAGCAACTCAGTGAGACCCTGTCTCTACATAAAACACAAAATAGGGCTGGGGATGTGGCTCAGTGGTCGAGTGCCCCTGAGTGCAATCCCCAGTACCAAAAAAAAAAAGAAAGAATGAGACCCTGAGTAGAATAAGTTATACTCCATGTTTATATAATGTCGAAATACACTCTATTGTCATGTACATCTAAAATAAAAACTAAAAAAAATTTAAAAAAAAAAACAAAACCCTTTATTCTGAACCTTATGGATCTAAGTTGCTGAAGTCTTGAAGTCTGACAGAGTTGACAATATAATCAACACCGTTGTTCTCTATGTTAGCTTTCCATCACTGTACCAAAATACTTGAGATAATCCACTTTTAAAAAAAGAGGTTTATTTTGGTTCACAGTTTCAAAGGTTTTAGTCCTTGGTTGTTTAACCCTATTGCTTTTGGATTTGTGACAGGACAGTACATCATGGTTGGAGTGTGTGGCAGAGGAAGCTACTCACATCATGGGGGCTGGGGTAACCATATCCCTTCCAGGGGCCCACCTCCAGACACCTAACTTCCTCTCACTTAAGCCTCTCCTCTTAAAGGCCCCATCACTTCCCAATAGTGCCATGAACTGGCCACCAGGCCTTTTTTTTAAACACACTAGTCTTTTTTTTTTTTTTTTGTAGCTGCAGATGAACAGCATGCCTTTATTTGTTTCATCATTACGTGGTGCTAAGGTTTGAACCCTGTGCCTTGCACATCCTAGGCAAACGCTCTACCACTGAGCCACAGCCACAGCCCTAAACACACTAGTCTTAAGGGGACACTTACCTAGACCATTTGCATTCTTTTTCTTTTTTTTTTTTTGTACTGGAGATTGAACCTATGGGTGCTTTTACCCATCCCCAGCAGTCTTTATTTTATTTATTTATTTTTTTTGAGACAGGGTCTCACTAAGTTGACCAGGCTGGTCTTGAACTTAAGATCCTCTTGTGTCAGTCTCTTGAGTACTTGAGATTACAGGTGTGTGCCACTGCACCTAGCCCCAAACTATAGCATTCTGAACACCAATTTTTTTTTTTTTTTTTTGGTACCAGGGATTGAACTCAGGGGCACTCGACCACTGAGCCACATCCCCAGCCCTATTTTGTGTTTTATGTAGAGACAGGGTCTCACTGAGTTGCTTAGCACCTCACCATTGCTGAGGCTGGCTTTGAACTCGCAATTCTCCTGTCTCAGCCTCCTGATGAACACCAAATCTTATGGTAGGACCTGGTGAGAGGTTTAGGAGAAAGTGGGAGAGGAGCAACTTCTAATCTTAGATAGAAAATGGCCCCTCAAATTTGGAGGATGAGGATTAGGGAACCATTGTATACACTTCCAGATAGCAGTCCAGGAAGTGTCTCTAGAGGTGTGGGGAATTTGAGACAATAGGGAAGGCCAGGTAAGGTTGCACAGCCTGTAATCCTAGTGACTTGGGAAGCTGAGGCAGGAGGTTCACAAGTTCAAGGCCAGCCTGGGCAACTTAAACTGTCTCAAAAAAATAAAAAGGGCTGGGGATGTTATCTCAGTGGTAGAACACCCCTAGGTTTAATACCAAAAAAAAGAAAGAAGGAAAGAAAGACTTTCCTAGCAGTTATAACTTCCCTAGATGGAGAGGGCCCCTACAGTTGGTCTCAGGTAGTGGTTGAGCAGGAGCAGCTGGCTGGTTCCTTTAATGGCAGTTGCAGAAAATTTTACTGCCCACCTGGGATGGTTGGGAGGGGACTTAAGTCCCCTTCATCCACTGTGATTCTCTGGTCATTGTTAATCTTATTTTCAGTCTGGGGTGTGGGTAGGGAAAGAGGGCTTCAAGGGGACCTTGTTCTGACCAAAGACTTTGAAAACAGTTGTGTCCTTAAATCTTTGCTCTTGAACTTTGTTATATCCTGTAGACAGATCAGAGACTATATCTCCCTTCAGGGCTATTGTTAGAAGGAAGGAGAAAGATAATAGGAGGGTTTTGGCTTCTGTTTTTTTTTTTTTTTTTTTGCAGTACTAGGGATTGAACTTAGGGCCTCATGCCTGCTAGGCAAGTAGTGTATCCCCAACCCTTTTTACATTTTTATTTTGAGACAGGGTCTTTATCTGATAAGTTGCTGAAACTGGCCTTGAACTTGTAGTCTTTCTGCCTAAGCCTCCCAGTTACTGAGGTTATGTGTGTATACCATCATGCCTGGCAAAGCACTTTAAGTATTCTAGAGGACCCTGAAATTTAAATGTATCTTTTTGTGAATACTACTATAGAAAATCCATACTCTTAATTGCTCTGGGTTTTTGTATATATATATATATATATATTTTTGGGGGGGGTACTGGAGATTGAACTCAGGGGCACTCGACCACTGAGCCACATCCCCAGCCCTATTTTGTGTTTTATGTAGAGACAGGGTCTCACTGAGTTGCTTAGCACCTCGCCATTGCTGAGGCTGGCTTTGAACTCGTGATTCTTCTGTCTCAGCCTCCCAAAGTGCTGGGATTACAAGCGTGAGCCACCACGCCCAGCTGATTTTTGTATATTTTTGTGTAGTGAAAATTAGACCTGTTTTCCACTTAACTCATTAGAAAATGAATGTTTGTACAGGGATAGAAATTTCTTGGAGCTTTGGGCAAAAGTGAAAGAATTAGTTAGGGAAAATAGTGTAGGCAAGGAGGAAAGAGGAACCCAGTTTCCTGATTTTGCCATAGTAGGGGTGGGAGGGATGTTCCTACTACCCGCTCTTCCTCTGGGGTCTACAGTAACGACTGAGCAGCTCAAGTCTGAGGGGGAATCATCAGACTCCTGCAGCAAAAATATGGTAACACAAACCTAGTTTGTTCCTAGTTTTGTAAGTTCCACAATATCTTTACTCTTTTTTTTGGTACTAGGGATTGAACTCAGGGGCACTCGACCACTGAGCCACATCCCCAGCTCTATTTTTTTTTGTTTTATGTAGAGACAGGGTCTCACTGAGTTACTTATCGCCTTGCTGTTGATGAGGGTGGCTTTGAACTAGCGATTCTCCTGTATCAGCCTCCCAAAGTGCTGGGATTATAAGCATGAGCCTAAGTTCCACAATATCTTAATAGTGATTTATTTTATATCAGAGATCCACAGCCTCCCCATCCCTTATGGACAGTCTCCTTGTGTCCAGAGGGCCTAAATGGGATGAGGAACAGGGATGGCATGCCTCATACCTCCTCATCCTGCTTGCCCACATTGTAGCCCCCTGGGGTTTCATGAGTGGGAGGAGCCATAGAGGTTAGGGTGGCAGCTTGGGGAGCAGGGCACAGATTGAAGTAGGAGAGAATATTTTTATTTCTTGCCATCCTTCCCTAAAAACTACCCATCCATCTGGATAGTTCTGATCAGAAAGCTGCAGGGACTATTGGTGGGTTAGTGGGTGGGTCCTTGGATCTGTGCCTTTAACTGCTTCATCAGAGGGGCTGTAGTGACCATCTCGTCATTGCCTGTTTCTGGGCCAACCTTGTCTCATCTTCACTGTCTTTAGTTGATATGTTCTTTTCCTCTCTGGCCATAGGATTATTACAGTGGTGGCTACTATCCTGCACAGGACCCAGCTCTGGTCCCCTCCCAGGAAATTGCCCCAGATGCCTCCTTCATCGATGATGAAGCAGTAAGTTAACAAAGCACATGTGACTTATTTATTTATTTTTTTGGTGGTGGTGCTGAGAATTGAATCCAGGGCCTACCTCACACTAAACAAGTGCTCTACCAGCCCCACAAGTGACTATTTTTGACCCATCTTTGTTATCAGGTTTCAAGTCTGAAGGCAAAGGGGGAAAATTAATTTTTTCCACTAAGAAAAGAGAAAAATGAAGTTATTAAATTCACATGTTATAGTGGGATCATTAATGCCATTTTACTGAAATAATGATTGGATCAGCAGTCAAAACCTTCCTAACAGGGCTGGGATTCTGGCTCAGTGGCAGAGCGCTTGCCTCTCACATGTGAGGCACTGGGTCCGATCCTTAGTACCACATAAAAATAAATAAACAAAATAAAGATATTGAGTCCATCTGTAACTAAAAATTTTTTTTTTTTTGGGTACTGGAGATTGAACTCAGGGGCACTCGACCACTGAGCTACATCCCCAGCCCTATTTTGTGTTTTATGTAGAGACAGGGTCTCACTGAGTTGCTTAGCGCCTCGCCATTGCTGAGGCTGGCTTTGAACTCATGATTCTCCTGTCTCAGCCTCCCTAAGTGCTGGGATTACAGGCTTGCACCACCGTGCCCAGCTTGTAACTAAAAAATATTAAAAACAAAAACAAAACAAAACAAAAAAACCTTCCTAACAAAAAGTAGCCCAGGATCTGATGAATTGACTGGTTAGATTTACCAGTCACTTAAAATAATTATCTAGTCTTGCTAATATTCTAAAAATAGTAGATGAGGAAACACTTAACTCATCCTCTGAAGCCATGATTACTGTAATACAAAATCCATAAAATCCATCACAAGAACTGAAAATTATAGACAAAACTTATGAGAAAAAAAGTTTTTAAATTGTATCAGGATTAAGTTTTAGCAATGTGTAACTGAGAAACTAAGTAATAATGGCTTTTAAAATGGAAGTTAATTTTTTTCTCATAAAAGAAAGCTAGAGTAGGTAAAAAAAAAGAAAGAAAGCTAGAGTAGGTAGAGTAGTAGCAGTGGTGGTGTGGCAGCTCCACAGAGTTGTCCGGGATAAAAATCTCCTAATCGTTGTTTTACCATCCCAAGGCTGTGGCATTTATTCTCACAATAGCAGCTAACACTAAGCCATCAGAGATGCAGCAGGGTGGAAAAAGAAGGGGAAGGACATTTCCTTTTCCATTTTGGGAGACTACATAAAAGGTTTCTAAGGGTACTTGCATTTATTTCTCACTGACTGGAACCTGCTTACATGGCTATAATGGCCATATCTAGCTGCAAGGAGACCCAGGAAATGTAGCATTTAGTTGTACTTGCCCAGCTAAAATTTTGGTTCATTTGCACTATAGAGGAAGGGGAGAATGGATTTTTTTTTTCCCTTTGGTGCTGGGGATTGAACCCAGGGCCTTATGCATGTGAGGCAAACACTCTACCAACTGAACTATATTGCCAGCCCGAGAATGGATTTTGGGAGGCACCAGCAGCTGTGTTAAATAATTTCTGGGTTTCACACAACTGTGGCACAAGGCAAGGTACCAGCACTGTGTCCTGCAGCTATCAGAACCACATTCAAGATACAAAGCACTGTCCTTTCTGTAGGGAAGTCACAGTTTAGTAGAAAGTATCTAGATCCAGGAGTTGCTACCTCTGTGTGGAGGTTCTCATAAATAATTCTTAGATGTGCACGGTAGCCTCCCAGTGATTTGGGGGGCTGAGATAGGTGGATCACAAGTTTGAGGTCAGCCTGGCAACTTAGTGAGACCTTGTCTCAAAATAAAAAAAAGGTAGGGGTGCTGGGGGTGTAGCTCAGTGGTAGAGTGCCCCTGGGTTCAATCCCCAGTACCACACACACACACACAATCTATTTACCTTTTTCCAGAAGGGTGTTCATCACTTTGCACACTTCTGCCTGTTGTTGATGTTAACATCCACAATCTTGGCAAGTGCAATGGTTGGGCCCTTTTGCTCCTCAGCCTAAGAGGCAGTTAAGTACCCATTCAGTGGCCACATTGAGTTTTTAGTAGGTAGAGCAAGCTAGGAGGCATCACTAATGTTCAGATTGGGACCTGGGTCTTACTGAAGTTTTGGGGTGCTTTAATTCCCTTTGCTACACATTCCCCTCCAGGCACATGTCTGACTGGGGTGACTTGCCATTTTTTCTTGAGGAGGAAGAAACAGTAGCTGAGCCTTTTTGTGAGGCTTCCCCTAACCCAGCTCCACATTCTCTCTCCCATGTCCACTTTGATGTGGAGTCTGCCGATTGGTGATACTGAACTAATGAATAGTACCAGAGTTGGAAAGAAAACTGAGTTTTTTGTTGTTTATTTTAAAATATTTTTTGTTTGTTTGTTTTAGTTGTTGATAGGCTTTTATTTTTATTTATTTATATGTGGTGCTGCTAAGGATTGAACCCAGTGCCTCACACATGCTAGGCAAGCACTCTACCACTAAGCCACAACCCAGCCCCAGAAAACTGAGTTTTAAAGGAGAAATCTTGGATTTTTTTTTAACAACCCAAAATCTTTTTTTTTTTAAAACATTTCTTTTTACCCTTATTTTGTTTAGTGTAGCTGAGTGTCGAACCCAGGGCCTTGCACATGCTAGGCAAGAGCTCTACCACTGAGCCACAGCTGCAGCCCCTCTTTGTTTTTGACATGGTCTCTCTATGTTGTTCAGAATGGTCTTGGACTCCTGGGTTCAAACAGTTCTCCTGCTTTATCCTCCCATATAGCTGGGGCTATAGGTGTGCAGCACCGTACCCAGATTACATAAATTCTTTTATTTTTTTCATTTTATTTATTCATTTTTGTGTATGTGTATGGTTCTGATTGATTGAACCCAGGGCCTCAAGTATGCTATGCAAGCACTGTACCACTGAAGCACATCCCCAGCCCCTTAACCCTAAATTCTTTTTTTTTTTTGGTACTGGGGATTGAACTCAGGGGCACTCGACCACTGAGCCACATCCCAGTCCTATTTTGTGTTTTATGTAGAGACAGGGTCTCACTGAGTTGCTTAGCACCTCGCTGTTGCTGAGGCTGGCTTTGAACTCGCGATTCTCCTGTATCAGCCTCCCTAAGTGCTGGGATTACAGGCTTGCGCCACCGCGCCCGGCTTCGGCTCCCTAAATTCTTAATGTGCAAATTGTATCCAGTCCTTTTAGGCAGATGTAGTTTGTACATGATTTGAATAATAGATTTATACCACTGAGTCTCTATACTCATTCTTGTTTGGGGACACCTCTTGTCCTCCCTTTCTTGGGGTCCAAGAGACCCTGTGAGAAGCAGGCCTTTCATCTTCTATCAAGATAAGTTGGTAGATGATAGGTGAAAGGACATGTTGCAAAGAGGAATTGGGAGTGTGGTGGGACTGGTGAGTAACAAAGTCACAGCTGGATATGGTGGTGCGCTCCTGTAATCCCAGTGACACAGGGGGCTAAGGCAGGAGGATCAAAAGTTCCAGGCAAGTCTGGGAAAATTATCAAGACTCTGTCTCAAAATAAAAAATAAATAGGTGTTTGTAATCCCAGGGGCTCAGGAGGCTGAGTCAGGAGGATTGTGAGTTCAAAGCCAGCCTCAGCAACAGTGAGGCACTAAGCAACTCAGTGAGACCCTGTCTCTAAATAAAATACAGAATAGGGGGGCTGAGGTTATGGCGCAGTGGTAGCGTGCTCGCCTAGCACACGGGAGCCACTGGGTTCGATCCTCAGCACCACATAAAAATAAAATAAAGCTATTGTGTCCACCTACAACTAAAAAATAAATATTTAAAAAAAAAATACAGAATAGGGCTGGGGATGTGGCTCAGTAGCCGAGTGCCCCTGAGTTCAATCCCCGGTACTCCCTACCTCCCCCCTAAAAAAAGGGGTGGGGATGTAGCTTAGTGGTAGACCGCCCTTGGGTTTAGTCCTCAGTAAAGTCACTCCAGAAACTCTGGATCTTTAGCAACATCTCTTGATCTCCTCACCTCGGTTCTTAACTCCTGCATTTCCCCCCCTTTCCCAGTTTAAGCGGCTGCAGGGCAAGAGGAACCGAGGGAGGGAGGAAATCAACTTTGTAGAGATCAAAGGTGATGACCAGCTCAGTGGGGCCCAGCAGTGGATGACCAAGTCATTGACAGAAGAGAAAACCATGAAGTCATTCAGCAAAGTAAGTGGGAAAGGCCTATTTGGGTGATCAACTTGGGACTGCAAAGCAAAATCTTGTCCTACTCCCTTCCCAGCCCTATATGCACCATTATAGTCACATCATTGACAAACACTTGTTGCACATGATACTGGAGTATCAACGAAGCCTCACAGCTATACCTCCAGCATTCTAGAACTTTCCAGCATTTTAACTGAGCTCTGTCTGGGTAGTGGAGTCTGGTTGTTGAGAGTGGTTGATTGGAGCACTGCTGTTGGGAAGATCTCTGATATGTTGTGGCTCCTTCCTGGGCTGGACAGAGCTGGCAGCCACTCTGTGCTCTCTTGATAGTCTCATTGCTCTCTCCATCCTGGTAAGCTGAGACCTGTCTCAGCACATCTTTTTTTTTTTTTTTTTTTTTTAAATATATTTTAGTTATACATGACACAGTGTCTTTATTTTGTTTATTTTTATGTGGTGCTGAGGATCGAACCCAGTGCCTCACACGTGCGAGGCAAGTGCTCTGCCACTGAGCCACAACCTCAGCCCTGTCTCAGCACATCTTTAAGGAGTGGGCATAATAGAGCCTCAGAAGTGCTGGGGTCCCTAGGTTCTGAGAATGCAGCTCCTTCGCACTCTTTTCTCTCCATTATTTATTGTAGCCAGCTGTGGTCTTTCCAAATGCTTTTCTTCCTAACATTTTCTAGCCCATGCTGCCTTCTCTGTGCTAGTTTTCTGGTTTTCTTCAGTGTGATGAACATCTCTTCACCCAGTAGCTGACTATAGCAACTGTGGACATTTATGAGCTTGCCACGGCAGGGGACATGTGGGGAAGCCCTGGATTGGAGCCTAGCACCAGCAAGGCCAAAGTCAAGGATTTTACCCCCGCCCACCCATTTGCTTTGCTTTGTTCTGTGGCCACAGATGGCCATCCAAGCCCTGGCCGTTTGTTTTAACTGAATGCTGGCGGTCATACAGGACACAGCAAAGGATTGTGGTTAGATCAGCATAGATCCATCACTGTTTACTGGAAAAACCACTTAGGAGAGCATGCTCTACTAACTGTGGGCCGAGAAGCATTATCACATAGTAATGGCTGTTGTTAGCACTCATTGTGGGCCAGGAATGGCAGTGAATGTTTTATGTACATCATCTTTAACTGTCACATTAAATAACATGCAATAATAGCATGGAGTTAGAACATGCTTTTTTTCCCAGCTCCTGGTTTTATTTTCATCATCTCATTGTATTGAGCTAGCTTTTTAAAAAAGAAGATATGGTCCCTGTCCTTGAGGAGTTGACAGTGTAGGGAAGAAGAGATTTAAGGACACTTGAGTGTAAATGATTACAGAGTAAATTGATTACATAAGTGCTGAGGAGACTCTGGAGAGGAGTTTTGAGAGTTGGGTGGGGCTCACTAGGGAACTTCTAGCCTTAGACAACTCTGGCAAAGAATAGAAAAACCACAGAATGAAAGCCCAGGTCAGCATAGACTTTGACAGTAAATCATTTACATCAAAGTTTGGCTAGGCATTCAGTGCAGTTATAGGCAGAGGTTGGAAGACTGGAGAGAGGTGGAGTGATTGTGAAATTTCTAATTCCAGGGAAGCTGTTGGCATTTTCTAGAATGGGTGAAGTGGGGTTTCAGCCAAAGATGATTGATGGGAGAGTTTGGTAAGCAGTAGGTAGGAGACAGATTAGACATCTGGCCTGACTGGGGAAAAGGGAACAGAGATGAAGAGATTTTAAGGGGAAGATGGGCACAGGGATTGTGGGGGATTTTTTGGAGACAGGGCAGAAGATCACCTGTGCCCTGGTACTTAAGCTATTTTAGACAGGCTGCAGGCATAAAGCTAGTCTCGGGTGCCCTGAGCTCGGTGCTGTGGAGGATGGGGGTTACCAAAGAAACAAGATGATCCTGACCTCAAAGTATTTCCAGTCTAATGGAGATATTAGCAGCCTATTTCAGCAATTATTATGAGCCTGGGCTTTTTGTATAATGGCTTTAGTAAAAATAACTGTTTTGTAAGTGTATAGACATAAAAACAGCTCCATGCTGACTTCTCTTCCCCAGAATTTGGGCTGTGTAGTTTGTTTTTCAGTTCCCAACTTATACAGTATAGGCACATGAGAAACTTCTGCTTCTCTTCATATGGGTTAAGGTCTGTATTTTCTTCCCTTGCAGAAGAAAGGTGAGCAGCCAACAGGTCAGCAGCGGCGGAAACACCAGATCACGTATCTAATTCATCAGGTGAGAAGGCTGGGGCCTGACCCAGGCAGGATCCTTTAGACCTGGGAATTGAGATCTGGGTAGAGTAAGAAGTCCAGTTGTAGGACCAGCTCCCAGCAGGCAGCCTCCCTGTTCTCTGTGTGGCCACTAGGGGGAGATGTGTCCTTCAGCATTATCCTGCTTTACCTCTTCACTGCACAGAAGACTGAGTTAGGTGCTTAGAACAGACCCCAGAAGAGAAAATTCAGACATCCAAAACATAGATTTAGAGGAAAGTGAAATGGCCAAATGCCATGGCACATGCCTGTAATCCCAGCACTTAGGGAGGCTGAGATAGGAGAATCATGAGTTCAAAGCCAACCTTAGCAATGGTGAGGCGCTAAGCAACTCAGTGAGACCCTGTCTCTACATAAAACACAAAATAGGGCTGGGGATGTGGCTCAGTGGTCAAGTGCCCCTGAATTCAATTCCCGGTACCAAAAAAAAAAAAGAGTGAAATGGTTTATCATAGGATCCTTTTAGATAGTAAATTTATCTAATAATTTTTAAAAACCAAAGAAAAAGTTGATTCATCAACTTGATCTTTACCTAAAAAGAAGGTTCATTTGTAGCTGGGTGCGGTGGCGCCCACCTGCAATCTCAACACTTTGGGAGGCTGAGACAGGAGAATTGCCAGTTCAAAGCCAGCCTCAGCAATGGCAAGGTGCTAAGCAACTCGGTGAAACCCTGTCTCTAAATAAAACACAAAACAGGGCTGAGGATGTTGCTCAGTGGTACCCCTGAGTTCAATCCTCAGTACCAAAAAGAAAATAAAGAAGAAGGTTTATTTGTATTTGCCAACACAAATTTTAGAATTCTAGATAATCCAAAAATGAGTTTTGGAATACGTCTTTTACTTATTTTCAAATCATTAAACATCCTTTTGAGAGCCATAGTACTGAAAACTGTCAGAGGTACAGACAAGAATAAGAGGCACTTTCTGGCCATGTCCTAAGAGGTTGGTGGTGTCAATGGCAAATGTTGCTTTCATGATCCTTGCTGTATTTTTAAATCTTCCTTTTCAGGATCTCCTCTATACTTTTCCCCCATCTTTCAATTTTTAGGGGATAAATTTGAGGGTAAATTTTTTTTGGTACCAGGGATTGAACTCATTGACACTCAGCCACTGAGCCACATCCCTGGCTCTGTTTTGTATTTTATTTAGAGACAGGGTCTCACTGAGTTGCTTAGTACCTCGCTGTTGCTGAGGCTGGCTTTGAACTCGCGGTTCTCCTACCTCAGCCTCCCACGCCACTGGGATTACGGGCATGTGCCATCATGCCCAGCTAAACCCAAACTCATTACTGTCTTCCCCAGCACCTCTAGGAGAAATGAGCAGGCATCAGATAACATTGGGGGTTAGGGAGCCCCATATTAGGATGGTGCTTGTGTATTCCCAGAATACAGTATAGAGCCAGGAGGTATTGAGATCAGAAGAGCGAAGTCATTTTTCTAGTACTTCTAGTATTTTTCACAGCTTCAAAGGTTACTTTAAAATGATGGGCTGGGATTGTAGCTCAGCGGTAGAGCGCTTGCCTCGCATGCGTGAGGCCCTGGGTTCGATCCTCAGCACCACATACAAAGCAATAAAATAAAGATATTGTGTCCATCTACAACTAAAAAAAAATATTAAAAAAAATAAATAAATAAAATAAAATAAAATGATGTGGTTGAGCCGGGCGCGGTGGCTCAAGCCTGTAATCCCAGCACTTAGGGAGGCTGAGACAGGAGAATCGCGGGTTCAAAGCCAGCCTCAGCAACGGCGAGGCGCTAAGCAACTCAGTGAGACCCTGTCTCTACATAAAACACAAAATAGGGCTGGGGATGTGGCTCAGTGGTCGAGTGCCCCTGAGTTCAATCCCCAGTACCA
>CM053400.1:101340619-101360474 GCA_028644305.1 Xerus rutilus
TAAAATAAAATAAAATAAAATGAAATAAAATAAAATGATGTGGTCGGAGGCTGGGACTGTAGCTCAGTGGTAGAGCACTTGCCTAGCATGTGTGAGGCACTGGGTTCAATCCTCAGCAACACATAAAAATAAAATAAATAAAATAAAGGATAAAAAAATGTTTTAAAAAAATGATGTGGTTGGGGGTCAAATGCCTGTAATCCCAGTGACTTGGGAGGCTGAGGCAGGAGGATTGTAAGTTCCAGGCCAGCCTAGACAACTTAGTAAAACCCTGTCTCAAAATGAAAAATAAAAAGGACTGGGCAGGGCTGGGGCTGTAGCTCAGTGGTAGAGCGCTTGCCTAGCATGTGTGAGGCACTGGGTTCGATCCTCAGTACCACGTATAAATAATAAATGAATAAAATAAAGATCCATCAACAACTAAAAAAAAAATTTAAAAAAAAAAGGACTGGGGATTGTAGCTCAATAGTAGAACACCTCTGGGTTTAATCCTCAGTACTATGGGGGGAGAAAAAAGGTACGAATTCCTATAGAGTGCCACATTTGTTATATTCAACACAGCAGCAAACCACGTCTTCAGACTTAAATTCTGGTTGTTTGGTATCCTGTGGTGACTTTTCCAAACCTGAGACGACTGTCCTTTCCTGGTCTGCTGGTTGGATAACTGAGGCATCTGATTTGTCATTCCTTCAGATGCCACCTTCTAGTTATTTTTTCATTTCCCACTTGAACACTTCAGGGTTTGTTTTTTTTTTTGGTACTGGGGATTGAACTCAGGGGTACTGAACCACTGAGCTACATCCCCAGCCCTATTTTGTGTTTTATGTAGAGACAGGGTCTCACTGAGTTGCTTAGCACCTCACCATTGCTGAGGCTGGCTTGGAACTGGTGATTCTCCTGTCTCAGCCTCCCTAAGTGCTGGGATTAATTATAGGCATTTGCCCAGGCCTGGCTTTCGGTTTTAATTTTACTAGAGCCACAGCAAGCACAAGGGTTCTTGGGTCTTTGTTCTGCTTGAGCCTTGTTAGCTCCCCAGAGAGATGATTTTTCTTTGCTTTCTTGCAGTCTTCCCCTTTGTGGATAAGAGAAAATTAAATCTTTCAAGGATTTGTTCTTTTCCCATAATTGTTATGATGGGAGGAAGTGTGTGTGTGTGTACAGGGGCACTGGGGATTGAACCTACCACTGAGCTGTATCCCTAGCCCTTTTTATTTTATTTACTTAAATTTTAAGACAGGGTCCTATTTAGTTGTCCAGGCTGACCTGGATCTTGACATCTTCTTTGCTCTTCCTCCCAAGTAGCTGGGATTACAGGTGTATGTATGTACATTGCCCTGCTGGGAGAAAGGTTTTCAGTTGGGAAGCTCACAGAGGCAAGAGGAAAATGTCTCTCACAATTCTAGATTAAAGACTGGCGATGTGCTTGCCTAGCACATACAAGGCCCTGGGTCCAGTTCCTAGCACCATACATATACACAAATGCTGTTGTGACTCCCCTCATCCCTTCTTCCTTGCCACAGGCTAAGGAGCGGGAGCTGGAACTGAAGAACACCTGGTCAGAGAACAAGCTCAGCCGCCGTCAGACCCAAGCCAAATATGGATTCTAGGGCTTTGGAACTGCTTGCTCCCAGGATCTCCTGCCAGCCCAGTTGGCCCGGCCCCCAGCTTCACCTCTGGGACCCCAGCTGCTCTAAGCCCAGGATGTCTTTCCCTGAGGACCCAGCCCTCGCCTCTGCGAGAATGAACATAATTTGATAGATTTTTCTTAACAAGTTAGAAAATTTAGCTCCTGTCTGTGTTGGAGCTAGCAGACTCAAGTGATGCGCTGAAGGGGCTCTGAGTTCGTGGATGGGAGTTTGCTCCCTGTCAGGTGTGATGAAATGTTGAACTCTCCCCCACCTTCTTTTTTTTTTTTTTTTTTTTTTTTTTAAAGCCAGGGATGTCTGTTGAAATAAAACATTCAGTCTGACAGATGCTGCCTGCCCTGCCCTGGATCTCAGTGTTTAGTTTGTGTGCAGCATCCCTGCAAAGTGCCTTACGCTGCCTTGACAAGTATTTTGCTTTTTCCCAATGGCCAGAACTGGGTTCATGACCATTGAAGACCCTAGAAATTGCAAAGTTTTATCCAGGTCAAGATGATTTTCAGAGGGGCCTGTAATCCTAAATATGGAAAACATTGCTGATCTCAAGTGTCTCTGGAGATGGGGGACATCAGGAGGTTCCTTCTGTGGCATGAAAGTGCTAATTGTTAGATATAAGATGATATTCAGCAGGCAGTGGTGAAATTCCTGCTCCTAATGGTGAATCAAATTTACACTGATGTCATTGACCTGAACTGCTTTGAAAGCTTAGCATAGAGCATGAGGGCTGGACAGATCTCAGAGATTGCCAAATTCCCAGCCTTTGTTGGGGAAGAAAGGTGACAGGGTCTATAGACTCCAGTTAGCTGTGGGGTACTGTGATGAAGGGACAGGATAGATGGCACGATTCCTTTATCTCAGAGCAAAGTTCAGGTAGGGATTGTCACAAAAACAGTGTGCAAATCATACTGTGAACCACTACTGAAACAGTGTCAGGTGCCAGGACTCCAGGAGAACTTGGTCGCCATGGTTTCCTGCAGGAAAGGAGTGCTAAAGAAACTTGGATGCCAGGTGGAAGAAGCGTCAGCCAGGTGTAGATGCTTGACTCCTCTGTTTCAGGGATACATGGGAGAATTAGCATTCTGCAGTCCTGTGACCGGCAAGGCTAAGGCCAGGGGCCAGTTTGAAGAGGCACATGGTGGGTATTGAGGATGGGAAGGGGGAGTGGGGCATCTCATTGTGCTTCTCACTGTGCTGGGGTAAGTGGAGGAGTCTGTTTCTCATTAAGCACATTGGAGGGTTTCATCACTTACAGGAAAACCATCCGCTTATCTGAAATCTGACCTACTTCGGGTAGGAGCCAGACAGGGCTCCTGCATCCCACAGGGACACTCAGGCTGTACTTGTCCAAATCTTAGAATCCAGCCAGCCTTCAGCTAGCAGCATCAGCCCTTAAAATATGCCCACTGTCCACAGGAACTGGGGCCAGGTCTGAGATCTGCCCCTGCCATCGTCAAAGGTGGGTACAGGTGGCTCAGCAAAGCACAGGAGTCTGAGGTCCTCATGAGTCATGCTTGCCTTCCTGTGCCCAGCATGCTGTAGTGTAACCTTTCCTATCTGAGCTGCCATGCTCCTGGGATTCAGAAGTTTAACTTCTCATTTTAGGGGCTGCACCCACATGTGATCTTTGGGCTGGAATGGAGAGACATGGGAAGAGAAAGTCCCAGTGTCATTTGGGGATGGGCAGCATCAGACCAGATAACTCTTAAGAGTCTTCTTGCTTCCCACCTCCTCTGTTTTTTTGGTGGTACTAGGGGTTGAAATCATGGTCTCACATACACTAGGCAAGCACTCTGCTGCTGAGCTATATTCCTCGTCACCTTCATTTCTCAAGAAGTCATATACATATATATAAATACATATATATGTGTGTGTGTTTTGTGTTTTATGTAGAAGTTGTTTAGCACCTTGCTGTTGCTGAGGCTGGCTTTGAACTCGTGATTCTCCTGTCTTAGCCTCCTATTATGTATATATTTTTAAAGCTACTTTTTTGTCCTACCAAAGATGGCATTTTATTTGGTGGTTGGAATTTTCCGGTTACAAAGAGAAATGCTAGCAGCATAGAAGATGAACAGACTTCATTGGCAGGCCTTCTGGAGGTGGTAGCCTCAGTTCTGATAAGTGGGAAAGAGAAGACAGGGATGAGAGAAATATGGAGTAATAGGTGTGATCCTTGGATGAAACTGTCTTGGCAGCAACAGCCACAGGTCTGAAGGAGCAACATCTGAAGGTCTTGGTCACAGTGCATCCATACAGTCCCAGAGGAACCAGGCAGGGCTGAGCCCAAGCAAGCAATGCTGCCGAGGCAGCTGAGATCTACAAGGATCAGATTTGTAAATGGTGGAAACAGCAAAATTGTCTCAAGGAGGGTGTTTGAGTATCTCTGCAGTGTTGCTGGCTCCTGTGCAGGGACCCAGCCAGGTCTAACCCCAGCTGGCATGTTGAGCAGAATGTGATGTGCTGCAGAATGGGGACAGCTGAGTTAACAAGTTCAGTTTCTCAACTCCCGTGTCTGCCAGCGACCCCCAGAGTTACAGGTCACCTTACTGAAACATTTTGCATCAACTAAAGGAGAAGATGGAATGAAAGGGAGCTGGGTGCAGTGGCGCACGCCTGTAATCCCAGCACTTAGGGAGGCTGAGACAGGAGAATCGCGAGTTCAAAGCCAGCCTCAGCAACGGCGAGGTGCTAAGCAACTCAGTGAGACTTTGTTTCTAAATAAAATATAAAATAGGGCTGAGGATGTGGCTCAGTGGTCAAGTTCAATCCTCAGTACCAAAAAAAAAAAGATGGAATGAAAGAGGCAGCCTGGGGAAACAGGAGCGGGTAAAAGATACTGAGAGCTATCACGGTCAGCTATGATGCTGAAGGCCAGATCTGGAGGACAAAACTCGACTAGGCAGTGGGAACAGTGAACTTGGCTCACAGCAAGGACTTCATGTGCTCTGGAGGTGAGAGGCTATCCTGCAGATCTAAAAGTCGGCTGAGCCACAGAGGTCCTGTGGGGCAGGAGGGATGCAATGGCTCTGGGAAGACTGAGTCAGCTGAGAAATGCCCTCCCACTCCTAGCTTTAGTGGTGTCTGACTGGGGACGGGGAACCTGCTCAGCATAATCATCCTGGTTCTCTTTTTTCCTGTGCAAATTACTCAACTTCTCCTTCATCCTAAAGTCTCACCACAACCCCAGGCCTCAGCTTGGTAGTAAAGTCAGAGGGGAATGAAGTCAGTTGTGATAGGGAGAGTTGTTCACCACCATGGTCTTTAGGGCTGGGCTGCAGACCTTATCCTTTTGCCTGCAAGGAACCTTACATTATCAGAACACTGGTTTGGGATGACAGAATCTGGGCACTGGGCCTGACTGCCTCCAGCTCTCTGTCGCCTCCCATCTCTACAATTCCATTTCATATTTAGTTGAACCCAAACTCCCATCATGAAGGCTCTCTGAAGTTCCCTCTGTCCCCAGTAGGCCTGCTTTTCAGAGCCCTTCACTTGCATGGTCTCATCTGTGCAAATAAGGCATGATCTCCATTTTGCAAGGAGTATGGTGACAGTAGCACCGAAAAAGGGCTCCCTTGCCAAAGGCCGCACGGCTAGTTAGCACTGCACCACAACCAGCTCTTGATGACCTCCCATCACCTGCATTCTCCCACCGCCCCTCACTGTGGAAGGAAAAAGGGCATCGTAGGTCCCACTATGTCCACCTAGCAGAAATATCAACAAGGCCACTCCGTGTCTCTGGCCCCTCCCCACATCTGCCCACTCTGTTAGGTCCTGAAGTCTGAGGAAGTCCTTTGTTTTCTGATCCTGTCTTGCCCAGCATGTGTGAGGGGCCAATCCTCAGGACCACTGATGTCTTCCCTGCTCCTCCTCAGCTCCCATCCCCAGGTGCATGGCACACACCAGTAATACAGGAGAATCTCAAGTTTGAGGTCAGCCTCAGCTTAGCAGGGCTCTGTCTCAAAATTTTAAAAAAAGGCTGGGTGTGATGGCGAATGCTTGTAATCCCAGGGGCTCCGGAGGCTGAGGCAGGAGGATTGCAAGTTCAAAGCCAGACTCAGCAATTTAGTGACACCCTGAGCAACTGAATGAGACTATCTCAACATAAAAAGAATATTAAAAAAGGGCTAGAGATGTAGCCCTGTGGTAAGGCTCCCCTGGGTTCAATGCCCAACACAAAAAAACAGCCGCTCTTTTCTGCCTCCTCCCCCTTCCACAAGGAATCAGCCCAGAGGTGACTCCTCGAGTCTACCTTGAGAGCTTTCTTGCACTTTCAGCCTCCTCCCCATCTCAGCAGAGCCATCTGCTCCCCACTCCCCTCCTCCTCTCCTGCTCAGAAGGGATTCAGACCTACAGACAAAGGAAGTGGAACCCCAACTGTTGACTCAGCATTCCTATTTCTCCTTAAGCTGATTGGCACTGGAGTGGAAAGGAGGGAATTGGCTAGTCACTGGAGCTGGCGCCCAGGCCAGGCTGGGGGTGGTGTGGCAGCAGTGCCTAGGCCTAGGGAAGGTGGCTGGAGAGAAGGGGCTGCAGGATCACTGTGCCTTGGGCAGGTGCAGAACACCCCTGCAGGAAGTGGGACCCTGACAGGCACTGACTGCCAAAGCGGGTGTGCAAGAAAGGGCTGTGCAGAGGAAAAGGGACCACAGCAGAACCCAGGCCCCAGTAGGCCCCAGTCTCTGCTTTGAGCCCTGGGGACCATCCTGAACAAATAACTCAGCCTCAGAAAGCCAAGACAAAACTAAAACCCAGGGCAGATGCTTCCAGGTGGTTGGAGTCCCAGAGAGGAGCTTTGCTCTGGAGCAGGAGGCTGTCCGTGAAGTAGGTCTGAGCAAAGAAGTGAGGAAACACCACAAAAGGAGCAGAGGAGGGAATGAGGTGCTGAACGAAGTAAAGGGCCTAAGCCCAAGAGGCTCAGAAGACAAAAATGCCTTGGAGCCACTTCAGGGGCTCACACACTGGGGCTTATAAGGCACCTTCCTCCTCTTCAGTCCTTTGTTTTGCAGAGGTCTGGGAAGGAAGTGAAGGGGCTACCTCTCACTCACTCTCCTCCCTGCCTGTTTCTTTTTCTTATTTTTCTTGTTTGTGTGTGTGTTTGTGTGTGTGCGCTTTAGGGATTAGATCCAGGGCACTTTACCACTGAGTTACATCTCCAGCATTTTTTATTTTTTATTTTGAGATAGGGTCTCACTAAGTTGATAAAGGTTTCCCTAAATTGCTAAGAATGTCTTTGAACTTGCAATCCTCCTGCTTGAGCCTTCTGAATCACTGGGATTATGGGCATGTGCCACTGTACCTGGCTTCACACCTCTTTCTTTACTGGCACTGTCTAGCTGATGTAGCCATTCTACTCTCATCGCCCTACACACTCAGTCCTCCCACCTACTACCAGGGATACTTTGCAGAGAGGTCTGAAGCCTGTGCCCTGGGGTCTCCCACCCACAGCCAGCAGACCTCATTTTCTTGCTCAGGTGTCTTTCAACCCCCGGATCCCTCTGCCCCCACAGCAATGGCAGTTCAACCACAATAAGAGACAGAGACAGAAGGAACCTGAAGAACTTGGATCCCTGTGGGGGGAGGTTGTTGGCGATGATTTATTAGCCAGACAAGAATCAACAAACAAGTTCTAACATCTGTTCTCACCAAACCATTCCTCAGCAGCATTGGACTGGGGCCCAGACTCAAAGGCTCAGAGGACCAAGGAAATTAGACTCCAGGAGGAGAAACCAGGGCAGCAGGAGCCAGAGGTCCCTGGTAGCACACTTCTTTGCTATCTTGGAGGATCACCAAGCATCAAACCATTGGATTTCTGGGGACTCTCAGGAAGAAGCCAGTGTGTGTCCCTAAGAGGAGGCAGAAGCCAGGCGCGGTGGCTCACGCTTGTAATCCCAGCACTTAGGGAGGCTGAGATAGGAGAATCGCGAGTTCAAAATCAGCCTCAGCAATGGCGAGGTGCTAAGCAACTCAGTGAGACCCTGTCTCTACATAAAACACAAAATAGGGCTGGGGATGTGGCTCAGTGGTCGAGTGCCCCTGAGTTCAATCCCCGGTACCAAAACAAAAAACAAAAAAAAAGAGAGAGAGGAGGGAGATTCCACATTTGCTCCTCTGACTTCCAGGGTTTTTTGTTTGTTTGTTTTGTTTTTGTTTTTGTTTTTTAATTCTGTGTGTGTATGACAGGGCAGACCTGTCAGGGGGACAGGGCTAAGCCAGGATCCAGAAGAGGGACCCAGCACTCAGACCCTCACATGGCAGAGGTCTGGAAAAGCAGCCAGGTTTTCTATCTGAGGAAATCTCTGATGTTTCCTGTGGAGAAGAGGATATGGGGTAAGGAACAGAACCTGAGCAGGGGAACCAGGAAACCTGTGTTTTAGTCCTTGACCTTGGCCAAGTCACTATCCCTCTCTGTCCTTGTTTCCTTATCTACACAGTGAGGGAGCTGGACTTGATCAGTAAGGGCAAATGAAACACTGCTCCTCCTCCCTTCAGCATCAGTAGAAGACATCACTAATCAATCACAGTGCTCTTTTCTGCTGAGTTCAGGTATGACCTTAGCATCCTTTCCAATGCAGCACTCTAGGCAGCCACGACCAATGGATTGGAGTTGGCATGCAAGATGACACCTCTTTGCCATCCTTGCAATAGATGAAGTCTGAGGTTCTTTCCAGTTTTGATTTCCTTTATATACCAGCCACATTTCCTGAAAAGGGCACCCAGCATGTATGTGTGAAGGTCTCTGGACCTGATGTCCCAAGTTATCCCCCCACCAGCTCAGACTCACCGCCTATTGAGGAGGCCCAAGGGGGAGCCACGCCTGTCCTCTGTCCTTAAGCACCTGTCTAGAAAGGTTGTGGGGAAGGGTGTGCCTCCAGGGCAGTGGAGGCTGCTGAGGCAGGGGAGGGCCTTGTCCAGCCCCCAAGTTCTCAGACTGCGGCTGTGGACCACCTGGATTCTGCAGAGAGAAGGACAGTCCTAGGTCACAACCCTACCCTCTGCCTCTTAGGCCTATCTGCTGTCTCAAGGGCAAAGACATCTAGACTTAACAGACTTTGGCCTCCAGAGAGAGAACCTAAAATCCTTTCATTCATTTATCCATCATGATGTGGAACACAGAAGGGATCAATTTGGCGGGGGCAAGGATTGGCAGTGTGGAGTTTGAGGGGCCATGGGACACTCGAGAGTGGGCCAGACCAGAGAGAAGTTTGGATGGTGACATGGACTGACAATATCAGCTCCTGGAGGACAGTAGTTGGGAGGTGGGGGGCGGGGGCATGGGTAGGCACAAGGGCTGAGGGAGAGTCTGCAGCTCCAGCAGGGAGGGACAGAGACAGAGGGAGAGAGTAGTACTGGCCAGTGGGTCTGACGTATTGTATATACAATACAATAGCCTGGATAAGGACTTGAACCCATCAGTGAGGAGACTGGACAAGGGGGGATGGAAGAGGGAGGCACCATTCAGGAGGCAGGAGTACGTGTGCCCCACCTCTGAGCTCATCTGAGATGACACACAAGACTCAAGTGCTCTTTTCTAGGATGGCAGAGCCGAGCAGGCAGAATGAGTCAGCCAGCTCCAGGTACATCTGAGTAGGGCCTGACACACAATAGGGGCACAGACCAAATGCAGACTGGGGCTGGGGAAAGCTGAGCATCTAGCAGCCTCTCTTTTTTTCCAGTGAAGTAGGAGGGGGCGGGGCTTGGCAATAGTGAGGCAAGCGAGTGACCCCAGGGAGGGGAGAGGCACTATTTTGGAACTGCGAAAAGCGGTCAGGCAGCTTGGACCATTCTGTCTCTCCCATACCACCTCAGACCTCAACCTTTACCCTGACCCAACATCCAGTCTGAATACCTTTTCTATCCTCCCAAACTAGGGTGTGGGAAGTCCTTCTTGGACTTACCTTCTCCCTGCACCCTCATTTACCTGGCTTCCTGGGACAGGCCTAGATTGGCACTTCCGGAGGATGGGGTGCCCAGTGGACACGGCAGTTGACAGTCCTTCCACCTCGGCATAAATGTTACTGGGGGCTTCCCCAGGGCTGCCCCGGCCCATGGCGTAGAAGGCTATGGGTTCATCCGGCTCTTGGTAGATAGGGTGAGTGGGTTTCGGGGGTGGGACTGGGCGGGGTCGTGGAGCAGGGCTTGTATAGACTTCTGGGGGCAGTTGAGGTTTCGTGGGGATGCAAGGCTTGGTCCTGGGCTGCTGGGAGGGCTAGGAGAGAAGGCGAGGCCAGGGAAGAGAGTCAGTGGAAGCAGCTGAGGCAAGGCCAGAGCCAGAGCCTGACCCAGCCTGGTTCTTCTACCCTGTAGGCCCCTCCCCCTCCCCGTGACTCCACCTTCTCTCTTGCCGGCTCCTCCCTCTCAGGCCTTGCCTTCTCCCACTGGCCCTCTAGATCAAAACGGTACCTCTTTTGGTTCCCAGGTCCCCTCTTTGTGCATTAGGGCTGGAGCCTGCTCCTGTTTCATGTTTGGGTTGTGCTGGGGGCTTGGGTTCTGGCTTTTGCTTCCAGAGTCTGACTCTTCAGTCCTTAGGGAGAGTCCTGCTGGCGCAGGAGTCTGCTGGGAAAGGAGGAGGACTGAGGGACTTGATGCAGGAAGGGACAGGTACCAGTGGGCAGGTGATTCAGGAGAACCAAGTAATCTGGTCCAATAGGAGGAGTGGGGAGGGAAGAGACATACAGAAATTTGGCCTGGGTTCTCTGGGTGAGAAAGAGGGGATGGATGGAAATGGCAAGGAAGCTAGCGGTCAGATAGAAGGGGATAAACTCTTGTCATAGGCTGTGTACACATCAAAGTTAATTTCCTCTGGAACATGGGACCAGGCTACTCTTCATTTGGGCCTGTGGTTGTAAAAAACAACAAGAATGTGAAGTCTTTGCTTTGTGGTACTGGGGTTTGAATCCAGGGACACTCTACCATTGAGCTATAGCCCCACCTCTTTTAAATTATTTATTCATTCACTTATTAGTACTGGGGACTGAACTCAGGTGTTTAACCCCTGAGACACATTCCCAACCTACCCCCTCTTTTTTTTGGTACCGGGTATTGAACTCAGGGATGCTCAACCACTGAGCCACATCCCCAGCCCTATTTTGTGTTTTATGTAGAGACAGGGTCTCACTGAGTTGCTTAGCGCCTCGCCTTTGCTGAGGCTGGCTTTGAACTCGTGATTCTCCTGTCTCAGCCTCCCAAAGTGCTAGGATAACAGGGCCTCACTAAGTTGATGAGGCTGGTCTTGAACTTTCAATCCTCTTTCCTCAGTCTCCCGAATTGCTGGGGTTACAGGCATGCACTACCATATCTGGCCCCAGCTCTTTTTCAGTTTTTTATTTTTAAACAGGTTTTGCTTAGTTGCCTAGGTTGGCCTTGAACTTGTGATTCTCCTGCCTCATCCTCCCCAGTCGCTGGGATTACAGGCATGCACTATTGTGCCTGGCATGGCTTTAAAGTCTTTAGCTTCAAAATTATCAGGACGGGAATGGATCTCCATGACAGCTGTGCATGTGTTTAATTTCTGCATGTGAAGATATAAGCTAAATTTTTTAAGGGCAGAGACTGCCTAAAGAGAGATGAACCTCACAGTGGGAAGGTCACTTCCCATGGTAGGTATGCTTTTAGCTCAGCATTAACCCTAGCTTCATGAATGTTCCCCATGTGCCCTCTGCTTCTGGTAGGCTAAAGCCACAGGGACTTTCCTGTAATCCACTGCAGTCTTCCTGGATCCAAAACACAATCTTCTTTCTCCTTGTCCCCACCTTCTTCTCTCTTGGAATTCTTTCATAAATAAAAGTGGCAACTCTATTTTGCTGCCCAAATACCACCCTAGGAGTCAGCCTCAACACCCACTGTCCACTCACACCAAATCCAACACACGTCCTGCCTCGTCCATTGCCTATATCTTTGCCATCTGCCCACTCTTCCCAAGCCCAAAGCCACCACCCTCATCCAGGCCTCCCAATCTCCCCCTGCTTGCTTTTGCCCTCCCAACCTGTTCTGTCTCTCCTTACCCAAACTCCCCTAGCAACCCGTCAGGGCTGCCTGTTGCCCAGAAAAAACCAAACTCCTAAGAGCTCGAGTGGAAAGACCCTGTATGAACTTGGCTTAGACCTTAGTCCCCAACAGCGCTGCCTTCAGCTTTTTCAGCTCCATCCAGCTTCCCTTCTCCCTGAGACTTTCCTGTCCTCTGTTGCAGCTGCTTGGGAATCTTGAGATTCCCCCTGCCTATTCCTCACAAAGGTTGCTGTCTATGGACTGATCCAAATCCAACTCCATGAAACTTCTTATTGGTCACCAATGACTTCCTTTGTTAAATTCAGCGGTTAATTCATATATTCTCTTTCTCTACCTCTCCCTTTCAGTACTAGAGACTGAACCCAGGGCTGCTCTACCATTGAGGTACATCCTCAGCCCTTTTTATTTTTTATTTTGAGACAGGGTCTTGCTAAGTTGCTGAGGCTGGCCTTGAACTTGTAGTCTTCCCCTGTCAGCCTCCCAAGTTGTTGGAATCACAAGTGGGCCGCTGTGTATGGTGCTGGTTTTTTTCTTAACACTTCTTATCGTTACAGGACATAACTATGCACTATCCTTTTTTTTCTTTTTTTTTCTTTTTTTTTTTTTGGTACTGAGGATTAAACCCAGGGACCCTTAACCACTGAGCCACATCCCCAGCCCTTTTTATTTTTTATTTTGAGACAGGGCCTCACTAAGTTACTGAGGCTGGCCTTGAACTTGCAATCCTCCTGCCTCAGCCTCCCCCACCACTGGGATTACAGGCGTGCTCCACCACCTGGCACTGTGTACTATTTGTTATTTCTATTATTTACTTGCTGTCTGTCTCCTCCTACTAGAATGTAAGCCTCATGAGGGTAGGATATTTTGGTCAGTGTTGTTCACTGCTATTTCCCCAATGCCCAGAAGGATTCTGGGCACACAGTGGGACTTGTCTCAAAACAGTCTGAATTTATTCATAGAGGCAATCCCTGACACTGCACCTGCTAGGCGAAATGACACCCCCATGTTCTTCTGGCCCCATGATCTCCACACTGAATCCCTATCAATTGTCTCTCTTTTCTGCTGGAAAGTAAGGTTTGCAAGTGTAAAACTCTTCTGTCTTGTCCACGAATCTATTCCCAGGGCCTTCCAGTACCTGGTAGCTTTAGGTACCTGAACTTAAAAACAAATGACTGGGCTGGTACGGTGACACATGCCTGTAATACCAGCAGCTCAGGAGGCTGAGGCAGGAAGATGACAAGTTGAAGGGTAGCCTGGCAACTTAACCGGACCCAGATTTTAAAAAGGGGGCAGGAGAGGCGAGTATAGGGGTGTAGCTTAGTGGTAAAGGGCCCCAGGTTCAATCCCCAGTAAAGGGGGAAAAAAAAAAAGACTGTGCCTAGCTGGCCTCCCCCTGTGGCTGCTGCCTGTGAGGCTGGTGTGGTCTCTCAAGGACTTCTTCCTCTCCCAGCACTCATTTTTCTGTAAGATATGTGGGCAAGGAAGTCAAGAATGGGTGATTTGTCGGGATGAGAAAGTGCGTGGTGCTGGGGTCGAGGCCTGGGCGCTGGGTGAGTAGGAGCACTGGCCTGAGTCCCTGGAGTCCGGGGCCAGGGCTCCTGGGCATACCTGGCGGGCGAGCGGCTGGGTGAGCGTCTCCCCATAGGGGCTGAGCGGGCACTCTGTGTAGTGCCTCAGAAGGTCCTGCAGCTGCGCGTGGGCGCTGTCCTCGCCCAGCACCACGTGGCGCCCGTCCTGGAGCTGGGCCAGCAGGAAATGGCGGCAGCAAGTCCGGCTCCTGGAGGGCGCCCATCAGGATCAGACTCGCCATTCCCTTTCCCTGGCCAGGGCCACCAGCCGTGACACCTATCTTCCCAGCTCCAGGGTCTCTAACCCTCAGCAATCAGAGGGCAGAGCAAAGAGCCCCTGTGGGGCAGGGGCTGTGCCAACGCGGAGTCCCACCCCGTGACAGCCCAGGTCCTGCCCCCATGTACCGGGCCGGCTCCGGGCTTACCTGTAAGTCAGCACGAAGGTCACTGCGCTCTCACTGAACCGCACCAAGTAGCATCCCTGAGGCTGGGGCCCCAGCAACCTCTCAGCTTCCCTGAGGGTGATGCGGAGAAGTGGCGGGACCTAACCCCTAGGCTTTTAGCCTCTCATGCCTTCTCGTGAGGGATCTCCACCCCCAAGCAAGCATGCTGCAGGCTAGCAAAGGGGTAGGGCGGTGATGCAGAGAGATGATGGCTCTTACACCGCGGGAACTGAGTGTAGACAGGGGCCAGCAGCCCCACTCAGGACACCCCAACCCGACATCCTACCAGGGCAGCCTGGAAGGGCTGCAGCTGCAGTAACAGGCATGGTAACTAGACTTCTAGAGTGCAGAAATCACAAGCTGGACCCAAGAGAGAAGTGGGCCTGAAAAATGGAGGAAGGGATCTGCCAGGGTAGGAGGAAAGTGGGCAGGACACAGCCGGAGGTAAGAGATGGAGGAGGGGAGGAGGCAGAGAATAGGAGGACTAGAGATCAGAGGGCGGAGGATAAGGCGACCTAGAGAGGGGAAACAGGCACACAGGGCTCTCCCAGGACAGTGGTTTCAGTGAAAGGCCTGGGAAACTCCAGAAGCTGGAATCTGGAGTCACGGCTTCAATCAACTCTTTTTTTTCCTTTTCCTGTGTCATTGGGGATTGAACCTAGAGGTGCTCTGCAACTGAGTTTCATCCTCCGTCCTTTTTAAAATTTTGAGACAGTATCTAGCTTATTTCTTATTCTGAGACAGAATACTAAGTTGCCCAACTGGCCTTGAGCTTGTGATCCTCCTGCCTCAGCCTAAGTAGCTGGGACTGTTGGCTTGTGCCACCATACTGGGTCTCAATCAACTTCTGACTGACTGCAGGACTGGGGACCTGCCCCTGTTGCTCTCTGGATCTGTTTCCTTCTTTGTGACTCACCTCCGGGTGATGAAGCCATGGAACCAGGCTGGTGCTGTCCCGTGCTGCAGGAGCCAGGGGGCCTGGGTCTTCTGGAACCAAGCAAGAATCTCTGCCTGCAGGGACAGGCCATCTTCCCCAGGCACCTTTTCATCCTTCTCAGTATTCCCTGGGACAGAAGCAGTCTCTGGCATCTGGGAAGATGCCTGGATAGGGGAAGAGTTCAAGGAGGTGAAAACCACCGTGATTACCGAGCTGCTTTCTCCCACCTGACTCCGAGCCAGCCACCACCTTATTATCCTCACATCCAGCTGCACCTATTTTAGGGTAGAATTGCCCAGAAAGTCCTTCCCAAGGTTATAACGTAAATTGCGTCTTCAGCTCCAGCTGTTTGGCTTCCAGAGCCCTTCCTCCCACTTCCCTTGGGTCCCGCCTTTCATCCAGCAATAGTAAGCTGTTAAATAGTGGGGAGAAGGATGGAAAGTTATTCTCTGGCCTGGGGCGGCAAGGAGATGATGCGGGAAGTCACCCCAGAGGACACACAGCAGGAAGGGCTGGGCTGGCTCCCAGGCAAACTTCATGTCTGGGTGGGTGAAAGGGCTGAGGTCAGGGTGGGAATGCCCCGAGCAGAGGAAGGCACAGAGATGAGATGTCTGCTTCTGGGACTCTGTGCACTGTAACCTGGTCACCTGTGGGCTTACCCTGAGTTTCCTGGGGGCAGAGGAACAGTGAGGGGATGAGCGGGCAGCTCAGCCAGGAAGGAGGTATTATCCATCTTCCTTCCCCACTGGGTGCTCCCAGCCCTATTGACAGCCCCAGATCATTTATTCCTGCTTTCTCTCATGGTAGTCTTTGCCATGTGCACATCCTCACCCTTGGGAGAGTGGCAGCAGATGAGGGGGTTCACTCCATCCCCCACATTCCCACTCACTGCAGCATGGACAGCCAGAGTCCTGGGGCTGTACTGGGGCTCCTCAGCCTTCAGGGTCTGCGGTCTGGGCTCCTGGAGCAAGCTCTGGCAGCTCCTGCGGGTCAAGTCCATGGTCTGGAAAGTGCTGAAGTTTGGGGCAGGGGCTTCATGACTCCCTGTTGGCACAAATAAGGCTGCTGGAGTTTCTCAGAAAGGGCTGCCGCTCTCCCCCTCCCTCCCAGGCTTAGAGTGACTCCAAGGCCTCTGGCCAGGGACATGTATAATAGCACAGTCATGACAAGAGAAATGCAGGAGGGACAGCAGCAGGGATTCCTCAGAGATTGGGAATAAGTAGCCAAGGTGTCACAGAGGGGCTGATGCTGCCAGAAGGGAAAATGGGGTGCTAGGAAGAAGAGGCTGTGAATGAGGCCTGGAAGTCCCACAGAGAGGCTGATCTCCAGGCCAGGCCCCTCTCTGGACCAGGATCATCTGCTTGCCACCCCCATCCTCCTAGTCTCTCCTTTTTCCTAAGAAGCCTCAGCACACCATGACACCTTTGTCCTCTGGGATTGACTGGATAGGAATCCCAGACAGGGAGCAGGAGTTGTGGGCACTTGACCAACTGGCCTTGCCAGTTCTGGCTTGGTGTGGGCCCTTCACCCCAGAGGTGGAAGCTCAGGCCCACCTAGAGAGCAGGAGTGGTGGGGGTCTTGGTGTCCCCTCCCGCTCACATTCTTAAACTTCACACTTACCTGGGGGGCATATCTGGGCCAGGGGGATCTCCATGGGAACAGCCTGAGAAGGGCCCCAGAACAGGGCGTGTGTATGTGCTCTCAAAAGGTATGCTCACTCAGCAACTCATCTCCCCTCTTACCCCAGCCCCCAGGGACAGGAAGTGTCGCTTCACCCACAGCCTTGGCCCCAGCAGAATACCCACGTCATGGAAAGCCGAAAGATAATTGTCCCACCCCGGAAGCCAGGCAGTTGAAGGTGGTGTGGTATGGTGGTGGTGAGTATTTGTGTCATGGTGTGTTTCGGTGTTGGGAAGTCCTTCCTGCTATTTGACCTTCATCCATTCTGATTCTTTCTCTGCTCCTTTACCCCCAAATAAGATCTATAAGGTACCCAGAGCTTCTTAGAGATTCATACTCAAGATTATGCTTTGAGGAGATATGAAGAGGGAGGGGTGGGTGGCAACAGGAAGGATGTCGGTCAGACTTCTGGAAGAACTTTTTGAGGTCATATGAAATCTGTGAGACAAGGAGTTAGGGAGGAGGGGGTCTGGCTTCCATCCTTGAGCAGATAATGGAGCTGAATTAGAGCAACACCAGGCAATCTTGGAGAAAGGAAGAATTCCTCCAACAAGTAGGTCACTATTAGTATCAACAATATTTGGTAGTTATTGTTAATAATATCAGTGCTGAAATTTCTGGGCTCAAGCCTTGGTTCAAATGATCCTGCTGCCTCAGCCTCCAGAGCAGTTGGAACAATAAGCATGTGCCACTGTGCCCACTGGCTTTATTATTTCTATTCCTAAGGGCTGAAAGTGCAGCTCAGTGGCAGATCACTTACCCACATGTATTAGGCACTGGGTTCAATCCCCGGCACTGGAAAGGAAGAAAGGAAACAGGATTTCCTTTCCTAGGCATGAAAACTCTGGATTCAAAATCTGAGGTATATCCTGGTGTGGTAGCGCATGCCTGTAATCCCAGTGACTCAGGAGGTTGAGGCAAGAGGATCACAAGTTCTAGACCAGCCCAGGAAACTTAGTGAGAACTTTGTCTCAAAATAAAAAAAATAACAGAGCTGGGTGTGGTGACGCATGCCTGCCATCCCAGCCATTTGGGAGGCTGAAGCAGAAGAATTGAAAGTTCAAGGCCAACCTTAGCAACTTAGACTCTGTCTCAAGATAAAAAATGAAAAAGGTCTGGGGTGTAGAGCAGTGGTTAAGCACCCCTAGGTTCAATCCCAGTACTAAAAATAAAATAAAATCATAATAGTAATAAAAAGGGCTGGGGATATAGCTTCATGCTAGAGTGCCCCTTAGTTCAATCCCCAGGACCACAAGATGATGGTGATGATGATGATGATATTGGTGCTAATGTCTTAAACTCTCAATACCTCCTGCCATGTCAGGAGACCAAACCCATTTTTTCTCCCATTTGATTTTCACAAACTGAGAAGGAGAAAGGGAACATTATCCTAGGAGGGCAAACTGAAGCTCAGGGAAATTAAATGCCTTGGCCAGGGTCTTTCAGTGTCTCAAAAGCTGGGACTAGAAATTATATTTCCTTTTACTAACTTCACTGTGATTTAGGCCAAAGGTTCACATACTGTTCTTGGGGTCAACAACCTAGAGAGGAAAAAGGACCTTGTCTTGAGACATCAGGTAGGGGAGATGGACAGACACTTATTAAAAGTGGTGGCAAATTGAGCCGGTCATAGTGGCGCATGCCTGTAATCCCAGCTCGGGAGGTTGTAAGCAGGAGAGTTGCAAGTTCAAAGCCAGCCTTAGCAACTCAGCAAGACGCTGTCTCTAAACTAAATATGAAAAGGGTTGGGGGTGTGGCTCAGTGGTTAAGTGGCCCTGGGTTCAATCTCTGGTATGCCCCCCCAAAAAAGTTGTAGCAAATTAATAGTGTGGGTTTATGCTATAGGAACCACCCCCTTCAGAGGCCCCTGATTTAGCCTGGGCTCTGTGTGTGTATGTGCGTGTGCACACATGCATATGCACGCCTGCACACGTGTGTAGGGGATTGGGATGTCAGAAGAGGAAATTGAGCTGAGTGGTGAATAGGTACAGTTTAAGAGTAGGGAAAGATGTTTCTAGAAGAGGGACCAAGATCAGAGTGATGAGAGTAGGAAAAGGAAAAGTGCCACATAGAGCCCAGTGGTAGGGTCCTTACCTAGCACGTTCAAGGCCCTGGGTTCAATTCCCAGCACTACACACACACACACACACACACACACACACACACACACACACACAGTGCTGCAGAACCTTGGAACGAGCTGCAAAGAGTAATAGTCGCATGACAGGCACTTTCGCTTGGTAAAGATGACTTTTCTCTGGGGTGCAAGGTGAAATCACACCTTGGAGTAGTCCACCGTAAGGAGAAAGTGGGTGGACTTTATTTGCTCAGTTCCCTCGTGCTTTCCTCTTCCCGTTTGTCAAGGTTCTCCCATAGAACTGACCTCAGAGGCAGTATCCTCTGCATTTATTAGTGTCCACTCAGGAAGTCAGATCCCACCGCCCATGAAGCGGTGCTTGTATTAGTCAGAAATGGAGGAGTGACTCAGAGAGATGGGCTGAACCCATGGGGTGTGAAAACTGTACCTTCTAAGGACTTCAACTTGGACTCCATTCAGTTCTAGCTACAAAAAAAAAGAGGTAGAGCAGCCGGGCACAGTGTCGCAAGCCTGTAATCCCAGCACTTAGGGAGGCTGAGACAGGAGAATCGTGAGTTCAAAGCCAGCCTCAGCAATGGCGAGGTGCTAAGCAACTCAGTGAGACCCTGTCTCTACATAAAACACAAAATAGGGCTGGGGATGGGGCTCAGTGGTCGATTGCCCCTGAGTTTAATCCCCAGTACCTCCCCAAAATTAAAAAATAAAAGATAAAAAACAAAAAGGACTGAGGATATAGAGGATGTGGCTCAGTGGTCGATCACCCCTGGGTTCAATCCCTAGTACTGCAAAACAAAACAAACAAAAAGGAGTATGTGAATTTTGCATTCAACAACAGTCCACCTCTTGAACCCTCTTATTCTATCCAATTTCCATACCACAGTATTAGGCATAAATTTGTTCTGTACAAAGACATTTCTAATTCTTTTTCTTTTTTTGGGTACCAGGTATTGAACCCAGAGGTGCTTTATCACTGAATCACATCCCCAGCCCTTTTGTATATGTATATATTTTTATTTATTTTTATTAGTTTTGGTACTGGAGATTGAACTCAGGGGCACTCGACCAATGAGCCACATCCCCAGCCCTATTTTGTGTTTTATGTAGAGACAGGGTCTCACTGAGTTGCTTAGCGCCTCGCCATTGCTGAGGCTGGCTTTGAACTGGCGATTCTCCTGTCTCAGCCTCCCAAAGTGCTGGGACTACAGGTGTGTGCCACCGTGCCCAGCTAGATGCTATTTTTTTTAAAATTTTTTATTTATTTTTTTAGTTGTAGGTGGACAGCATATCTTTATTTTATTTTTATGTGGTGCTGAGGATCGAACCCAGTGCCTCACGCGTGCTAAGCGAGCACGCTACCACTGCGCCACAATCCCAGCCCTAGATGCTTTTTGATGCATTAGTGTAAGGACCAAAGATCTGCACTTTGGGCTGGGGTGTGGCTCAGTGGTAGAGCGCTTGCCTTGCATGCGTGGGGCACTGGGTTC
>CM053400.1:101360974-101493714 GCA_028644305.1 Xerus rutilus
TGTACAAGGTGGCAGGCAGGAAGGAGCCTAGATGGATTAAAACACGGGGTTTGTATGAGGCTGGGGCATCTCGTGATGTTGGAAAGGCAGATTGCAGCTAGAAGTAGGAGAATTAAATGCTGAGACCTGGGGCCAGGGAGGTGCAATTTAGAGAAAAGGACAAGAACAGAAGAGCTGGGTGCAGTGGCACAAGCTTGTAATCTTAGTTACTTGGGAGGCTGAGGCAGGAGGATCACAAGTTCAAGGCCAGTCTGGGCAACTTAGCTCAAAAAAACAAAAAACAAAAAAACAAAGCAGGGGGGCTGGGGTTGTGGCTCAATTTTAGAGTGCTTGCCTAGCATGTGTGAGGCACCAGGTTCGAGTCTCAGCACTGCATATAAATAAATAAAGTAAAGGTCCATTTGACAACTAAAAAAAACCCTAAAAACAAACAAACAAACAAAGCAGGGTAGAATGCTTGCCTATTGTACACAGGCCAGAAATTCAATCCCTATAACTACAAAATCAATAAATAAATAAATAGATAGATAGATAGATAGCCTGGTGTGGTGGCACATGCCTATAATCCCAGTAGCATGGGAGGCTGAGGCAGGAGGATTGCAAGTTCAAAGCCAGCTTCAGGAACTTAGCAAGGCCCTAAGCAACTCAGTGAAAACCTATGCCTAAATAAAATAGAAAAAAGGGCTGGGGATGTGGGTCAGTGGTTAAATACCCTGGGTTCAATCCCCAGTATAATAATAATAATAATAATAATAATAATAATAATAATAATAATATAAAAGGAAAGAAAGGAAATAAATGAAGTGGTACATGGGAATCCTGACTCCAGGCTCTTGGAGTGGTTCTAGGTGGAAGCTGATCCTACAGATTGTGAAGCACCTCCCTCACACATATTGTTGACCCCAAAGGTGCTGTCAGAAGGCTGTCAACCTCCCTTGGGGTGGCCCCAGAATTGCTGAGAATCTCTGAAAACTGTTTGCTTTTCTCTACTTCAGCCTGTTTTAGGTCTCCCCAGCTGGAAAACACCATGGAGTTACAAAAACATACTGCTACTCCTAAATTTAAGAAAATAGATTTGGGTCACGACAAAACATGGAGACAAAAATGTCCTTGGAGAATGTGAGAGAGCCCTGTGGTACACAATGAGGTAGAGCAGAGCCAGGAGCCACGGGCAGGCTTTGTCCCCACCCATCCTGAGTCACTCACTTGTACCCTTGGGGTAGGAGCTTGTACTTTTAAAAAGAAAACTAGTTGAGCTGGGGAGGTAGTTCAGTGGTACAGCACTTGCCTAGCTTGCGAAACACTTGCCTAGTACAGCTCAGTCCTAGTACTGCGAAAAGGAAAAAAAAAAACTTCTTGTTTTTCACTATATAAATAATGTATGGTGTTTAAAAACCAGAGAAAATATAAGTAAGCAAAAAGAAGAGATCAATCATTCACAATTCCATCACTCAGATATGTTTTCATACCTGTGGACACTTTTCTGAGTTTTTACTTGTCAATGTAAAAAAATGGCATCACTTATAATATTTGTAGCCACTCTCTTCACTCTACAGTTCATTATGGCCATCTCCTCATGTCTCTGAATGTACTTCTGCAGCATCTTTTTAAATGATATCACAATTAGATAACGGCGACAATAATTCCTATAGTGCTCCATCGCTTACAAAGCACTTGGCATCCATTATCTCATTGCAGCCCTTGGCCTTCCTGCATGGAGGTCTCTCCTTTAGAAGTTTCTGCTTTCAAATGAGGCCACCCTGCCCCTTCACACCCAGGCCTCCCACCCTGTGGAAGGAAGACTTTCCACAATCCCAATTCCATCCATCCTGCTTCAGCGGCAGTTGATGTCCATTCAGACTACCATTTGCAGAGGTGGAGGCTGGCCAGGCCTCTTCTGCAGCTCCACTTCCTGTCTTGACCCAGCTGCCAACCTCTATCCTTTTTTCATCTCATTTTCTTGTAGATCCTTCTTTAGAGCCTCAGATTTTCTTCCTGGCTGCCACTGAGTCTTCTCAGCCTCCTCCATCCTTCTCCCCTCTCTCTCCTTCTCTCTCTCCCTGCATCTCTGCCTGCCTCCTTCCTCCCATCCAATCCTGTGCAAGAACACAACCTGACACAACCTGAGGGGAGGGGGAATCCTGAGTGTGCCCTCTGCTCCTTCAGGAGGGGACCCCCTTTCATCTTCAGAAATGACCAAATAGAAAGTCTTGTTGTTTACAAGTGAGGGGAGTGCTGGGGACCAGACCCACACAGATCAAAGGGGCAGGGTGGGTCAGAAGCCCTGGGTGTCCTCAAAGTTCCATTGCTGTGTGTAGCGAGGCTCCCAAGCCAGTCTCTCTGCCTATCTGTGTCTTTCTCGTCTTCATCTACTCTGCTTCTCCCTCTCTTCATGACTTTTTTGGCACCTGTATCCTTAATTGTTTTCCCTCCATTACCTGGAGAACCACTTTGTGCTTGAAGAGCTGCTGGGGGATAGAGAGGGTGGGGAGAGAGTTGGGAAGGAACGCCATGTGCCTCTAGATTAGCTTGTGCACCCTTTGGTCCTAGGACTTCAGTCCCCATCTTTATCCTGCTAGTGCTCCCCTCCTTCCCTATCCCTCCTGCTCCTCAGCCACTGAGTTGGGGAGACCAAGCTGTTCAGATGCCTTGTGATTCCCTGGGTAGAGAGAGAGGCCTATGGAAGCTGGGGTTAGAACACCTACTCAGTCAGCAAAGCTCCTGGGCAGGGGTGGGATCTTCTAGCTTACAAGGGCAAATATCTCAGGATGTGGCTCAGTGGTCGAGTGCCCCTGAGTTCAATCCTCAGTACAAAAAAAAAAAAAAAAATCTCAGAGTTAGGGGAATCCAGATAAGCAGGCCCAGTGGTCACCTACCTCCTCATTATAGCCTACAACCTCTGAAACTTGCCCCATGGCCCTTTGGGCCTCCTTTCTTTCTTCCTCCTCCTCTTCTTTTTTTTGGTATCATGGATTGAACTCAGGGGCACTTGACCACTGAGCCACATCCTCAGCCTTATTTTGTATTTTATTTAGAGACAGGGTCTCACTGAGTTGCTTAGCACCTCGCTTTTGCTGAGGCTGGCTTTGAACTCACGATCCTCCTGTCTTAGCCTCCCAAGCTGCTGGGATTACAGGTGTGTACCACCACGCCCGGCTAGGCCTCCTTTCTTTTTGTATGTGTGGTACTGGGGATTGAACCTGGGCCTTATGCATGCTAGGCAAGTGCTTTACTTTGGAGCTACATCCCCAACTTTTTATTTTTTTGTTTTGAGACACAGTCTCATTAAGTTGCCCAGGCTGGCCTTGAACTTGTGATCCTCCTGCCTCAGCCTCCTGAGTAGCTGAGATTACAGGTGTGTCACCTCACTTGCCTGGGCCTCCTTTTAATAGCAAGAACATCAGTGGAAAAAAAGGGGAGGGTGGATTTAAAAAATATCAAGATCGGGCTGGGGCTGTAGCTCAGTGGTAGAGCACTTGCCTAGCATGTGTGAGGCACTGGGTTCGATTCTCAGCACCACAATATAAATAAACAAATAAAACAAAGGTCCATCGACAACTACAAAAATATTTTTAAAAAATAGCAAGATCAGGGGCTGGGATTGTAGCTCAGCGGTAGAGCGCTTGCCTCGCATGCGTGAGGCCCTGGGTTCGATCCTCAGCACCACATACAAACCAATAAAATAAAGACATTGTGTCCATCTACAACTAAAAAAAAAAAAAAAAAAATTAAAAAAAAAAAATAGCAAGATCATCAAAACTCTTAGCCTTGTGGCCCCTTTGAAGAATTTTGCTTCTGCCAGACATCAGAAGTAGGTGAGAACATGATCTCCACTCCTGTGTACCTGGGCTTACCAAGAATCCTCTCACCTGACTGGACTAGGGCTCTCCAGGTGTCCTTGGTCTGAATCCATCCCCTGCCCTCCCACCTGGATTCCTGATTTGGTGTATATTCAATGCCACTTCTACACTCTTCAGGAGAAGATGCCACTCTACTGGTCACTTATTAGTGACCCAGAATGGCTCAATTTCATGGTGGATGGCCTGGTGATGACTCAAGTGTTTAGGCCCCCTGACTTCTAAGAAATAAGGGGTTGACAGGGTGCCAGCATTCAGCCTATCAACCTTGTGGGGATGGGGGGGACCCTAAACTCCCCTCCCATCCCAGGCACAATCAGTGTTGCCTTGAGGGGTTGTGCAGGAACCCCTGACTGAAAGGTAGAAAAGCTTTCCTGTGGATTGGTGGTTGTTACTGTTTGGATGTAAGGTGTCCCCAAAAAGCTCATGTGTGAGACAATGCGAGAAGGTTCAGAGGACAGATGATTGGGTTATGAGAGCCTTAACCCAATCAGTGAATTAATTCCCTGATGGGATTGAGTGATAACTGAAAGCAGGTGGGGCATAGCTCGAGGAAGTGGGGCATTGGGGTGTGGCTTTGGGGTATATATTTTGTATCTGGTGAGTGGAGCCTTTCTCTGCTCTCTGGTCATCATAAGAGGTGCTTCCCTCTGCCACACTCTTCTTACCATGATGATCTGCCTCACCTGGAGCCCCGAGGAATTGAGACCTCTGAAACCATGAGCTCCCAAATAAACTTTCCCTCCCCTAAAATTGTTCTTTTTGGGTCTTTAGTCACAGTAGCAAAAAAGCTGACTAAAACGGTGGACATGTGCCAACATTCTTATTGTCCTTAGCTCCCAACAGAAAATTGGAGAAGGCGGCAAAACACTCATAGGCCAGGGAGGAACTTCCACAGCATGTTGACATTAGGCCAGAAGTTCACAGTTTCTTCCTTAGAATTGCCCCCTGACTGGGCATCTAAGGCCTAGTGCCCTGCCACCCAACACCCCTGGGACTTGGACGAAGCAGTCTTATGACGGGGGAAGGAGACCTTGCCAAGAACAGGTGTGGGATGCTGCTCTTGTCTCCCTGAAACCCACTTTGTTTTATGGTATTGGATATTGAACCCAGGGTTACATCTGAGCTACCCCTGAGCTACATCTCCTGGCCTTTTTATTTTTATTTTGAGACAGGGTCTTGCTAAATTGCTTAGAACCTCGCTAAGTTGCTGAGGCTGGCCTCAAACTTGGCTATCCTCAGCCTCTCGGGATTACAGCCATGCTCCATTGCACTCAACTCCTTACGTCCTGCTTCCCTTCCCATGCAGTGATACCCAGGAACCACTGTGGCTGCAGCCCTTTACTTAGAAGCTAGAGGAAGAGGAGCTGTGGACATCTCAGTTGGTCTTGCCTCTACTGAGGCTTGGCTCAGGGGCTCAGCTCTCCTGATCTCAGACCACCTCTGCCCCTTCCCTGGGTCCCTGGACTTCTCTCCCTGGAGTACCTGTCCTCCCTGCTCCTACAAAGACACATGAGCTTGGAAGGGATGGGACATGAGATCTATAGTCCCCAACACCCTTCTGCCTAGGTGGTGGAGACCTGTCATAGGAACACAGAGACAGTTCCAAGAGATGGATGGTAAATAGAACATTCTTTTATGCTCATCTGTCTCTACTCCGTTCCTCTACCTTCCAGCCAACTGCAGGCTATTTATTTATTTATTTTTAGTTGTCGATGGAACTTTATTTTATTTATTTGTTTATTTATATGTGGTGCTGAGAATTGAACCCGGTACCTCACACATGTCAGGCAAGTGCCTACCACTGAGCCACAACCTAGCTCCTATTTATTTATTTTGGAGTTCTGTCCCAATTGGATGGAGAAGAGGGGCCAAGAATTGTGTTTCTGGCCTGGTGCAGTGGTGCATGCCTGAAACCCCAGAAACTCAGGAGGCTGAGACAGGAAGATCACAAGTTCATGGCCAGCCTGGGCAACTTAGAAAGAAACTATATCAAGATTAAAAATAAAATAAAGCTGGGTGTGGTGGTGCAAGCCCGTAATCCCAGTGCTTAGGGAGGCTGAGACAGGAGAATCGCGAGTTCAAAGCCAGCCTCAGCAACGGCGAGGCACTAAGCAACTCAGTGAGACCCTGTCTCTACATAAAACACAAAATAGGGCTGGGGATGTGGCTCAGTGGTCGAGTGCCCCTGAGTTCAATCTCCAGTACCAAAATAAATAAATAAATAAATAAATAAATAAATAAATAAAATAAAAAGGGCTGGGATGCAGCTCAAGGATAGAGCACCCCTAGTTTTAACTCAGCACCACACACAAAAAAGAAGGGTGCTCTAGATTCTCTTAGTGCCATGCATTTATCCTTCCTCCTCTGTGGTGAGTGTCCATCCTTCCTTCCCAGGTCAACCTATTATCTGTCTCCAGCTGTCACTGAGAGAGAAGACATGTCTACCCTCCACAAGCCTTCCTTGCTTATCAGGGAAGGCCCTTCCAAAGTCCAACCTTCAACTCTCTTGCTGCCTTGTTAAATCTACTTCTTTTCTGGGATACAGAGCTTGTCTTCTAGCTTCTCTTCACCCCACTGCAAAAAGTTCTTCTGAGCTAGCTCTCATCTCTCATCTTTGGAGATAGAACCAGGTAGGATTTTTTTTTTTTTTTTTTTTTTTACTTTTTTGGTACTCGGGATTGAACCCACAGGTACTCTACCAATTTCCAGCCCCTTTTATTTTTTATTTTGCTAAGTTGCCCAGGCTGGCCTCAAAGTTAAGATCCTTCTGCCTCACCCTCCTGAGTTGCTGGGATTACACTGTGCCCAGCAGGCAGAGTATTTTTGAAGTCCTCTATTTTTTTAAAATCCGAATCCCTTCTTGAAGTTCCTCCAGCACATCCAGGCGACCAGCACTTTCTAAGCATGCAATGCCCAGCACTGGATGTTGGAGACATGGTGGGGGAGGGCTTGACCTCACTGCAGCCTCCGCGGTGTGTGCAAGTGCAGTCTGTCTGTGAGCTTTGTGTGAGCATGTGGATGTCGAGTCCAGGGCTTTTGTGTGGAATCTCCTCTCTTCCATTCTAAAAGCCTTGGGGAGACCAGCGACAGAAAAGGGAGATGGGAAAGTACAACCGTTGCCTCCAATAGCTGCAGTTCTGTTGCCAACCATTAGGGGTCACTGCTGCTTCAGTCACCAATGCTGGCAGAGGAGGGGTCTGTTCCCTGAGGTGGTCCTTGCTGCCCACCCTGACTCTGTCAGGGTAACAGGATAGCTACTGTCATAGAGATGGTCTCACCCTGCCTGATTGCTCTCTGGTTGCAGGAAAACTGCTGACACAAGCAAGGGTGCTCAGTACCAGTGGCAGTGTGTGACAACTTGAATACTGTGGCCCCAAAGACATAGATGCAGGAAAATAAAAAGTCTGAGGGACAGGGCATGTAGCTCAGTAGTAAAGAGTGTGCTTAGCATGTGTGAAGGACCGGTTTCGATCCCCAGCATCAAAAAAAAAAAAAAAAGTCCCAAGCTGTGACCTGCCCCTCCCATTGCCACTTCATCGAGGTTTGCGGTCATTCTTCTGCACCTCTTCCCTTTCAAATACCCTGGCATTGACATAAAAGCCTTGGACACTGACCCCCCTGTGGTGCACCTGCAACATCTCTCAAAGGCAGCTCTATTTGTGTTCTTCCCACTTAAAGTCTGTCCTGGGATTTCCTGAAAGGAAATGCCTGCCCAGTGGTCAGACATAGCAAGAGACAAATAAAGACGAGGTGTGGGGGGACTGGTGGGTTCTGTTGGGAGGGCAGATAGAAAGGTTCCCTGTTGGGTTCAACCACTTCTGGCCCTGAGCAGAAGATAGTAGCAAGATTGTTCTGTTTCACTGCCACGGCAGCCCTGGCTGCTCAGGTCCTCACGGAGGTGGGGTTTGACTGCAGTGTATTTATCCTGTATCACGATCTTCGGGTCACCACCTCAAGTCCCAAAGGAGGGAGAGAGGAAGTTCATCCAGTGTAGACACCATAGAGATGGAGAGGTAACTGCTCAGGGCCTGGGTACAGACAGACCTCAGCATTTATTGTGCCTTCTTTAGTCTTCCCATGAGAGGCAAGCAGGGGGTGGGGGTGAGGGGAGGGAGAAGGACAAGGCTCTTAAAGGCTTAATGATCCAAGACTGATCATCGAGGGGAAGACTGCACAAAGGGGTGAATGTGCACCAAAGGATGCCCTTGGGGAGAAAGAAGGAGCACCAAGCTGGGGGTCCCTGGGTGGGGCAAAAGGAGAGGAAGAGTTGGGGCAGGACCACTGGGGCCAGGCTGGGAACCTGCTCACCAGGTCCCTGGGTCCTTGCCATGCCCCTGGTGTGTGGGGCCAAGAGGAGGGCAGCACTATGGACATCCATCTTGAGCATCCCAAACATGGGTGGAGAGGGCTTCAGGCCTGGCTGATTGCTCATCTGATTTCAGGCATGTTGATGGCCCCAGATGTCCACAGGAGGTCCAGAGCTGAGGGGAGAGCTCTTCAGACTGCTTCCAGGGCAGATTGCCTTCTCTACTCAGTGTGCCAGGGCCTCTCACTCTGCGGGAGGTGGGATGCCTGTCCTGGTCTGATGATCCCTCCTGCTGTGGCCCTGCATCTTTCCTACAGGAGTCTGTTCTGACTGCACCGCTCCTTTCTGCTCCTACTCTCTGCCCCACTCTTGGCCGTTCCCTGCCCTGAGCATGGCTGGGGGGTGCGAGGTGAACATCTGGACATCTCATGGGCATAGAGATTGGGTCCCTTCCTCTTTACCCACGATAGGCCAGTTAGCTAGGGAATGAGGAGTCCCTCAATGCCCTGGCCCCCCATTTTGGGGGCTGCAATCTGAGGCCTCTTTTGGAGTTAGTGGGGAGTCAGGCTCTGCATCAGTGGACAGCAAGGAGCCCAGGCCTCCCCGACACTCTGGGCTATAGTAGAAGGAAAGCAGGCGGAAGGAGGGCCTCAGCTCCTCCTGTATGCTGTCCAGGATGTGGGTGAAGGTCGGGCGCAGGCGTGGGTTCTGCTGCCAGCAACGGCTCATCAGGTCCTGCCTGGCAGGTGGGGGAGGCAATGTCAGAGAAGCCTGGAGTCCCAAGAACGCACTCCCACCCTTCTGCATTGGGAGGGTCACTCAGTGAAAGTAGGGGGTCCAGAGGCATTGTGTTTGGAAGAATCAAAGGAGAGTAAATGGGGGGCCATAGTGAGAGTTTAGAACTGGAGTCTCATAGTTGGCTGGAGGTCAGTGGTTATAGAAGCATCAGAGGTAGTTAGCCAAAATCTTGGGGGTGGGGTAGGCAGGGGTGACTCACAACTGAAGGGGACAGCCCTCCAGCTCCTCCAGGACCCCACCATCCATGACAAACTTGAGCACTTGCTCATTGGACAGGCCCTGGTAGGGTTGTTCAGCCAGGGTCACGATCTCCCAGAGCACCACACCAAAGGACCTGGAGGACACACAAGTAGGCCTGAGCTCAGCTCCCTTCAGGCTGCCCAGTGCAACCCAAGGGAGGGGAGTATCCCAGGCCCCTCCCCAGATGACACCTCCACATCCCTGGAGCCCTCTGATCCCTCCAAGCCGCACCAGACATCTGAGTGAGTGGTGAAGATTCCATCTTTGAGGGACTCGGGGGCCATCCAGCGCACGGGCAGCAGCCCCTTCCCACCCTTGCGGTAATAGTCTGTCTCATATACGTCCCGAGTCATCCCGAAGTCTGCAAAAAGGGGGTGGAGGAGGTATGGAAGTCACACACCAGATCCTGCCCCAGGAATTTCTGTCCCAATCCTACCTAAATAGCCTCCAAGAGTCTTAGAATGTGGGGGCTCAAAGGACCTCAGAAGTCATTCCATCCAAAGCCTTCGGACCTTGGACCAGGAGACTGATCTGCGGGCTGACTTGCCAAAGTTCTCATAGGCTTTCAGGATTGGAGCTGTGGGCCAGGCCCTGTTCTCCTACGTCTAGCTAGGGGAGTCTCTCTACTCTTTAGGATGCCCTCATCTGCCTGGAACCCTCTGTATCCCTGATCTTTTTTTTTTTTTTGTACTGGAGATTGAACTCAGGGGCACTTGACCACTGAGCCACATCCCCAGCCCTGTTTTGTGTTTTATGTAGAGACAGGGTCTCACTGAGTTGCTTAGCACCTCACCATTGCTGAGGCTGGCTTTGAACTTGCGATTCTCCTGTCTCAGCCTCCCAAAGTGCTGGGATTACAGGCTTGTGCCACCATGCCCGGATGTATCCTTGATCTTTTTAAAAATATTTTTAGTTTTTGATGGACTTTTATTTTATTTATTTATATGTGGTGCTGAACCCAGTGCCTCACAAATGCTATAGAACAAATGTTCTACCACTGATAGAACAAATGTTCTACCACTGAGCTATAGCCCTAGCCCTGTACCCCCAATCTTGACGGTGAAGTCCTGAGACACCATGCAGTTACGGGCTGCCAGGTCTCGGTGCACGAACTTGTTGGCAGCAAGGTAGGCCATGCCATCCGCAATCTCACCAGCCATCTGTATCATGTCCTCTAGTGCTGGCCGTGGAAGCCCAGGGTTGTTCTAGAGCCAAGAGATGGGGCTGGTGAAGAAGGAATCTAGAGGCTTGTTCCCCACACTGTGCCCAAGTCTTCTCAGCCTTTGAAAGCTCAGGTCCCTACCTCTGCTTCAGGCCGCAAAGATCGAAGATGGCTCTTGAGGTCTCCCCGGGTCATTAACTCCATGATGACCAGAGTTGGCTGGCCCTGAGACACTACGCCCAGGAGACGCACCTGGGATGGAAAGAGAACTCGGTTGCAGATGTACCTACTTTCCTTTGACCAACCTGGCCAAAACGTTGACCTGCTGTGACCATAACATGAACCTGACATCCACACTGACCTTAATCTCAGCCATGACTATAACCTTAATCTTGATCTAACAGTGACCCTAACCCTAACTCACAACCCTCAGAACCTTGATCATATCTGGCAGTTGTCACAATCATGAACTTGGCCCAACTCTGACCTTGATTCCAATCATGACCCTAATGGTCATGACATCCCCAACTGTGACATTTCTCAACTCTAGCCATAACCCTAACTAAGAACCTTTTTTCCCCTTTTTTCTTTCGTTTTTTGGTGTGCGTGCATGTATGCTACTGGGGATTGAACTCAGGGGTGCTCTACTACTGAGCCACATCCCAGCCCTATTTTGTGTTTTATGTAGAGACAGGGTCTTACTGAGTTGCTTAGTGCCTCACCATTGCTGAGGCTGGCTTTGAGCTCATGATCCTCCTGCCTCAGCCTCCCAAAGTGCTGGGATTACAGGTGTGTGCCACCTTGTCCAGCCTCTAATTTTTTAAAAAATATTTTTAGTTGTAGATGGACCCAATACTTTTATTTTACTTTTTTTTTTTTTTTGGTACTGGGGATTAAACTCAGGGGCACTCGACCATTGAGCCACATCCCCAGCCCTATTTTGTGTTTTATGTAGAGACAGGGTCTCACTGAGTTGCTTAGCGCCTCGCCGTTACTGAGGCTGGCTTTGAACTCGCGATTCTCCTGTCTCAGCCTCCCTAAGTACTGGGATTACAGGCTTGCACCACCGCGCCCGGCTTTACTTATTTATTTTTATGTGGTGCTGAGGATTGAACCCAATGCCTCACACATGCTAGGCAAGTGCTCTACCACTGAGCTGTACAACCCCAGCCCTCTGATTTTTTATTTTATTTTATTTTAGTTTTGAGATAGTCTTGCTAAATTGCTTAGGGCCTTGCTAAATTGCTGGGGCTGGCTTTGAATTTGTGATCCTCAGCCTACTGAACTGCTGGAATTATAGGCGTGTGGTTTTTTTGTTTTCTTTTCTTTTGTTTTGTTTTTGAGAGATAGGGTCTCACTAAATTGCTGAGGCTGGCTCAAACTTTCAATACTGCTGCCTCATCCTTCCTAGTCTCTGGGCCCAAGTTGTTGGGATTACAGCACCACCACACATAGCTGCTCCCAACTAGGATCCTAACCACAGTTCCAACCCTGATCTTGATGATGCTCTGATCTCATCTCTGAGCCTTTCTCTCTTACCACATTACTTTTACTTTAATTATGACCCCCAACAATGCCTGATCTCCTTACCACGTGGTGACACTTGAATGCCTTCATGACGGAAGCTTCCTTGAGGAATTCAATACGTTCCCGTGGGCTGGCCAGCTCATTCACTGTTTTCAGGGCCACGGGTGTGGACTTCTCTCCATCCTCAAGTCCTTGTGCCAGGCCCTCATAGACCATCCCAAAGGAGCCTTGGCCCAGCTCCCGGATTATGGAGATCTGCTCCCGAGGCACCTCCCACTCATCAGGGACATACACTGAGAGGAGGTGGTCATGAGGCAGGGGTGCTGTGCTTTGCCTTGCCTTCCCCTACTTCTCTCCTCCTCTTCTGAAGTGCTCTCCTCCGCTCTTGCCTCCCTTCCCACACCACCTGTCCACCCACCCCCAGACCTACTATCAGAGGCGCTGAAGTACTCTGGATTCACAGAGGTATACAGGGTGCCATTTCTGCAATGGGAGGCAAGGGAGTTAGGCTGGAAGAGACCTCAGGAAGGAACGAGCAATGTCAGAAAACAAGGAAGAAGGACATCTCGAGGAGGAGGGTTATTGACCACACCCCAGCCCAGGTCAGGGTGACCCCTGGAAAGGTACAAAACACTTTCCAAGCTGATTTTGGTCCAAGTGCTGGGAAATGACAGGTTGGGAATAGGCAGACAAAGGAGTAAAGGGGTTCCTGCCCCTTTGGGACATCCCTAGGACTCAGCTAATCAATGTCCTGCCCTCACATCCCTCTTGCATTCTGTCTCAGAGGGATCTGACATCAAGTGTCTGGGACATATGCTGAGGTCTCTTGCCTGTTCCCTTGCTATTGCAGGACCAGATTCATTATTTCTCATCTTGGGTTGAAAGTGTGGTGATCCACCAGGCCCTGTGTGCCCACACTGAGGGGTTTCCTGGCTAAAACTGGGAAAATCCCAGGCTAACCAGGGTGAATTGGTCAACCTAGAACAGAGGTATGTCTCCTCCATGTCGTTTCCAGGGGAGGAGTCATTCGGCAGGGGAAGTGCTCTCTGCTGTCTGATCTACCACCCCGACTGCACTGACCCGATGAAGAGAAAGAGAGTAGGAACTATCATCACCTTTTCTTGCCGTAGAAGAAACCAAGGGCAGCAAGAATGATGAGCAGCATGAGCCCCACCGGGGTGACAGTGAGGAGGATGTGCAGACCCCCGGAGTCTTCCTCCTCTAGTGGTCAGAGGACAGCAGAGGGTAGGGTCAAAAATTGAAAAGCCCAAGGGAAGGGGATGCTGCCCTCTAAACACTGGGAGACAAAGATGGGAAGGTTTGGGGTAAAGGAATCTGTGGTAGGCTGGGGACCGGGTAGCGCGGTTTGGGGATTCAAGTCTGTATACCTGGGCCAGGAATGTAGAAGGCGACACTGTCTGTCCAGGAGCCATTGCCAGCCAGTGAAGTGGCCCGAACCCTAGCAGAGTAGTTTCCAGGGGGCAGCAGGGCCAGGTGGACCCCACCAACTTTGGCATATCTCAGACGGGACACGCAGAGCACTGTGGCCTCCTATGGGTAGCACAGAAGAGCTGGCTGGGAAGAGGGATGTAGGCACAAAACAGGGGCTGAGATAGGGGCTGCCCTAGAGTACCTACCTCTCCCAAGCGACGGTACTTGATTTCATACTTGAGGATGAGTCCATTGGGGTCCGGTGGCTCAAGCCACCGCAAGAGAACACTGCTCTTGCTGGCTGCCTCCCAGGCCACCTTCCCTGGGATACCATCGGCCTCTCCTGCGGGAGGGGGCATCTGGCAACTAGGCCACAAATAGTTTCTCTCTCTCTCTCACGTTCAAAATCATGTTAAACTGGGCCGAACTGGAAGGTTTGGGAAAGCTCTGGGGTTATGGAAACTGAGAGGAGCGAGCAAAGCGAGTTTCTGGGGTGAGGAGGTCAGGGACAGAGTCCTCGGGTCAGTGGTGAGAGGTAGAAGGTGAGGATGCACCTACTGTGGGGCATGGTGCGCGCAAAGACAAAGGTGGCCGCGCTGCAGCCCACGGTGTGCGCCGCGTGGTTGCAGGCATGGATGTCGATCCGGTATTCCGTGAAGTGACGCAAGCCGCTCAGCACAGCTCGTTCTCGGGGAACCTTGTCCTCCTGGATCTCAAAATCCGAGCTGTTTCCCCCTAGTCTGGGGGGCCCGGCGGCCCGGCGGTGCCGCACTGAGTCCCTGGAGAGGGCGTAGGTCAGCCATGGCCTGATCGATGGCCCCTCAGTCCCCAGCCCCATTCCGGCTCACCTTTGAGGGCTCTTGTTGATGGACGTCACTTTCCAAGGGGATCTAGGGAGCCCAGGGAGGCACTATCAGACCCGACTGGAACGCAACCCAGTACGCTGTGCAACCGCACACCTTTCTCCCCCAAACTCGCCCACAACTCAGACCACGCCCACAAACGGGCCCCGCCCTCAAGCCCCACCCCCTCTAGAAGACCCACCCACCCAAGGCCCCGCCCATCAGACCCGCCCCTTCGGCGTGCGCCTGATCGCACTTGGGGATGGTGATGGCGTTGTGTAGAAAGTTTTCAAACTTCTTCTGGAACGAGGCCTCTTGCGCCTCCAGCGGGGGCAGGACCTGTCCAGGAGGTGAGTGCTGGCAAGGGCAGCAGCCCGGTTCAGTCTCAGCCTCAAGTTCCCCATCTTCGCGATCGAAGCGGGGGTCGTGGTTGCTGGTGGGCAGGCGCAATCCTAGCGCCGCAGCGGAGAAGACAGAGTTAGAGAAGTGGTCTGTCCGCCTGTGGTACCCACGGATCCTGGCCCGGAACCCCCACCCTGCCGGCCTGCGCACCGCGGTGGCAGTAGTCATTGAGGTAGAGGTCGCTGTCCTCTGCCAGCCGCTGCCACAGTACCAGGTAGTAGGTGATGTTTCCGTTGCGCTGGGTCGGTGGCTTCCAGCGCACCAGGAGGTGGGAGGAGGAGTTGGACGTGGAGATGACATCTTGGGGCACCGTGGGTGCTGAAGATGTGAGGAGAGTACAGCTCAGAGACCGCGGATTCCCCTTCCAAACAGTGTCTGGTAATGAGTCCCACTCTCTGGAGTTCATCTCCCTTCTCTGGAGGAATAGGTGACCTTCCTTCCTAGAGATCAGAATTCTGCCCTTCCTTTCTGCAAAGTCCCTTGAGTTCCCCCAGCTTATTTACTGCACTGTTCCAACCCCACCCTCCCTTTAACCCAGGTGAATGCCCCCTGTTCGTTCTAGGACGTAAGCCTCTAACCTCCCAGTCTCTAGGACCAGGCCTTCAGTGCCCTAGCCTCTCTGTTTCTGGTACTTTGGTCACAGTCCCCCTTTTCATTAGATACAGGCACCGTCACTTTGGTCCTCTCAGTGCTTCAGCCTACCTGCAGGCAGGGTTCGGAGGTAGACAATGGGGCTTTGGGCTCCTTGATGGGGGCTGTCCTCAGCAATGGTCAGTGTGATAGCCCGCACAAACACTGCATACTGTGTCCAAGGCTTGAGGGGGGTTAAAGTAACCCCTGGCTCTTGGGTGCGGCTTAGGGGCAGCTCCACATCCAGCAGGTTCCAGCTCTGAGTTCCACAAGCATCTGGACCCACATGCTCTGTGGCATTCTGGAATGGGCTGAACACCCCATCCCCAGAACTGAGAACTGGCTCAGCCCCCTCCCCATGTTCTAGCACACCCTGTCCCTTCTGAATCACCAGAGGACTGTCATTGTCATTGTTCTTCCACTATGAATGAGGGCACAGCCATAACTCCAGCCACCTGATAGGCCCTGTGCACCATGTGATATCTGTTGCCAACCAAATTTATGATGACATATCTCCTCACCCTTAGCAGGAAATATTGACCTTTAGTCACAAGGGGCATTAAAAATGCACTGTGGGGGGGCTGGGGTTATGGCGCAGTGGTAGTGTGCTCGCCTAGCACGCATGAGGCACTGGGTTCGATCCTCAGCACCACATAAAAAATAAAATAAGGATATTCTGTCCACCTGCAACTAAAAAATAAGTATTTAAAAAAATGCACTGTGGGGGGCTGGGATTGTGGCTCAGTGGTAGAGCGCTTGCCTCACATGCGTGAGGCACTGGGTTCGATCCTCAGCACTACATAAAAATAAATAGAATAAAGATATTGTGTCCATCTACAACTGAAAAAATATTTTTAAAAAAATGCACTGTAGGCTGGGAGTGGTTGGCACATCTCAGTGACTTGGAAGGCTGAGGAAGGAGGATTGTAAATTCAAGGTTAGCTTCAGTAATTTAGCAAGACTCTTAGCAACTTATGAGACCTTGTCTAAAAATAAATAAAAAGGATTAGAGATTGTAGCTCAGTGGTAAAGCACTCCAGGGTTCAATCTCCAATACCCACCCCCAATTTTTTTCATTGTATAAATAAAACCAGAAGGTAAATATGAAGTTATCCTAATCCCCTTTCCCCTCAAGTGGAATTGCAGACTATAAGCACAGTTCTATAGCTCCTGGGGGGCTGATTGCTGGAAAAGATGAAAGTGGAGCCCACATGCGAGGTGTCAAGGTAGATGATGGGAAGAATCTGGGGCTTCATGCTGATGTTCATGATATGAGTTTCTTTGGAGGGAGGCAAAGGGGTGGAATTCTTGCTGAGCAAAGGATGGAACTTGAGGGGATGTCAAAAGGAAACGGGGTAGCCAGGTGTGGTTGCACATGCTTGTAATCCCAGCGACTCTGGAGGCTGAGGCAGGAGGGTTGTGAGTTCAAAGCCAGCCTCAGCAACTTGGCAAGGACCTAAGAGGCTTAGCGAGACTCTGTCTCAAAGTAAAACATAAGAAGTGCTGGGGATGTGGCTCAGTGGTTAAGTGCCCATGCCCCTGGTTCAATCCCCAGAACCAACCAAACAAACAAACAAACAAACAAAAAATGGGAAAGGGAGTGGCGAGTTTTAGCCCCAGTTGCTTCCTTTTTGGAATGTAAGCAGAGTAGTCGGAGAGCAAGTGTGTAGAGGTGCAGAATCAATGGCATAAGTGAGCCAGGACCACAGTGCATGCATCTGAGGGAGCACCAGTCACACTGCAAGGCAGTAGTGTTAGGGAGCCCCTGGAGGGTCCCCAAGATTCTCTGCCCTTATTGCCCAAAACATCCGTGCAGAGTTGTGCTGCTGGGAATTTCATGAGTCAGGGGTGCCATTCATGTTGCAGGGCAAGCACGTCAGTGCTTCTTAAAATGTGATTCATGAACTAGCACCTTCAGTATCACCTAGTAACTTGTTGGCAATGCAGACTTACAGGCTCTACTGGGGACTAATCAAATCAGAATCTGTATTTTACAAATTCTCCAGTCCCTCCTGCTAGTCCTAGTCACCCACCACTGAGGAAGCCTCTCACCATCCTCCCAAGACAAGCCTTGAGAAAAAAATTAAGACCTCTCGATTTTAGTTCATAGGCAGTCTTTCCAAGGTAGGTGGCTGTATTTTCTCTACCTAGGAGAGAGTACTTCTCACTCTTGCCCGCCCAGGGGAAATCCATTTCTCCCCTCTAAAGAGATCTTTTTGATTCCGAGCCATGTTTTTCAGGGAAGTCCTTCCTGTGTTCTAACTACCATCCCTCTTGCTAGGGTCAGTCCATTCTCTCCAAAGAAAAAAGCAACTGGTCCCTGGCCATTTCAGCACCCTCCCTTTCTCAGGCTTTAATGAAGTGCTGGCCGAGCTGCTCATAAAACTGGCCAAATTAATGGCACTCTCGAAACCACTGCTGGGGCAGGAGCATGTGGTCAGTATAGAACATTAGCATAGTGAATTGAAGTTTAATTATCCAAGCCTTCCAACAGAACGATCTTTAGCTCTCAGAGACCCTGAGGGTCTTCTTTGTTTCACTTGGTGAGGAAAAACTGAAGCACACGGTGTGTGTAGGGGGGAGGGGGTTGCACAAGGTGAGAGAAGAGAACCAAATGTGGGCCCTACATTGAAATGTGACTTGGGAATCCTAGCTTCCGGGCTCTCCATAGCCCTAGGGCCTCCGCCCTCGGCCGCCTTTGGTCTTGGAAGAAATAGGCCTATTCCCTTTCTACCGGGCCTGGATTGCGGCCCCGCCCCTGGTACTCACGACTCCTTGTAGTACACGATGAAGCTGAGCAGGTCGCGGGCCTCCAGCGGCTCGTAGCGCTCCCAGCGCAGCAGGATGCGGTCGGTCTCCGTCACGTTGGACACGAAGCGCAGGGTGCGAGTCTGGCCTGGGCTCGGGGATGGGGGTGAACACCTGCTCCCAACGCGCCTGTCACCTGCTTGAGCCCCCACCCTGCCCCGAGGCATTCCACCCACACTAGGACCTCCAAAGCGGCTGTCCCATTCAAGCGACCCCTCCTACCCAGGTGGGTGTGTCTGATGTGTTTCAAGGGTGTGTGTGTGTGAGTGTCCCTGTGTGTCTTGGGGTCGGGTCGCATTGTGAGCGCGCTGGCCTGCTCTGAGGGTGGGGTCCAGGGCCTTACAAGCAGCGCGGTCTCCGTTGGTGCGGGGGTTGATCTCAGCCTTGTTTTGCCGACCTCGTGTGCCTGTCACCTCCTCCAGTCGGTAGATGTGCTCCAAGCAAAGGCGTGGATTGAAGGCAAAGTAGATCTTGCCTACAGGAATGGTGAGCCCAGTGGCCACCCAGGATCCCAGCTGTTGTAAGTTCTGGTTGTCCAGCACGTACAGGGTGTAGTTCCTGGGGGAGGCCAGGGGACTTCTTTCCATAGGGAGGTAGGAACTGGGGGTGGGAAAGGGGCTGTCTTCTGGGCTCCTCCTGGAAGGGCTGTGCTGGGCACAGGGAGGAGGAGCATGGGCAGCCACTCACACCCAGAACACAGGGGTGGGGGGCTTGGGCACACCCACTCTGTGCCACTAACCAGGAGTGTGATGTCTGGCAGGTCACCTACCCTTTCTGTTGTCCTCATCAGCAAAATGAGGTCAACAGCTACCCTATTTCATTCCTGACTGCATCTCACTCTGAACACTTGCTGTTTCCTGATTTGGGGGACACAGGAGGAATGGTACTCATCCGGAGACAGTGAGTCTCTGGCTGGAGTGTAGGCACCTCTAGGTGTAAAACACAATGTGCCAGGAGAAATGAGAAGCCACAGGAAAGCACCTGGCTAATGCTAATTTTTTTTGGTGTGTGCCTATGGGGGGTATTGGATATCGAACCCAGAGGCACTTTACCACTGAGCTACATCCCCAGCCCTTTTTATTTTTTATTTTGAGACAGGGTCTCACTAAGTTAGTTAGGCCTCACTAAGTTGCTAAGGTTGGCCTTGAACTTGCAATCCTGTCTCAGCCTCCTGAGCTCCTGGGATTATAGGTAGGTATGAGCTATTATGCCCAGGTTGGTGCTAATTTATTTATTGATTATTTAGCATTATTATTTTAGTACTGGGGATTGAACCCAGGAGCACTTTACCACTGAGCTATATTCCTAGCCCTTTTTATTTTTTAATTTTGAGATAAGGTCTTAGTAAATTGCCTAGGCTGTCCTTAAATTTGCGATCCATTGGGATTACTGTGATGCTAATTTAAAGCATTCTTTTTATTTTGAAAATTTCTGGTTACCTTCTAGGTAGGTCTTGTCTGGTAGTTGGTAAGAATGAGTTTAAAACTCAGGCAGATGTGCTATGCAATCCAGGATCAGATGTTAACAATGATGGCCAATATTTATGGAGTTCTATGTAACTATAATTTTTATTGAATATACTGTGTTCCAGGCATTATTTTAAGTGCTTCTCACATAATAGTTTAAGTAATTTAAGTAATGTTCACAGCAGCCCTGATAAATAAGTAGTGTTAAACTAACCCCATTTTATCAATGAAAAACAGCCAGAGAAGTTAAGCTATCTAGAGTCACACAGCTTATACGTGGCTGAAGGTGTTCCAGAACCCATCCTCTTCACCACTGTTTTGGGACTGTTGGGGGAAGGGGCTGGCCAGAGGCCTGATTCTGACCCCCTTACCCATCCACCATGGCATCCCCCCGGATTAGCTTGAGGTTCTTCAAAAAGCCCAGGGACACAAGTGCAAAGGAGTGCTTGATTTTGAGGAAGCCAGTGATGGTCTCTACCAGCCCCAGGCTGCGCTGCAGTTCTGGCTCCAGGTTGTCTGAAGAAGGGAGACAGGGATGGAGCAGGAGTAGGGAAGGGGATGGGCCCACAAGGCAGCGGGCAGGAGGAGGTCCAGGGGAAGTGGGCCCTCAGGGCTGGGACCCCGGATGAAGAAAGTGGTACTTAGCCGAGTTGGGCATGGCTGGGAGGAAGGATGTGGTCAGGAGGAGATGCGTGGCCCAGAGTGGGTACTGACAGCCCTGGCGAAGGTTGAGGATGAGACTCCCCTCCACGTGAGTGCAGCCCTCCAGATCCTGCGCCGCCTGGACAGAGTCGATGGTCTTGGTGCCTACCTTGCATTCTTTCGGGCACAGCCCCTCGCATTTATGGCAGAATATGCTAATGGGGACAATTAGGTGGCATGAGCTTCGGATCCCTGTGGGCCTCCTCAGCCCTACTCGCTGCCCTCAAAGTTACCTCCCTCTACCCTCCGTTCACCTGCTGCCATTACGGGTGAAACCTGGAGGGCACTGGGCCAGGCAGCTGCCCTGGTGGATGCCGAAGGTGGAGGCGCGGCCAGGCACTGAGCGCAAGCTGGCACAGCGCTCGGCTGTGACGCAGCGCCAGGACTCATGCTGGTAGGTGCCCGGAGGACAGGCTCTGTGGCAGGCGCCCTGGAAGTACAGATGGCGGCAGGCTACGCAAGCACGAGGGTCTTCAGGCCGGCTGCAGCCCCCCAGACATTCCGAGTGGCAGCATGCGCCCCCCGCTGTGCAGGCCAGCCCTTGGGGACAGGGACACACTGTGGGCAGAGAGCTGCGTTAGACCTCACCTCACCCATTCCCCCTTAGTCCTGTCACCCTTTTCCAGCCCGCCCCCCACCACCCATGACACTCTTCATCTGTACCCTCTGATTCAGATGACACTGGTTTCCATCAGACAGGGTCTTTTGAGTACAAGGACATAACTCCTATCTGTGGCTCTCCACCTTCCACAGTGTCCAGCTGGGGGTGTCAGAACTCAGGACAGAGCAGTGACCTTGTCCATCAGGGTTGCTGCTGTCCAGCCTGCTGTCCTGTCTAGGCCTGGTGCCCACATCATCACTGGGCATGGTGCCAAGATGAACCAGCTGGTCTTTCCTGAGCAGCAAGGCCAGGGGCAAGGTGGGCCCTGGAGAGAGGGGTCACCACCCACCATTTACCCCTGCCCCTGCCCATTCTGCCTCCTCTCCAGCTCCCCTCCCCCCAACCCTCTGGAGGAGGTGGCCCCAGCAGCAGTGCTGGGTTGTGCTGGGGATACAAGAGACTGGAACGTGCACAGTGGCAGCTGGGTGTCTGTGGGAGCAGGATATGGGGTGGGGTCAGCCAGGGCCTGTTGACACTGTACACCAGAGGACTTGCAACAGCTGTGTTTACAGCCAACAGGGAGGCACAGGGACGTGGCCTCCGATACAGCAGGGATCTGGTTACTCGCCTGCCTGATGCTGAGGCTGTGGAGGTGAGAGGAACTGACCTCCATGAACTGTCTGGAAAAGACTCCTAGTTTGGGGATCCCTGATCTGCTCCCAGCTTCTGAAAGGTCTTCCTTCCCTCCCCCATAACTTTCATTTCCCCTTTCTCTAGTGTCCCCTCCTTTCCTCCCTTTCTTCTCTGTTCCCTTCCTTCTGTGTCCATAAATCTTCTTCCTCTTTTCTTTTTTTTTGATACTGGGGATTGAACCCAGGGGTGCTCAATCACTGAGCCACATCCCCAGCCTTTTTAAAATTTTTTAAATTATTTTTATTTTTTTATAGTTGTTGATAGACCTTTATTTTATTTATATGTGGTGCTGAGGATCGAACCCAGTGCCTCACACATGCTAGGCGAGCACGCTACCACTGAGCCACAGTCCCAGCCACCCACCCCCAGCCTTTTTTATATTTTATTTAGAAAAAGGGTCTCACTGAGTTGTTTAGGGCCTCCCTAAATTGCTGAGGCTGGCTTTGAACTCCTGATCCTCCTTCCTCAGCCTCCAGAGCTACTGGGATTACAGGTGTGTACCACCTCACCAGCATAAATCCCCAGCACCACATAAAAATAAATAAATAAAGGTATTGAGTCCATCTACAACTAAAAAAATATTTTTTAAAAAAGAACTCATTTCTCATAACAACCCTATGATCACTTTGCAGAAGAGGGAACTGAGGCACAGCCGGTAAGCAGTAGAGCTAAGACTTAGGCCCAGGCCATTTGGCTTTGACTCAAGACTGCTTCTGTCCATTTGTGCATATTCTCTCCCCACTGCCCTATGCCTTCCTTGTTTGTACCTGTCCTTTACCTATTCCATGATTACCTGATGCTGTTCCCCCACCACCCTTGGAACTGGAGATTGAATCCAGGGCCACTTTACCACTAAACTACATCCCCAACCCTTTTTATATTTTTATAAATATAAAAATAAGAATCTTACTAAGTTGTAGCTGGGTGTGGTGGCACACGCCTGTAATCTCAACACTTTGGGAGGCTGAGACCAGAGAATTGTGAGTTCAAAGCCAGCCTCAGCAATGGTGAGGGGCCAAGCAACTCAGTGAGACCCTGTCTCTAAATAAAACACAAAATAGGGCTGGGGATGTAGCTTAGTGTTTGAGTACCCTTGAGTTTAATCCTCAGTACCAAAAAGAAAAAAGAAAAAAAAAAAGAATCTTGCTAAGTTGCCCAGACTGGCCTCAAATTTGTGATCCTCCTGCCTCGGCCTCCTGAGTCAGTGGGATTATAGGCCTTCACCACTGTACCTGGCTTTGATGCTGTCTTGCATGTACTGCTAATGCTACATCAGCTATTTAATTCTCCTGAACCTCAGTTTCCTTTTCTATAAAATGGGAATAACACTCATTGGATGAGTGAAGATTAAAACACAGTGGCAGTAAGGTACCCACCTACACCATCCATGGCCACCCTGACCCACCTGTCCCTGCTTCCCTGTGCCCCCCAGTCATATTCTGTGCCAATACCCACCTCTCTGACAGTGGCTGGAGGTCCAGCACCTGTAGTCGGTGTGCCCACTGAAGGTGGTCCTGGCACAAGGCTCACCAGCGGCTCCCAGCACTCCCGGGCACACATCAGCACACTCCTCGCCCAGTTTGTTGCCCACAATGTGATTGGCACCAGGTGCAGATTGCAGCAGTCCCCAGTCAATGGTGGAGAGGTGACATAGCTCCTGGTTCTTTTCCACACGCACAGCTCCACGCAGCACAGCCCCCAGTGCAGGCAGCCCCACGTCTCGCAGGTGTGGCATCTCGAAGATGACCAGTGCATAGCCCAGGAAGAGGCGGGCTCCACGGATCACTGCTAAGTTGGGGAAGAGGTCACGCAGGCTCTCCAGGCCATAGACACGGAAGAGCAGCAGGTAGTCAGTGACCTGGGTGAGGCGAGGGAAGCTGAGGCCGTGGAAGTCCTCCCCTGTGGCTGTGAACATGAGCAGGATCTGCAAGTGGCCTTCTACCACGCTGCAGTTCTCCAGCCGCCGCAGCTCTGCCACCTCTGAGCGGATGTCCAGGCTGGGGCACACTGTGGGCACACATGGCGTGCAACAGTGAGTACATCCCAGGCCGAGTACTGCATCCCTCCTGGCTGCTTTAGGGTAAGGGAACCACACAGGCAGCTGGACACTGAACGGGAGATCAGGCTCTTCTCTGGGTGAGGGGTGGCTTCCTCCCAGGGTCTCAGAGGGCTCACCTGCAGCTTGCACGCGCTCTATCAGATGAGCCACCATAGCCAAAAGCGAGTCCTTGATTTCCCCTTCCAAACTCACTTCCCCTTCACAGTTAATAGCAAATTCATTCTTGTAGTCATCCTTAACTCTTTCTGTGGTACTAGAGGTTCAACTCAGGGGTGTTCTGTCACTGAGCTACATCCCCAGCCCTTTTTATTTTTTATTTGTTTGTTTGTTTGTTTATATTTTGGTACCAGGGATTGAACTCAGGGGCACTTGACCACTGAGCCACATCCCCAGCCCTATTTTGTGTTTTATGTAGAGACAGGGTCTCACTGAGTTGCTTAGTGCCTCACCATTGCTGAGGCTGGCTTTGAACTCGCCATTCTCCTGTCTCAGCCTCCCAAAGTGCTGGGATTACAGGCGTGAGCCACCATGCCTGGCTCACTTTGACCTTTTTGATGTCCCTCAAACAAGTCAGCCAAACTCCTGCCTCAGGGTCTTTCTCCCTTCTGTTCCCTCTGGCTAGAATACTCTTCCATCTACATAGTTTCCTCACCTTCTTAAGTGGGACCTTCTCTGACCATCCTTTTAAAAATCATGACACTGCCCACCCTCCATCCCCTGTTTAATTTTTCTCTAGAGCTCTCAACACTGGTTAATATGTAATCTACTTACTTATTTTGTTTATTGTAAGCTCCATAAGGGCAGTGATCTTTGTTTAATTCATTGCTGGTTCCTAGTGCATGGTAGAGTGCCTGGCACAAAACTGGCACTCAATAAATATTTGACAAGTGATTGAATTCTGTGACTGGGAAACAATGGCCCTGAGCTTCATGCACTTTTGTGTGTGTGTGTGTGTGTGTGTGTGTGTGTGTGTGTGTGTGTGGTATTAGGGATAGAATCCAAGGGCAGTCTACCACTGAGCTACATCCCTAGCCCTTTAAAAAAAATTTTTTTTTTTTTTTGGAGACAAGGTCTCACCATTAAGTTACCCAGGTTGGCCTTGAACTTGCAATCATCCTGTCTCAGCCTCCCAAGTTGTTGAGATTAGAGGCATGTGCCACCACGCCCAACTCATACTTCCTGCTTTCTCTGCCTGGTCCTTGCATTTGCTTACTCTTGGAAGGACATTCCATGACTCCCCATTGCTAGAGGCTCACATTTCCGTTTTTTGGCCTGACATTCTGGGTGCAGATAATCTGATCCCCACTCCTGCCTCCAGCCTCAGCCTTTGTCCTGCACACCTCAGGCCAAGCCTCCTTCCCTAGCCCTCTGATCCTCAGTTACTCACTTCCCCTTCCAGCTTAGTTGCATTTAGTCCAGCAATGCTGGTCACAAGCATACCCGGGGCATCACCCCAACATTGTTGTCTACATCTCCATCACCCCCTCCATCAGGGAGGATGAGGCCCATGAGTCAGCTCTGCATCCCCCAGGGTGCCCAGTCCAGGTCTGGAACAATAGGGGCACTTAGGGACTGTGGGCCATGGATGTCTGCATCTCACATCCACTCCTCCCTGGGAACCCAGGAGTGTGTGACTGCCTCCCAGGCCTTGGGTCTTTTCCTGTACAGGGGCTGGAAGCCTGGCTTCATTTTCTACTAGGGGTCTTGCATGATTCCCCCTTGCTGAAGCTGCAAGTCTGAATTTTTCAGCCCAGCATTCTGGTCCAGCTGACCTGTCCAGTCTGCTACCTCCCTTCCCACCTGGCCTTGCTCATCACACACACCACACTGTCCAGGCTCATTCCCCGATGGGCTCATTCCCCAGGCTGGCTCCCTGGGGCTTACTTCACACCCTTTTCACATGGTTATTAATGTACCTGAGCTTGGCTCTGCCCAGCAACTGTGTGTGTGTGTGTGTGTGTGTGTCAGACAGCTACACACACACCGAAGGGAGGCAGAGAATGAGAAGACACTTCTAGCTCCTCCAGGAGAAGGCCAATCAGGCTTTGCCAGGCAGATGGGGGGTTCTCTCAGGCGCCCACTTCCCATCATGCCCTTGCCTCTCTAGGGCTCCCCTGATGGGAGTCATTTGGAAAAACAAATCTAAGACCTTTTCAAATTAACCCCTGCCTTCCCTCAAGACACAGCTCTGTAGAGCTGCAATGGGAATGGAGCATCTGTGTCCCTTGACCAAACACTAACCCCACCCGGGGACATGCTTCTGTCCTGACAACTGTGCTCTCAGCTGGCATCTGCTGTGCCCTATCCTGGCACAGCAATGGAGGGGGAGAGGAAGGGGCTCAGTGGGAGGGGCACTGTGGTTTGCAGGCAGAACCTCTGTGACTAGTAGCCTTCAGGGCACCCCTTCCCCTAGCCCATTTGCATCATTCCTCTGTCTCTGTAGGAATGGGAGGCTCTGCCCTGCCCCTGAAAGCCCCCAGTCTGAAGGATGTCACGAGACCACTCAGGCAGGCACAGAGCAATGGATTCTTGAGCTCCCTCAGTCTAGAGGGGAATAGTGGAATTGAGGAAGGGGATCTCACTTATTCTTTCCCCTTTTGAATCTTCTCTCTCTACCCTTATTCCTCTCCCCATTGACCCCCCCCCCGCCCCGGTTTGCCTATGAGAGCCACTTGCCTTCAAGGTCACACCCCAACACCTGATCACTACTTGTGGAAGATGTCTATCTGGGGACTAATGCGGAGACACCAAGGAAAGGCAGTTCTTCCCCAGAGCCGGTCCCTCTACCTACAGCAGATAGGCCTAAGAGTGGGGGACGAGGGACAGGGCTCTGAATGCAGAGCTCAGGACCTGTCTAGGTTTACTGCTCCATTGGCTGAGCCTGTTTCCTGTCTGCACATTCAGTTACTTAATGGTGTCTGGTTCTCATCTACCTGTCCTATCCCTGTCCCTTCCCATTCTATGGCCCTACAAATGACCTCACACTCTTACAGCCTCATTTATGGTTCTCATACAGATTTTAAAGGGATCATAATTTCACAAACGGGAATGGAATGAAGACATCTATTTATCCCTCACCTCCTAGGGAGATGAAAAACACCTTTATGTGGACAACTAACTGTTCTTCCAGATGGGAAGTCCTTCTGAGAGCTAACCTAAGTCTTCACATTGCAGTAAAGAATAAGATGCGTTCTGGCTGGAGGCTCAATTGTTGGACTTCCCAGCTGTCTGGGAGGGAGATGGAGGTCTGGGAGACAGTGCTGGGGACTCACCCTCTAGTGTGTCCAGGCCAAATCCCAAGGAGAGGAGAATCATAAACTGGCATGCTCCCCAGGGCCACAGACCAGGCACTGCCATGGTCCCAGCCCTGGCTTGTGTTGTCTTGGCTCTCCTCCAGGTGGCTCCAGAGAGAAGGGTCTGACTGACCTTAAAGGACGTCAAGACCCAGGCTTCAGAAAGGAAGGGACGGGCAAGGACAGAGATTAGGAATCCCACTCTGACAGCAGGAGACAGAAAAAGAAATGCGATGGTAGAGACATAGTCTGTGACAGACTGCTGGAGACAGGGACTCCGTGTGAATCCAGAGGCAGAGAGAGGGGGACGGAGATGCAGACAGTGACAGAGAGCCTTTCAGAAAGGCTTCCAAAGGGAGAAAGTGACACAAAGTTCAAAAGCAAAAGGCAGGCCACGAGGCTGGTCAACCCCGAGGTGAGGCGGAGCGCAAGCCCAGGGAGAGCTCCCCAGGCGGCGGAGCGTCAGGGGTCCCTGGGCGCGAGCTACTCGACCGAGGAGAGCCTCCGCAGGTCTCCTGGGTACACTCTCCCAGGCGCCAGCGGGCCGCTCTCCTGCAATATCTCTCGAGGCGGGCACACCGACCGCGCCCAGCTCCGGTCCTCCCCGCCCCCAGTAGAAACGGATTGGTTTGTCGGGACTTCTCCGTTCTCTCCGCCCCTCCCGCTAAGCCAAAATATTTAGCCTGACAACTGAGGGGGCACAGATCTGTTGGGGAAATAAGGTCAAATTACGAGGAGGAGGGAGAGGCAAGAACTGAGCTCCCCCAACCCTGATCCGGCTGCGATGGGTCCTCTCGCATCCCCACTGCCGCCTCCGCTGCAGACTTCTTCCAAGCGCAGCTGCACAGTCGGAGAGAACGACAGCGCCCGAGTTTCCTGGGGGAGAGGTGTGTCTGGATTCTAGCAACAGGTGCCTTGACACCTGCGGGGTAATTCCTAACTTCCTAACAACTTCGACCCGGAGGAGCCTTTTTGTTGAAACCTAGCGAGAAGGTGGACAGTGTCTCCTGAATATTCATGCCCCACGCCTCTCGGAGCCTCTCTCAGCCTCAGGGCCACACTGTCCTTGGCCCCCTAGCGCGAGCAACGCTTGAGGAGGGCGGTCTCCCTGTGAGGCTCCGCCTCTGTACGCTCACCTTAGTGAATTCAGGCTGCTGGGTCGGTCTATCAGTGCAACCCTGTGTCGGGGACTTTGGGGGACCATCTGTGCTGGGGCCCTGGCAGAGGGGAAAACTGCTTGCCTCTAGGAGGATTTCCTTCACCCTCTCCCTGGGTACCTGTCAACCTCCTTCCCCAAAGTCCCTCCTCCAGGATTCCTCTACCCTCCCTCCCCTGGTCTTGAGATTGACGGGATCTTGCAGCCGCAAAGGCTGGCTGCTGAGAGAGACCGGGACCTGCCCTCTGGTTCCGTGGGTGCTGGGGATCCCGAGGCTTTCCACGTGCGCAGTCTCCAAGGGCTGACGCGTCCCCAGCTCCACCCGCGGGCGGCTCCTGCGTCCGAAGAGCTAAGAGAAGATCTATTAATTTCTCCGCGAAGAAATCAATGCTCCTGTCAGGACGGCGATCGATACCAGTCCTGCTTGGCTTGGCCCTACCTGGCTCGGGGGCCCCCGCTTCCTGGCGGGAGTCGACGACTGACCCTAGGATCCAAGGCCTAGCACTTGGTGGGGGCTGCCCATCGCGTCCCGCCCCACGCGACCCAGGCCAGGAGCTCACACCTTTGCGTGTGGGCATTTAGCGCCACCCTGTGGTTTCTCCTGGTCAGCGGGGTCTCGGCTCCTCGGTTTCCCTTTAGCTGTTAAAGGCAACCAGTTCTCTTTCTCTGCCCCTTCTGTTTTCATCCCCAGGTTCTGCGTTTGGTCCTTTTGGGATCCTCTCCCTTTTCTTATTGGACAGTGTTTCACGTCTTTTCTCAACTGACCTGCACCAGTCCCTCAGGCAAGTCAGTCGCAGGGCGGGGGCTGGCTAGTATGACCTGGACTGCAACCTTTCCCCAGCTCAAACGTCCTCCCTCCTCCCAAATCTAAAAATGCAGCTGCTTTATTACTTCGGGAGAAATAACGCATCAACTTCCCACTTCCCCCACCCCCAGAAGACACTTCGAATGCATTCTGCGGCGGTCTCTCCACTTCTCCTGGAGATGGGGGATATTAGCAGAGAAGACTGGTACTGAGGGCCCCCGAAAGGGGAGCGGGCAGAGTTGGGGGCTTCGGAAGGAGGGGGCGGGGCTGGCGTTGGAGGGGCGGGGCGGGGCGGGGCGGGGGCCGCTGGCTCCGCCCTTTCCTGGCGGCTGGGTCTTTAACACCGCCCAGCGCACATGTCCTGGGAGGCCCGGTGGCTGGGAGCGCTGGAACTGCTGCCCCGCCAGAGCTAGGCGGACGCCGCCGCGATGCTGCGGGGCGGACCGCGCGGGCAGCTCGGCTGGCACTGCCGGGCTACAGGGCCGGGCAGCCTGCTGGCTTGGCTGATGCTGGCATCTGCAGGAGCTGCCTCTTGCCCCGATGTCTGCTGCCGCTTTGGCCCCTCCGGGCTGCGCTGTTCCAAGGCTGGGACCCTTTATAGCCTCCGCCAACTGCCGACCGCCGAGAACCTGACAGAGCTGTGAGTGTCCGACCCGCGAGGGGGCGCGGGGGAAAGGTGGGCATAGCCCTGCCTCGAGGGCGCGGACTCGCAACCAGATTGCTGGATCAGGTGGGGCGGGCGCAGCGAGGCTGGCACCGCGGTGTCCTGGCTTCCTCCACTGTTGCCGCTGCCCCTTCCCCGACAAGCCCCGCGGTCGCTGTCTGGATTACTAGAACTCAGGGCAGCTGGCTCGTTGACTTTGGGGAAAGGGAGCGGGGATCTCCGCAGACCTGGTCTGAGAAAGCTCAGCGGTCTAAAAGCCGCTTTCTGCAGCTCTTCCAGGAACCCACGCTGTTTCCATGGAAGGTTGTGGTTAGGGGCAGAGAACCCTTCAGTGTGGCACGTATACTGCCTTTCCCCTTTCCTAGGGCAAGCCATCCCCTTACTCCTTGTCGTGACCAGCCAACCCCAGCTCTTACCTCGGACTTGGGAAAGCTGGAATTGGTGGGAGGTGGTGAGAAAATATAGCTTGGTGGTTGAGCTTGCCTCTCCGCATTTCCACCATCCAATGCCCCCTGGACCCTTTGATTTGGATGTGAGAAATGGGAACCTCCCTCCTGGCTTTTCTTCCTCCACTCTCAATCTCCCTTTACACCCTTGTCTCCCTATTTGGGTTAGGGAGACAGGGCTATTGCTGAGAGAGTCTCCTACCTTCCAGGTCCAAAACTGGGAGGAATCTCTAGCATTCTGCAGTCTCCTGACTTTGTGCAATAATCAGTTACAAAATATCAAGTACTTTTTAGCAGTCAGTGAGACCTATGGAAATATGCTGTAATAATTAGTCTAGCAATACTCAAACATTACAGGGTGATGGCTGGAAAGTACTTGAATATTCTGTGTGGTTGGTGGAACCAGTGAGACTTCTAGAAGAGGGAAGGAACTGTTAGAAAATCCCCCTCCTGTGGTCTGGACTTAGAGGGTGGGCCAGGATCCCTAGTCCTGTGCATTTGACAGCCTAGAAGAAGTCCGAGGTGGGGGCTATTGCTGTCTGGAAGTTACTTGAGCAGCCTGCAATAATTGGCACTGAGTTACTCGGGCGGGCATCTTGTGGTAATTAACGGGAAGGTACTCAATATCTCTCTCTAATGGCCCTAGGGAGACCAGAAGATGGCCTTGTCTTGATCTAAGCCTAGGTTTCTGCATGATAGGAGACCTATCCAGGCTGTCACCCCAGTCCGGTCCATTCGTCACTCCAGGCTTTCAGCTGACTGCTTGGGTGCTCTCATTTCCCAGTTTCTTTCCAAGCCCCAAGTGAGTTCAACTCAGGGGTGAAGGGAATGGACAGGCCAGTGGCATGCACAATGGTGAGCTGAGATGTCCCCTTGGGTGGGGCAGCAGTCAGATCGCCCCCACCTCCTCCTGCACAGTTCCCTCCCTCCTCCCTCACCCATGGAGCTAACAAGGAGATAATGGACTCAAATAGACAGATTGATTATGAATCCAAATGAACCAGGCAGCTTTGAACACGCTGGCTGACAGCTTGCACACAGCCCCTGGCCACGCATGCTTATGGGCTCCCTGAGTCCCTACAGCTTGAAACACTGTGGACAGGGGCTGAGAGGGGCGAGCAGAACAGGGAAGTGCCCTCCTTCAGAGTCACTAGATGCCACTCCCCAGACCTCAGGGGACTGAGGACCTGAAGCATGGTGGTGCTATTGGGGCCAAGGCTGGCAGTGGAGAGGCAGAGGGGTTGGTCCTGGTTCCCTTAGTGCTTACTTAAGGCAAGTCCAAGGATAGAGGGGGAGAGTTCTGAGAATGAGTGGTGAGTCAGGGGCCCCTAGTGTGTGTGGCAGTGGCAGGGGTGGGGCAGGGGGATGGACATGTCACTGCAGGATAGCTGAGTTCTCAGGAACTCTCTGGCGTGCCAGATCCAGCAGCTAGGCAGAGCCAGCCATCACCCGTCACCCCAATGCCTGTGTGCTCTTTTTTCTTTCTTCTCCCCTGCTATCTTTCTTCTTCTGGCTCTTTAGCTGTCTCTCTGTCTCCCTTTCCTTATCTTTCTCCTTGCCCGCCTCCCCCCGCCCCAGTCTCTTCCTGTACATTTCTTTTTCGGTGTCTCTGTTTCACTCTTTGTTTTTCTTCCCTCCCTCCTACCCACCATTCAGACTTCCCATCTTTCTTGCGCTGTGTAAGTCAGCCAGTCCCTCCTCCCCACCCCATGACTCTATCCTCTCATTGCCCCTCTTCCCCTTCCTGGGTCCCTCCTGGGGCAGGGAGGGGCCCAGGGTCCCTGGCTGGCAGCCTCCATGCATCTTGCTTGCTCTGAGAAAGAAGCATTGGGGGAGGGAGCAGGGGCTGCTCTGGAGTGTGGGGAGGGGCTCTCCAGGCTTTGAAGGGGCATAAAAGGTGGGGTGTACTTGTGAGTGAGTGCAGAGAGTGGCTCCTGAGCAGGCACGTTTGGGAACACACGTTTGCATGCCCACATCTGCACTGGGTGGGGCAGTGGCCATGATGAACCTGGGCCCTTTGTGGAAGGAAGCAAGGGTTTCAGCGTGGCCCCCCATGGCTGTGCCTGTCATAACAGCAGAGCACAAAGCTGAGAAGGAACTGGTTCAGTTGAACATATGCCCATGCATTCTCACACGTGCGTGGGAGAGGTATATGTGAGCTTTGCCTGTGTACTCCTATGTGAGGGTGAGAGCAGGCAGCTGTGTGCACATGTGTGTTCCTACACACATGTGTGCAGTGTGAACTGTGTGAGCAGGAGCGTGTCTGTGCATATGTTTATGTTCCTTTGTGTGTATATGTGTGCATGCTTGGGTGTGTGTATGGTGCAAGAGGAATGGGAGATTATGCGTATGTGTGAGGGTGTGCATGTGTATGTGCCACTTGTGAGGTCTCTGAGCATCTGTATGCCTGTGTGTGTATGCACATACCTGTGCACGTATATGTGTGTAAGCGGGTCTGTGTGCGAATGGTGCATATGCATGCCCATGCATGCACACCTGTGCGTGTTATTGTGAAGGAGGTGTGTGGTAGGTGTGGGAACCCAAGTCTGGGCCTGACCCCTGTGACAACCCTCCATTCTGCCCACAGCTACGTGGAGAATCAGCAGCATCTACACAGCCTGGAGCTCGGTGACCTGCAGGGCCTGGGGCAGCTACGAAACCTGTGAGGGGTCTGAGGGCTGTGCGGGTGTGGGGCGGGTGGGGCTCAGCACAGGCCAGGGACCAAAGGGTCAGGGAGAGTTCAAGTGTCCCTAGGGTCTGGGAGGACCTTTGAGTCTGAGGACTGAAGGGTTGGGAGAGTCAGGAAGCTCAGGGGTCTGAGGGCTCCAGGGTAGCTGTGGCAACTAAGGGAGCTGGGGAGAGGTGTGGGGGTCAGTCTTGGGGAATGGGATGGGCAGAGTAGCTGAGGTCCTGGGGGCTGATCCTACAACATCTTTCCAGCACCATCGTGAAGAGTGGCCTCCGTTTTGTGGCACCAGATGCCTTCCATTTGACTCCTCGGCTCAGTCGCCTGTGAGTGGAACCCCCCAAGGGGGCAGTGGCAGGTGGAGAGGACACCCAGACTTGGGCTGCTAATGGGCTTGGCCCTCCCCAGGGAATTGTTCTGAGGAAGGCCCCGGCCTGGTCAGGGAAACTGTCTCCCCATTCCCCTGGGACAGCTCCTGTACTTCCTGGCCTCACCCAGGACTGCTGAAAAGTCCTTGCTGTCTCACTTCAGGGCTTCGTTGTTCTTCAGAGACACTTCTCATAGATCCCTGCCCAGCCTGTCTTCCCGGAGTTCAGTTACACATCAGCCCAAAGGGAGCAGGCTGTCTTCTACTGCCTTCCTGGTGGGGAAGCCCTCACCAGCCCTGGACTGGCCGGGGAACCAGGGTGTCAGATCTTCCACTTGTCACTCTCTCTGTTCCTGGCTGCCTCTCCTGTAGAGGGTAGAGAGGGGCATGAAGTAGATAGAAGAGACCCTTGGAGGGGTCCCTGGCAACTCCTTGGGTTTCTGAGAGTAGGAGTTCAGTTCTTCCCCTCACTAGGAAATGGGGAGAGATGGGACGGGCAGAGTGGCCACCGTGTGTGGAGTTGTGCTGGGTCCTCTAAACTCAGATTTTAGTGATTTGTTTTTTTTTTTTTTGTTTTGTTTTTGGTACTGGAAATTGAACCCAGGGCTGTCTACCACTGAGCCACATCCTCAGCCCTTTTTATTTTGAGAGAACGTCTCACTAAGTTGTTGAGGCTAGCCTCGTCCTATCTCAGTCTCCTGAGTAGCCAGGATCACAGGCATGTGCCATCACACCGACCCAGTTGGATCAGTGATTGACAACAACAACAACAACCACAACAAAAGTGATGTCATGTCACTCACTATGTACTGGGATTTTTTTAACCTCAGTTAAAAATGTGTACTCAATGTCATTTCACAATTCTTATGTCAATGAATCATTATAGTCAACCTGGTAAGAGAGATAGATGAGGATTCTGAGAATCAGAGGAGCTAAGTTTCTAGGCTGAGGTCACACAGCTGCTTTGCAGGATGGGACTCACACCCAGTTCTTTGTCTCTAGAGTGGTAATGTTTCTGGTCCTTGTGTGACGATGCCTTTCCAACCCAGCCCGCACAAATTCTAGAATGAAGGAGAGGGGTCAGGGTAAGCCCCTCACAGGAAGAGGTTCCTAGAAACAGCAGGCCTAGAGCTCTGGGGGTCCTGAACCAATGTCCCATGTGGCCTGAATCAGGCCCCTTGCTGGGCTCAGTTTCTTCATCTCTATAGCTAGGAAGCTACAGCCCTGGGGTCTTTTCCTGCCCTGTGTTCCTTAGTTCCTGGGAGGAACCGGAAAGAGGAGGGGGAAGGGACCTAAGGAAGTACTTTGAGGTCCTTGTCCTCCAGCCAGCAGGGGGCAAAGGAGTGTGGGAGCCTGGGTTCTCCCCCTCCTCTGCTGTGGGGGAGTACAGATGGAGTCCCTTCCCCCAGCTGTGGCCTCAGCACTTTGCCAGCTGGGGCCCAAGGTGGGGGAGGGGGAACGGCTGTTCCCTTAGATCCCCCTCCCTGGAGTCTGGGGAGGGGGTTAAGTGGGGTTAACCCTTGTTGTCCCAGGCAGAGGACTGGACTCAGAAAGCCTTACCTGCCCTGACCTCCTACCCTCACAAGGGCGCACACACTCCCAGGGCTCCTCCTAGCTGCCTGGATTGGGGAGGCGGAGCCCCATGTCAACTTCCTCCTCACCTCCTCCCTCTCGCTGGGTCAGAGTGAGGTCGTTGGCTCACAGGGTCTGGGGTCTATCTCACCCTGTCAACTCCTGCAGGAATCTCTCCTTCAATGCCCTGGAGTCTCTGTCCTGGAAAACCGTGCAGGGCCTCTCCTTACAGGAACTGTGAGTGTGGGGGCTCCCGGGGACAAGGGCTCAAGGGTGTGTGGGTCCTCAGTGCACTTGTGTTTCCATGTGATGGTATGTCACTGTGTCTTCCAAGAAAAGTTGGGAGTGGGGTGGGGGATGCACGTGGGAGTGTCTCTTTAGGACCATGTGTTTGTAAGCTCATGGGGACTAGGCGCCTGCCTGTAACCACCCCCTGACCCCCACCCCTCCCATGGAGGGTTACTACACTGGGGTGACGGGGTGGGGCAGGGCGCCATGGGGGAGCTGGCCTGGATGGATGACTGGTTCTGTGTGTGCCCGGGAGGCTGGGATGGATCATAGGCCATGATGAGCAGATCACAGGCACACCTGCCACAAGCCCAGCACAACGCGCATGCTGGAGGGGTGAGGCAGCACTGGCCCATGGTACTTGGTGGGCACGCGAGGTCTCTGAGTCCCTTCAGGAAGCTATACCTTTCTCTCCTTGTCACTATGCCAAGATCCTGGCCTGGCTTGTCACCCTGGGAGCCCATGTAGTCTTTGACTTTCAGTATTTCTTTTTTTTTTCTTTTTTCAGTATTGGTGACTGAAAATGAACCAGGGGTGCTCCACCACTGTGTTACATCCCCAGCCCTTTTATTTTTTCATTTTGAGACAGGATCTAAGTTGCTGAGGCTGGCCTGTACTTGTGATCCTCCTTTCTCAGCCTCCCAAATAGCCTTCCTTTCATTTACTGGGTCATGACAGGAGCCTGTCCCGCGCCCCGCTCTCTCACCTCTAGACCCTCCTCTCTGTTGTCTGATTCATATCCTGTGACTCCTGAGGCCCCACGATGTCCCCTTCCCTGACCCTCTTGGTGTCCCCTATGCCCGCCAGGGTCCTGTTGGGGAACCCGCTGCGCTGTTCCTGTGCCCTGCACTGGCTGCAGCGTTGGGAGGAGGAGGGGCTGGGCAGCTTGCGCGCACAGAGGCTGCAGTGCTCTGGACCCAGGGAGCAGCCCCTGGCTCTCAGTCACAACACCAGCTGTGGTAAGTGCTGGAGGTCCTGCTAGGTGCAGGGAAGAGGGCCACCTGCCTGGAGTGGGGGTGGGGGCAGGGTGCTGGACAATGCCTCAGGGGACCAGCATTGGGGAGGGCTGGTGGAAAACGAGGGTTGGGGGTGTTGCCTGACCTCCAGGTGGGGAAAAACATGCCTGGAATTGGGTTCCAAGGCCACACCCAGCTCTAACACCCCTCCGGCATCCTGGGTGGCCAGGTGTGCCTACACTGAAGGTCCAGATGCCCAATGTCTCCGTGGAAGTCGGGGACGATGTGTTGCTGCAGTGCCACGTGGAAGGGCAGGGCCTGCAGCAGGCTGACTGGATCCTCACGGAGCTGGAAGGGTCAGCCACAGTGACGGTGAGGAACCCTCCACCTTCTCCCCGCTGTCCAGGGAGGCCCCAGGCAGGGCACAGGGACTGAAGACAGGGAGAGAGAGCACAGTGAATAAGGAGCACATAGACGGAGAGGGACAGACGAGATGGTTTAGACAAAGATGGCAGGCTGGCGCTGTGGGGCAGCCCAGGGCACATTGAGAACCTCAGGACAACTGCAGCGTGGGACCCTTCACCTTCATGCCAGCGACTTGAGAGGCTGAAGTAGGAGGATCCCAAGTTCAAAGCCAGCCTCAGCAACTTAGTGAGATCTTCAGCAACTTAGCTAGACCCTGTCTCAAAATGAAAAATAAAAAGGACTAGGGATGTAGCTCAGTGGTAAAGCTTCCCTGGGGGTTCAATCCTCAATACTAAAAAATAGAGAGAGGGAAAGAGAGAAAAAGAGGGGTGGTGGGAGAGAGGGGGAGAGAGAGAGAGAGAGAGAGGGAGAGAACGAGAACACCGCAGGGCAGATGCTAGAGCCCCTCTCTGGGAACATAGTGCTGGCTGAAAGGGGCTCATAGCTCATATGTTGGGGCTCAGAGGGACCCAACAGACTATCCTCTCATTCACTGCCTTCCTAGATAAGGCAACTGTAGCCTGGTGTGTGTGTGTGTGTGTGTGTGTGTGTGTGTGTGTGTGTGTGCGCGCGCGCATGCGCACACCCACACATGTGCTATGTCTTGGGTCTTGTACCCAGGATAAGCTCTTGGGGGTCTTTCTTTTTTTTCTTTTTCTTTTTTTTTAGTTGTAGATGGACACAATGTCTTTATTTTATTACTTTATATGTGGTGCTGAGGATCGAACCCAGGGCCTCACGCATGCCGCATGCGAGGCAAACGCTATACCGCTGAGCCACAGCCCCAGCCCTCTTGGGGGTCTTTGGAGTCTTTTCATGGAGGCTCTGGAAGCGTCTGTCTTCAGTGTGTATTGAACACATTAGTAAAGGAGACACAGGTCTGTTTCCAGCTCTCTCAATAATTACTTCTTAGACTGTCTTTTGGAAAAAAATCCCATAATCTGCCTGCACTTCCATTTTCTTATCTGTATACTGAGGATCTGGACATGATGGCCTTCTGATGTCCTGTCTGCCCTCCGGGCATTCTCTGGCCTCTTTTTGTTATCCAGATATGTCTCTGGATAACACCTTCCCAGGCCTTGCCCTCTATCCTTAAGCTGGCCACAGGCAGCTGAGACGAGCCACGGCAGACTCAGGAAGCCTTGTTTACAAGGCTCGGACAATGGATTGTGCCCACCCATGAAGCTGGCCCCATCTGGGTGGCAGAAGCGGACTTGAAAAGACCAGGGGTGTGGGCCCGTGGGATTGAGGGTGTGATGTTCAGTTTGGAGGCCCTTGCTTTGGGAGAGGAGTCCACTCCTAGAAATGCTGGAAGCCGCCAGAACATGCAGAAGAGGGACTCTGGAACCCTGAGCACCATAGAAGGAGCAAGTAACAGGGGACAAGGCGGAGGCAAGGGCTTGGCCATGCCCACGCATGCAGACACTTCACAGCAGCTATTTGCTTTGGGAAACTCCAGGTTTTTACTTCCTCTTTGGGAAATTTGCATGTTTGCTAACACCTGTGTTTCCTAAAAACTTCCTATTGAAAAGTCGCACCCTAACTGGGTTACCTGGAGGGGGAAAGAGACAGGGAGGGCAGGGCTTCCCCTGAGCAGCGAAGCCCAGCTTGCATGAAAGCTCAGGAGCTCTTCTGGAATCATTGCCCGCACGTATTCCAGTGGGAGCCCAGGGAGAGTCCACCTCCCCTTACACGAGCTCAGGGAGTCCACATTTGTGAAATTTCCAGATAAACGTGATCTGTCCACCACCTCACTGATTTTCATCATTCTTTCAAAACAGCTTTTAAAACATCAAGAGACGGTTTTGTCTACCTTGTCAGTTTACAAAACAAACATAAAAACAAACATGGTTCAGCAAGATGAAGAATTATCTTCTGCTTAGGTCACATAATTGACACATGATATGACACGACCATGGCTTCTTAGGAAGAGAATTTGAACCTGATTTAAAAGTTGTTTTTTTTTGTACTGAGGATTAAACCCAGGGTGCTGTACCACTGAGCTTCACTCCAATCCTTTAAAATTATTTTATTTCATTTTATTCTGAGACAGGGCCTTGCTAAGTTGCGAGGCCTTGATCTTGTGATCCTCCTGCTTCAACCTTCTTGTGCCTGGCTCTGATTCAGTCTTTTTTTTTGGTACCAATGATTGAACCCAGGGACCTTTAACCACTGAGACACATCCCTGGCCCTTTTAAAATATTTTATTTATTTACTTATTTATTATTAGTTGTAGATGGGTACAATATCTTTATTATATTTATGTATTTTTATGTGGTGCTGAGGATCGAGCCCAGTGCTTCATGTGCTAGGCGAGTGCTCTACCACTGAGCTACACACCAGCCCCTAAATATTTTATTTAGAGACAGGGTCTCGCTGAGTTGCTTAGGGCCTCACTAAGTTACCAAGGCTGGCTTTGAACTCGTGATCCTCCTGACAGCCTCCTGAGCCGCTGGGATACAGGCATGTGCCACCATGCCCGGCTTTGATTCAATCTTTAGTCAATAATTCAGAATCCAGTCACCTAGCCTCTCTAACTTCATTCATTGTCTTCACCCACCAAAGGAGGAGAAGCGCAGCCATGCTTTCTAACTTCTATCTGTTCTTGGTGCTGGCCTTGCTTGGGCTGAGACTGAGTCTGTTAGAACTGTATGTAAAACAAGTGTCACTAGGTGCTGAGGTTCTACTTGGTTCCCTAAGTGAGCTCTGTATGAATGTGGTACTTGAGATTCTTGTCATCTGTCTACCTGCTCAGATGGTCACTTTAGCTTTGGTTTGAAGTATTTTGTGCCTATTTTGGGGTTATTGGTTATGCTTTTACATTTCTCAGATCACAAGTGATCTGAGCGACAGTCTTGAACAAGGTAGAAAGGAGGAGGCTATTCCCTGTTATGTCCTCTCCCATTCCTCTTTTCCTTCCCTTCCCAGCAGCCCTCCTCTTCTTTCTCTCTGGACCCCCCCCCCCAAAGGCATCCACTCCAACCCCCTGCAGCTGAAGCCTTCCTGATTTTTCCCTTTACCCTGATCCAGAAATCTGGGGATCTGCCATCCCTGAGGCTGACCCTCGCCGATGTCACCAGTGACCTGAACAGGAAGAACGTGACGTGCTGGGCAGAGAATGATGTGGGCCGGGCTGAGGTCTCTGTCCAGGTCAACGTCTCCTGTGAGTCCCCATGAGTGCCTCTGCACCTACCCCCACTCAACTCTTCTTCCCCGAATGGAGGATGAGGGGGGATTGAGGGAAGGATGGGGTGTGTCTCCACAGCTGCTCCTTTCCAGCTGTTTCCAGATTCCCATGAAAACCTGATCCTTTGGGGGAAGTCCTAGGGGCTCATCAAGGCCAGAGGGATGGAGATGGATTTCTTTCTGGCCCCCGCCCAAGCCTTGTACCTGAGGCTTTCCACGCCAGCTGCCCGGCTTTCCTTCTGCTCCGAAGTACTTCTCCACCCCAGCCCTTCCAAGGCCTTTGCCCTGTATCCTAGCTTTATTATTTTATTTTATTTTTATTTTTCATTTAGGATTTTATTCTAGGTTTGGAATGGCCACTTTAAAACTGGCACCAAGACTCTAATAGTGCCCTGCATTGAATTTCCAGCTTGGGTCAACATTTGCTGCAAACTGAATTTTGTGGGTAGAGCAAGTTAGGGGTTGGACTTTCAGTCAAAGGAGCCCCAAATCACCCAAACTGGAGAGCTGCACCCTAGTTTTAAAAAAAGGACCTTCCTCTCCCAAGTTACTCTTTAGGCATGTTGCTTAGTTTCTTTAAATCTGCCAATAAATTATCTTAAACCTCCTACTTTATATCACTTTTTTTTGGTACCAGGGTACCAGGGATTGAACCCAGGGGTACTTAACCACTGGGCCACATCCCCAGCCCTTTTTTATATTTTATTTAGAGGCAAGGTCTTGCTGAGTTGCTTAGGGCCTCACTAAGTTGCTGAGACTAGCTTTGAACTCATGATCCTCCTGCCTCAGCCTCCTGAGCTGCTGGAATCACAGGTGTGCGCCACTGTGCCCAGCACCTTTTACCTTTTACTGTAAAAGAGACATAGAAATGTGCATAAAATACACATGCTTTAAACATTAATTAACCTTACCAATAACATTAAAAAACCTTACTTTGAAGACCTCCCTTTCTGTCCTCAGCACCAACCTCATCCTTCCCCATACCCATCCTAATTGTTTTCAAAATCATTTTTGGCCAGGTATGGTGGTACAATCCCAGATACTTAGGAGGCTGAGACAGAAAGATTAAGTTTGAGGCCAACCTGGGCAACTTACTGAGACTCTGTCTCACAGTTTTTAAATCTTTTATAAAAGGGCTGGGGATATAGCTCAGTGGTAAATTGCCCCTGGGTTTAATCCCCAGTGCCACAAAAAAGAGGGAGAGAGAGAAAGAGGGAGAGGGGGAGAGAGAGAGAGAGAAATCGCCACAAGCTGATATCCTGCTTCTCTAGGGCTGTTATTTATTTTGGGCCTGCCACTGAAGTTCTTCAGGCCTCTGAATTTTGTATGCCTGCTGCCAGGGTTATTTAAGATCCACTGTCAGCTTTCTTCTAAACATCCATTGCTCCTGTGAATATCTTAGGACCTTCTTATCTGGTTTTCTTGAGCCTAGCATCTGAATGCTGGCTCTCCTGCACTGCCCTTGAACTTGTCAGGTCCACGGAGCCTCCCTCCAGCTGTCCCCTGATTCTCATGTTGCTCTCTGGCCCACAGTTCCGGCCAGTGTGAAGCTGGATACAGCGGTGGAGCTACACCACTGGTGCATCCCCTTCTCCGTGGACGGGCAGCCAACGCCCTCCCTGCGCTGGCTCTTCAATGGCTCTGTGCTCAATGAGACCAGCTTCATCTTCACCGAGTTCCTGGAGCCAGCACTGGCCAATGAGACCATGCGGCATGGCTGCCTTCGCCTCAACCAGCCCACCCATGTCAATAATGGCAACTATACACTGCTGGCCACCAATCCCTATGGCCAGGCCTCTGACTACGTTATGGCTGCCTTCATGGACAACCCTTTTGAGTTCAACCCTGAGGACCCCATCCCTGGTGTGAGAACCACCCTGAACCCTGCCCCCACTCCTGGGCTCCTTCTGGGGTGGACATCCGTATGTTAAGGGAGGATTGGTCCCCTTCCTGCTATGACCCCTGACCCAGAGCGCTTGGTCCTGGACAGAAAGGAGCTGGCGTCCAGCTCTGGGCTGGCTTCCTAGCCCTAAGCCAGGGCTTCTGATCCCCTGAGCTACCCCATCCATTCAAACTGGCTGAAGAGGGCACCATGCACCAGGGCATCCAGAGCCCACCTGGAAGAGGGCATCTTCTGTCTTGAGGCCCAGCAGCCCCATCCTCTCCCATCCCCACCCCATGAAGGGGTGAGTCCCAGAGGGACAGGGACTCACTGCTGTCCTCCATCTGACTGCTTTGTCTCCTCCCTCCTGCTGCAGTGTCCTTCTCCCCAGTGGGTGAGTAGCCCAGATTGGAAAGCAGCTTGTGTCTGGTCCCTGGAGCTGAGGCTGATCCCTGAGAGGCCAGCTGAGGACAGGGTGGGTAGTTGTTGAAGCACACACAGCATGTGCCAAGGTCCACCTTCCTGCCCTGTGTCCCCATAGACACTAACAGCACCTCTAGAGACCCAGTGGAGAAGAAGGACGAAACGCCTTTTGGGGTGAGCACGGGAAGTGGGAGCTTGGCCGGGGCTTGGGATCGGGAGGCTGGGCTGGAGGCTGTTTGCATGTCACTCTGGGCAGAGCAGGGAGCTCTTGTCAGCTGCTCCCACAGCCAGACCAGGGTCCCCACAGGAGCAGGACAGGCCTGGGGGCCTGGCTCTGGGCTCCTAGGCAGGATGGAGAAACGGTTTGCTATGGGGAGCCCTGAGGGTGCCGGAGAAGCCTCTGGATGAACCCCACCCCCAGGTCTCCGTGGCCGTGGGCCTGGCCGTCTTTGCCTGCCTCTTCCTTTCTGCGCTGCTCCTTGTGCTCAACAAATGCGGACGGAGAAACAAGTTTGGGATCAACCGTGAGTGGGAAGGCTGTAGAGGGTGTCTTTGTCTGTCTGTCTGTCCTACTGGCTTTATTTCCTACTGGCTCTTCCTGACTCTGTTGCGGGGTGTGTGGGGTATGGACATCGGGAGTTTTAGAGTGCGTGTGTGTTTGACGCGCAGACGATGGCCTGGCTGTGGGGCTTCAGTGTGTGAGTGTCGTCGGTGGGTTCAGGGGTGCTTTCAGAGGTAGCAGCTGCTAATTGATGGCTGGATTGTAGTCAAACACTAAGTGGGTCTGGGAGGTCTGGGCTCTGGGAAGGGAGCAGCGGGGGAGTTCTTTGGTACCCATGAGGCCCGAGGTTGGACAGGAGCCAGACAGAGAGAGAGGCCCTGGTACCTTCCCTTCCCCCTGCCTGTTGTCTTGCTCCCTGACCCTCCTTCCCTCCCCCTGCAAGTTATGGGATGGGGGTGGTCTGGCGCTCAAGTTATGAGGGCCAAGATGGGTGCCTTGGCTGGGACCTGCTCCATGTGACAGGGTCTCCTCTCCAGGTCCTGCTGTGCTGGCTCCAGAGGATGGGCTGGCCATGTCTCTGCATTTCATGACATTGGGTGGCAGCTCTCTTTCCCCTACTGAGGGCAAAGGCTCTGGGCTCCAAGGCCACATTATTGAGAATCCACAATACTTCAGTGACACCTGTAAGGGAACCATGCTGGGTCAAGGGCAAGTGCGTGCGTGCGTGTGTCTGCCCCAGGCCTGACCAATCACCCCTTCCAGTTTCCTGTTCCCATTCCTATCCCAGATGCAGCATGTCTTCCTTAGGCTGGGATCAGCCTGTCTCCCGGCTATAGCCTGGGGCCACAGCTCTCACACGCTGTGGACAGATGCTGTCCCACACTATGCCATGGGGACATAAAATAAAGGCTGGATTTCAGTCCCCATGCACCCCCTTGGCCAGGCATGTGTGTCCAGCACATAACCCTGCTAGACTGTCCTGCCCTGTCACTACCATCCTGCCCACATCTGGGGCTCCCACCTGATCCTGCAAGCCCTTCCTAGGTGTCCACCATATCAAGCGCCGGGACATCGTGCTCAAGTGGGAGCTGGGTGAAGGAGCCTTTGGGAAGGTCTTCCTGGCTGAGTGCCACAACCTGCTGCCTGAGCAGGACAAGATGCTGGTGGCTGTCAAGGTGAGACCCTGGCCGTGGGGAACTGCTGGCCTCGGTCCTACCTCCTGGCAGGACAGGACAGGGTGCTATGGCTGGGGGTGGCAAGTCTGGGTTCAACACGACTCGGGACGGATGTTTGGGTGGGCTTCCCTGGATGTAGGGAGATGAGGCCCCCTCAGTGCTGTCCTCGCTCCTGACTGCAGGCGCTGAAGGAGGTGTCCGAGAGCGCTCGGCAGGACTTCCAGCGTGAGGCCGAGCTGCTGACCATGCTACAGCACCAGCACATCGTGCGCTTCTTTGGCGTCTGCACCGAGGGCCGCCCACTGCTCATGGTCTTTGAGTACATGCGGCATGGGGACCTCAACCGCTTCCTCCGGTACGAGCACCTGGCCATGGTGCTGGCCCCCAGCCCCTGGCACCGAGCCCACGTTGTCCCTTCCCCACAAGCATGTCCCTGCTTGTCTGTTGGATTGAAGACTATACCAGGAAGGATCTGGAAGGCAGGTAGAGATAGTGGTAGAGGAGGTATGGAGAGTCCATGAGGAGGACAGTGTCAGTAGCCGGGGAATTTGCCCTAGCCGAAGCCACGAGCAACACTGTAGGATGGGTGCACGTTGCAGGGGTGTGTGTTTGTTTGGCATGTGGAAGCCAGGCCTGTGAGAGGATGACCACAGTCAGTAACAAACATAGATCATGCCGGGCGTGGTGGCGCACGCCTGTAATCCCAGCACTTAGGGAGGCTGAGACAGGAGAATCGCGAGTTCAAAGCCAGCCTCAGCAATGGCGAGGCACTAAGCAACTCAGTGAGACCCTGTCTCTACATAAAACACAAAATAGGGCTGGGGATGTGGCTCAGTGGTCGAGTGCCCCTGAGTTCAGTCACTGGTACAAAAACAACAACAACAACAAAAAACCCATGGATCAGGTACTTGCTGTGTTCCAGGTCCTATGTTATGTACTTATAGTCCATTCTTATTGTGGTTCTATGAGCCTGAACATACGTATCTACTTTTTTTTTTGTACCAGGGATTGAATTTAGGGGAAATTTAACCACTGAGCCATGTCCTTGGCACTTTTTACTTTTTAAAAAATTTTTATTTTGAGATGGGCTCTTGCTAAATTTCATGGGCCTCGCTGTGTTGCTGAGCTGGCTCTGAACTTGCAGTCGCCCTGTGTTAGCCTCTGCAGTCTCTGGGATTACAAGTATGTGCCACTGTGTCCAGCTCCCCAGCCTTTTTCATTTTTTAGTTTGAGACAGGGTCTTGCTAAATTGCTGAGGCTGACCTTGAACTTGTGATCCTCCTGGCTCAGCCTCTGGAGTCGCTGGGATTACAGATGTGTGCCACCATGCCTGTCCTGAATATATGTATCACTATGTGATACTTAGTATAAAAACTATGAATACGTATTTATTTTTCATAGTCTCTAAGCATGTATGGCAATTATTACTTGAAGAAAGTTATACAAAATTTATTTCTTCGGCTTTAGACAGAATAACCCCGTATGTTTGTTTATTTGTGCTGGTAATTTTAATAACTTCAAGGAATGTGCCTGAGCTGGGTACAGTGGCATATCCCTTGAATCCCAGCAGCTCAGGAGGCTGAGGCAGGAGGATGGTAAGTTTGAAGCCAGCCTGCACAACTTAGTGAGACTCTCAGGAACTTAGTGAGACCCTGTCAAAATTAAAAGAGCTGCGATGTAGCTCAGTGATAGCGTACCCCTAGGTTTAGTCCATAGTACCCATGTGGTGGAGGCTGTGTGCGCCTATTTCACAGATAAGGGAGGCAAAGTGACTTTCTCAAGGGCACACAAGTAGTGAATGACCCCAGGAAGATGAGATCCCAAGCAGAACCCCTGCTCCCAACTCTTGGCTGTGATGATCACATGCTCCCTTAGTTGAGTTCTTTCCCCATGAACTTGGCCCCTGAGAGGATGGGGCAGGGTTAGTGAGGCACAGGATCAGGGTGTGTAATCAGCTGCCCCTTATTCTTTGAGCCTTTTTTGCCAAGGCTCTCTCTGACCTCACTGTCCCCACCAGGGGGAAGGACAATGCAGGGCTCCAGTTCTGGGTGGGTGACTGTCCACCTGATGGTTGTAATCTGGTCCCCAAGTATCCCCCTGGGAACAATGGGTCATTCATGTAGTCAGGCTGCACAGCTCAGCTAGGGGAGGCTGAGTCTGAGCTCACCCTGTGGACTGGGGGTGGGCACGGAAGGTCAGAGGAGGAGGTGCGGCCAGCCCCAAGGGTGAGTATGGAGCTGGAGTAGCAGAGAGGAGCCGGGGTCTAGAGAAGGCCCAAGATGGGTCCATCTTGCTCACTAGACATGATGCAGGTGCAGCACTGGTCTCAGGGGATGCAGGCCAGGGAAATCCCACCAAATGGGGCCCACGCTGTGGGAGCAGCTTCAAATACTGTATGAAACTCTGGAGGAATCAAAGCAGGCCTCCTGAACACTCATAGATGGGTCTGTAAGACTTGCCTAGGAGGAGCGATCTGTTCCTTCTCCCCTCTGGGCCTCTGTATGTCCAGTTCCCTTTGCCTGTTTCACTGGACCTTCCTCCTAGCCACTTCACCCTCGCCTGCCTTGGCCTCCTTTGAATGGCTACCCATTTGTCTTCCTCAGGACTTGGCTATCAGGTTTTTTTTTTTCTTTTTGGTACTAGGGATTGAACTCAGGGGCACTCGACCACTGAGCCACACCCCCAGCCCTATTTTGTGTTTTATGTAGAGACAGGGTCTCACTGAGTTGCTTAGCGCCTCGCTGTTGCCGAGGCTGGCTTTGAACTCGCGATTCTCCTGTCTCAGCCTCCCAAAGTGCTGGGATTACAAATGTGCGCCACTGTGCCCGGCTGGGTGTCAGTTTAGATGTCCCTTCCTCTAGGAAGCTTTCCTTCACTTCTTCTTCCCCTCCCCTGCTGCCCCTCAAGTGGCCCCACACTGCATTTCTTTTTTTTTTTTTTTAATTTTTTTTTTTAGTTATACATGGACACAGTGTCTTTATGTTTGTTTATGTGGTGCTGAGGATCGAACCCAGCGCCTCACACGTGCAAGGCAAGTGCTTTGCCACTGAGCCACAACCTCAGCCCCCCACACTGCATTTCTAAGACCTGGTCTCTGGTACTCAGCCCTTTGGAGATGGTTAACAAATACCTCGATTAATGATGGAGGGAAAGGTGGCCAGTAGGAAAGGGCATTGCTGGCAACAGCTGAGGTGTTGGTTTCAGGGGGATGTTGGGGAATGGAGATGAGTGACCAGAATTGACCTGGATTGGGGAAGAGGAGGAGGTGAAAGGCATCCTGGAAACCTTTAGAAGGAAGGAAAAGCCCATGGAAATAGCTGGACATGGAGGGCAGGAGGATAAAGGAGGACTCCCAGGTGTCAGGCCCAGACCTGGGAGAAGGAGGTTCCTTCCATTAGGCAGGGCAGGCTTGTGGGAAAGAAATTGAGCTCAGCTTGGCAAGGGCTGAGACCAGAGTGCCCATGGCAAGAGAGGTAGGGGCCAGTGGGCAGCTGAATGCTGGAGCTGGAGCTCATGGGGGCTTCCTGAGTGGAAAGCCTGGATGTGGGACAGGTGGGGTTCTTTCTGGCAGAAGCCCTGGCAGTGGGTGCACCTCTTTGGACCCCCTCACCATTTCAAGACCTCCAAACAGCTGCTTCCCTGTTCTTCCCTTTCTCCATTTCTGTCCCCCAGTGTCCTCCTGCTTCACACCCAGCTCTGGGGGAATCCCAATTCCTAGGCTCCCTGAGGATCCTGTCCCAGCTGGTCCCTTCTCCCCCCTCTTTCACAGGTCCCATGGGCCTGATGCCAAGCTGCTTGCTGGCGGAGAGGACGTGGCTCCAGGCCCCCTGGGCCTTGGGCAGCTGCTGGCCATCGCTAGCCAGGTGGCTGCAGGGATGGTGTACCTGGCCAGTTTGCATTTCGTGCACCGGGACCTGGCCACACGCAACTGTCTGGTGGGTCAGGGACTAGTGGTCAAGATCGGTGATTTCGGCATGAGCAGGGATATCTACAGCACTGACTATTACCGAGTAAGGGTCTTTCATCCCCAAGCCTTCTTGCAGCTCCCAAACTGAGCGCCCTGGATCCAAAGCCCACTAAGACCTCGTCCTGGTGATCTGCCCTCCCCTTCCTCTAGTTGGGGTCTGGGACACTGGCCTGTGATTTTTGTGATTCCCTCCTACCTCCTCGGCCCCCAGTGAAGGAGGGTCTGGCTCCTCTGCTATCCCGGACAGACGGAACCAGCACCATTGGTTTTCCCTTTTAGCCTTGTCCCCTAGAGCCACCACATGTGTTTGTCTTTAATGACGGACAGTGCCAGGCCGGCCTGGCGGGCGCCCCCTAGCGGTAACGCGGCACCCACTCGCCGGCAGGTGGGAGGCCGTACCATGCTGCCCATCCGCTGGATGCCGCCCGAGAGCATCCTCTACCGCAAGTTCACGACCGAGAGCGACGTGTGGAGCTTCGGGGTGGTGCTCTGGGAGATCTTCACCTACGGCAAACAGCCCTGGTACCAGCTGTCCAACACCGAGGTCAGCCCCATCCCCCGGGCACCCCGTTTCCTTTGGATCCCATTTCCAGGGAACTTGGTCCTCCTTCTGCCCCTCTATCACTACCAGCAGCCTGCAAGCACTGCTCCCTCCATCCAGCTCAGTTCTCTTCCTCTTCCACTTCCAGTCCTTCCTCCTCTTCCCGTCCCAAGTCCAGGTCCAGCTGGTTCCTAGAGGAATTTCCAAACACTCTAAATGGAGTCTGGACCTCGATCCTTTGCTGAAGTTTCTAGTGGGCATTAACAGGGTGGGAGGGAGGGGCATAGGAAGAAGACCTGACCCTGCAGCAAGAAGGCTGGAGGTTAGACTCTCAAAAGGACCGCCCTGCCTCCTCCCCCAGTCCTCCAGGCTAGCCACAGCCAGAACAGGCCCCAGGTGTTCTGTCTCCCAGAGCAGTTCCCGCCCCTGCTTGGCTCACAGCTGTCAGTTTCCATTTCTCTTTCTAATGCAGTCTGCTCCCTGGAGGCCCGAGGGGTGGGGGAGAGGGTTATAGATTTTAATTTTCTCAAGCACTGAGAGAAGGAATGGAATTAATGCTGCCCATAACCCAAGTCCTCTAGTGGGGAGGAGGGGAAAGTGGGGGAGAGGCTCCAGGCCCCTTCTCCAACCACCTCCCTGCTGCCATCTCTCCTTTGGAAGTCTCAGCTGTTCTAGCAGTCCTTCCTGGAGTCTAATTTTGATCTTTCTTGCTGCAGTTTCTTTTCAGAGTAACGAGGTTCCCCACAGAGTGTTCCCCACAGAATGGAGAAGGAAGTGAGGGTTGCCTTTTTACTTTCGAATGTAGTCTTTTCCAAGGCCTTTAACTGCAATTCTGCTTGATTTTCTTTCTTTTCCCTCTGAGACTGAGAGCCAGGGGACCCTTCCCTGCCTCCTTTTAGCCCCCAGCATTGATGTCAAATGCCTGGTTCCCTCTCCTTCCTCAGCCCACCTGGCAGGTCTTCTGTGCATCTGATTCCAGCCTTTGGAAGCAATCCTACCCAAGTTTCCCAGAGTCCCACTTTGCAGTGTCAGAGCAGGAATCCTGGGGTTCACTGAACCAAAGGGTGCAAACATGGATGGTGTGCTATGGGAGCCTCAGTGGGGCAGGGCTGGCCTTGAGCTTCTGCTCCACGCTGCTTGTCCTCTTCTCTCTCTCTCTCTGGTGGCTCCAGGCGATCGAGTGCATCACGCAGGGTCAGGAGCTGGAGCGGCCGCGTGCCTGCCCCCCAGAGGTCTATGCCATCATGCGTGGCTGCTGGCAGCGGGAGCCCCAGCACCGCCACAGCATCAAGGATGTACACGCCCGCCTGCAAGCCCTGGCCCAGGCGCCTCCCGTATACCTGGATGTCCTGGGCTAGGGGCGGGTCCAGGGATTGGGGATGGGTAGCCGAATATTGGGGACTGCCATGGTCACCCCCTTAGCCTCTAGCTGCCCCGAGGTGATCTCCAAGCATCTAACTCAGCCTCAGCATGCGGGAGGGGGCCAGGTCGGGGCTGGGAATAGAGGACATTCTGCTTCTCTAGGCAATGTTCCGTCATAGCAATTATATTTATTATCCCTTGGCCATGTCTCTTGCCAATTTTTGGGACGACGTCGCTCTGGGAGAGGAGCGTTGGGACGCAGGTAGGGGTTTGTCCCTGGGATCCTCCCTCACTGCAGTTCCCCTCAGCTGCCTGCCCTGCCTCGTGGCTGAGGTCACCTGTTTCACCCGGTGGTGAGGCAACCCCAGACCTGCAGACCCTGACTATCAGCCTCTACTTCATGTTTCGAAGGCTGGGATGCACAGTGGGAGGGATGGAAGTCAGAGGTTCTGGTGGACAGGCTGGAAGCAGTGGGTGGGGGTGAGTTTTCTTAGTGCTGGTGTGGCCCGGGACAGAGTCAAACAAATGGAAAAGAGAGATGGTGCGTGTGTGTCTGCGCACATGTTAAGGACTGGTGAAGCGAGCAGGCCTCCCGCCTCCTGTTTCTTCCCTTTGTCGCTCTTTTTGGCTCTAAATATTTTGAGAGCACCTCAAGGCCGGGGGCTGTGCAAGATGGCTATTCCCTAAAGACAGACCATCTCCCCGTTCCATTCTGCCCAAGAGAATAGGTGGGGTCTCCCTTCCTCTCTGACTCCTGGAACAACGTTGACCTTAACTGAGTGGTCTGCGGCTTCTGGCTCACTAAGTTCCCTCAGTCCACTGTGTTAGGGAACTGAGCCCTGCCTCCATTTTTCCCACCCCAAAAGCTTGCACTGAGCCAGGGAGAAGCAGATTCCCCGCTCCCAGCCCCATCACTTCCAATCGCCTGCTGACCATTGCAATAATGCATGCTCCCACGGCTCCTCAGGGCTAATGGTGACTGTCTCATGTCCCTGGGTGCCCTCCCCCCATGCCCTGGTGATTCAATCTGGGCCTTATCACCTCCAGGCCTAGCCCAGTGGTGTGTCTGCCTCCTGTCCAGGCTGGTTACTGCTAATGGAAGTCTGACCCAGGGCAGCAGGCTGATTGATGGAGGGGGGTGTCCTGTCCTTGTCCCTAAGGGCCAAGTTCACAAGCAACTCTCCTCTCCTGCTCTGTGGTGGGCAAGACTGGTGCTCACTACCCCTGTCAGGGATGGCGTGGGAACATGGCGAGGGAGGGAGGAAGGAGGTAGGGGGATCAGATCCAACAGGTGAGCCCAGGGACAAAGGCAGAGAGACTGCAGAGACGGGGTCAAATATGGAGCCTGGGAGAGACTACAGGAGCAAATATAAAGACAGAGACATGCTAACAGAGAAAGAAGGAGAGCGGGCAGGAGATAGAGAACACAAATAGAGAGAGATTGACAGAGATTGACACAGAGGAAGAGACAGAGGGCCAGAGTAGTGCCGTACAAAGTCACAGGAGGGAGAAGCTGGTGGATCTGAGAGCTCCAGACTCATGGACTCTTCTGGGATCCCCCTCTCAGCCACACTCCCCTACTTGCTGCCTCTGGCCTTTGAACCTCTTTCCAGAAGAAAGTGGAGATTGCCCCAAACAGGTAGGCTCTGCAGAGAGACCTGGCGGTGCTGAAGGTCACCCCATATTGAGCAGGATGGGGGCCATCAATGAAGTAGAGGGGTGGCATTTCAGGTAGCAGAAGGGACCTGCCAGGGCATAGGGGGCATTTCTTTCTTTTTTTTTTTTTGGTACCAGGGATTGAACTCAGGGGCACTCGACCACTGAGCCACATCCCCAGCCCTGTTTTGTGTTTTATGTAGAGACAGGGTCTCACTGAGTTGCTTAGCGCCTCGCCGTTGCTGAGGCTGGCTTTGAACTCGCGATTCTCCTGTCTCAGCCTCCCTAAGTGCTGGGATTACAGGCGTGAGCCACCGCGCCCGGCTTATAGGGGGCATTTCTAAGGTCAAGAGCATTGAGTGTCAGAGGCTGTTGAGCCACAGCGACAGGTATTGCTGGAAGAGCTGAGCAGGTGAGTGGTTCTGGGAAAACTCCCAGAGAGTTTGGGAGAGGGAACTGCAGAGGTTTCATCATTCTGGAAACAGGAGCTGAAGCTTTCATGCCAATTTCTTCAGGCAACTGGGACCCAGGGCCTTGTGCTGGGGGCGAGGAGGGGTTTACCCCACATCTTCAGCTTGCGGCCTGAAAGCCCCCACTCTCTCCCCGTCACTGAGGAACATGTAGGCGCACACATGGAGAGGCACCCTGGCCTACCGCAAGCAACCCAAACGTGTGTGTACACACACACACACACACACACACACACACACAGAGCAGCTTCCCCTCCCCACTGCTTCTGGATTCCATTGTCATTAACGGTGCCCCCCAGGCCCCCTGTGGCCCCTGCCCCCTCCCTGTTAATTACCTCCTGGCTGTGCCAAGTCCATTAGCTGCCCCCACACCTTCCCCAGGGGCCGAGCGCCAGCTGAGATGGATGGCTGAGGGGTGATCGATGGAACAGGACCCTGAGGACCCCTTGTGGGGCTGGGACCAGGACAGCAACCTGAGGCTGTGAGGATTGGACATCTGGGTCCCCAGACCTGGCCAAGGCTCCTCCCACTACCCTTCTCAGAGAGAGCTGTCTTGGTTGGAAAGCAGGCTCAGAAAGTGGGGTGGGGGTGGGCCTCTCAGGAGTGCTCAGCATTGAAGAAGAAGCCGACTCCCTCTCCACACCAGCCTCTGCCAGCCTCTTTCTTTGGAGAGAAGGAATCAGTGGTGCAGAAACCAGTGGGGCTCCCCCCAGGAGCCCCCAGTACTGGGACAGGATCTTTAAAGAACACAGGAGTACAAGCCCTCTCAGAGACCGCTAGCCTCCCTAACCAGCCTCGACCTCCTTGCTGTCCTGATCCCTCAGGACTGACTTCCTGACAGGAGGGCATCTGCTCAGCTTCCAGGAATGGGGCAGGCAGGGCGCTGGGGCAGCCTGGGGGAGGATGTCCCACACTGGGTCCTCAGGCTGAAGAGAGTTCCTAGAGAGAATTCCAGACCGCATCGGCCCTGGGCTATTTAAGTACCATTTGGACAGAGACTGTCTTGCCCAAATCCTGAAGTGGGCTTGAACAGGCTGCCCAGTGAGGACAGGAATGGGGGCGTTCTCTGGAGCATCCAGGACCTGGGGATCCTCACTTTCAGCCTACTTGCAGACTGATCTGCCAGGCAGTCTGGGCATCCTCTGGGGTGGGCAGAGGTGGGGGAGTGAGGTGGCTCCATTGCTCCAAGCCTTGTCTCAGATTGTCTCTCTGTCCCCCCACCCCCCCCAGTCTCTGAACAGAATCCAGTGTAGAGTTTGGGCGGCAATGACTCTGGGGGTGGTGGAGAGGAGAGAGGTCCTGAAGCAGCAGAAACAGATCAGACAGGTCTGAAACTGTAGGAGGAGCCCCATAGAAGAAAGGAAGGGAGCTGGGCGTGGTGCTCACACCTATAATCCCAGATACTTGGGAGGCTGAGGCAGGAGGATCGCAAGTTTGAGGCTAGCTTCAGCAACCTAGCGAGACCCTGTCTCAAAATAAAAAAATAAAAAGATCTGGGGTATGGAGCAGTGGTTAAGCGCCCCTGGGGTTTAATCCCCAGTACTGCAAAAAAAGAAAATGGAAAAAGGAGGAGGAAGGAGGGACAGAACAGGGCAGCTCAAAGCAGTGCACAGACCCAAAACCCACATGTAAAAGACACAGCCCCAAAGGGAAAGAGCCCAACAGGTGGAAGCACAGGGCCCCACATCTGCAGAAACAGATCTGCAGGGGTGATTGGCTTTTCTCCAAGCCTTACTTCAAATGCAGCTCCTGGAATAAGATGCTGAAGCCCGCCTGCCTCTAAATGGAGCCCCTTCCTGTCCTTACAGACTGTGTTCCCTGGTGGTTATGCTTCTAGAGTCTGAAGCCTGGTTCTGCCACTAGTAGGTGTTGGACGCTGGGCAAGTTATTCAGCCTTTCTGTACCTTAGTGTCCTCCACTGCAAAATGGGATAATAAGAGCACTAAACTCCACTTAGGGAGGCTGAGACAGGAGAATCGCGAGTTCAAAGCCAGCCTCAGCAACGGTGAGGTGCTAAGCAACTCAGTGAGACCCTGTCTCTACTAAAACACAAAATAGGGCTGGGGATGTGGCTCAGTGGTCGAGTGCCCCTGAGTTCAATCCCTGGTACAAAAAAAAAAAAAAAAAAGCACTCAACTCTCAGGTTCTTCTGAAGTTTGAACAGGTCCCCTGTGTGAAGCTCTTCCATTGGGGCCTGGCCTGCAGCAGGTGCTGGGTCAATGTTCCCTGTCTTCGTCCTTCCCGCCATCCTGCCGCAGGTCTTGGGTCCCCTAACACAGGCCTTGCCCTGTTGTTTGGGTTTTGACAGGTTGTATGTTTGGACAGAGATAGTGCTTGAGAAGTGAGGCTCTCGCCACTCTATCCCAGTCGCACCTTGAGCTGCAGCTGCTTCAGACAGTGATGTGAGGCAAGATGAGGAGGTGACTGTGGACTGGGGGTCTCTGAGCTGCCCCACAGGACCTCAGTGGAGGAAGAGCCTCACGGTGCTGCAGAGAGGGCAGGACCACAGTCCCCCTTAACTCCAGTCCTCTGACTCACTGATTTTCCTGACTGGGAATTTCCCTCCTAACTCACCGCCTCGGGGGCAGCCATCAGAGATTAGACAGGCACCCTGTAGAATGCTTCTGGGTCACAAATCATCAAAGACCTCAAAGGTCTCCAATAGTATTGATCTGGGGATGGGAAACATACTCCCAAGACTTTCCATCTCTTATCCCCATGGCTTTCCTTTCTGGAGTGCCAGGAAGTTCTTCCTGCCATCTAGCCACATATTTCCCACCTGGATCTGAAGGGGTTACTCAGCTCTAGGCCTTCCCACTGCAGGTCTCAGCTGCCTGGGCCTGTGGTCAGGGCTAATGTAGGCGAGAGTTGGAGGACAAGAGGGGATAAAGTTATTAGTGTCTTCGTCTTTGAGGGATATCGATTGTCAGGTCTCCAGGCTCACTTGGTCTTATAATGGGGCACTCGGGGGTGTTGGGAGGGGCACAGAAAAATCTCACAGAGCCCCCCACTCCATATCCTGGAGTGAGAGCTGAGCTACCCAGGTCTGGTCAAAGGAAGACATGTAGAGATAATTTGGAGGCAAGGGCTCCAGAGCAGCAGAGGGATAGAGGGGCTGAGAGCGGAGTCAGGGCTCAGTAATCCTGGCAAGATAGACTACAAGGGATTTGGTCTATTGCACTTGGCTTTAAGGAGAGAGAGAGAAAGAAGGAAAGAAATAGATATGGCAACCCAGCTAGAGAGTTTCAAGATGGCAGCCCAAGGGGGAGAAGGGATCCCTACCCCAGAGGCTCCACTCATCCACCAGCCCCAACTTCCCATCATGCAGACAGAGCCTCCTCTGACACTTGGATGTTCTGTGCCACTTGCACCTTTGAATGGAATGTTCTGGATTGTGTGTGTGGTGGGGTGACTTTGGTCCAGCGAGGCTGGTTTGCTGGTCTTGTGTTGAGTGTGGCATTGCCTATGGGGACGTCTATCTATTCTTGGCTCCGTCTGGGTCTGCGCACATTCCTGTGCCCAACCTGAAATCGGAAAGGATGGAGGCCTGGGAAGGGGCTCGTGGATCTCACTATCCAGCTTCTTCAGACAGGACCCCCTAAGGGCGTTTATAGCTAGAGGTTCTCAGCTCGAGGTTGACCACCTCCAGGGGTGAGGATGGAGCTCAGACTGCAGAAGACAGGGGGTGACAGCCTCAGCAAGCAGGGGCAGATGGCAGGGGCTGGGGTGTGGGGATGGCAGGAGTACAAGGTGAATTTCCCCCCTCCATCCCCCTCATTTCCTTCCTTCCTTCTTCCAATTCCTGTCTTCCTCCCCTTCTCTTCCGAAGCAGGCAGGAGGGGGCAGCGGTGGCGCCTCTGGGCGGGGGTCCGAAGCTCTGGTTCTTCTTCCCCAGAGGAGTTGGCTTCCCCTCTGCCGGGCTGGGAGAGGAGGTAATTAATGACAGGGAGGCCAGGAGGGGTGAGTGTTCAGGGCTAATGTTGGTATTAATCAGGAGTGGGTCCCCAGCGAGGGATAGGACTCAGCTGGGGCGCTGTGTGGTGTGTGTGGGTGGCGGACATGGAGCACTAGGCGCACCTAACTCTTCCCCATAGGGCTCCCCCGCAAACACCCCTCCTGCCCCTGCCCCAATTTTTCTGGACATTTCTTCTGCTGTGTCCTCCACCTTCGAGCTGGGGGAAGGGCAGATCCTCCTCAAGTCCAAGTCCATCCCTGGATGTGGGGGTGGGGCAGGCCACCCCCTCCCCACAAGCCCCTTGCTAGCCCTTCCTGTGGGCGAGCACATTAGGTGACTCCTGGGCTGTGGGCCCAGCTAATTGCCTCTCAACCTTCCCCTCATCACCAGGACGGCCTCCCACGAACTCCATTAGCCCCCCTCCCCTGATAGCCCCTAAATCAGCCCCAATTATTCACAGGAGTGTGTGGGGGGGTCTGGATTGAACTGTGATTAAAGCTAGAGCAGAGGGGATGAGGGACGGGAATCTGAGTGCCAGGCAGGCTGGCGGGCAGGCAGAGGCAAGGCTGGGAGGGGGAGGGGGCTGGGGTGCTGGGGGCAGTCCAGACCAGGGACCACCCAGGGCCAGAGACCTGGGAGCCACCGGTGGTGGTGGGGGGAGGCTGGAAGAAAGGCAGCGGGGGGTCCTAGCTTGTATTTCTGGGACCTAGCAGGGTGAGGGAGGGGATGAGATGGGCATGGCCCCTACGAGCAGGCCGACCTCACCACTGCCGTCAGCGTCACTGCCAAGCGTGTAGGACAATGAGCCTGGCTGGAGAGGAAGGGAGAACAGCAAGAATGTTCTGTCCACGCAGGGCTTTCCTAAGAGGACCTCCTCAGCCCGCCGCCCGCTGCGTGGGGCAGAGTCCACTCCTGGCCTGCGTCTTCTGGCTAGCGCCTCTGTGCGGGGCTGTGGGGCTGTGGGGAGATGAAGAGTGGCGTGCTGTTCATTCTGAGCTGAGCTGTGCCTGCAGGCGACAGTGAGACCACTTGGGGCTCAGCTCCTGGCTGCCCTCCTCAAGGAGCATGGGACGCTCTGCAGATTCCCTCAAGATGGCTGCCTCTTGGATGACTAGGAAACAGCTTGCTGCCCTAGGCGGCCAAAGGACTCAGCCCCTGCCCGAGCTGCCCCTGGTAGCCCTTGCTAGTGTGTCCTGGCACCCCCTCCTCGCCATCTCCCTTGGTCTAGCTGCCACCCTTTCTCCCCTGGATTAGTCCGTCCTTGCCCCCTACAGCCTATTCTTTTTTTTTTTTTTGGTACTGGGGATTGAACTCAGGGGCACTCCACCACCACTGAGCCACATCCCCAGCCCTAGTTTGTGTTTTATGTAGAGACAGGGTCTCACTGAGTTGCTTAGTGCCTCGCCCTTGCTGAGGCTGGCTTTGAACTCGCGATTCTCCTGTCTCAGCCTCCCTGAGTGCTGGGATTACAGGCTTGAGCCACCGAGCCCGGCTCTACAGCCTATTCTTAATATAACAGTAATTCTTTTAAAACCTGAGTTGGAGTATGTCTCTGCTCTTCTCAAGCACCCGCAATGGCTCCCCATCTCACACTGAGCAAAATCCAACAGCCTTACTAGGGTCTAAGAGGCCTCGCAGGATTCCACCCCCATTCCACTTCTATCTTCAATGTCTGCCACAGGCTCCTCTCCACACACTGTGTTCCACTCTCCTTGGAAGGTTATTATTGTTCTTCTTAGAACACAGCACATGCTCTGGCCTCAGGGCTGTTGTATTTGCTGTTCCACCTGCCCCGGGATGCTTTTCCTCCAGCAATATGCATGCCTCCCCACCTCCTCTAGGTTATCACCCAGAGGCTACCATTTCAGTGAGAACTTCTATGACTATCTTTCCAAAAACTGCACCCCTGCTACTCTCTATCCCCTTCCATTTTATTTCTTTCCCTCTCTCTCTTTTCTTTTTTGGAACTGGAGATTGAACCCAGGGGTTTTTCACCACTGAGCTACATCCTCAGTCCTTTTAATTTTTTACTTTAAGACAGGGTCTTACTAGATTGCTGAGGCTGGCCTCAAACTTGAGATCCTCCTGCCTCAGCCTCCCAAGTCACTGGAAGGCATGTGCCCCTGTGCCCAGCTATTTTTCTCTCTTTTTGGTGACAGTACTTTTTATCATCGAATATATTAAAGCTTTACTAATTTCGTTTCTTTGTCATCCCTTCACTATCACACCCCTAGAATATAAGTTTCATTAAAACAACAAAATCAGCCGGGCGCGGTGGCGCACACCTGTAATCCCAGCACTTAGGGAGGCTGAGACAGGAGAATCGCAAGTTCAAAGCCAGCCTCAGCAATGGCGAGGCGCTAAGCAACTCAGTGAGACCCTGTCTCTACATAAAACACAAAATAGGGCTGGGGATGTGGCTCAGTGGTCGAGTGCCCCTGAGTTCAATCCCCAGTGCCCCCCCCCAAAACATGTAGGGGATTGAACATGCTGGGCAAGTGCTCGACCCCACAACTACACCACCAGTCCTAGACAGAAATTTTGTCTGTTGTCGTTTTTTTCCCCACAGCTATAGCTCCAAAGTCTAAACATAGTAGGTGCTCAATAAATCTTTATTCAATGAATAAATGAACAATTTACTTTCCCCCCAGTCAGTCTGGGGGTTCCTTCAGGGTAGTGAACTTTATTTATGTCAAGATGGACACAATACCTTTATTTTGCTTATTTTTATGTGGTGCTGACGATCAAACACAGTGCCTCACACAGGCTAGCACTCTACCACTGAGCTACATCCCCAGTCCATGGCAGCACACTTTAAATCACTGCCTAATAAGTTATTAATTGTAAAGTTTTTAGAAGTTGGGTATAATGGCGCATGTCTATAATCCCAACTAGTTGGAGTGGAAGCAGAAGCATCACAAGTTCCAGTCCAGCCCCAGCAATTTACAAGACCCTGTCTCAAAATGAAAAGTAAAAAACAAGGGCTAGTTCCCTTAGAGAGATCCCTGGGTTCAACGCCCACAAAAGGGAAAGGTTTTGGAATATTGCTTAGTAATCAGGAAATGTTCATGCATTAAAAAATAGCTGCTGGCAATATTGTCATCCCATCACTTTCTCTGTATCCTAGGCGTTAGGTAAACACAAAAGGGTGGGGACCTTGCACCCCCTTCTGCCTTCCTGGGGGACCTAGGGAACTTCTTCCTTCTAGCTACAGGGATGGGCCTTGGAGGTAGGGCTGGGGTCCACCCGTTGGCCCCGGTTCACTCTAACTTTTTTTTAATATCATTATTTTATTTATTTATTTGTATGTGGTGCTGAGGATCGAACCCAGGGCCTCAGGCATGCGAGGCAAGCGCTCAACCACTGAGCTACAGCCCCAGCCCCCCAGCCCCCATTCTAACGTTTATTGAGCACTTCATTTGTGTCAAGGTCTTGGGAGCACCAAGATGCCTGCAGCCAGGTCTCCGTCCTTGAAGAACTCCAGAGAACTGCGGGGTGGAGGGGAGGCGGGGAGGGGAGAAATGTTAACCTGGCATAAACTGGAGTGGGAGGTAAGGCTCTAAGGAAAAGGGCAGTTCAGCTGAATGAGGAAGGATGAAAATATGGAGCCAGGTGAAGGAAGGGAAAGGTGCACGTTCCTCGGTCTCATTTGCTCCTCGGGGCTGGATTAGGTGACTTTCACGACCCTTTGGCTTCAACATGCTGAAAATCTTTGGCCTCCGGCCTTTGAGCTGTGCTCTGGTTTCTGCTGCCCCCTGCTGGAGATTCTTGGTCTCACTGAAGTCCCGAAAAGCAACCTTGCCGCTTGTCTTCCCTTTCTTCCCCCAAACCATCAGCACCCAAGGGTCCCGTGCAGTCTCCGCCCCCACAACCTCCTACCCCTTTAAGCAACAACTAAACAACAGTGCTTGTCTCTCAAATGGAACTTGCCTAGATAAAAAATATTCTTAGTGCATATTACAGGCGAAGGACTTGAAACTAGAGGCTGTAAAACATTCATAACTGTTAATGACCCAGCAACCTCATTCCTGAGCAGCTTACAAGATAAACGAAAACACGTGTCTACGCGAGACTTGTATGCGAATATTCATTGTAGTCCCGAGCTGGAAAAGACCCAGCGCTGTCAACTGGGGTGAAGATAAAGATATCTCCATATAATTGATTACTGCGCATGATAAAGTACAATGAGCTATGCAGGCTTGTAGTCTCAGCAATTTGGGAGGCTGAGGCAAGAGGTTCACAAGTTTGAGGCCAGCCTCAGCAATTTAGTAAGAACTTGTTTATAAATAAATAAATAAATAAATAATAAAAGGGGTGGGGATGTCGTTCAGTGTTAGAACACCCTTGGGTTCCATCTCACCAGGACTGAAGGGGGAAAAAACAAAAAAACAATGAGCTCTTGAACACTTTATGGTAAGTGAAAGAAGGCAGGCATAAGTAAGGACCAAGGGTCCTTACACTGTATGATTCCATTCATGTGGAAATTCCAGAACAAATACATCTGAGCTGACAGAAAGCAGATCAGAGATTTCACAGGGCTTAGGTTCGGGGTGAGAATGGAGTTTGGGGACATGATGTACAGGAGGGAACAAGTGAACTTGTGACAGACGTGGAAACTGTATTGAGTGCTTTTATTGGGATGGTACTTAGACACATGAACATATTTACCAAAACTCATGCTAAGTGATGAGAGCCGGACACGAAAGGACAGATACTATATGAATCCACATATGCGCACTGCCAGAATAGTCAAAGTCAGAGGCAGGAAGTAGAAGAGTGGCAGCCAAGGGCACCAGGAAGGGGCCAATGGGAGGCAGCGTTTAATGGGTAGCTTCAGTTTCCTATAATGGAAAAGTTCTGGAAATGGAGAGATTCTTGCACACAATGTGATTGACTCAATGCCACTAAACTGTATACTTAAACATAGTTAAAGTGACAAACTTCACATCATGTACATTTTACCACAATGAAAAAAAATCTTTAAAAACCCTTCATTAGCCCGGGGGCAGTGGCCCAAGCCTGTAATTCCAGCACTTGGAGGCTGAGATGGGAGAATCGTGAGTTCAAAGCCAGCCTCAGCAATGGCGAGGCGCTAAGCAACTCAGTGAGACCCTGTCTCTACATAAAACACAAAATAGGGCTGGGGATGTGGCTCAGTGGTCGAGTGCCCGAGTTTAATCCCTGGTACCACACACACAAAAAACCCCTCCTTAGACTGTCGACTTTAAGTGGGTACATTTGTGTGTATGGGGAGGGTACTCGGAATTCAACCTTGAACCCAGGGGCACTCCATTCCTGAACCACATCCCCAGTCCTTTTTTTTTTTTTTTTTTGAGATAGTGTCACCACATTGTCCTTGAACTTGTGATCTTTCAGTCTCAGCCTCCTGAGTAGCTGGAATTAAAGTTGTGGGCCAGGCTGGGATTGTAGCTCAGTGGTAGAGCGCTTGCCTTGCATGCGTGAGGCACTGGGTTCGATCCTCAGCACCACATAAAAATAAATAAAGATATTTGTGTCCATCTACAACTAAAAAGTATTTAAAAAAAAAGTTGTGGGCCACCATTCCTGGTTAAGTGGGTACATTTTTATCATTTAAATATTACCACAATAAGGTTTATTTATTTTTGTGGTACTGGGGATTGAACCCCGGGCCTCCTGTATGCTAGGCAAACATTTTATCACTGAGCTACACCCCCATTGTCAAATTGATCTTAAAAATCTGCCAGGAAGGATGTTCCAGTTTTGGTTTTTGAACTGTGGGAGGCTCTTTGGCAGCCCGCGTGCTGCGGTGGTTGGGAGCGGTGGCCCTGGATTCAGAGAGAATGCAGACCTCAACTCAAATCTTGCATCTGCCAGGTACTAGTGTCCTAAACGTCGCGGGACCTCCGTTTTATCCTAAATCGACAGGCGTAACGAGGCGACTAATCTCAGGTTCCACGAGCGAACACACCTGGAGGGCAAATGGTGGAGCAACATCAGTTGTTACTGGCAGACCCTGCGGGCTGTGGGGGACGCAAAGAGGCAGCTGGCCGCGAGGTGGCGCCCGGCGGCGCGGTCAGCCCAGAGGCTGCTGCGGGGCGGTGGACAGAAGCGCCGGGGAGGCGGACTGGGGGTGCAGGCAGAGGCGGAGAGTGCGAGGGGACAGCTTCCCAGGGTCACACCCTCGCGCCGAGCGGTTTCAGGCGAGGCAGCCGGAGAGGAAGGGCCTCCACCAGACGCTTAAGCGGCGATTGGTTGCGGGTGGGTCTTTCCAAAGACCCAGGTGGTTGGGCAGCACTGGAAGGTGCCGGTCACGGACCCCCTCACTGATGCTTGCCATAACCCCACTTTGCAGATAGGAAAACTGAGGCACGAGAGGTTCAGTGACCCAAGCGGTAGAGCCAGTGGACAGCCGAGAGGGGGACTCGCGCAGGGGTCCTCCCCTGGCCTCCGGGTCCGCCCTCGGCTCCCGGCCTGGACTGCCTCTGTGATCCCACCCCCAACAGTTTTCCCTCCCGGGCGCTCTGGATCTCCCCTCCCCCAGCTCCCGGTTTCCTTGTCAAAACTTCCTGCCTTGGCGCGGGCCCGAGTCCCCACCCCCTTCCTGCCCCCTCCCCGCCCCCAGCGCCCCTCCCCGCCCTGCGACGCTGGCCAGCGGCCTCGCAGCCGCTCCCGCAGTAGGCTGGGGCTCGGGCCGGGACCCTCGCCAGCCCTCCAACGCTCGGTCCTCCTCCCCGCCGAGCCCGCGGTCCCCACCAGGACAGCGGTCAGACTGGGTCCCTGAGGCAGGTGAGTGACGGGCGGGGGAAGCCTGATGGCCGGGCCCGCGGTCATCCTGCCCGGGGAGGGGGGAAAGGGCACACGAGGCCCCCTCCCAGATTGGAGCTCGAGACTCCTGGACGGACAGTGGGGAAGAGGGTCCAACCGAGACGTGAAGGTGGAGGCAGTGGAGAGGGGTCACGGGGAGTTGATTAGGGGGTTCCACTCTCATGAAACGTACGTGGAAAGAAATGCTATTGAGACTGCTCCGTAAGAGGATTTGGCCAGACCAGGGACAGTCCCCAAGGAGAGCAGTAGCAGGTCCTCTCTGCGCAAGAGAAGTGCAGCCCTAAGAGCATCAACACTGGAGTCAGGGCCGCCCGAACTGGAACCTGGGTTCTGTGCCTCTGTTCCTGAAAGGGGATAATGACACATAGTGCCGATCTCACCACGGAATTGTGAGGTTTAGCTGAACAAAAACGTCTCCCACTTAGAACGGAGACTGCTAGCCTGGCTGTGGTGTACACCTGTTGTCGCAGTGACTGGGTGGGCTAAAGCTGGAGGATGGCAAGTTTGAGGCCAAACTGGGCAATTTAGCGAAACTTTGTCTCAAAACTAAAACTAAAACGGGGCGCGGTGGCACAGGCCTGTAATCCCAGCACTTGGGAGGCTGAGACAGGAGAATCTCGAGTTCAAATCCAGCCTAAGCCACTTAGTGAGACCTTGTCTCTACATAAAACACAAAATAGGGCTGGGATGTGGCTCAGTGGTCGAGTGCCCCTGAGTTCAATCCCAGTAACAAACAAACTAAACTAAACTAAAAATAAAAAAGTCTGGGGATGTAGCTCAGTGGTGGGGGATCCCTTGGTTTCAATCCCCAGTGTAGCAATAAATACTGAACAGTCTCTGATGATGATGTTCTCCTCCTCCTCTTCCTTCTCCTCCTCCTCCTCCTCCTACATCTCTAGTTTTGGCATTGGGGAATGAATCCAGGGATGCTCTACCTCTGAGCCACATCCTCAGTCCTTTTTATTTTTTTATTTTGAGTCTAAGTCTCACAAGTTGCCCAGGCTGGCCTCCTGCTTTCAGCCTCTGAAGGAGCTGGGGCCCTGTCTGACCTGCTCACTGTTTATCATCAGTGCTGCTTCTTTCCCACCAGGGAGGAATGCCTGAGGGGTGCAGGGCAGGGACCAGGTTGGAAGATCCCTGACTGTCACCTCTTTGCCATCTGTGAGGACTAGGAAGTCACCCTCTGTGACAGGCATCTGGAGATCCAGAAAGGTCCCTGGAGGATGATCTGGGGCAGAACTGGAAGCCAGGGGTAGGGGTGGTGGGCAGGTGGTGTGGTCTCCAAGGGCCCAGGCCCCAAACAAAGCTGTCCCTCACCTCCTGCCCCTATTTCTAGCTTCCAGTTGTGCACTCTAGGCTCCTCTGCTCTGGCCTTTTAGGAATGGCCTCTCCCCGGCTGGACTGTGACCCCGGTCCCCTGGGATGGGAACAGTTTGTGCTGGACTGAGGTTCCCAGGCTCAGCCAGGCCTCAACTCCTCCAGGAAGGAGGGACAAGGGGTCAACTCTTAACCCTGGATGAAGCTGGGCTTTGGGAGGCCGGAGGCTGTTCTCTGAACCCTGCCCCACCCAGCCCTCTGGGATAGCACCCTTGGGTGCACACCAGTGAGCCAGGGTGCTGGCGGTCCTCCTGCCTCTCCAGTCCCTCCCTGCTTCTGCACTCCAGCATTGAGGGGTTCCCACAGCCCAGCGGCCATACCTCCCTGCAGCTGGGTCAGACAGACTTGCCTTCCTTTTTCTCTCCACTGGGAGCTGAAGCTGGAGGGTTGGCATCTGTTTCCCCACCCCACCCCACATTCCCTATCAGACTTCCCCAGAAGAGGAAACTTGCTCCCCAGGCAGCCCCATCCACCAGCGGGAAAGAGAGAGGGAGAGAGAGAGAGAGAAGGAGAGAGAGAGAGAGGAGAGAGAGTGTTTGCTGCCTCCCACTAGGCAGGGCCAGCCTCTCCTCTGAGGAGGGTGGTGGCTCCTGGCACCTAACCTATGGGGAAGAGGCCAGGAGGAAAGGGAAAGAGTCAGAGGAGAGAGAAGACAGAGATAGACACATAAATATCCAAACAGGCAGACACACGAAGGCAGAGACAGAGGCACAGACTCAGAGAAACAAGACTCACAGGGCTTAGAAAAACAGCACAGATGTAGAGCGAGAACAAAAAGGTCAGAAGACTAAAAAGAAACCACAGGGGCAGAAAGAAGTGAACACAGGCTTTGAAGCACAATAAACCTGGTTCAAATCCTTGCTCTACTACAGGTTGGCTGTGTGGCTTTGGGCAAATTACTTAACCTTTCTGGGATCCCCGCCTTCCTTTCCTGGATTGATTGATTGATTGATTGATTACTTCCTTTCTTTTTTTTTTTCCTCTGGGGATTGAACCCCGGGGCACTCTACCATGGACCTACATCCCCAGCTCTTTTTATTTTTAAGACAGGGTCTCTGACCCGTGCAGTGGCACACACCTGTAATCCCAGCACTTTGGGAGGCTGAGACAGGAGAATTGCAAGTTCAAAGCCAGCCTCAGCAATGGCGAGGTGCTAAGCAACTCAGTGAGATGCTGTCTCTACATAAAACACAAAATTGGGCTGAGGATGTGGCTCAGTGGTTGTGTACCCCTGAGTTCAATCCCTGGCACACACACACACACACAAAGACAGGGTCTCACTATGTTGCTGAGACTGGCCTTGAACTTGTAATACTCCTGAGAGTTGCTGGGATACAGTTGAGCGCCACTTATCTCTAAAATGGGAGGCATAGTCACACCTGCTTTATAGCATTGCCAAGAAAAGTAAAAGAAAGCATTTAGCCCGAGGTGCACAGTTAACAAGGGTGACAGTGTTACCACACCTGTGCGTGGTAAGGTGGAGGTACTGAGAGAAACACCTGTGCTGGGGCCCAGGCCCTTGCTCCCGTCACCCCCGCCCCTGTCATGCAGGGGCATCTGGGGTCTAGTGGAGTGAACAGTGAGGGGATGTTGTCCTGGGACCCAGAGGCCAAGGATGAGGGTTTGAGCCACCTGCCACACCCCCACCCTCCAGGTGACTCAGTGCCTTGTGCCCGCACACTCACCCCATAGGAACTTGGAGGCCAGCCCTGAGGAACTGCTGCCAGAGGTCAGGAGGGCAGGTCTGGAGCATTCTTTTGTCTAATAATGTTGAGAATTCTTTCTGAATTCCACCATTCATCTTCTCACTGATGATATACCTCACTGTCTTTTTTGGTACCAGGGATTGAACCCAGGGGCGATTTCCCACTGAGCCACATCCCAGACCTTTTTAGTTTTTCTAAATTTGGAGACAGAGCCTTAGTTGCCTGGCTGGCCTCAAATTTGTGATCCTCCTGCCTTAACCTTCCCAGTGGCTGGGGTTACAGGTGTGCACCACAGAGCCTAGGCCACCTTACCATCTTGAGGGCTCTGTTCTGTTGTCTGGTGAGCTGAGAAAAAGCCACAGCCTCTCCTCCATTTGCCAAAAAGCAAGGCTTGGGCTTTCTGTACTCAGTTCAGGCTGTGTCCATCCAGCCTCTTCACACAAATGTTTAGTCGCTACTTGCCTGGATATGGACACCTAGCAGGTCGGTGCTTATGGGTGCTGGGATGCCGTGGTGAGGAAGACTGAGAAGTGTCCTGTCCCCAGGGAGCCTCAGCCCAGACGACAGACAGACCTTAATGAAAACACTGTGGTAAACTGGGTGCAGTGTACCTGCTTATAATCCCAGTGATTCAGGAGGCTGAGGCAGGAGGATCACACATTCAAGGCCAGCCTGGGCAATTAGGCAATAAAAAATAAAAAGGGCTAGGGCGTAGCACAGTGGTAGAGGGCATCTGAATTCGATCTTCAGTCCTGCAGACAACAACAGCAACAAAACCCATCATGGTTGGCATAGCCGGTGTGGCTCAGTGGCAGGGCATTTGCCTAGCATATATGAGGTCCTGGGCTTGAACCTCAGCACCACAAACAAAATCCAGCATGGTTCATAGGATGGGAGCTGGGAGGAAACATTAGCTCATGAACAAAGCTTGGAGAGGACAGAGATTTGACAGGCAGCGTGTGTATATGTGTGTGTGTGTGTGTGTGTGTGTGTGTGTTCCTGAGGATTGAACCCAGTGCCTCATGCATGCTGGGCAAGTGCTCTACCATCGAGCCAAATCCCCAGCTCTGAGGAGTGACATTGAGGGACTGCAGCCTGGCAGAAAAGCAACTGTCACAGCTGGGATATCCATCAGTCACTGAGTCCCCAGCCTTGGGTGTGCCAGGCTGCGAACTCCTGGATTGGCAGGGTTATTTCCACCTGCCCCTAGTGGAGACTTTGGTGGGGTGTGGAGAAGTGTCAGGACGTTTGGAGCCAACCCCAGGGCAGAGTTAGGGCAGAAAACTCCAGGTATCCTTTGGATTGCAGGGTCCATGGTGACCCCTGAGCCTGCAAGAAGGCCTTGAGCTTGGGGAGGAATGGATGAGGTTTGAGCTAGTGGGGCGGGGAAGGTCTCTTTGATGAGGCTGAGGAGGACCTGGGCATTCAGGGGGCAGTGAGGACATTGCATAAAGGTCACTGTGTGATGGGAGGCCTGTGGGAGTTGCAGGCTGTCCAGTGTGTTGGGAGCAGAGGGCTAGGCCATAAATCTGGACACCTGACTGCCTTTCCTGTGGTGGGAGCCACAGAAGGCGGTAGAAGGAGGCAGTGGCTGTACTTTCTGAAGAGAATTTAGGAGTGGTGGTGAGCAAGGTGGGCCAGAGGCCCTGGCCTGTGTGTCCCCGTGCACTGCTTTGTCCTTCAAAGCAGATTCTAGACCCACTATTGCCTCTGGCAGTCAGAGAGCCCCTGGGAAAGTCACTGTACCCCAAACCGCCCATCATCAGACTTGTGAGATGGGGATGACGATCACCTTCCTGGGTGGTGGCGAGGGTTGGGACTGGCACTGGCGCCAACCTCCAGTAGATGGTTGGTGAATCAGAATCCCTGCAATTTCCTGATGAGTAAACAGGTCAGACTGAGGACCCTCTAGCTTCTGTTTCCTGAGCCACAGAGGACACAAGGCCAGCTCTCCAGGCCTGCTGCCTCCCCGCCCAGCCTCCGCACACGCAGGCTTCCTGTTCCCCCATCCGGCAGACATGCCTGGCGTGCCGAGCGCCCAGCTTGGCTGGACGCAGGACGGGCTCTGTGCTTGCGTGTGTAAGGGTGTACATGTGTGAACTGTGTGGTGTGTGGCGCAGAGCAGCCCCGGCTCCTGGCAGAGCTCCCATGTGAGGAGGAAGGGGAAGAGTCTTCAGACCCGGATCTCACTGCTGAGTAGGGACAACTAAGTGATTCTGTCTCTGTGGCAAAGACGGGTCAGGAATAGGCACACAGAGACACAGACAGGGAGAGACAGAAAGACAAGAGAGATACGGGGCAGGACAACCTTAATCTCAAGCTAAGACACACAGCTTGCTGAGTGGTTCTTGGCTGGCATTCAGCTTCCATCCCTCTTTTGAAGGTGGATCACCTTGTGCAGTGAACACACTGCACAACTGTGCATAGCAGCCTTGATATAGAAAGGGAAGGGGAGAAGCAGGAAGACAGAGACTAAGAAACTGATGGAGGAAGAAAAGAAAGGCAGCTAGCAGAGTCTCTGATGAAGAACAAGAAAAAATGAAAAAGGGAGATGCAAAGAGTAGGCTCTAGTCTGAGGCTTTATTCCAGAGTGGTTCCTGGAATCATGAGTCCCGACCGTTGCTGAATCCTGGGAGATGAGGGGCTTCCTATTGTACAGATGAGTTTGAGGCTTACGCATGATATAACCGAGGTCGCACGGCTTGCGAGTGACACAGACAGGGCTAGAACTTTTGGACTACAAGGTGGGAAGCGGGCAGAGAGGCAGAGAAGAAAGGAGGGGAGTAAGAAGCTGGAGCCGGGACTTGGCTGAGGACTGGGGAAGCAGAACCCAGGAATCCTGCCTTGTCAACCGCCTCTGGCTTCAAGATGCACCTGGCGGGCAGCCCATCATTCTGGGGGATCAGGTTCTCGAGGGAGCCCGGCCCCCTCCTCGCCACTTCCTTTCTCTGAATCAGCATTTTCAGCACTGTTCCCATTCCCGGATCGTCCTGGGGGTTCCTCAGAAAAAAGTAGAGATAGTTTTTCCTGGAATTAATACCCAGAGGGCATGACGGCCCTGAAAGGGGCGGGGATCTGGGGCCATGTCGGTGCGGGAGCAGGAGGGGGATGGAGGATGTTATTGAGGGGACAGTCCACCTTAGGGAGCTGTACATATTCGTTCGAAGGACATTATCTGTATTACCTCATTTAATCTGCACAACAACCCTACAGAGGAAGTACTATTATCCTGTCTGCTTTATAGACCAGGGAAACCAAGCTGGAATTGACACCTATATTGGAAACAGGAGAGTGGAGGACGCAGAGCTGGGGGTTAGTTAGCCTGTGCTACACGTTTCCCAGAGGAGCTGGAAGGGAGCCCAAGGGGAAGTCCCTCCTGCTGTCTTCACTTCCATCAGCTCCACTCACTGCTTTCTATGGAAATTAATGCTCCTGCTGGACATGGTGCTGCACCGCCTGTAATCCCAGCTGAGTGAGGAGGATCTCAAGTTCAAGGCCGGCTTTTGGAAACCCAGCACAACTCTGACTTAAAAAACAAATAGTGCTGGGGATATGACTCCAGTTGTAGAGTCGCCCCTGGGTCCAGGACTGCAGGGGGAGAAGAAAGAAAGGATGGAGGGGCTCCCCACTGGGGGCACTGGAAGGGAAGGGAGGGGAGCTGGGTTGGGCCCTGTGTGGGCTTGCAGGCTGAGGACGCTGTAGGGACTGAGACCTCCAGGGCTGGCTGGGAGCCCAGCACATTTGCATGTGGAGGTGGAGGAGACAGAGTGGAAACTCTTGACTGTGCACATTGCGGTTCCCACGCCTCTGGTCCTGTTCTCCTGGCAGCCCCCACCCCTTTGCCTTCTCCTGTCCAAACCCCTGCCAGCTCCCCACTCCCATAACTGAGGCTATTAAAAAGGAGACACAGAGCTTCCCATGTCTCAGCTTAGGAAAGACTAGAACCATCTGCCAGCAGCCTGGGGATGGATCCAGCTCTGATGCTACTGGCTGTGTGACCTCGGGCAGGTTTCTTACTCCCACTGTGCCTGTTTCCTCATCTGTAAAGTCAATAGCAGAGCATACTACCAAGGGGAATGCCAGCTTTATTTCTGAAATTTATTTAGTACTAGGGATTGAACCCACGAGCACTCTACTACTGACTACATCCCCCAGACCTTTTTATTTTCTGAGGCAGGGTCTCACTAAGTTGCCCAGGCTGGCCTTGAACTTGTGATCATCCTGCCTCAGCCTCCCTAGTGGCTGGGATGGCTACTCCTGGAAGGCTTTAAATGCAATGATTCAAGCAAATCGCTGGGCGCCCTTCCTGTCCCCACATAGTAAAGGACACATGGGGTCACCTTTATTTTTGTTATGAGAGAAGGTGTTTGGGACCACCAAACCAGAGGTTTAGTGGAAGATGGAGGTTGAGTAGGGGAGGGGGGACTTTGTGGGGGAGGGAAAGGTGAGCCTACAGTGGAGGAGATATGGGTGCCCCTCAGCAAGTGCACTGAGGGTCCCCAGGACAGAGCAGGCAGGGGCCTGAGAGTTGGGTGACTAACCCCCTGAGGGGATGTGTAATCACACCAGGCTCAATGCTGCTGGACTGGAAGGGAGCTGGGGGACAGGCCTCAGGTGCCCTAGTCCCTGGGAACAAAGGCTCCAGTGGAACAAGCTCTGGGCTCCTGGGCTGGCCCGTGCCCCCTCCTTAGGGGCTGGGAAGATTTAGGCCAAGCCCTTCCGCTCCCTGCTAGGACCCCCGTACCCCCTCCCCTCCCCATGGCCACCCACTGGCCTCCCTTGGCGCCAGCTTGGCTTCCAGCCCTGGACTCTAAAGCTGATTTCTCCTCCACACTGCAGCCCCACCCCGAAGACCTTTGGAAAGGCAGATCTGGCCACCCCTGTGGCCAGCTAACCTCCCAGTCATCAGAGCCGGCTCACAGCCACCCTGCTCCATTGCTGCTCTGTCCTCAGTGGGTCCCTCTAGAGTCCTCAGGTGAACGGTTTCCTCAGGGACACTTGCTGTTACTCAGGGCTGGTGCTGGTGTTGATGTGAACGGGGGTGGAGGGTAGGGGGAAGGATTTTTCTGGGCTTGGCTGCTCGGCTACATGTACCTCCCCTCAAGTCCTTCTGTCCTTGGGCTTTGTCTGACCCACCATGGCTCTGGGGACAAGTTCAGGACAGGGATAAGTCCAGGGAGGCCCTATATGGCTTAGGAGATAGGGTTACTTGGGGACAGGGGTGACATCCTGGCTCCAGATAGACTGAGCTCCAATCTGAGGACAGAAGCCCCATGCCGGGGTCAGGGCTAGGAGAGTGAAGACCAAGAGCAGAGTGGAGACGTGTGGAGGGTTAAGGGGCCTGTCCACAGTGACCCTGCCTGCTGAGTACCTTTGGGGAGTAGTGGGGAGAAGGTCAGCTGATATTGGCCAGACTGAGCCCTGGAGGTGGGTGCTGGGCCTGGGAACGCAACCAGAGTGGGGCATGGTGAGAAGGGACAGTTTGGGGATGTGTAGGGGTGATGTGGGGTGGTGCCCTGGGTAGACTGCGAGGGACATCTGGCTATGGCCTGGCTCCCTGGGCATAGGCCTGACCCCTCACCTGAGTGGGCCACAGTGCGAGCTCAGGAGCTGAGCCACCAGAAAGGCCTCTGGCCCTGGCCCTTCCCTTGCACTCCACTGTCATGTTCAGGGTTGTGGGAAGATGTAGCGTCCCCACTCCCCAGCCCATCGTGTCCCTGTGTCTCCCACATTCCCTGCCAGGCTCCATTTCCTGTTTTCAGGCTCTATATCCTGAGTGCTGGGATCTCCCTGGACAGTCTCTGTCCACTCACTCTCCCCTGTGAGGTTCCAACCAGGCCTCTGCCTCGCCTGAAATCCTTGGGCCCCACCTGGTGAGTTTCTTGGTGACTGAGGGAGGATGGGAAGAAGCACGGAGGAGGTTAGGAGGAGGACACTGGCCCTGGGGGAGGTGTGGCTGGGCAAGGTGACCTGTGTGAGAGGGCTGCAGTGGCTCTGCATGACAGGAGGGGGTCGAAGTTGGCCATGGAAGGTGGGAACCTGAGAGCAGCACCCCCCCATGAGGGTGATCTGACTGCTGGAGGTTTGGGGGGAGCAGGGTTAAGTCAGGAGGCCTATCCAAACCCAGACCTGCAGGGAAGGGGCCTCCTGACTGGAACTGAGCAGACTGTGGGGTCCCTGGAAGTGTGTGGGTGGGGGGCAAAGGGTGGAGCCTGCAGCAAGCATTCCAGAGATACTCAGGGCGGTAGGGGGCCGCAACAGTGACCTTTCTTCTTGGAAAAATTATAAGCAGATGTTGGAGTCCCAGAGAGTCAGGGCAAGTTTCAGGAACGTGGAGCACGGATTCAGAAAGCAGTTCTCCCCAGTTGAGGAGCCCAGAGAGCAGATTCATCCCAAGTCCTGATCCTCTTCCAACCCACTGGGTGAGGACAGGGTGGCGGAGATGGAAAGAAGCCCATTTCTCAACCATGGCTGGGCTGTCGGAGGGAGGTGGGGCTCAGCCCTTCCCTGAATCTGAGGCCAGCTTGGGGACCAAGGAGGGTTTAGTGCCTAGAGTTGGGTGCAGTGGTATGTTGGCAGATGTTTCACAACTGGCTTTGTGGGCGGGGGCATTGGGCTTGGTGCAGTGTTTACTGATTTCTGTGGTATAAATACCCCTGCTCCTCTGCCTGATTTCAAGCTACTGAGGTGACAGCACTGAACTTGGAGTTGGGAAGAGATGCGCACAATTGCCTCTCCTGAGCCCACAGGCCCTGGCTCCAGCACACTGGTGGTCTTGAGATCACCTGGATCCAGCCCTACTCCCACGCCGTATCGCAGAACCCCCCTGATTGCGTTTCACCAGAGTGGCTTTGGCTCTTGCCTGCACACATCCAGTGACGGGGAGCTTACCATCAGAGGTAGCAGATTCCATTACTGAATTGCCCTGACTGTTGGAAATCGCTCTCCGAGCCCATCTGCATCCCTAGAACTTCCCCTCCATGGTTCCAAGCTCATATCTTGGTACAGATAACAAAGTGTACTGGTGTGCACTGGGCTAGGGGCTGGGGAATTAAACAGAGGGCCCTGGGTCCTTGCCTCTGAGGTCACCATCGGGGAACAGGCATAAGAATGGCTGTGTTTAGGTCAATGGTCCTGCGAGGGCTCTAGAAGAGGTGAGAAGAAGCCAGTGAGGGTCAGTGAGAGTCAGGGAGCAAAGCAGAAAAGAAGGGGTGGCACCTGTACCGGCCCTTGAATGTTGAGTACTTCAAGGAGAACGAGAGCTGGGGGAGCAAATTATGAGCTGAAGATCTGGAAACATGAGGGCAGTCTCCACCTGGGAGTAAGACCCAGGGAGACTGGAGTCCTGCAAGTACAGGGCCAGAGGCCCAGAGGCAGCCAGCTGGCTCTCCTGCATGCCCACTGCCCAGATCTCTGCAGATGCTGTCCTCAGGCTGCTGGCTACTGTGCAGCTCACCTGTTGTCTCCTGGCCCTATTGTAGGCCTCTGCAATGGTGCCACCTCTGTGGACCTTCCTTCTCCTGGCCCTAGGCCTGAGATTGGCCAGAACCCTCAGCTCCAATGATCCCAATGCTTGCAGCTTCTGGGAAAGGTGAGGGGCCCATGCTGTGTGTGTCTTAATACCAAGCCCAAGGCCCCTGGTGGTCTCTAAAGGTTCCTGGTTCCTTTCTCCTCTTTCTGCTCTCTCTGCTCCCCTCTATGGCCTGTCTCTAACTCCTTTCCCATCTCTGATCTTGTCTCAGTCTCATCTGTCCCCTCTCTGGTGGTCCTTTCCTTACTCCCTCCCTGGATCCCCATGGGAGGTCCGCTGCAGGACTGAGCACAGTGTGGGAGCCTTTCATTGTGGACCAAGGGGCTGGGGAACATGGCCCAGGGCAGAACTGAGCCAGAACCGCTTCCACCCATCACCATCAGCTGGGCTGGCAAGTCAGGCCGAGTTCAGTTGTCCCATATAAGGAGGGGGAGGAGAGATAAAGGGTCCAATTTGTCTGATCCAATAGGGTGAGAGGGGAGCTCTGGTGGGAGGGGTCCCAGGAACATTCCAAGTCTGGGAGGAGCCCTTTAGGCTGAGAGGTGGGGAAGGGTGAGGGTCCCATTCTAGGTTTGGGGAGCAAGCCTGAATATCGGGGTGTTGATTCCCTCCTTCCCCTGCCCTCGGACCCTCTCCTGCCTTGCAGCTTCACCACGACCACCAAGGAGTCCCACTCCCGCCCCTTCAGCCTGCACCCCTCGGAGCCCTGCGACAGGCCCTGGGAGGGCCCCCACACCTGCCCCCAGCCCACGTGAGTGCTCATCTCCTCCAAGGGCAGGTGGCCTGCCCAAGTCTCTGCCTTGGTCTGGCCCCTGCTCCCATCCCTGCACCCACATTCTCTTCTCAGAACTTTTAGGGTTCGAGGAAACTTCTGGCCTCACCCACTCATTCCCAGCAAGGAGCATTGTGGCCTGTGCGGAGTGTGTGTGTCTGGGTCACAGGTGTGACTGTGTGTACATGTGTCTGTGGTGTGTGTGTGTGGTGTGTTGCCTTCGTGTGTGGGGGTGGTGGAGGGCAAGGAGGAAATATTCTTCCTCCCAACCTCCCAATGCTGCACCATGGTGACGGTGGGCAGCCCGGGCCTCCATGGGAGCTCTGAGGGTCACCGCCTGGGTCCCCCCAGGGTTGTCTACCGGACTGTGTACCGTCAGGTGGTGAAGATGGACTACCGTCCGCGCCTGCAGTGCTGCCAAGGCTTCTATGAGAGCAGCGGGACCTGTGTCCGTGAGTCCTGTGTTGGTCCAGGGCACTCGTAGAATGGGAGGGGGTTAGCAGCCCCTTCTGGATTCTTCCCTGTTCCCACCAGATGGGGCTCCTCCTGTGCCCCTTTGGGTATCCCCCTGTGCCAGCAGCCAGGGCAGGAGGTGACAGGGCCCAGCAGAGACTGGCTAGAGATGGAGGCTGGGGTTCCATTTTCAACATAGCCAAGGAGCTTAGGGTCCCCAGAGTCCTAATCAGCACTTCCCTCAGTTGCCACTTTGCACCTTTATCTCCAGCTGACCCACCCATCTCTCCATGTCCTGGAGCAATCTGTCTGTGCACCTGTCTCAGAGCTCTCCTTCTGTCTCTGTGTTGGGGTCATTGTGTCTCAGGGCCTCGTGTCTGGGTGCTTCTCTGTTTCTCTTGCTGCTGCTCTCTAGCTGTGACTTGTTACCATTCAGTCTCTCCTGCCTACTATCTCCCCCAGCACTCTGGAACCCCCGCAACTGGAACCTGCCCTCCTCTTTTCCCACTTCCCTCAGCCCCAACCCACCACCAGCCCCTGCAGACAACTCTTCCCAGCCTGGCCCAGCCCTGGCCTTGGCCCCTACATGCTCTCTGACATCACCCATGTTCAGATCCCACCTGAAGACCTCCCACCCATTTTCCCAACAGGGTGCTTAGAAATTTTCACAAAAAGGGACTGGAGAGGGCTGTGGCTGTGGCTCAGTGGTAGAGCGCTTGCCTCGCATTCGTGAGGCCCTGGGTTCGATCCTCAGCACCACATACAAAGCAATAAAATAAAGACATTGTGTCCATCCACAACTAAAAAAATATTTAAAAAAAAAAAAAAAAAAAAGGGACTGGAGAGCTGAAGCCCTGGGATCTTCTCATGTTCTGCCACTGAGTTGCTGGCCCTCAGTCCTTCTTCATCCTAGGACAGAACTGGTGCTTGGTGCCAGGCGAGGTGGTGCATACCCATAATCCCAGTAATTTGGGAAGCTGAGGCAGGAGTTCAAGGCTAGCTTTAGTGACTTAGTGAAACCTGTCTCAAAATTAAAAATAATAAATAGAAAGGACTGGGACTGCAGCTCAGTGATAGAGCACCTCTGGGTTTAATTCTCAGTATCACACACACACACACACACACACACACACACACACACACACACTGGTGCTTAGAGAACTGCAGGTCCCTGGTAAGGGAGGAGATGGGTTGGGAGATGAAAGGTTCAGAGATGAAAGGTGGCGACGGGCAGGAGTAAAAGCATCCTCTCATTCACCCTCATCTCTGCCCCAGCACTCTGTGCCCAAGAGTGTGTCCATGGCCGCTGTGTGGCACCCAACCAGTGCCAGTGTGCACCAGGCTGGAGGGGTGATGATTGCTCCAGTGGTAAGTGGCTGGTAACCTTAGGGATGGCCTCCCTATCAAGGCACAGGTGGATTGGATCCCAGGGCAATTCCCCAGAGTCTACTGCTGCCTTTTCTGGAGCTGTGGTAGAGGGGATGAGTGTGTGGGGGCCCAGGGACACACAGGTGGAGCCTGGGGAGGAGCTCGGTCCCCCCAGTGATTCCCTTCCATCCTCCTTATCCCCCAGAGTGTGCCCCAGGAATGTGGGGGCCACAGTGTGATAAGCCCTGCAGCTGTGGCAACAACAGCTCCTGTGATCCCAAGAGTGGGGTATGTTCTTGCCCGCCTGGCCTGCAGCCTCCGAACTGCCTTCGATCCTGTCTCCCTGGCTACTACGGCCCTGCCTGTCAGTTCAGCTGCCAGTGTCAAGGGGCACCCTGTGATCCCCAGACCGGAGTCTGCTTCTGTCCCCCAGGGAGAACAGGGCCCAGGTGGGTGATGTGGGTAATGACACACTGATAGGGTCCCTGACTCAGGGGTACACAGACATATATGGAGAGATGAGGGGACAGACAAGGTCCCAAAGGTGGGGATGGAGTTGAGAGACCAGGATCCTAGTCCTGTGTCTGCTACTCACTAGCTGAACGACCTGAACAACTCTTTAGGAGCTTGTCTTCTGACTGTAGAGCGGAAGCGGAGCTGTCTATCTAGAAGGGTCGCTGTGACCATAGCATGAGAGCACGTGTGTGAAAGTGAATCCTTGCAAGATGCAGAGGGATCCAGGGAGTCCTAGGAGGGAGAAGGCATAGGGGAGAGAAGCCACTGAATAGTCCAGGACAGTAAAACTACAGTAGGTACCGGGGTCCCCCCAAAGGGCCAGCCTGAGATGAGAAGCACATGAGCCTGGGGTGCATGGGAAGCAAATATGCACCACAGCCTTTGGCTCTCGCTGTCTGCTGGTGCAGGGTATGCCTGCTATTTCTAGACCTGGAAACCTTTGCTTCCCGCCTCCTGCAGGCCCCTGGAGGGAAGGGGGGAATGGACTCCCCAGCAGGAAACAGCAGGTGTGAACCACTGAGGCCCAGGACAGACTTTCCTTCTAGTCAGGGCCTGAGTACAGGTGACCAGCCCTTAGAGGAAAGGGGGCGCAGTAGAGACTGCTTTCTATATGTTGATCTCACCTACTCTGTCCTGCAGCTGTGATGTGTCCTGTCACCAGGGCACTGCTGGCTTCTTCTGCCCCAGCACCTCTCCTTGCCAAAATGGGGGTATCTTCCAGGCCCTCCAGGACTCCTGCAGCTGCCCACCTGGCTGGATGGTAGGAAGGGTGGGGCCCGTGAGTATAGGGTGGGAGTCTGGGGACAATCTGGAGACAGGGCTTCAGAGAGGGTGGGCTCTGGGGACCCTGGAGAGATTTATGGCAATGAGGGTATCAAGGGGGTCCTGTGGCTATAGGGAGGCATCTGGGTACCTGGTGCTCTGTTGACCTCTTGCCCCCATAGGGCATCATCTGCTCCCTGCCCTGCCCAGAGGGCTTTCATGGACCCAACTGCTCCCAGGAATGTCTGTGCCACAATGGTGGCCTCTGCGACCGATTTACTGGACAGTGCCGCTGCGCTCCAGGCTATACTGGGGATCGGTGAGTGGCGGAGACATGCGTCGAAGGAGGGTGGGGAGTGGGGGTAGGACCAGGAGGAGGTGGGGCGCAGCCAGATTCACTCAGCGGTGCTTAGGTGCCATGAGGAGTGTCCAGTGGGCCACTTTGGGCAAGACTGTGCTGAGATGTGCGACTGCGCCCCGGGCGCCCGCTGCTTCCCCGCCAACGGTGCGTGTCTGTGCGAACACGGCTTCACTGGAGACCGCTGTGCTGAGCGCCTCTGTCCCGACGGCCTCTTCGGCCTTAGTTGTCAGTCAGCCTGCACCTGCGACCCGGAGCACAGTCTCAGGTGGGCCAAGGGCCAGGAAACCAGAGGGAGAGGTCTTTGAGGATGAAGGGGCCAGAATGCCGAGAAGCGGGGGGCATAGCTAAGGGGCGCACAGATGTCACAGAAGGGAAAAGGAGGGACTTTGGGGGTCAGGGAGCGGCCTGGGTACCCTTATCTGCCTCAGCCCTCCCTGGAGACACACCCAAGACGTCTCCCTTACTCTGATGACCGTGCCACGTCCCCGCCCCCGCTCACAGCTGCCACCCGATGCACGGGGAGTGCTCTTGCCGGCCGGGCTGGGCTGGCCTCCACTGCAACGAAAGCTGCCCACAGGACACTCACGGGCCCGGCTGCCAGGAACACTGTCTCTGCTTGCACGGCGGCGTCTGCCTGGCCGACAGCGGCCTCTGCCGGTGCGCTCCCGGCTACACGGTGAGGCGCGCCCAGGGGCCGGGAAGTGGGGACGAGGCCCGGAGCCCGCGCTTCGCGCTCACCAGCCCGCCCATCGGTTTTCAGGGACCTCACTGCGCTAGCCTCTGCCCTCCCGACACTTACGGGATCAACTGCTCCGCACGCTGCTCGTGTGAAAATGCCATCGCCTGTTCACCCATCGACGGCTCCTGCATCTGCAAGGAAGGTAAAGGGATGCAGGGAAGGTAAAGGGAGGGGAGGTTCGAGGGGCGGAGTCGGCCAAGCTCCAGAGAGAGGCTTCAGGATAAGGGCGGAGCTCACTAGGCAGCAGCTGGACTGTGGGAAAGTATCTAGGCTATTTCCTTCCTGGAACATCCACTTTGCTTTCTTCACTCACAAACATCATACTTGTCTTTAAAGGCACAGGTCAGAATGCTTTTCACTGGCAAATATTAACCCTCTCACTTATACAGAAACACACAATGGCAACACCAGGAAGAGCCTCCCTGGTCTACCAGGGGTGACCTCTGGGCTGAATTCTAATACAGATGTTTGCTAGCTATTGAATTTCACAGGCATCAAACCCCCAGTCCCTACTGCTCCCTATTGTCTTCCACATGTTTGGGATAACTCATTTAGTTGCCTGATGGAGCCTCTGAAAGCATGTGGGTTATTGCTCACCTCTTTCTTTTTACAGAAGGGACAACCCAGACCTCAGGTGAGGTGGTGCATCACTGAAATCTTTTAGCCTTCTCTTCAACATCTAATAGTTCCTATATTTGTCTCTTGTATGGTGTCATGAGCATCCTCCGTCCCAACCTCCAACTCATAGCACAGCCAGCTCCCAGGACGTCCTTGCTCTGGGGAGGGGATCTGGGTCCCTACACCCATCTAATAGGCTTCTCTCCAGGTTGGCAGCGTGGTAACTGCTCTGTGCCCTGCCCGCCTGGATCCTGGGGCTTCAATTGCAATGCCAGCTGCCAGTGTGCCCACGAGGGAGTCTGTAGTCCCCAAACTGGCTCCTGTACCTGCACCCCTGGGTGGCACGGGGTCTACTGCCAGCTGCCCTGCCCAGTGAGTGCTCACAGCCTGCCTGCCTTGGGTAGGGGAGGGCAATGGTACCTCCAGCTGACTAGTCTACCCTCTCTTCTATTCTGTCTTCTAGAAGGGGCAGTTTGGCAAACATTGTGCCAGCCACTGTGACTGTGAACATTCTGATGGCTGTGACCCTGTCCATGGATACTGCCAATGTCAGCCTGGCTGGATGGGTGAGTATTCTAGGTGACCAGGAGTCATGTCTTCTGCAGAGTTGGGGGATGTATCCTATAGCAAATGTGTCCAGAAGAGGGGACACGGAACAGGAGGGGACCCAGGCCAGTCTCAACCTACCACTCTCTCTCACAGGTAACCACTGTCACCTGCCCTGCCCTGAGGGCTTCTGGGGAGCCAATTGCAGCAATAGCTGCACCTGCAAGAATGGGGGCACCTGTGTCCCTGAAAGTGGCAGCTGTGTGTGTGCACCTGGATTCCGAGGCCCCTCCTGCCAGAGATGTGAGTCTCCCCGCCACCCTCTCCTGACCACAGCAGGGTACAATGCAGTGCCAAATAACAGAAGTCCCCATTCTGTCCTTCTTGATCTCTTCCTCTGACTCCAATCATCAGGACAGTTGGGACAGCAGGAAGGAGGGAGGGAGATAGTGGGGTCAAAGGTTGATTGAGGGTTGATCCCTGCCCTCAATCACCATGCACCCCGTTTCTCAGCCTGCCCGCCTGGCCGCTATGGCAAACGCTGCGTACCCTGCAAGTGTAATAACCACTCCTCCTGCCACCCCTCGGATGGGACCTGCTACTGCCTGGCCGGCTGGACAGGCCCTGACTGCTCCCAACGTATGTTGTAGCTTGTGTGTCTGAGTGTGTGTGTGTGCATGCTGAGCGAGTGGATGGGTGATCTGTTTCCTTGCTTCTGGGAAGAGGAATATCTTTTTCTAAGCCTCTGGAACCACCCTGATTCAGTTATTTATATAAATAATATAAGCAAATATTTACTGGGCATCACCTACATGGTGGGTACTGGTTCTAGGCACTGAGGATGCATCAAAACAGACTAAGAGAAAAAATGTCCTGCCCTTTGGCATAAGCAGCCTGGGAAGAGCAATATTCTTATGGGAGCAGGGAAAATCCTAAGCTCAATTTTGGGCATGCTTCTTTTTTTTTTCCTCTTTTTTTTTTGTACCAGGGATTGAATTCAGGGGTGTTTTACCACTGAGCTACATCTCCAACCCTTTTTAATCTTTTATTTTGAGACAAGGTCTTGCTGAGTTGCTTAGGGCCTTGCTAAGTTGCTGAAGCTAGCTTCAAACTTGTGATCCTCCTGCCTCAGCCTCATCCCAGCAATTTGGGAAGCTGAGGCAGGAGGATCACAAGTTCAAGGTCAGCCTCAGCAATTTAGTGAGACACTGTCTCAAAATAAAAAAAAATGGCTGGGGTTTGTAGTTCAGTGGTAGAGCGCCCTGTGTTCAATCCCCAGTACCAAAAAAAAAAAAAAAAAGAAAGAAAGAAAAAGAAAAAGAAAGAAAGAATAACCCCCAAACAACAAAAACCACCATGCCCAGAGCTAAGCAACCCAGCAAGCCTGGCACTGGGTACCTTATTTTGAAATGGCTATTAGATAGCCAAGTACAGATGTTGGGTAGGTGAATGGGCACGGGGGTCTGGAGTTCACTGGAGAGATGGGACTGGAGACAAACATCTGTGAGTCATTGGTGTGTACCATTCAGAGCCTTAGTGTCCCCTTGGAGACCAAGGCTGAGCTAAAGACTTCAGTAATGCTGGGGGCTGAGACTACATCCAGGAGTGGATGACCCCATCCCACTAAATCCCCCTTGTCTCCTGCAGCATGCCCCCCAGGCCACTGGGGAACCAACTGTGCACAGGCCTGCCAGTGTCACCATGGTGGGACTTGCCACCCCCAGGATGGGAGCTGCATCTGTGCCCCAGGCTGGACTGGACTCCATTGCTTGGAAGGTACCAATACAGGGGAACTCTGTATCCATGCTTAGCACTTAGCCCTCGCCAAAGAGGAAGCCACAGCTTCCTGGCCCCTGTGATCCCTGTTTGCTCTGGCTCTCTCCCCAGGCTGTCCCCCAGGGATGTTTGGTGCCAACTGCTCCCAGCCATGCCAGTGTGGTCCAGGGGAGAGGTGCCACCCAGAGAGTGGGGCCTGTATATGTCCCCCGGGGCACAGTGGTGCCCCCTGCAGGATTGGTGAGTTCTTAGCCCCCCATATCCTCACTGTCCCCAGGGATCTAGGACCCAGAGCCCGGGCCCCTGCCTTCCTATTGGGCACCTCTCCCATGCTTGCACCCAAGCTCACCTGCAGAGCCAAGATGCCATTCCAAGTGCTCCCCCTTGTCACACAGGAAGCCAGGAGCCCTTCACCATGATGCCTAGCTCTCCAGTGGCCTATAACTCACTAGGCGCAGTGATTGGCATTGCAGTGCTGGGGTCCCTTGTAGTGGCCCTGGTAGCACTGTTCATTGGCTACCGCCATTGGCAAAAGGGCAAGGAGCATCAGCATCTGGCGGTGGCCTACAGCACTGGACGGCTGGATGGCTCTGAGTATGTCATGCCAGGTGAGCTGGCATAGGACCACCAATGAGTGGTGGGCAGCGTAGGTGTTGGGTATGACTCCATGGGAAGAGGGCAAGTGGGGAGGAGGAAGGACAGAAGATGGGGAGGCTGAGTTCCTGATCTCCTGGATAGAATAACTCTCAGGCCCCTGGCCCATCTCTGAGCTCCCCTGCACCTGTGTCTGTCCTGCAGATGTCCCTCCAAGCTACAGTCACTACTACTCCAACCCCAGCTACCACACCCTGTCACAGTGCTCCCCGAAGCCCCCGCCCCCTAACAAGGTCAGTGCTGAGGGAGGGGATCCACCACAGAGGGCTGGCTGCAGATCTGGTTCTCTGGAAAGCCCCATCCTTGCATGTGCTCTCCCTGTGGCACCATCTCCCTCAGGTCCCAGGCAGTCAGCTCTTTGCTAGCCTCCAGGCACACGAGCGGCCAGGTGGAGCCCATGGGCATGACAACCACACCACACTGCCTGCTGACTGGAAGCATCGTCCTCTGGACAGGGGTAGGTTCCTGGAGGCCAAAGCCTTGAGAGAGGCTGCACCAGCCAGCTGCTCCATCTGAGTATGTGTGGGGAAGGAGGCTCAGGCCCGGTTCTTCAGGAGCCTGGAGCTGGGGAGCAGACTGGAGTCTGATTGCCAATTCTCCCTCTTCTCAGGTGGCAGTCGCTTGGATCGAAATTACAGCTACAGCCGCAGTAATGGCACAGGCCCATTCTATAATAAAGGTCTGGGCAAAGGGGCAGAGAGGGAGGGGCTGAACTGGGTAGAGGCTCAAGTGATTCCATCCAGCCTGACTTCTTTCCTCCATCTTAGGGCCCATCTCTGAAGAGCAGCTGGGGGCCAGTATGGCTTCTCTGAGCAGTGAGAACCCCTATGCCACCATCCGGGATCTGCCCAGCCTGCCAGGGGACCCCCGGGAGAGCAGCTATGTGGAGATGAAAGGCCCTCCCTCAGGATCTCCCCCCAGGCAGCCTCTCCAATCCCAGGACAGCCAGAGGCGGCGGCACCCCCAGCCACAAAGAGACAGTGGCACCTATGAACAGCCCAGCCCCCTGACCCATGGTGAGCCCTCCTCCACTGGTCCAGGGGCTAGGAGAGAACTGGCACCAGGGAGGTGGGGGGTAGTGGGAGAAGGGACAGGGAGAAGCCATGAGGAGATAACATGACAGGGCTGTGCAAGAGTAAGATATTTGGCATCAGACTTGGGCTCAAACCGGGACGATGCTGGGGAAGGCACACTGCCACTTAGAGCCCGTCCCTCATCTGTGCTCTACCTACCTGGGAGGCAGAGGGTGCGAAACGGTGGTTGTGTAGCACCTGAGAGGGCGCGCTGGCACCCAGGAAAGTGGAGGACAAGTCAGGTGACAGAGCATGCTCGTGTCCTGGGAGGTGGGCAGGCTGAGGTGGCCTCCCCACTGGGACCTGGGGGGTTGTACAGCCAGGGGATGGTAGGTGGGCCTATGTCCAGGCGCCATCCATCCACTTCTCCATGGGCACAGGAAGCTGGAGGTGGGAGGACAGAAGTCAGAGGTCAAGAAGCCATCTCCCTCTCATCCTGTTCCCTTGTCTCCAGATCGAGACTCGATGGGCTCCCAGCCCCCACTTCCTCCAGGCCTGCCCCCTGGCCACTATGACTCACCCAAGAACAGCCACATCCCTGGACACTATGACTTGCCTCCAGTACGACACCCCCCATCACCCCCACTTTGGCGCCAGGATCGTTGAGAAGCCAAGATGGTATGGCAGAGGCCAGCACGCCTGACCCTTGCTGCCCAAGGCTGGGACAGCCATGTGTACCCTGCCAGGAGCAGGGACTGGACTGGCAGGCCATGACAGTGAACACTTAATGAAGGAACTGATGGGGAGACGGGAGCCTCACTCCCAGGTTCCATCAGGGGAGATGCTCTTTGGCAGGATGCCTGGTTCCCTTTCCCCAACCTGCTGCTCCCCAAGGCCTCCAGGGCCCTGTGTATATAAACTGGTGGGTTGAATGTCGTTGGATAACTCTGATTTCAGATTGAGTTGAAAACACAGGCATTGAATATCATTTCTGTGCACACCTGGGCTGGGCTGTGTATGTTGGGGGGCGGTTTCAAAGGGTACCACTCCTACTCACAGGTCCTGCCCTCTGGCACTTACCAGTTGGCCAGCAGGCAGCCAAGCCCAAATAGCTCTAACAGTAGCCTTACTGCTGGCTTCCTGGCATTCACTTAGTACTTCCCCCATCCTGCTGCTGAAATACCAGCAGATGGGGTCTCTCCTTGCCCGCAAGTCTTCATGTCTTCCTGGGTGCCCCTCTGCTTTTGGGTCAAAATCAGAGCTTTGGAAGGCCTCAAAGGTCCTGCTGCCTGGCCTGTCTGTCACTTCAGCCTCACGTAGAACTGTGCCCACTGCTGTCACTCTTCTCCAGTTATACTGGCCTTTAGGCCCTGCTGTCCGCCTTCCCTCATCCTACCCCAAGGGCTGGCACATCTGCAATGCTTTTCTTCCCCTAGCCACCTCTTGGCTCCTACTCACCCTTCACACTCCACCTCCACCCAGCCCTGATATCTCTTCTTTACAGCATTAATGGCAACTGTCTTCGTTCTCCAGGTACCAGCAGAAGGCTTCCAGGGTGCCAAGCACCCGGTTCTTTCTTTTTTTTTTTTTTTGGTACTGGAGATTGAACTCAGGGGCACTCGACCACTGAGCCACATCCCCAGCCCTATTTTGTTTTATGTAGAGACAGGGTCTCACTGAATTGCTTAGTGCCTCGCCGTTGCTGAGGCTGGCTTTGAACTTGAGATTCTCCTGTCTCAGCCTCCCTAAGTGCTGGAATTACAGGCTTGTGCCACCGTGCCTGGCTCCAGTTATTTCTTAATGTGTTATTTCCTCATGTGATTATTGGATTAATTTCTGCCTTCCTCACTAGACTGTAAGCTCCCTGAAGAGAAGATTCCTGTTTATGATCAATATTGGGTCCCCTTAGCACATAACAAGCACTCAATAAATGTTCCCCTTTTGACTGAGTGGCTGAGTGAATTAAAGTACCAGTGGCACTTTGGAAAGTACTAAGACAGATGGTAAATTGTGTGTTCTGTGAGTTAATAGACAGTTTAGGTCCCAGTCTTCTCCAAAAGGTGAACTTCTACAAGGGCTGGACTGGGGTGGGGAACAGAGGAAGGTGATAGGAAAGTATATACTTAAAGGGGGCCCAGCAAGTGATGATTTGAATTCTCCATTCCAAGGATGTGATCATCTCATCGACATATTAGCTGACTGAGTCCCCAGAGCTCCAGGAGGCTAAATAGATAGGTTGGAGTAGAGAAAACCAAACACACACCCACTGGGCAGGGTCTCTGGGTCTTTTCTGCCAGGTGTTCGTTCCTTACAGGATAGGTAAGCGGACCCTGGAAAGTGGACTTGCTCCCACCGTGGACTCTCCCTTCTTGAGTGTCCTCCCACTGCCATGATCTCTATTATGCCCGTCTAGTTCCCGCTCTCCAGGGCTCAATTCCCCGGGTGACTTTGGCTTGCAGGGCGCCCGCCCTATCCCGGCCTCCTCCGCTCTGGTTCGGTTTAGGATCCACCGGTCTCTCTGCCCCTCTCCCTTCGCAGATATACCTCCAAGCCAGGTCCTCTAGGGTTCACCGGCGTCTGTGATTGCACATCACGCGGGTCCCGCACTTCCCTTTCTGCTCTAGCCCCGCCCCTCCGGTCAGATCCAGCGGGCTCCGCCCACCCGACTTTCCCCACCTCCTCTTCTGACTTGCGGCGCCCCCTGCCGGACACACGTGTGCTCTGCATTGCCCCTGCCGCTGGCCCGCCCGCCGCGTGCGGTTGTCTTGGAGAGGGACGCCAAGGCTCCGCTTCAACAGACGGGTGGACGCTGAACAGACCTCTGACTCAGTCATCCCCAGAGTGAGCCCCAGAGTCCTGTGTTGTTTTCCCGTCCGGACGAGGATCCCAGGGGCACCGGCATGTCTAGCGAGCCAAGCGCGCCGGGAGGCTCACCCAGGACCCCTCGTCCTGGGACCCAGAAGTCGTCCGGATCAGTGACCAAGAAGGGGGAGCGCTCGGTCAAGGAGAAACCGCCGACTGTCCTGCCGCCAGTGGGCGAGGAGGAACCCAAAAACCCTGGTACGCTGGCGGCGGGGTTGGCGGCTCTGCTCTTTTCACCCGCCACTCATTTCTGGGTTAGCCACGCTGAGTTCTTGAGTCTCAGCTTGGTAGACATCAGTTGAACTTGATCTTAAAGATCCCCACTCTAGTTTGGGATGCTGACAAGTACAATAAAATGGTATAAGCCCGGTGCGGTGGCACACTCCTGTAATTGCAGCGACTCCGGAGGGAGGGGGCAGGGGCTGGAGGATTGCAAGTTCAAGGCCAGCCTCAAACAACTTAAGAGTTGTTTTGTTGTTAAAACAAACAAAAAGCCGGGGATGTAGCTCAGTGGTAGAGAGCCACTGGGTTCAATCCCTAGTTAACCTCGACCCTCCCCCCCCAAAAAAAATCAAATTAGAATCATATAATCATGACTCTTTCTGTTGCAAGTGCTAGAACCCCAACCCGAACTAATTAAGCACAAAAGGGAATTTGTTGGAAGGCTTCTTGATACAATTTGACAGCTTTGCTGTCATAGAGGTACTCGCTATCCCCTGGGATGGAGGTAAAACAACTTGGGAAAGGCTTTGAGTGTCTAACCTTGCCAGTTGCCATCTCCTTGTCAGAGCTGGTTGTGGGGTTGCAGGTGAGTATGAGAACTGGAGAAGGACCATCTTCCAGAAAGGAACGCATGGCAGCTGTCAGGAGAATAGAGCAGAAGGAGGAAGAGCATAGTTTCAGAGAGGTGGGTTATAAGACAACCCAGTCCAGAAAGAGTAGTAGTTGGGGTAGACAGTAATGGTGGAGAGGAGGTGGAAATAATAATTTGGCAAAGGACTGGATAGGGTGGGGAGTTAGGAACGCAGCAACAATCAGTCTCAGATTTCTGGGGTGGAAGCTGGGTAAGCAGAGGTGCCAGTCATGGAGAAGGGAAAGTTGGAAGGAGGGACATGCAGAGGAGGGCCTCCAAGGGGTGAAATCAGCTAGGCAGCTGGACACTGCAGTGCTGAAGAAAGTGAAGAGAGTCCAGGCCAGGCACGGTGGCTCGTACCTGTAATCCCAGCACTTTGGGAGGCTGAGACAGGAGAATCCGAGTTCAAAGCCAGCCTCAGCAACTGTGAGGCACTAAGCAACTCGGTGAGACCCTGTCTCTACATAAAACATAAAATAGGCCTGGGGATGTGGCTCAGTGGTCGAGTGCCCCTGAGTTCAATCCCTGGTACCAAAAAAAAAAAAATAGGGCTGGGGATGTGGCTCAGTTTTTGAGTTCCCCTGAATTCAATCCCCGGACCCCCACCAAAAAAGAGTAAGTTCAGAGCTGGGCGTGGTGGCTCACGCTTGTAATCCCAGCATTTAGGGAGGCTGAGACAGGAGAATCCGAGTTCAAAGCCAGCCTCAGCAATGGCGAGGCACTAAGCAACTCAGTGAGACCCTGTCTCTACATAAAACACAAAATAGGGCTGGGGATGTGGCTCAGTGGTCGAGTGCCCGAGTTCAATCTCCAGTACCAAAAAAAAAAAAAAAAAAAAAAGAGTAAGTTCAGGGTGGAGGAGCTACTTTGGGATCTGCTAATATTTTGGCATGTTTAAGCTGTGGGAAGTGAGAGATACCCTAGAGAATCAGGAGGGAGTGTAATTAGATTAGAGGACTCAGGACACAGCCATAGAGGTGGTGCAAAAGGAGGAGCTGGTGTGGGATCCTGAACAGCTTTGACCCAGAGGAATGATGGCATGGGGACCTTTGGTAGAGCAACAAGCAAGTCATGGTCATTTTAGCAGGCACTATGGTGTGCTCTGGCAAGGACAGATGTGGGGCTCAAATGGGGTAGGGAACAATGGCTGGTGTAGGGAGATATATAGGTTTAGAGAAAATCCTACCCCATAACTTCTATTTTTCTTTTTCTTTCTTTCTTTTTTCTTTTTTTGATACTGGGGATTGAACTCAGGGGCACTCAACCACTGAGCCACATCCCCAGCCCTATTTTGTGTTTTATGTAGAGACAGGGTCTCACTGAGTTGCTTAGCGCCTCGTCATTGCTGAGGCTGGCTTTGAACTCGGTTTCTCCTGTCTCAGCCTCCCTAAGTGCTGGGATTACAGGTGTGCGCCGCCGCACCTGGCTGCTTCCATTTTTCAAGAAACTATGAGGCAAAGTCCTTAGTGAGCATGAAGAGGGGGTGTGGGATGAGAGGAGCTATCATCACTGTCTAGTAGGGAAAAATTGGCTAAAGTGCATAAAGCAAAGAACATTTATACCACTATTCTTTTTCCCCCCTTTGGTGGAGGGTGCTAGGGATTAAATCTAAGGCTTTGTCACATGCTAGGCAAGCAAGCTCTCTTCTACCGCAGTACATCCCCAGCCCTGGTGCATGAAATCCTATGGGAGAGCCTATGCAATCAGAATCTCTGGGGATGGGACCCAGGAAGCTGTTTTAACAAGTTCTCCACCCAGTGGTTTGTAAAAAATATTAGTTTGAAGATCTCTGTTCTTGAGAAGCATGTGTGAATGAAGCAAGGGGGCGCCCCCAGCACAGGGTTCAGCCTGGGAAGGAAGAGAGGACTGCAGGAGTAGGCTGTCCACCTCCCTATGCCTTCTTATGCATTTGGTCCACTGGGGTGACATTTCCTGTGCCTAGGGAAACTGTGTCTCTCTCACCCCTTCCCCACTGAACCCAGGACCCTCAAACCTCTCTGTGTCCTGCCAATCCCTCTACTCCCCAGGGGCAGGCTACCTACTGCTTAGCTATAGGAGTCCTTCCAGGGCACTTTCCACACCCTTTTGTCCCCGTTCTGGGAGCTCTTGCTTTCCCACTGCTTCAACTGTTTTCAGCATTGGTCTTTACAACAGGGCTTATGTTTTTTAAACAGCTGTAAAGATGTGATCCCAGGCGGGGCTCTGTGGCACACCTCTAATCCCAGCTACTAGTCAGGCTGAAACAGAAGGATGGCAAGTTCGAGGTCAGCCTCTACTCCCTTCAGCTCCTCCTCCAGTAGCACCTGCTGCTACTGACCTGGGTGGTGTTGCTGTGGGACTACGGGTTGTTGGCATGTGGCAGGGACATCTCTTCCCATCTCCAAGAACTTCTTGGAATATCCATTGGGAGAACTGAAAACAGCAGGGTTCTTTGGGGACTCAGACACCTTAGGTTTTCAGAGCCCTCAGAACAGATCTGGTGGACATATCTGAATTAATATAACCCAGGAATGTATGAATATTTCTAAAGCCTTTCGAATAGCACCCAACACTAGGAAGGGCTATATAGTGTTTGTTAAACAAGTATGAGGCACTGCTAGGCTTCCTTGTACATGTAAGGGAGGGAGCCGGAGGGGACAGGATTTCACATAAGGCCTGAACTTATTTCTGAGTGTCCTAAGCAGTCCCTGCAGGGAAGGGAGAGAAGGATGTAGCCTGGGCTGCGGACACCCTGTGGAAGGTAGCACATCACTCTCCCAGGGAAACGCCTTGACCCAGGGAGTGAGTGGAAGAAACCAGCACATAAAAGGCGTCCCAGGCCTGGCGCGATGGCACACGCCTGTAATCCCAGCAGCTCATGAGGCCGAGGCAGGAGGATCGCAAGTTGAAAGCCAGCCTCTGCAACTTAGGGAAACCCTGCCTTTAAATAAAATGTAAAAAGAGCTGGGGATTTAGCTTAGTGGTTAAGTGCCCCTGGGTCCAATTCCTGATACAAAAACCAAACCAAACAAAAAACATGGCCTTAGAGGGGCACCTCCCGGAGGCCCGAGGGCATGGAAACTCGGACTGCAGGGCGGGTCCCTGGAGGAGTCAAGGCTCTCTGCTGCCCTCTGGCGGTGCGGTGGCACTAAAGCCTGTGGGCGGGGCGCTCTCACCCTCCCGCAGAAGAGTACCAGTGTACCGGGGTCCTTGAGACCGACTTCGCCGAGCTCTGCACGAGACTGGGCTATACAGACTTCCCCAAAGTTGTCACCCGGCCCCGCCCCCACCCTACCTTCATGGCCTCAGCCTCTATGTCAGAGAAACCCGCTCTAGGTGAGTGACTGTGGAGCCCTGTGGTGCATGACGGGGCTATCATCCATCCGAAGCCTCCCCTTGTACCGCGGGCTGAAAGGCGCGGACACGGGTGGTATGTGTGTGCACGCGAAGGGCAGGGATTCGGGCGCGCGGTGGGGAGATAGCTGGGTGTCTCCCATCTTCCAAGTCCCAGCAGGGACTGGCCTGGCCGGAGAAACTGCGCCCCGGGTCAGTGGAGGTTCTCCCAGCCTCCGGGCATTGGTTCTGTCCCCCTCCCTCCTCACCCCTGCCTTCTAGACGACCAGCGACTGTCGGCCTCCTGCAGCCTCAACAGCGTGGAGAGCAAATACGTGTTCTTCCGGCCCACTATCCAGGTGGAGCTGGAGCAGGACGACAACAAGGCGTCGGTGAAGGAAATCTACATCCGCGGTGAGCCCCGGTCCCCCTGCTCCCTACCGCTCCCTCCCCTCCCAGGCCCGAGGCACCTTCCTCCTCTCCCTTCGCAGGTTGGAGGGTTGAGGATCGGATTCTGGGCATCTTCTCCAAATGTCTGCCTTCCCTCAGCCAGCTGCAGGCCATCAAGTGAGTGCACTGGGGGCACGAGGGGCCGGCCCTGTGGGGACTGGGGCTCCTGGTGGCTTGGAAGAGAGAGCAGAAGGGGTGCTGAAGTCTCCTGAGACTGTAGGAAATTGGGAGGGGGACTTCTAAGAGGAAGTGCGTGACTGGGAGGACTGTCAGGGGTTTCAGTAGGTGACCTCCAGCTGTTTCTGTGCTTCCTGCCCGCTCCAGCTTTTGGAAGGTGGGGCTGACCGACAATACCCTGATCACCTTCATCTCCCTCCTGCCTCTCTGTTCATCCACGCTCAGGTCAGCACAGGGGAGAGGCCGTCAATCCTGGGAGTCTGGGTGGGCCATGGAGGGGGGCAGTTTGGGTACAGAAGAGGCAAGTCCCTGCTCTCCTAGGCCTGGTTGGCATCCCAGTGAAAACAGGGCTCTCTGTCAGTGTGTGCTGGATCATGAACCTCCCAATGGGCAAGAAGCAGTCCTGGTTTCAGCCCACACCAGTATCCAAACAGCCCAAACTCTGGGCCTCATCCCCTTTCTGCCAGTCCTGCTACCATCGATTCTACCCTTCCAAGTCATCTCCCTTGTTCCCTAGCCCAGTATGGGGGGTGGTATCACACAGTGTTTATCCTGAAGAAATTTGAAGCCAGGGAGGGAGAGAGTAGGATTAAGAATAAATACCGCAGGGCTGTGTAGGGACTGTAGAGGTGGAGGAATGGTTGGGAGTGGCAGGAAGGAGTCCACCCTACCTCAGGAGTGGGGGTGGGGCGGGGCAGGAAGGTGTGGAAGGCTGCCTGGGGGGGTGATACTTAGCTGAGCAGCCCTGGAGGACTAGGTGCAAGCCAGGCCGGCTTTAGGAAAGGACATTCTTGCCGAGGAAGGAGCAGGAGTGAGGATGGGGTGGCATGGGGGTAGGATGTTGTGAGCTAGTGTAACTCCAGGTATGGTTTGGTGTACAGAGGAGAGATCTGACTCTGGTGCTGGCCCCTTCTGGAGGCTTCCACAGCACCCTTGATTTTTCTTGCTTCAAAGAACATTCCCCTCAGTGGTACACACAGGGGCTTGCCTGACTTCCTTTTGGGGATGGGATGGATGTTCCTGTTGAGGACAGGGACTATGTCTTCTTCTTTTATTTAAAAAAATTTTAAACATATTGTTTTAAACATTTTATAATTTTATAATTTTAAACATTTGTTGCAGATGGACACAATACCTTTATTTTATTTATTTGTTTTTATGTGGTGCTGAGGATCAAACCTAGTGCCTCACTCGTGCTAGGCAAGTGCTCTACCACTGAGCCACAACCCCAGCCTCTGAACTGTGTCTTCTTTAGTGGGGTTCCCAGCAGTCTTTGTGTAGTACATCATGAAACACACATTTCAGCCAGAGTGGGGATGTGGCTCAGTGGTTAAGTGTCCCTGAGCCCGATTCCTGGTATGAGAGAGAGAGAGAAAGAGAGAGAGAGAAACATACATTTCATTCCATCATGGGAACTAGAAACACTTTAGCTAGCAAAGAAAGAACCATAGGAATTCATTATGCAAGGATCATTCATACCAGCACAAAAATAATTAAAAATAAATTCAGTTTATGTGCAAAGACAAGGGAGCCTACAAGACTTAGAAAAAATTACAGATCATGGCTAGGCATGGTGGTGCATGCCTACAATTCCAATGAATCAAGAGGCCACAACTTGTTGACTACAAGTTAGGGAGACTGTCTCAAAAAAAAATTTTTTTTAAAGGGCCAGGGATGTAGCTCGGTGGTAGAGCATTCCTGGGTTCAATCTCCAGTACTAAGGGAGAAAAAATTACAGATCCTGGAAGAAAATGCTTAAGTAGAGAAATTTCTAAGCATTGATTCAATTTTTTGTTGTGACTTAGGAAAAAGATTTCTGTTTTCTGAAAAGCTATTACCCTGTGTCGGGGTCATGTAGTAATTTATTTATTGCTATGTAACAAAGTAACCCCCAAATTTAGTGGCTTAAAATGATAAAATTATCTTAACAATTTCTGTGAGATCATCATTAGCTGGGTGCTTCTGGCTCAGGGTCTGTCTTGAGGCAGCAGTGAAGCTATTGACTGGGTGTGGTCATTTCAAGGTGAGATGGGCAGAGAATCTGCTTTCAAGCTCATTTGTGCGACTGAGTTCAGTGGGCCCCTCCAGAGGCTGGCTAAGTGTCCTCATGAGAAAACAGTTGGTCAGAGTGTCAGAGAGCACTCAAGATGGAAGCCACAATCTTTGTCACCTAAACTCAGAAGTGACATACCATTACTTCTGTCATATTCTGTGCACTATAAGGGATTCACTGAGTCTAGTCATACTAAAGCGGAGAGTTTTACACAGGGCCTTGATACCAGGAAATGAGGATTTTGGAAGGCCATCTTAGAGAACACCTTACCACAAGTCAACTTTGGGGAGTGACCTTTTCACAAGGCCACATTCCTGGGTTTTTAGTCTGGAGGAACGATCACATATATTTTCTAAATAGGAGGGCTATCCTTTGGCTCTGTTGCCTAATTGCTCTCCAAAGACCCAAACTTCCTCTACATCCCCCTTCCTTACCTGGCCTCAATGGTACCTACTGGTTCTTAGATCTCTCCCACCCTCAGGAAAGTGTCTCTGGAGGGGAATCCACTGCCAAAGCAGTCATATCACAAGCTCATGGCGCCGGAAAGCACGTGAGGTTCCTTACCCCATCCGCGCCCCCTACTTCTTGTCCCTCTTTCCAAGCCATCTTTAGCCACCTTTCCTTCCAGCATCTCCCCAGGAGTCCCCAATTCCTGCTCCTTTGCCTTCAGACTAGACGCCCTGCCATATTTCCCCAGAGCGCCCTGTTGGTACCTCGTGTTTCCAGCGACCCTCTTTCTTCTTCCCTCTGTTCCAGGATCGCTCACCTGTCTCTGAGGAACAACAATATTGACGACTACGGGGCGCAGCTCCTGGGCCAGGCGCTGTCCACGCTGCACAGCTGCAACCGGACCCTCGTCTCGCTGAACCTGGGCTTCAACCACATTGGGGACAAGGGCGCGAGCTACATCGCAGATGTGCGTACTCGGCGGCGCAGGGCCTGCTCCGAGCGGGGCTGCACCGCACGCTCACGCGCCCTCGCGCCTTCGCAGGGGCTCCGACTGAACCGCTCCTTGCTCTGGCTCTCCCTGGCTCACAACCGCATCCAGGACCAGGGCGCTCTAAAGCTGGCCGAGGTGGGTTTTTCGGTGGGTTGGGGCCGAGGAGGCGGACCCAACTCTCCCGGGAGGCCAGCGTCTGATGGTGCCGGCCTCTTCCAGGTCCTGCACCCCTTCGAGCTGACACACACGGAGGTGGTGGAGCGCCGGCGCCTCCTGCTGGAGAAAGGGACGCAGGAGCGGTCGCGGTCGGTGAGGAGCCACCCTGCCGCAGAACCATCTGAGAGCCCACTTCCCATCTGGGACCACCTGTAATCTCGGTCCTCTCTCCCTTTATTGTGACTGTCTCTCCGATGCACAGGTCTAGATACACAGATCTAACTAATGTCTGCCAAGCCCCTGCTTGGGGGGCTCGAACTGCAAAATTCTCTATGGGCAGTATGTATGGGTTCAGAGAAAGGATACTAGATTGACTGCGCAGGACCTGAAATCTAGCTCATGCACATAGCAGGTTGTGACCTTGGACATGTTACTTACCCTCTATGCCTGTTTTCTCATCTGTAAATGGGAATAATTATACCTACCTCCTAGGATTGAGAGGATTAAATGAGTTAATTCACGTAACACATTTAGAATAGTGCCTGGCACTTAGCTCAATAAAAGCTAGAATATATTCCCCCCTCAATATGAGAGACCTCACCTTGACCCCCAGCTCATCCTCATCCATACCTCTGTTACTTCTCACCGACAGCTCCTCAGCCCAGAGGAAAGAGCATCATAGGAATCTTCTAACATTTAGGCAGAGAGGTGGGTGGTGGGGTGCTGTCTGCCCAACTGCTACCCGGGCACAGGCTTCTCATCCATTCTTCCATCAACAGGGGGCTCTAGTGGCTTCCTCTGCCCCTTCTCATTTGTGAACATAGCCCTCCTCCTCGCGACATGGGGACTTCAAATCGGACCGTGACAAGTCTCAGATGCTGGGGATGAATGCCATGGCATTGGCGGACAAGTCAGAAAAGATGCAGGCAATGAAAGCCCCAAAGGGCCTGAGCAAGAAAAAGGAGAAGCCAGGGGTAAGTGTGCTGGGGAAGAGAAAGCCTGGGATGCTGGAATGCCAGGGCAGGGATGCCAGTGATGTACAGAGGGGTGGAAGGAGGAAGGCCTAGCGGCCGTTCAAGGTCCACCACACCTGCTGTCCATCTCCCTGGGAGGTGGGACTCTCTATTCTCTTCTCCATCCTCTATAGGAAGTGGTCAAGAAGGAGGAGAAGTCAGGGTCTGGACAGTCACCCACACAAGGAACCCCTAAGAAAGAAGACACTGCAAAGTCAAGCAAGGGGAGTAAGTGTGAGCAGCTCTTGGGCACCTTCCCTGTGCAGAGGAAGAGCACTGGGCAGGATACAGGGGCCACTTCTGGGCCTGCATGTGTCTGCCAGGAATTGGTTTTGCCTCTCTCTCCCTCTCTCTTTTTTCCTTTTTACAGCAAGATGATGTGGGAGGCCCCACTGGGCCCAGACATCATGACCCACCACCTTGCACAGCTCATTTCCTGGGGGCTATCCCTTTGAGGACCTGTCCTCAGAAAAGGAATCTACCTACCTAAGGGGCTTCCAGCTGTCTTGATTGCACCTAAACTCAAAGTTCTTATAGTTTGCCTCACTATAGTCCATTCTCTCTGGGGAGTGGATGGTATCAGAGGTCTGCTTTGTGCATCCTGGCTCCTTTTCTGGCCCAGAGGTAACCATCCCCGAGCAGAAGCAAACCAAGGGAAAAGGGACCAAGATGGGGAGCAAAGAGAAGCGCAGCATCCTTCTGGAGTCTGAGGTAAGCTGTAGGAGTAGCAGAGGTGGGTCCAGGTTTACCCAGGAGCTTCTATCCCCAGCTCCTCCTGGAATGTGTTTTGCAGCCCTGTACTGTGGTCACAGCCACTTTTTCTTCACACTTGGTCCTCTACTTTGCTTTTCCACCACACCCCAAATTTCCAGTCCCATCTGGGCCTGCTTTGGGAATAATGGAGCTCAGTGCTTTCCTGTCCCCTCCCAACTTGAGCACATCCCTCTACCTTTTTCTTTGGTCTGGCAGTCCACACTTTGGATCTGTTGTCCCAACTGAGACTGCTTCCCTAAAGGCCACCAGCTCATCATCACCACCTCCACCATTTGCTTGCACACTTGTATAAGGAACAAAGTGTGTTCTCTTTGGTCCCTCTCAGCAGCTCCCCAAGGTACTTTTTAGTCATGGCACTGCCGCACCCTGCTTCCTACATGGCTCCTTCTTCAGACCCTTTCTCCTTTGCCTCTGGATCTTCCCTTGGACCAGCCTGCTCCTTGCTTCAGAATCTTCATGGGCTGCCGACTTTAGACCTCCCGGTTCTGTCAGCTGCGTGAGGGTCTCTTGTCTCCTCCATCAGACTCGCCCAACCCTGCTATATACTTCCTATGCAGGAAAGGACCCGGTCCCCTTTTGGGATTCTTCCCTGGCACCCAAGACAAGCTTTTAGAGAAGAGGAAGTGAGACGGAGGAAGGGGTGGGTGCCTTTTAAGCCCCACTTTGGTTTCTGCTTCTGTCTTGGGTTGGCTGCTGTTTCTCACCAGGATCTTTGCAGTTTTTCATTTCATCTTCATGATGCCTCACTCCAGCCTGTTCTCATTGCTGCAGATGTTAGAAAATACTTAGTAAAACCCAAATGCCACGTGTGCTTTCATGCCTGTGGACCCTTTGCATTCGCCACATTCCTCGCCTGGAACATCTTCCCCTCTCGTCTCCATCTGAGTGTGTCCATATACCTTCACACTTCAGTTTATAAGGCACCTCTTTCAGGAGGCTGTTCCTGGCCCCCCAGAATGGTCTAAATGTCCCTCTTCTGGGTTCCCACAGCACTCCAAGCTTACCTGTGTCAGGTGCCATGCTCTACTGCATTCCCATTTCACTCTCTGGCTCCCGGCACTGCACAGCTTCTGGAGGGTATGAGCTTATTTATCTTTGTGTCCCCAGCACCAAGGACAGAGCCTGGACTCTAGCTGGCATTCAAAACATGCATGTTGAATGAATGAATGGCCTGTTGACTAGCTCCCCTCTCCTTTGCTGCAATTAGTATTCTACTTTAGCAGCTGGTTGCTGAAACTACTGAGATGATCAACCCTCTCCTGGAGCCGGTCGAGCACCGGGATGGGAAGGTTTTCATGCCTGGGAACAAGGTCCTTTTGCACCTCAACCTCCTCCGTATGTTTGCCAACCTCCCTTGCCCCCTACCATGGGGTTGGCTGCCTGGGTGCCCACCCTGGCTCTATGGGGGCACACCTGGTTCTCCCATAGCTGGGCATCATGTCTTGCATGGGCCAGGAGTGAGGGGAAGTGCTGGGTCAGGGAGGAGGCTGAAGATATTGAGAGGCAGATGGAGGGGAAGGGGTGCAAAGGTGGAGGGAATTCATACAAGGAATAAGGGGGGCTGGGCTCAGGGAAAGATGATCTTAGGCTGGTGAGTCTGAGAATGGGGAGTAGAGGAGCCTGGCTGTGGAAGGTGGTGGTGTGAGACACAGTCTGTGCCTTCTACCAGGAAACCGCATCACAGAGGTGGGGCTGGAGGCCTTCCTTGCTGCAGTGCAGTACCAGGTGCAGTTCAAGTCCAAGAACGTGTCCAAGGGCCCAGTGGGGCTGCTGTGGCTGTCCCTGGCGGTGAGTCCCTATCCTTGTCTTGTGCCGTTACTGCAGGCAGCTTCTCCCTCCTGATTCCTGATTCCAAGGAAGGTCGGCAGTCCCAATATTATTATAATTTTTTTTTTTTTCTTCAGTTGTTGATGGATCTTTATTTTATTTATTTACTATTTATATGTGGTGCTGAGGATTGAACTCAGGGCCTCACGCATGCTAGGCAGGCGCTCTACCACTGAGCTACAGCCTCAGCCCAATATTATTATAATTTTTAAAATCACAACATAACTTCTGTTCCCTCTCAACCCCACTTTGGTACTGAAGATTGAACCCAGGGGTACTTTACCACCAGTTACACCCCCAGTTCTGAGAATCGATTAGTCCCAGAGGACTATTTTTCATTCCTGTCAGCTGTCACCCTTCCTTTTCCTCTTCTAGAAAAACTGCTTTGACCCACAATGTCCCATGTATACCACGATCCAGGAGCTGATGCTGCCAAGAGATCCCATCAAGACCAAGATCAGAGAGGAGGAGGTCGTGGCTTTCCCTACCTAGCCTGCTTCTGCAGTCTTCCCTGAGGCTCTGGGCCACAGAAGCGCCTCCTCGCCTGTGTGCACTGACCTTTCCAGGGGAGATCTTGGACCAATAACAAAGCCTGTTGCTGTACTTTTATTGTTTGTAAACTTTGTTCCAGAAATACTTGGAACATTTAAACTGAGTCTGTTCATGTTACAAGGCCAGAAACTGCAAAACAGTGATGGTCTGAATTACTCTGCCGCTCTGCTAGGGATATCTCAGTCCCTCTGATATTGGGTAGCCTGGGGAGTCACTCTTCTGGCTCCTGTGGGCTGTTTTGCCCAGGCAAGCCACTCCCTCTCAACATTCCTCGGAAGAGATATGCTTTGCTAGGAGTTGCATTCAGCCTTTGGTTCCAGAGGCAGAGACTTGGGCTTGGTCACTAACATGTACAAACTGTGGAAGAGGGAGGAGTAGGAAGGTAGGGTGGAGGAATTGAGCATGGCCAGTCCCCTAGCATATTCCCTTCTGCTTTTCCTACTTGACTGGCCCAGGTGTTTGGTTTGGAAGAGGCGAGGGCTCAGCTTAAGAAAATGCAAAGTCTTGGCAAGCCACTCGGGAGAGATCACTAAGTATATCAACACCTACAGCCTTAGTAAAGGCTAAGCACTAAACACGATAGTCAGCAACTGAAACCAGAGACATTCAGATAGCATTGCGGGTTCTGGAGTGGGCTAGCATTGCCCCCGAGTGCCACCTCCACTGAGAATAAACATGTCCAGAGCACAGGACTGACTTCTGGGGAGCCCACCTTCAAACTATATGGAGCCCCCAGAGAAGGTGCCAGAGGCACCAGTCTTCCTTAGCTGAGCAGACTGCACCTGCTCCACACCCCCTCGGCCTCCACCTCCCTCACCACTTTGCCTCTACTTACCCCAAACTGCCCTGTCCTGCCTAGTGTGTGGTCTTTGCTTTCACAGGACCCCGCCTGTAAGCACCTGCAGCCCTCTTGGTCTGTTGGGTTCCACTGCTTCTGTGTACCAGCTATCTCCTGAATTCCAAATATGGAGCACATTACCACACTCAATGATGATCAATCATGCCAGCTTCTCATTACCCTTGCCCAAGTCTTCTGAAGTTTTGGGGACCTTTTTCAACCCTTATCCTTATCTCCATACTTTACTGCTAGTGATGGTTGGTCTTGGTGATGTGGAGGTTGGGGGAGCTGGCCAGGCCTGAGATGAGCTTCCTCTTTCTAGTCCTGCTGTTGAATAAAGGTGGCTCACTAGGTCCCTGGGGTCCTCTGCTCCTTTGTGTGTTAAACTGACCTGTGTTCGTTTTTAGGTACTGGGGAATGAACCCAAGGGTGCTCTACCACTGAGCTCCATCCCCAGCCCCTTATTTTTTGAGACAGGGTCTAAGTTGCCCAGGCTAGCCTTGAACTTGTGATCCTCCTGCTTCAGCCTCTTGAATTGCTGGGATTATAGGTGTGCGCCACACTGCCCAGCTGAGTTGAACATGTTTTTGCATATTTAAAAAAATTTTTAATTGTAGATGGACACAGTACCTTTATCTATTTATGTGGTGCTGAGGATCGAACCCAGTGCTCCACATGTGCTAGGCGAGTGCTCTACCACTAACCATAACCTCAGCTCCATGACTTTGCATTTTTTTGTGTGGGGCATATCACTTAGCTTGCCCAGCCCCTGTTCAGGGAGTAGGCACCTGAAGTTCTGGGAGCCAACACGGCAAGACCTGGATCTGGAGGTATGGTATCAGGGGAAAGGGGGGCTTCCTCCAGTTCTCTATCCAATCCTGACCAGTCTCACAGAGAACCTTTTAGGGTAGTAGTTCAAAGAATCACACACACAATTGAAGAATATTTAACTTTTCTTTAAAAAAAAAATCTTAACCATGAAAGGAAGAAAATAAGAGTATACATTATCTTAACAGCAAAACAGTCATTTCCATATCTATATTTTATATATTATATATATTTATATATATATATATGTATATATACACCTAGCACAGTGTGTATATTCTATTCAGTGGGACGTGGAGTGAGGACATGGGCCAATGCTGCCGTGGTCCCTGGGATGGTCCTGGATTAATTCAGGGTCTCCAGCATTCAAATCCCCAGCCGTCCTCCTGGCGTCTGTGTTCAGCTCCGTACCTGCTACATGGGTTTTCCATAGAGGGAGGCTGGGGAAGGGTGGACACAGGTAGGGGAAGAAGTTCCCCACAGCCCTGTCTCCTGACCAGGATGAGGATGAGTTGTAGGAAGCAGGGGCAGCTCAGCACCAGGCTGGAGGAGGGACTCTGGAGCTAGGTGGGGCTGGAACCGGGAGACCTTGTCCTCAGGGGACAGTGGTCTGTCTGGTTTAGCTCTGCTTTCAGGCCCTGACCCGGGAGCTGGGTTGCTGACTGAGATGCCAGTGAAGCCCCTCTCTCCTCAGCAGTCCCTCTGTAACCACTTCCAGCCCTCCAGGGACAGAAACAAAAAAGGTCAAGTTATTTACAATAGCAAAGATGCACATATAATACATACATATTTATAAGAAACCAAAGTGACAAAGAAGAGGGGGTAGGCACCCTGCTCACTGGGGGACCTGTGGAGAGGGAGGGAGAAAGTGCATTCATACAGCAGCCTCCTCTCCTCCTCTGTGAGCCCATACTCTGAGAGGGGTAGACCATCATGAGGGTGGTCTTTCAGATGCGGTCAGCATGCTCAGGAGACAAAGGCCTTGGAGGGGTGGGCTAAAGGGAGGGGCAAAGACACTGAAACTTGACTCCATTCTGAGCAGACCAAGCAACATGCAGGTCTCCCCCTGGGCCTTGGCTGTATCCATTTCCCCAACGGCCTCTTCCACAGGGAGGAGGTTTGGATGGCTACAGTCCAGGTGATGTGTCTGTGGTGCTGTCTTCTAGGGGGGCATCAGAGCCTGTGGAAGGATGGTAAGGGTGAGGAGCTGGCCAGGCCTGAAGTGACCACCTCTGTGCTTTGTCTAGAAATTCCTCAGGTTCACCCTTGTGTGCCATCCAACTGTGACAAAGCTCTCTTCTCCAGAAATTTTTGCTTCTTGTCAGGCCTGGATAGGGATATCTACCGAACTCCACGTTGTCTTGCTCAAAGCCTCTAGATCAGGCCTGTTTGTGCTTTGCTTTCTTGAGTTAGGATGTGTGTCTCTGGCCTACCTAATCTGGTTCTGAACCATCTAATAGGAACAGGTGGTGCATGTGAGACCAGGCTCTCCTGGTGCATCACCTCCACAGCATAGGAAAAAAAAGGCTTCAGTTCTCATTCTCATCTTTAAGGGAACTTCTGTGGGCTTCTCTGAAAAGATCCCTTTCTGAAACTGAGGGAATGAGTTAGTTATACTCAAGGGGAAACAGATTCCTTGGAAATCTTTCACATTACTTGGCCATTTCCTCCTAAGTTGGTGGACCCCTCCCCTCATGGCAGGTACAAAGCAGGAACTGGCTTCACTCACCATTTTCAGGGCAGGACCCTGGTTCATGGCTGTTCTGGGAGTCAGAGGCCAGGGCTTCCTTGGCTGGAGGTGAGAGGGAGCTGTCTGTCCACCTGGCTGCCTCTGTGTGAAAACTGCCCACAGGTGTGGTGCCACCAGATGACTCTCCCCCAAGGGACTTCAGTAGCTCTCTGTGGGCCAGTTCCATGTCCTGGAAGAGTTACAGGGGAAAGGTCTGCTAGAGTCCTTCTGTTCCTAAGGCCACTGGGGAAAGGGATCACACTCTGATCCATGCTGGGCCCTGGGCATAGGACTGCAACTTAAGGATGCGGCTAGGTGGGCTGAGGCCTCCAGGGATCCAAGCTCTGTGTCCCTCACCTTCAGTCTGTTGAGCTTGTGGGTGAGCTGCTCAATGGTACGGAAGATTCTGCCCACGTCCCTGAGGGCCAGGCTTGTGGGAGAGCGGCTAGAGCGTCCTTGATCTCCACTGCTTCCCTGCAGCTGGGGCTGAGGCTGTGTGTGGCCATCAGGCTGGGAGGGGCTTGTGGGTGCCCTAGAAGAGTCAGTGCTGGAGTCCAGGGGTCCTGCTGGCATGCTGACATAAAAACAGTTCCCTGTTTCCACAGCAAGAGAAAGAGATTAAGGAGGCAGACACACATATCTAAGCCACCTTCCCACTCCCTGCTTGTTCCCCATGCGGACAGGCACAATGTGGCCTCCACACTGCCTATAAAAACCCTTCTCTCTAGATGGTGATTTTGCTCAGGCTGGCCACAGGCCAAAAGAAGGAACTCAGTGATGAAATAAAGGGAGAAGGAGCAAAGCTACAGAATTTCATTTGGAAAAATGCGAGTAGCTTCTATCCCTTGAAGGGAAGGGGAAGATGTTGGGCTGGTTTTCGATTCTTTTGAAAGGGAGCAGGAAGGAATCTTTTTCATCCTGACTAATCTTAAGCTCTTTGGAGGAACTTCAATACTGCCCCTGTCCCATAACTCATTATGTGGGCACCTCAATCCATCAGAGGTCAGAGGTAGACAGGAAGGTGGTAGAGGGTCCCTGAAAGGCAACAGCAGGGTAAGTACTGAAGAACCTGGGAGCCCAGTAGCTTGTTCCCATAGTGGCATGCAGTGTGGCTGGGTTGGGGCTGCTTGGAGTGCCAGGACCCTGGGCACTGGTCAGACTTCCTGCCTTGTATTCCAAAAGTGCAGGTGCTAAGCCCATGCTCTGAAAGGGGCCTGGACAGCTCTCAATGAGTGGTTTCTGAGAGCCGGTGACTATACTTGATAATATGGGGTCCACTCCTTGTTTCTGGGCCCACATGCTGCTACCCACCCATTCCAGACAGTTGAGTGAGCATGTAGGTGCAGTGTGTGTTAAGCAAGGGCCTGAGACCCAAGGCCCAGCTCTGCCGCAGTCCCCTGTTCCAGCCCTGGCCTGGCTGTAGCTCAAGGAGAAGGTTATTACCCGTAGCCTTTGATCCGCCTTCCACTTCGGGTGGCTCAGGCTTGGACTGGCCACTCTCTGGTAGTGCAGGGGCAACCTTGCTGCCTGCCACCTCAGCTGCACCGCCACCACCACCACCACCACCACCGGGGACAGGAAAGACCAAAAGACAAGAAAAGGGAAGGGAGAGAGCAGGAGGAAAGGGAAAAAGAAGTTGGGGAGGGGGCAGAAAACAAGAAAAGGGGAAGAACAAAGTGAACATAAGATCATACATAATCATGTCCCAGGAAGTTGTGGAGAACTTTCCACCACTTCACCAAAAGAAAGAAGGAAGGTCAGTTCCCAGAAACCCAGGAGAGGCGGACCTTGGGCAGATGGAGCAGGAGGCAGAGTTGGCATAAAGGATGGATGGGAAGCCCCTGTGGGCTGCAGGCCTCACTTTGTCTTTCCTGCCAGATTCCTTAGTGCAGCCTTCTCTCTTCTGCAGCTGGCTCTATCGAGCCAGGGTGGCCCTCCCTTGACCTTACAAACCTGGCCTCAGACTCTCTGCAGCTAGCCTTTTCCAAAAGCTGTCCATGGGGTACCCTCCTACCACCTTAGTCACTTGGTCACAGCCCCTTGCTCTCCAAGGTCATCTACTCCTAGCTGCCATCTCTGTTCTTACAACCGCTATCTGGAGTGAGTGACTGGCTGCAAAAGCATCTGCCCTTGTCTTTCTGAGTTTAAGGCTCTTGGGAAGAAGAGCCATTATCTTTTCCTTAGAACCAGAAGATGAGCAAAGAACAGAAACTTATTGGTAGTTGATTTGTGCCAGGCAGTAGGAAATATCCTCATGGAGTTCAGAGATGACTGAAATTTTAGTCTAAGGTCATGCAGACATTAAGTGGCAGAGCTAGTGCTTTGGACCTAGGTTGTCCAACTCTAAAGCCTTTACATGCTATCATGTCTCCTCCCCCAGGACCCATGCCAGTTCTGATCACACAGTACCCAGGGCAATAACAAGGAAAGGAAGCAGCTGCGTGCAAGACTCACCACTTCCCCAGCAAAAGTAGCTGTCTGTCTCCTGTGGACACACTCATGTATTTTACCTTTTCTTACAACTTTGTAACTTCCTGCTGCCTCTGTGCCTGAAGCCTCTTCAAGTGGATTCCTATCCAGCTCAGGAGACTCCCAGATGCCAGAGTTTCTGGTCCTTGGGGGCAGATGTGCCAGAGAACAGAGTGTTGTGTCTTTTTGCTCTGCCTGGGCCCCTTCTGGCCCTGGGAGCTGGGTATTGTCTCTATCATCCCCAGCAGGAGCTTGTCCTAGGGAGCCTGGGTCCCAGGGATGAGAGGTGATGCTGATGACAGAAGGTGTAGGTGTCAGGTCATCTTCGGGCTCCCCAACAGCTGGAGTGTCCACAGTGTGTCCTGGCAGCAGGCTCCACAGGATCAGGCGCCGCAGGTTCTCCACTGGAGGGAAAACAGGGATGACGGTTCCCCAGGTAGAGCCACACACCATGCCAGTGGGGGAAAAGTGCAGAGGAGGTGCAGCATTGCTGCCCTCTTGCTCCAACAGGCAACCAGCGCAGCTGCAGGGTGGAGGGCTCCAGCTGACCAGTTAGTGTCTCTGCATCTACCTCTCCTCAAGCACAATCACGGAGGGCCTCTGAGCAGGTAGAAAGTGAAGTTCACATGGGCCATGCTGTTTGGGAGAACAGGGGCTGATGGCAGGGTCCTAAAGGTACTCACCATCTTCCAAGGCTGAGTCAGCTAGTCCTTCTATGAACAGAGGACCTGGGAGGGCCAGCTGGATGGGGTCCCTTTTCTCTCCATCCAGGGATGCAGGAAGGTGAGGCATGGCACCTGGCTCCTCTTCCTCTGTACTACTCTCCTGTTCAGGATCCTCTGGTGGCCTGGGCTGCTTCCCCTGGACTCTCTGCTGGAGTTCAGTGCCTGTGGATGAGAGGGTAATGTTAGGCAGAGTAAAGGAGAGGGAAAAGATGGGGAGAGCCCATAACCAGTTGTAGATCCAAAGGGATGGGCACACTGACTGATAAGTTCCACAGAACTTACTGAGCCCCTTTTATGGCTAGCCACTGTCCTAGGTTCTTGGCATACATCAGCAGACAAAACAAAGACCTCTGCCCTGGGTTGGGAACTTAAATTCTAGTGGTGGGTCACAGAATAATTAATAACATAGTTTGTCAGAAGGTGATTAAGTGCTATGGGAAAGAAGACAAAATATATCCAGTGCAGGGTTTCCATCAGCAATACGAGAGTTTAAACAGCACCGTCACAGAGCATCACCAGACTGCATGGAGGGGTGGGAGTGAGGAGGAAGAACATTCTAAGCAGAAGGGAACAGAAGAGGGGTCTGGCCAGGGAGCCAAGATTGCTCTCTAAACCCAAGCTCCTTTGATATTTCACATAAAAACTTTGAATGAAAAATCTGAGAACTGTCCACCTCAACCTGTCCCAATAATGATGCCTTAACTGTTTGAGCTCCCTCCCTTGCATCCCAATGCTTCCTGTTGTCCGCATGCAACTTGCTCTCTTGCAGCAATCCCTGGCTAAAGCACATGGGCCCTTGGACCTGACCACACTGCTCCTCTCTTCTTCTGCTACTTGTCCTGTCACCAGGGAGGAAAGGGGTCTGGGCAAGTGAGCTGGTGCACACTACCTTCAGTCTGTTGGTCTGTCTCTCTTCCTCTTGCAGACTCCTCCCCCCACCCTGTTTCTTCTCTCTTCATTTTATCAAAACCTTATACATTAGGCTCTGATGGACTCTCCCATCACCCCCACAACCCCACCCAACCCATGCTTGTGAAAAAAGTACAGAGTTGAACTCACACAAGACAATCCAGGGGCCTTACCTCCAGAGAGCTCATCGGGTTCTGGCTCACTATGGAATACTTCTGAATCATCCAGTACTACCCTAAGGGAAGAACCAGACCAAGGTGAGATAAGACCACCTTCTAGCAATTCTGGCTCTGCCTGCTGAAGTTGACATGTCATGAAATCCCACTCTGGACTCCCCAGTTAGAAGGGGTATCACAGGAGTGGAGTCTGAGAAGGGAGTTGCTGGGCTTCATGTCCTGCCTGGTCTGGACAGGCTGGTAACCTGGACAGAGGGTGGATACTGGCCCAGGTCCTCTGGTGCCCCAATCTACACCCTGAATCCTATTCCAGGTACATTCTCCATTACAGCCAGGTGAGAGGCTGTTGGGGGGAGAGCAGGCAGGGCATGGTCCTCCATGTGCTGGGGCTTGCAGCTGTTTCCCTGCTAGCATTTCCTTGCTGAGACTGTCCACCCCAGGGTGAAGGGCTTAGAAGCATCAGGAAATTAAACAGCTTGGAGTAGGGATGGCATCAGAGCCTGGAGGGCTAACCACTGCACCTGCTGGGGGCCAGGCCCTGGTGGGCTGGCTCCTGAGGGCCTGGAGGTGGAGGATGGATGGGTGTTGGGGCAGCTCCAGGGTGCCTGGTGGCGTTCCGCACGGCCTCTTCTAAGAGTTCCATCCATCTGTTGCTCAGCAGAAACAGAGAGGACTGGTGGTGAGAACAAGTTCAGGCACATGCCTTGTCCCCTGCAGGGCCCACTGCTCCAAAGCTTCAAAGCCCTCTCCACTTCCTGCCCCAGGGACCCTCTGCCTGGCAGACACCCACTTCCCTCCAGTCCTCACTGGCTGTTCTCTTGGGTTTATATGACTTGCAGCCACCAATACCACTAGATACCAATCCTCTGTTAAACCCTATGCTAAGCACTCTATGTATACTTTCTCTTTCAAAATAACTCTCTAAGAGGTAGCATTATCCACATTCTACAGACAAAAACCCTGAGGTTGAGAAACTGTCTGATTCAACCTTTCTCCTTACACTGTGCCATGTCACCCTGGCAGCCACTGTTCATGGAGGAGGGCAAGTGGATGGCCTGGTGGAAGGAGGAACCTGGAAGAACACGCCTGGTTACAGCGTGAGGATAATGACTCCCTTACAACTTGTATGCCCCTGTCCTGCTCCCTTTTCCCTTCCCAGCTTCCCCATCCAGGGACTGCTCTGGGGCCCAGACCTGGCCACTGTCCACCATCTGTATACACACCACCCTGGTCCCTAGGGGATGGTGGTTACGTGGGACCCCTCAATCAATTCTCACGTGTTCTTGTCTGATGACGTCAATGCAACCAGCTCATAGATCTGAGGAGGGCCCAGTTCAGAGGTGCAGATAATGAAGAAGGCCCGTTTATCTGTGTAAGGAAAGGAAGGTGGAAGGGTCTGTAATGGGCGAAAGGGGGAGGGCAGATATGACTGCATCTGGACTAGGGTGACAGATAGTAGACATGAAAACGCTGACAGACAACATGGATGAGTAATGCAGCAAGAGATAGACCTGGGTCATCAAAACCACTTGGGACCCACCAATAAAAGTGACAGAAGCAGTTCTGGGACCCTTAATGTTGTCACTCATGGCTGCCTCCATTGCCCTCCTGCTCTAATAACAGTGAGGGTTAACTTGTACAGTGCCTAGGGTTTATAAAACCTTTTCATAACCACCAGTCCTTTATTTTTTGGTATTCGGGATTGAACCCAGGGGTTCTCTACCTAGTCCTTTTTATTTTGAGACAAAGTCTAAGTTGCTCAGGCCTCAAACTTGTGATCCTCCCGCCTCAGTCTTTTGAGTCACTGGGATTACAGGCATGTGCCACTGCACCAGGCTCCACAAGCCCTTTTGATCCCCTGGAGAGGTAGGGTAGGTATCACTCCCATGTTACAGATAAAGGTGAGCCCAGAGAATGTGGTTGCCTACTCCTGTTCCCAAGCCTTTCCTCAGGTGCACTGCACTCCATTTTAGTTGCTGCCTGCTGACCATTGGACTGGGCTCTGTGCTGTGGGTGCTTCATTTCCTGCAACCATGCCCTTTCCCAGACCCTCCTGTACCAAGAGGACTTATCCTATTCTTCCTGCCCAAACCCATTCTCCCCCACCTTGCTTTGACATCCTCAGATGCCAGGACATCTACATCCTGGCTAGTACTGTCCCTGAGGGCTGACCACCCTGCTCCAAGTCATCCATCTTCACCTATTCTACCCCTCACCTGGCCCCATCTTGGACCACTTCCTCCTGCTTAGGCTGCCTCACAACAGGAGGAAAAGAACACAGATAAATAGCTAAGTTCTACGAGGCCCCAGATTGGCTCCAAATCACCCAGTGCTGGCTAGAAACGAGTAATAGTGATCATAACCCTGGAGCCCCAGGCCAGCTGGGGCATTTCCTCACAGGTACCTGTGGCCACGGAGCGAATGAGCACAGCATTGAGCTTGAGCACTGGGCTGAAGGTCTGCTTGCTGTCTGAGGAGCCGACAGCTGTCTTGCTGTGGCACTTAAGCAGAAGCTTCTCATCCTGTTTCTGCAGCAGCACTAGCAGGTCCTCCAGCAGCAGCACGTGGAGGTCTGGGATGGGGGGGCGCATTGTGAGACATGTTCTGCTGCCCACTCATTCCTCATCAGCTCAAGGGGATCAGAGGCCCTGGGAGTCTGGTAACCCAACTCCTTTCTCTTTGGTCACTCTCTTTCTGTACTGTGCTTACCCAAGCCACTATCCCGGTCATGTTCCAACTGCCCCTCTTGCGGGCTACCTTGCTATGTATGTATATATTTATATAGGTATGTATGTATGTATTTTATTTGCCTGCCACGCTGGGGATGGAACCAAAGGCCTCATGCATACTAGGCAAGTGCTCTACCACTGAGCCACAAACTCAGCCCCTCTCTACCTCTTTTTTTTTTTTTTTTTTGGTACCAGGGATTGAACTCAGGGGTACTTGACCACTGAGCCACATCCTCAGCCCTATTTTGTGTTTTATGTAGAGACAGGGTTTCAATGAGTTGCTTAGCGGCACGCTGTTGCTGAGGTTGGCTTTGAACTCGCTATTCTCCTGTCTCGGCCTCCCAAAGTGCTGGGATTATAAGCATGAGCCACTGCGCCCGGCTCCCTCCCTACCTCTTTAGAGCAACAGGTTCCAGGGCTTATGCATCAGAGAGCAGAAGTGCCCCCACCCTCCAGATCTCTTCCTAGTTCAAGCCCCCTGGCACATACCTAAAGTCTTATCCTTGCTAATCCTCCAGGTCAGGGGCCCCTCATGGATCATCTTCCTGGTTGTAAGATCCAGGCTCTGTTAAGGAGACACCATCACTCAATCACTCAACAAATATTCGAGAACCTACTGTGTGGACATTGTGTTTAGGTGCTAGAAACCAGTGATGAACAGGAAGTAGTCCTTGCCTTTTCAATCTCATGGGACACAGAGAAGCAAAAAGATGATTATGGAGCCAGGCACCATTTGCTATCTGCAAGATACACCAATGTCTCTGGCTTGGGACTCCCATCCAAACCCTAACACATTCTGAGAGAGAACTCTGCTTTTCCTGCCCTTCTCTTTAGCTTTATTCCCTCCCAAATGATCTCCACCTTTACCTCAAGTCCTATTCCAACCCCTGCTCTCTGGGGCTGAGTTCTAATATCTAGTCTGCACTTGGTGGGGCTGTCTGCTGCTATATATCTAGGGATGGGTGATAAAGACAACAGGGTATGTCTCCCAAGTCTCTCACCTCCAAGACTCTCTAGCCCTGACAGAGTTCTGCTCCTCAGGGTGCCCAAGAAGTGAGTGTGTAAGGGGCTGACTGTGCTATAGCCTCTGCTTCCTACCTTGAACTCTGCTGCCAGAGGGTTGCTGGCCCTCTCCAAGGCGGTAGCATCTAGGCGTTTTTGGTAGCCCTCTAATCGGTGCCGGTTCTCTGTCTGCTTCACCGCTTCATTCACGAACTTGAGAATCTCCCGGCACCGATCTCGAGCCCGGCAGAGCTTCTCATACTCAGGTGTGCCGCCTACCCAAGAAGGGAAAAGGTGGTGGTTAGGGGCTTCCTTTCACCCAAAGACTGTACTACGGAGTCAGACCTCACCTGCCTACTCACGTCTGTGGTTGCTGGTTCGCATCAAACCAGCAGCAGGGGTTGAGGCAAGCTGTCCTTGTCTAACTAGAGGACCACATATAGCACAGTTAACTTTTACTAAGCATCCTGGGGTTTTAGACACTGGGGTGAAGACATTAACTGGCTGTGGATATAGGCCAGGATTAAGAGGTTCTCAATACCTCTCTATCCTGACTCCAATGTGAGAAATTTGAAGGAGTGAATGATGCTCAGGATCTCAGGGACAATGACAGCAATGGTAGCAGACCCCCTGGGCCAGAACCCTTCTTTCAGCCAGTCCTCTACTCTGGTATTATTATGCAACACTGTGTCTTTTGTGCACTGCACAGAGGTGTCCAGCAGGGGGAAAGTTGGCCCCTGGTGTGAGACTATGATCATTTAAAGGAAACAGCTGAGCGGGGCGCAGTGGCACACGCCTGTAATCCCAGCACTTAGGGAGGCTGAGACAGGAGACTCACGAGTTCAAAGCCAGCCTCAGCAACAGCGAGGTGCTAAGCAACTTAGTGAGACCCTCTCTCTACATAAAACACAAAATAGGGCTGGGGATGTGGCTCAGTGGTCGAGTGCCCCTGAGTTCAATCCCCAGTACCAAAAAATAAAAAAATTAAAAAAAAATAAAGGAAACAGCGCCCTCCAGGGCCTGCCCATGAGTCCACTTTGTACTGATCTGTACAAAGTCCCCATGCAGTTCAGTACTAGTGCTTACCCTTTCTGCTACTAAGTGCCCTGTATTTTCCAAAGCACATTTACAATCATTTTCTTCTTTGAAAGTCATAAAAGGACAATGACGAAGATATTTAAGACTACAAAAGTCCAGTGACTTGGCTAAGGTTACAAAGCAATACCAGAGCGAGGGTCTGGGAGGCCTGCTGCTGATCAGCATGGCTCTTCCCCATGCATACCCTCTGTGTGCTTGATGATGTTTTCCAGCAGCAGTGGGTACTTGGTGAGTCGCTGCATCTCGGAAATGATGAGGTCTCTGAGCTGCAGTCTCCGGCACTGAGGGTGGCTCTCAGCCTCCTAGACAGCAGGAGGCAGGCAGAGGAAGATGTCAACCCATGAATTAAAGGCTCAGGGCCAAGATGGGCATGAAAATGCCAACTGGGTCTTAAGCCCAGTCAGGTTTCTCACAAACAACAGGGGCAGCAGGGAGACAATAACCCAAGGAAAAGGTCAAAACAGAAGGGCAGGTATTTCCTTTTACAGACAAGGAAACTGAGATCTAAGCGCACACTGGTATTGGTAGATGAACCAAGCCTTCTGACTGCCAATCGAGGGTGGTTTCTAACTCTAGAAGACACCTAAGCTTCACAACATTGATGTGGGGTGGTACAGATGGATGGAGGGCATTGCTGGGTGTCCTTCACAGCAGAGACAAGAAGCTGGAGAGCTGGAGGAAGGAGGTCAGGAGAGCTTTGGAGAACTAGATGGAGAAGAGGCAGGCTGAGGCATAGTCTAGGACACACCTGCATGAAGAGCTGGAATCGACTCTCTTTGCGCTGCTTGGTTTTGATCAACTCCAGAGCTATTGACTGATAGGAACAGAACTGTGCAGCCACTTGCTGGAGTTCCTCTTGGGCAGGACCATCAAACTGAAAAGGAAGAATGAGTATCATTCTAGTTCCCTGGTTATGTCCTCCTCTGTCAAAAGTCCCTAGCTTTGGGTAAGGGGACCTGCCACCTCCAATCTCTCCTTGCCATATGGGAAAAGTATGAAGTCATACCCGAGCTAGCATGAGGTCACTGATCTCTTTGATGATGGGGCCCTCATCCCGAAGCTTCTTCATGGCTTCACACCAGGAATCTGGGGTGAGGAGAAGAGAAACAGAAATGCCTGGGGTTGAGCTATACTGCCAGGTACTCTGTGACTAGGAAAAATGGTATCTTTGGCAGCAGTGGTATGGGGAAGGGTCTGGAAACCATTTTACATGGGGGGAACAGGATGGCTTATACCAAGTTGTCTATCAACTTTCCTCTCACCAGAGGACTGGTGGGGGTTATCTGCTCAGAAGGGTCAGGCAGGAGGGCCAGATCAGAAAGCTGCAGGCTGGCAGTAAGGGTACAGCTCCTTACTGTGGATCTCTATGAGTTCAGGCAGGTTAGGGAAGAGCCGGGCCAACTCCTCCCGGGGCATCAGATTCTCCTTCTTCATTCTCTGGTAGAAGATCAGGTCCAGAACCCGGAGTGTGCGCAGGTGAGAAGCTTCAGTCACAAACAGTTCTGAGTGCAGGTTTGATAAGAAGGGGTAGAAAGATGAAGAAAACAGATGAGCAAGTATCCAGAGTCATGATCTGGTTGCCATACCACTCTACTTTTGGGGGAACTAGAATGCTGATTTCAGATGAAAGCCAATTTTCTCTTACACCAGGCCTGAGCTGAGGTGGACCTGGTTCTGTCTCTGAGACCCCTACACTATTCACCTTTTCTCATACTGTGTCTTAGGTGCTCTGCACCTATCCCCACCCAAGTGTGAGCAGAAATGGGGGAAGCAGAGTAGGTTCTCACCATTGATGACCTCCTGTCGGTCGATCTCCCTCTGGGTCAGCCCAGCTACCACGTCCTTGCCCACTGTATGCTGCCAGTTCTGGCCATCTGGCTCTGGTTCCAGGTCAGACAATTGGCCCAGATCATCCTCTAAAAGGTGGGGAAGGAGGGCATCTGTGCAGAAGCCCAAGCTGGGGGACTCGATGCTCCTGGGGGAAAACCGGCAGCTCAGTTTCTCTTGAGTGGAAGAGCTCATACTCAGGGTTTTTTGCCTTTCCCTCTCCAGCCCTGGGCCCATGAAGAGAAGATGCACAGCCAGCCAGCCAGCTACCTGGGGTAGGAGGGCGGTGAAGCACAAATGGACCACAGAGGTACCAATCAGAGGTACCACTGTGCCAGCACTCACCTGCGGCCCATTTTGGGGGTAAAGGGAGGGGTTGGGTTCTCAAGAGACCTGCAAAGGAGGGAATATCAACTCTTAGCAACACTGTATGTATGCCTCAGGCCCAGACAAGGGATGAGTAGAGCTGCTTGAGTTTGCTCACCTTGTGGAGAGGCTGGAGGCAGAAGATGAGGCTGATTGGTGGAGGCGAGTGGCTTCAGCAGCTGCATCCATGTCAACATCACTTCGAGAGCGGGGCACATTCTCTGCCTTCCGAGACCGTTTCATCTCTTCCCGGCCCTTGAGGCTCTCAGAGCGGCCCAGGCGAATCTCTGAGCGTGAACTGGGGAGGGACATGAGATTTTGGGCTCTTACATTCTGGCCAGCTTTTACCTGTTGCCCCATCTCAAGGGTGTCTCAGTGCTGTAGGTTCTCCACACTAGCTGTTGGATTCTGGCACTCTAGCTGATGTGGATTTCTCCCATTCTTATCCTAACAGCACCCTTCTTAAGCTTCCATTTTCTCTCCAGGGAGCAGACAGGCTGGGGAGAATGCTTCAAGAGTCTGGTTAGATAGGCAGGAGCCAGGCCCTACTGAGTGTCTCTGGGGCCCCATGAGATGCTAATGACTGGGCCTTATTGCTCTCTGTGAGTCCTGTGGTGCACCAGCCCTGAGACAGCTGGCATTGCTGACCCCTAGCTGCCCCTACATGCCCCCCTTCTCTCCCCTTGCCATGGTCCTGCTGGGCTGGTCCTTGCTGACATTATTACTAATCTACATCCTGCTCTGCTTCTGAGACCACAGAAGGCCTGGATGTCTGGAGAGATTTCTTAATAGCACAGCAAGCTGCTGCAGTGAGGGCACCAAATGCCTTGATCTCCATTCGTCATGTCTCTCCAAACTGCCAGAGGATTCAAAACTGAGCTCACCTCCTGGGGCCTGAGAGTTGGTCTACTGGGTTAGAAAACTTACTGTGAAACTGATCTCCTACTGAACTTACCCCCAGAAACCTGTTAGAAGAATTCCAACCTAGAGCAACTCAAAACACTTTTCACCAGTGTCTCAATGGGTCATATGCACACACAAATCTCCTCTGATGGTGTAATGGGGCTGCAGAGCCACAAACTTTCCTACGAATACCCAGAAATGAGTACTGCTCCTACCATGAAGTGAGGCACAGAGTCTACCTCTGGTCAAAAGTTCCCAGGGTACTGTCTTCTAGAATTGATGCCTTTATACCTGGTGAGCATCTGTAACAACCTCACACTCACATTCCTGCTAATACTATTCTCTCAAGAATAAGTTTATCATCACCACATCCAAAGGCTTCTGCTTAGAATAGCTTTAGGATTCTGGTGAAAGCCTTAAGTAGGGCAAATTTACCTAGCAAGGTGAAGACTGCAAGTTTGTAAAAGGTCTTAAAGGTTCTCAAGAAGTGTTGACAATGTCTTGTAGTCTTAAAATATTTGATACAATTATATGATCACAGTAGTCACATAATTTGTCTTTAATTTACCCACAGACGTACTCCCCACAGTACAAATCTAACATTTACCACTCTAAATCTGTCAATTCTCACTAGGGCAAAATCTTTCAACATGCACCAAGTTTATAAAAGCTTAATAAGAACAGAAATAACCTTGCAATCAAGCAAGAATGTTCGATAATTAGTTATCTCAAAGGCAAAATGGCTGGCCTATCCAGAGTTACCTACTGACTTGCTTGTATGCCTGCTCAGTGGCTGACTTTAGTGAACACAAGATTATTTTCCTATACACAAGACTGTAATACTCTTCCTCAAGGGAGACTTGAAGAATTTGCATGAATATTTCTGACTACAGGCAATCTTTATTTTCAGTGTTGGCTATGTAGACTTTTTCTATGACCTGACTGCTGTCATGCCAGTCAAGAGCAAGTAAGTCCTACAGCATGTTAACATCACACAAAGATTCTTATTAGAACCTGACAGAGGTGTGGAATAGGAGTGATGCCAGTCTCAATTCCCTTTTTCTCCTTGGGGAGGAGCAGTCTGTTTTGAATCAACTGACTCTGCATCTCCTTGCTGATATGAACACCTGATGCCCACAGTTAAATCACGTCTTGAAAGTGCCCTGCAGAACCTCCTCTCTAGTGCTCCTTTATTGTAGGCAAAGACTTTCTTTTGTCTGATGGGGTCTTTTCATTTGCAGGACTTTCCTCTCCCTTCCCCATTCTTGTCGTCGTCGTCTTCTTTTTTTTTTTTGGTAGTAGGGATTGAACTCAGAGGCACTCGACCACTGATCCACATCCCCAGCCCTATTTTGTGTTTTATGTAGAGACAGGGTCTCACTGAGCTGCTTAGCGCCTCGCCATTGCTGAGGCTGACTTTGAACTCGCGATTCTCCTGTCAGCCTCCCATAGTGCTAGGATTACAGGTGGGTGCCACTGTGCCTGGCTTCCAATCTTCTTTAACTTTGTCATTCAGTGTTTTCTGATTAACTATTGCATAATATAGTCTAGATCAGTTTTAAAGGCTATTGAGTAGTCAGGGTGAATCCAAATGAAGTTTTTAAAGCATACGGTTCCTGGTTTTCTTTGCTTGCCCTTCCACTTGCCTGACTGCTAACACACTGGGTGTCTTCTGAAGCTATCTGAGGCAGGAAAGTTGAGGGCAGGGGAAGCAAGTTCTATAGTGGGACCTTATCATCTAGTGGAGAGGGATAAGACAGCTGGAATTAAACCCTAGTGCCAAACCTTGCCCATGCTCAGTGCCTTGGGCAGCTGGCAAGCCCCATCCAGCCACTGCTACCTGTCACTCTCCAGCAGGTCCTCGGGAAAGCTTCCTGTTGAGAGTCGCTGTGTCCCCGGTTCTGGGGCATCATACTGCTGGCTGTTCTCAAAGTGCTGAATGATGTTCCTCACATTGCCTGGCTTGACTGCAGGCAAAAAGAAAAGGAAGGACACTATGCTTTCTGTTCTGGGATGGCTTCTTGGGGCCCTCACTCCCCTCTAGCCCAAAAGACAGAGCAATAAGCAAGCATGGATGAGAACAGCATGGGACCAAGAGGCAGGAAACATGGCTCTAGTACTGGCTCTTCTACAACTAGGTGGTATGGCTTTGGGTGGTCACTCTTGGTCTGCTCTTTCCTTCTGTGTGAAATGAGAGGGTTTGGAAGTACATTTTCTAAAAAGCTTTATTTCTGCTCTCACATTCATTATTATTATTATTATTTTTTTGGTACTAGAGATTGAACTCAGGGGCACTCAACCACTGAGCCACATCCCCAGCCCTATTTTGTGTTTTATGTAGAGACAGGGTCTCACTGAGTTGCTTAGCGCCTTGCCATTGCTGAGGCTGGCTTTGAACTCGCGATTCTCCTGTCTCAGCCTCCCTAAGTGCTGGGATTACAGGCTTGAGCCACTGCGCCCAGCTTCACATTCATTATTATGACACTTTTACTTGAAAATCACAAGTAGGTTTTTACTAAGGGGTATGTGATAGGCTAAAAAAAGAAAAGCCAGGAAGACCAAAAACATCTACATAGAATTTGTTGGCCATGTTGACAAAACCTATCAGGCATTTTTCAAACTTGTATTACTTTTTGAGTGCATTATTTGTTATTCACTGATTCTCCTTCCTGTGCTTTCTGCCGTTTCTGGATTCCATCATTAAATAAACAGTTCCTCTATCATCAGAGAGAAGTGACCTGGGAGGAATAGAGAAGAGGCATTCAAATTCAAGCTTCTTTTCCAAGTTAAGGTGAAAAGGAGCTGTTCTTGTTCAAGAAGACAGAGAAGGCAGGAGGGAGAAATGGCACAGGATGTCCTTAAAGGCCCTGCAGAGGAGGACTCAGGGTCACAGTGACTGGCAGCCTGAGAAGAGAGGAGGAACTCCTCTTCAAGTCCAAGCACAGCTCCAAGTCTAGTAAGATTAGATTAAGACTTGGGCTACAAATGCCATTTTGCCTGAGACCAGTGGGACAGGGAAGGAAGTATAAATTCCTCAGAGATCTAGGCCTAATCATAACCAGACTACCAGACTTCAGAGATTCGGATACCTATATATATAGACTTACAAATCTCCTTGTCCAAAAATCTGACTTCCATAGGAAAATTTTGAAGTTGGAGAGGAAAAAACATTTGACTTCTCTGTTCTAAATCAACCCCATCCTGGCAGCTAGGACAGCATTTTTTTCAAACCATGTAAGTAGCTGTATGTTTTTGGAACAGGATCTGTTACTAACCACTCCCGTTCAGAGGTTAAGACCAGATTTGCTTGTTCCAAACCGAATGTGCGTCTGACTGTGGGGCCACTGTGGATGCTAGGGTCTGCCATGTAGCTACAGCCCTGAGCTATCTCAGAACGGTGACGATGTGAGAGCTCGGGGATGTTCTGTAACAAAGAGAACCAGGCCAAGTCCACTGTCCCCTCTCCCATGGGCCACTTGGAAAATGCTCAATTGGGTTCTGGACCGTTACCCACTGTATATGTCAAGAAACAGGGGTAGCCCTGAGATCTGGTATGACTGATAATCCAGAGTGACAAGGGAAACAGGAATTCATTTTTGAAAAGAGCAAAGTTTCACTACTAGCCTTTGCTCCCCATTCTCCTCTCTGAATAATGGAACCAAATAAAAGAGAATAACATTACTAGCAATCACACAAAGAGCAGATGATAGCTAATGATCCTAAATGTCAAAAAAACCCAATACTGAGGCTTTCTAAAGTGTGGGTGGGTGTTTGCTCTTCAGATATGAATACATATCTGTATGATGTCCTGGGGATTTAAAAATCCTAAACCAAATCACATAACTGCAATGACAAAATCAGAGTCAAAGAGCAGCGAACCCTGGAATCCTGATCCTACACCCGACATCAGCACCTGATTTCCAACCTGGGCATTCCTGCTCTCTCTCCATCCAACTCAATGGTAGGCACTTGCCTAGCATTCTTGAAGCACTGTGTTTTAACTATGGGACTGGGATTGGAGGTCATTCTTTTTATTCCCCCATTATTTTATAACTGTTTTTTTCAATAGTTCTTGACTGTTACTGCTTCAGATGGCATAATGAATACAGGATTTCAGTAACTTTTAAAGTGATTATGAAGATAACATTTGTAATTGCAGATTTTATATAAAATGAATGCTAGTGACAGAATAATTTCCTGATTGGATCCTACTGTGCACATGTGTGCATTCTCTCTCATTACCATAGAACCCAGAAAATATTAATTATTTAATCACATACATGTGGACCTCACTGATGGGAATGAACTTGTCTGATTCTGTGACATTTCAATATAGGTTCTAAGCTTATTGTGGGTTAGTATCATTTATTCTAATTTATTATTATTATTTTTGGTGGTACAGGAATAGAATGCAAGGTCTTGCACATACTAAGCACAGATTCTACTACTGAGCTTCACCCGAGTCTCATACCATTCATTTGTTTGATGGTATTGGAGATTGAACCCAGGGACACTACCACTGAGATACATCCCCAGCCCTTTTTATTTTATTTTGAGACATGGTCTTGCTAAGTTGCTGAGGCTGGCCTCAAACTTGTGATCTCAGCCTCCTAAGTTGCTGGGATTACAGGTATGTGCCATCATGATCCAATATCATTATTTTTGGTACACAGATTCCAGAAGATATTAGTTCCTATAAAATGCAATTAGGGCCACTCTTTTTGGACTATTACAGTTCCATAGTACTGGCAGTTAAAAGTCAAAAGCAATGGAGGGCTTAAGCAAAATAGATGATATAAATAAAAGAACTCTGAGAGGTCCTCAATTTACTTAAAAAAAAAACAACCTTCAAAAATGAAGATTTTTATTATTATTTCAATTGACAGTGAAAATCTGAGGTACTCCTGCTTTATGGTAGGATACCGCAGGACACTAATTTATACAGAGCCCTGGATTCTTGGAACAGCACCCATAGAAAGGCTACAGAGTTCAAGAGGAAAGGCTTCAGGATGTGGAAGAACTATCAGAGACCTAGAAGGCTGGTTTCTGCCAGAATCGCAAGATGCTCCACATGGGGAAGAGGGTCCTTGGGGGCATAAGGGTAGTAGCCCTAGAGCAGCTTTAGCAACAAGGAAGGACATAAAGAAAAATAGAAACAAGAGAGGAAGAGAGGAAAGAGGGACAGGATAGGAGAAGATAAGATGGAAAAGGGAATGACAAGATTTGGGAGATGGAAATTTGATGTTAATGCAAAGACAAACCCAAAGAAAATGGTCCTTTTACCTTCCACAGGGGACAAGGGAATATGAAATGCTAAAAGAAAAACAAACAAAAACAAAAGTAAACCATGAAAAGTCAAATTAATGTTTCAAGAGTCAAAATAAAAATTACAACAAGCTGGAATATGAAAAGGCAGTGGCAAAAATCAAGGTGGATCTAGAAGAAGCTTTTCCTTCCCCCACCCCGCAATTCACCACTTTAAGAAAGGGTGACAGGCTAAGCCCACTATCCTTCACAGGTTCCCACTGGCACTGGGGATCTAAGACACTAACTGTGAAGGCCAGCAACCATTTTCAAAAGTAGGACTTACAGCTGGAAGGAGATGCACTATACGGTCACTTGCATTTTGAGTTAAAGATGGCATTAAAGGAACTTCTGGGTCCCAAGGTGCCTACAATCAACCTGCCTAGTTCTACTAAATAGTAACTCACCCCCCCCCCCCCCATCAAGGGCTCATAATTGTTCCTGAAACACAGGACTGCAGGTGTGCAGACAATCCCATGGATGAAGGTGAAGGAAGCATTACATGTCACTAAGACAATCCTTGCCAAAGCAAAAATTGTCCTCCTTGTGGCTATTCAGTAGCTATGGTTGGCTCTAAGTTCCTGGACTAAGACTCAGGGACAGGTGTGGACTCCTTGGCTGTGACACATTCATTTGTACCTTAAAGAGCCCATACTAGATGTGGCAAGGGAAGAAAGCAGCAGTCTCAAAATTTGAGCCTGTGGCTCCCAGAAACACAGGAAACCTCTCTATGAACATATTGGTATATGAAGGGGCTAAGGTCTCAAGGAATGCCCAAGGCTGTTGCTCCCCAAATACTCACTGCTCTGAGAAGAGCTTTTGGGCTTCCCAATGTATTTGAGGATGGGATTTCGCTTTTTGTCCTCCAAGGCATCCTTTTCCTTCTTGGAATTGCTGCTCTGCTGAGACATGAGACAATGGGGTTTGGAACAGGTCCCGATACTCCCAGACATAGCTACTATTCACTTCGCTTCTAGCCCTAAACAAACAGCTGGACAGTTCATTCTTGTTTATGCCCTAATCAGCATGTTCACCTCTGGCAGGTTTGGAGGAGCGAGAGGGCTGCTTGAGTCTAGAGAAGGTTTAGCTAGATAGATGCAAAATGGCTTTCCTGGTCTGCCTGAGCACAGAGAACTGCTCTAAGATAAACTTAGCTCTAAAAAAGCTCTGTTACCTTCTTGGTCTTAGGGAAGAAGGGCAGCCACTTGTCCTTGTCAGGAGCAGACTGGGCCTTTTCAATTGTATTGGAGGGTCTTGCCTCCCGAAGACGGATCCCAGCATGGCTCATGTAGGTATTAAGGGCAAAGTCCATGGGAGCACTGCAAGAGAGGAACAGTGTTGTGAACCAGAAAGCTCAAGTCACATTAGCTGTCAGCAGATGGAAGGGCCAAAACTCTGCTCCAAACAGTCTCCCCACAGCCACCCAGTGGAGTGGGGAAGGGGTATTATGGGTCAAGGTATTTAAAGGGAAGTCTGGAAAACCAGATGAGACTGCAGGCAGAAGCTGGTCAATTGTCCAGGTTGGCATACTCCCAAGAGAAATCTTATTCCTGCCCTAAGCAGAACTTTTTCCGACGAGGGCATGGTGGTCAGTGGATGGGAACGCCAATTCTCTAAAACATAAGCAAATAATTCTCTGGCTGGTCAAGGCGTCAGCAGGTCAGAGAACCGTAACTAATATTCTCATGCATACATGTGGAGGCTCAGCAAGAGAAACGAAGAAATTCTCAAAACAACCATTCTCTGCCAAGCCATATTGCCTCTACCACCCTCTTGTCTCTGAGAATAAGGGGAGAGATGGAAAGGAGCTGTCAAGGAGCTTCCAATTGCCACAAATGAAACTGTCCAGAGCTCTATGCTTAAGCATGTATTTGGCCCACAATTCAGTAGATTATCTACTTTGTGAATTCATTGCAGCAAAGCTTGAGCCCTAGCTCTGCTGCCCTCTTAAATACACTTAAACCCCATCTTCTCTCCCTTATTAAGTGTGTGCGCCCAGGGAATGCAGACTCATTTTAATATCAGTTCTCTGAGAGAACTGTACGTTACGCTTTAGGGAACTGGTATTCCCATCCATTAACCACTTTGCCCTCACTGGAAATGAGGTAAATATGTAGGCTGTGGGGAAAAAAAAAAAAATCACAGTATGTGCCTAGAGAGGAAATGTTACACCCTATCTTCCCTCTTCAGGTGCTGCTAACCCAGGCAGACTCTACTATCATCATTAATTACTTCTAGGAGTAGTTTAGGGAAAAAGTGAGGATACAAGCCTAATGTGGGCAGAAAAGCAGAAGCAGGTCTGGGAACACTAGGACAGGACAGCCTGAGGTCTTCAGACCAAGGAGCAGGCTCACATCCCTGGACAGTGATCCCCAACCACCAGGGGCCTAGACCTCACAGTCTCTGTGTTTATGGTTATGGTCACCTGGGAACTAAACTTGCACAGACCACGGTCTTACAATGCTGCTGACTCCCCTGTGGGTAGCAAAAATGGGAAGAAAGTAGCTCAGTTCCAGTCCTTCCCACCTTGAAAGCTGCAAATGAACTACATCATAGACTCACCTCCTGTCTTCCTCGTACTTAGACCTGGAACAAAAGAAAGAACAGGCAACTCAGACTGCAAGACAAAGGTTTGGGAGGAGGGCAAGTTCTTTCTTAGAGAGGGGAGGGGGGTAATGGGCAAGAAGGAAGGAGTGTGATATAAAGTCAGACTTAAGACTTAAGGCTCTGGAGCCATCCTGGGGGCTCTACAGGTGAGAGTTTATTCCCTCAAGGGACTCAAGTAGCACAGAGTGATGATGATGTCACTGATGTCCTTCTAGCTAAAAGGAAGAGGATATGGCAAATACAGCCTCTTGCTCACTATTTTAGCGGGTGAAGTTATTATGGGAAAAGAGGCTCTTTTTTGTCTCCTACGTCTGATGCTGAGGCAGGGGAGAGGAGGGAAAGCAGACATGATACTTTGAGACCAAATCCAAAGAAGCCTATTTAAAAGAGGTAACTGGTAACAGTAACAAACACTTGAGTGTTACTATGGGCCAGGCATTATTGTAAGCTATTTACATCAGTTAACCCATCTAATTCTCAAAATAACCCACAAATGGGTATTACAGTCCCTTTTTGTGAGAGCCAAACTTCATTGCTTTAAGTGGAAATCATTCTAAGTGTGGTGTTAATGCTGCCAACAACCAATCCTTATAATTCTGGTACCTATGAGCTTAAAATAGGCTCAGTCAGGTCCTACCTCCAGTCCAGAGTGGATGGAGTGATTAATGCCATCTCTCTGTGTAGGAAACTAAAGCCCAGATAAATTCAGGGCCTAGATGAAGGTCAGAGGGTGAGTTTCCAAAGCATATATGTTCTGTGTGCCTTCACTGAATCTCATCTCTAACTAAGATTTTTAATCAAATGCCAGATTCACACATGTAGGATTCACACACGTAGCTATCTCCTCAAATCTTCAGTTTGATGTCCCAAAGAACTCAAATTTAGCATGTCCCAAATTGAGCCCCTAATTTTACGCCACAAAACCACTTCCTATACTCATTCTTATCTCAACTGATGGCACCTTCATCCTTTTAGCAGCATAGGTAAGAAACCCTTGGAGTCTCCTTTGACTTTTCTCTCATATCCCACAATCAATTTTTAGGAAGTCCTTCTGCAGGTTCTACTACTGAAATCTACCTAGAACTGACCTCTTTTCACAACTTCTGAGGATACTCCCCTGAGTCTAGTCCCTATCATCTTTCCTGGGAATTCCTTTGGAGTCTTCTAGCCGCCTTCCCCACTCCCCAGCCATCTGTGTCCATAGCCTACACTCGCACAACTGGAATGGCTCGCTGCTGAGTAAACCCCACAGTCCTTACCACAGTCCTTACCACAGTCCCAGAGCTCTGCATGCTGTCTCCTGTTACCTCTCTGACTCCATCATTTACTTTTTACCCTGTTCTTGCTACACCGGTGTCCTCACTGTTCTTGAAAGGCCCAGGGCATTCCTACTCTGCCTGGAACGCTCTTCCTCCAGATGTCTTCAAGGACAACTCCCTCACGCTCTTCAATTGCTCACTTTCTTCAGGTGATTCACCCTGATTGCCCTGTATAAAACTGTGACCCACTGACTCTGGTACTCTTGGCCCTCTGCATCCTGCTTTATTTTCTCTCCTAGTGCTTGTGACTTTTAACATACTACATGATTTCCTTACTGCTATCTCTTCCACCACAGTGTAAGCTCCAAAAAGGAAAGAACCATTTTGCTCACAAACGCATTCAGGAGTGTCCCAAGTGGAACTGGCTGGCACACCAATGGGAATGCCATCAATATCTGCCAAGTTGGAATACTAGTGTTAATTGAAGCTATGAGATTATCTAGGTCGACTTTAGTATTTTGTACACGAAGCCTAGAGTGAAATAATGGGGTGATACAACTACTTAGGAACAAGCAATATTGGGGCAAAAATTGCTTCTAGGCTTAGAAGTATCCCTACAAAACCTGTGCAGACTTGAATTACAGTTGCCCACTATGCATTGGAAAATGGGATTGGAGAAGTGTAGCAAAAGCAGCTGTATCAGAAACCCCTAAGGGAAGTTTGGTTTTCCTGATGGAATCGGTAAAAATGGTTCTGTTTCTTAGTTCTAGGTGCCTCCTGGAGGCATCTTACCCACTGGGGACTGGGAGTGCTGGCCTCACCCGTAGTATCAGTATCTTAAAGGCAGGAAGGGAGTGGAGGTCAGAGAGAGCTAGAAAGGGGAAGCTGAAATGTCCTGGAGCCTGTGGCTTGTCACACCACCAAATGACTCAGGAGCTCTAGCCCCTACAACCCCCCTGACAGCAGCAGCCCTCAGCCTGAGAAATGCAGTGGGAGAGCACTCATCTTTCAGGGGAAGAAAAATCAAGCAAGAAGCGGAAGAGGGTGGAAAAAGACCCACAGGATACTCACTGAGCACGTTCAGGGTGAGGGAGTGGAACTGAAAACTCACAATATATCTCCGAGGGCAGCCAGCTGCTTCTCGGCTATTTGGCGCTCTCGCAGAGGGTCCCCATCCAGGTCTAGCAGGTCATTTTCACCATACAGGCTGCCCAGCCCCAGAGTGCGTTTGGTTCTATGCCAGACACAGAACAGGAAACAAATATACAGACTCTCTGCAGACACGCACACAGACAGGGAGGCAGACATACACACTGCAGAGGCAAAGTGAGAGCTCTGCTAAGAAGTGCGAGGAGAGAGGACAGTAGGCGGGAGCTGGCAAACCTGTAGTCATGGATCTGCTCCTGGATCTCAGGCATGGTTGCCTCCTGAGCTTCACACAGAATGCCCCGGATGTCTTCACCATTCCGCAGGCGCAGGTCTGTAGGGAGAGCCAGCATGGGCAGGGTGTCAGGGGAAGAGGAGGCTGCTTCTGCTGGACATCTCAAGGGGTCTCAGTTCCCTAAGACACTGGGAGGAGAGACTGGCTTTCTGCCCCATTCACCTAAAAAGTGGAAGTCTGGACTCCATTCAGGAAATTTCTAGATTCGGGACTGGAATTCTGATGTCCAAGACTCAAGTCAAGGCAAGAACATTTTCTGGATGTCCTATGCTCCATTAGAAGAAATAATGAAGCCCTTCTCATTGGATGTGTCCAAATGCTGTCATCTGACATCAACGTGCAGATCTCTGAGAGGCTCATTCCCCTTCTACTGTCCCTGGTCCAGCTCACAGGGCTAAAAAAGGCAAGTACTTCATGCTCTATGAAACCGAGAGATGTGTCCCCTCCTGTCCCAGCATCTAGCTCCACCTTGCTAGGCCTAGTCCCTAGGACCAGTTGGCTCACCCTCTGTTTCTGAGTAAGCTCTGTTCACCCTATCATCTGTACCCATAAGTTTTCCTTGGTCACCTGTCCTGTAAATTGCTTCTTTCAAAAGGCAGCCTGCAACTTCTTGCCTCTAAAAGGCTGTGGGGGCTGAGCTTCTCAGGCTGTTGTCCTCTATACACCACCTCCTCTCAATTCTTCTGGAATCAGAAGGGGCCAAGTAATGACCTAGTCACTGGGTCCACACTCTGGACCAGCTGCTATGAGCATTCATTAGGGAACTTAAGAAAGCGAAAATAAATCCCTTAAAGAAAAAAAAAAAAAAGCACTCCAGAGACACTAACTGTGCACGTTTAGGATGGAGTAAGGCCCTGGTCTCTGGATTTTAAAAGAGATCTCTAAGGGATTCTGATGACTGACATGGCTTAGGAATCCCTGACTGAGTCCAGTTTTCTTTCCACTGAGGCCCAGCAAGGTTACATACATAAAAGGTTGGGAGAAATGGGCACAGGTCTCCTAACTCTAGCGCCAAGGTCTTCACATAACAAGCTCCACCAGGCAGAGACAGAGTGAGCTCCTAGGCAGGGTCTGTCACATTTGTGCCTTTCCATAAGCTACTGTGAAGTATTCTGGAGGACCTGTCCAGAAAAGAGGACCTTTCCCTTTCTAGAGGGCAGCTGCCCAGGGATAGGGGCTGTCTTCTATGTCCCTTTGGTCCTCTGGAGTATCCTGAAAGCTCAGGACAAGAGGGGCACCAATAAGAGAAAAACTGACTAATGAGCCAACTTACCAATTTCAGCCTGTAACATGTCAGGAATCTTCACTCTGAGAGGCTATAAAACAGAAGAGTGGGGTGGAAGTATGAGGTCATGTGCTCCAGGGGAATGAACAGCATGCAGGTGGGGAAGGCGTGACAATGCTGCTTTCTCTCCTTCTGCCTGCATCTATTCCCACCTCCTCCACTCCTCTCTCCCCAACTTTATATTGGAATTCTAGGCCAAGGTTTTAGGAAATGAGGTTACAGGTCAAGTTGGGATTATATTCTAAGGATGGCAATAGTTTAGGCGAAAATAGTTTTTCTACTCTTATTTCAAGGCAATCAGGGTGCAGGGAATAGGCATGTTGTTCCAACTGGTGGCAATTTAGCATCGAGGGAGAAATCTCTGTTAGGTTATCTGATAGGCTCTCCCTCCCTTTCACTTCCAAGGAACACTGGTCTTATGTCACCTCTATTGCAGTTAGTATGGTATTCTGGCTTTTGCTGTACCAGTCTTTGACACCTGGATACTGGGTGGTTCCATAACAACCACCAGAGAACTGGCAGCTCTAATCTCCTTATTCAAGACCCACTTAAAGGAGCAAATATAAAAATATCAAAGAACATCAATTTTCCCCAATCTCATTAATCCTAATAGTTTACTGCCAGAAGAATAAAGTCATTATGGAATTAGTTTAGTTGATCACATTAGAAAGTCAACTTGGGAAGTGCCTCGCAGGCAGAAATCTCTTGCCAGCTGGTCTCTGACATATCCCTGGGCATTACGTCCAGATGCACAGAGTGCTCATCTGGCCCAGATGTTCCAGGTCTCCTCAGCTCCTGCCTTTGGGCAGCAACGGCATGTCAGGCTGAGCTTCAGAAACCTGGGTTCTCCTTGCCTTGCTGATCTAGATCATTTGATGTCCCCGAGGCCTCTGTTCTTCATCCAAGGAGGGGCAAAGCAGACATGGCTGAGGAAGTAATTAGAATTTGGTGCCAACTCTTCCCTTCTCCAAACATTCCAGAGAGAGGCAATATGTATTCTGTATGTGGAACTAAACAGGTAAAGAGAGAGCCATTTTTTTGACAGGAGAGGTAGGGATGGAAACCAGAAATCCTAATCTTTCCGCCTGGACATCTCTTTAAAAACATGTCTCCACTTGGCCTGAATGCTTTGCTTAATTTTTTCTCTGACTGTGTCTGAAGAGTATAATGAGATTGTAATTCAATCCAGGACTGCCTTACCGCATTTTTCTCTAAGAAAATATTCCAGATGTCTTTTCCCAAGCTTCGGGAATCCTTGGGGTTTGTCTGCTGATAAACTTCTGCACACAAGTAAAAAAGCTACAAGTAAAGAGAAAATGTTGTTAGAGCAGTGGTTCTCAACCAGGGGATTTTACCCCCTGGGGGGACATTTGGCAATTTATGGAGACATTTTTAGTTGTCACAACTACCAGGGGAATGGGTACTACTACTACTATCTAGTTGGGAAAGGTCCAGAGATGCTGCTAAATATCCCCAAATGCACAAAACTGTTCACCATAACAAAGAATTCTCCAGTCTAAAATGTGAACAGTGCTGAGGCCAAGAAGCCCTGGATTAGGATGTTCCAGAAACCTGTGACAGAGTAATCCGTATCCCCCATTCCCATGTGCTCATCCTCAGGGTCCATCACTCCTCCACTTTGTATCCTTTCCATGCTTGATAATTTACTTGCGTCTCATACTTGTTTATATATTGTTTCTTAAGGGTTCAGACTTTATTTCTCTTTGTGATATGCCCTGTCTTTTTGAAGAATGCTTCTGAGACACTAGCACTTGGAATTTAACACACGGGTGATCAATGTCCTGCTGAGCAAATGGACATATGTTCTGGCCTCTAATGATGGTAGCAGCAATCTATGACTTGGCAAGAGGCTTATCCTGGACATCAACTTCCTCCTCCATCCCTCTTTCTTTTTCAGTAGCTGAGCAAAATGAGGGAAATTGCAAGGGTACTGGCTCTGAGAGCCAACCAGGGCAGGCAGGCACCATACTCCCATGTTCATTCTGGTCATCACCTTCAGACCGAAGAGCCTTTACCACTGCACCCTCTGCCAAGCTTTCTTGTAGTAATACTGTTTATTTGCAAGGGCCATTCTCTCAACCTATCCACCAATCTGTATCCATGCCTTCATTCAAAAAACTCTAGAAAGACCATCTTGTCCAAGAAGACTTCCTTAACTCATCAAAAATTGACATTTTCTAGGCTACTCCCTAGGTAATGGATGTAGTTAGCTGTGTCACACACAATGAAGATTCTCTTCTGCTTAGGTTTTACCTTCTTTCTTATTGTCACTGTCCTTAAGATGCCTGACTATGCCCATGCATCTGATAACATCTAGAGATTGGGCACAGAGGCCAGAGATTCTCTTTGCCAAGCACAAGCAGGCACTCAAACTAGACTGACAGTCCTGACTTACCAGTGGACTGGGGTCCGCCTGAGAGAAGATGTAACGAAGAAAAACTGCCAAGTGAGCTGGACGTGACTTCAGTTTTTCGAGATCTTGGAAAACAATGTCACTCTGGAAGGCAGAAGGGTGAGCATAACAGGTTGGTACAGAGGCAGGGACAGTGGAACAGTCCACTTCAGCTTTGCCCCATGTTTTCCACTTTCTAGGCTCCATCAACCAGGGCTCCCTCCTGCCAGCTCCCTGCATAGCTGGTGCCAGTCAAACTGTCTCCAGTCAGGAGCAGCTTGCACGGCAGAAGGATAATGAAAGGACAAAATAAGGAAACACTTACCTCGTTATTGAAATAACCCGGATCGTAATCTTCCTCTGGGCCAATAATTAAAGGCTTTGGGCTTTGATCTATACCCTGGGGTAGAGAGGCAAGTTGTAGAGATGAGAAATTAGAGAATGAAGATCCAATACCTCTTCAATGGAATCTGTTCAGTAACAGCACAGCACTCACAAAGAAAGCCACCTGAGTCTGGTAAACGCTGGTCTCTCTCACTACCACCCCCAAATCTCAGAGCACAGATGCAATGATTTCCACTTGCAGGAAGCCAACTGCTTCTGGGTGGGGCGCAGCGACTCTGAGCAGCCTGGTCACATGACATATGAAGATGGGAAGTAAGAGAAAATGCTCTCTTCCTGTTTGCAAAAGATCTGGGGAGGGAGCATCAGCTAACAAACTAACAGCCCACAGTGCCTGCTGTATGATTGGGTTGGGGGTTGCACTGTTTACCTAAATAGCCACCTCACAACCTAAAGATGCACCCTCCTACTCTGGTATCCTGGTAGCTACTACAGTGCTGCTGAATAGCTGTGTGCCTACCTAGTACTAGTGGCTTAATAACTGTAAGAGAGCCAAGGAGTTGATCTGTCTTTCCCTCAACCAAAGGGGATGAGGCTGATCTTTCTTAAATACTTCCTGCATTATTTCCCTTGTCTGCTCAAGAATCTATGGTAGATAGCCATTACTTGTTAAAATCCATACTCCTTAGTTTTTTTTTTTCTCTCTCTCAGGCCAATTTTAATAAAAATCAAATCCTAACCAACACAACCACTAACTAAAGGGACTTCACATTGCATGAACATTCTAGATGCTTCCCAGGACAAGTTCTTCTCCTTTAGCTTTCATAGCTCTTCTAGCAACTATGTTTTCCCTTGATTTACTCTTCATTTCCAATGAATCCTCAGCAAGGGCTGTTACTGGAACCCACCACCTAGTTTACTCATGCCCACTATGATGCTGGCCTGGCCTATCTTCCTCACTACTTACTTATTTTATTTATTTTTTGGTTACTGGGAATTGAATCAGGGATGTTCTACCACTGAGCTACATCCCCACCCCCCCTCCTTTTTTAAAAAAATTTTTTATTTTAGTTGTAGATGAACACAATATCTTTATTTTATCTTTATGTGGTGCTTAGGATCGAACCCAGTGCCTCATGCATGCGAGGCAAGTGCTCTGCCACTGAGCCACAATCCCAGCGCCCCCCACCCCTTTTTAAAAAATTTTTTGAGATAGGATCTTGCTAAGTTGCTGAGGCTAGTCTTGAATTTGCAGTACTCCTGCCTTGGCCTCCCAAGTCCACCATATCCAGCCTCCTCTCCACTTTCTAAAGGGGCTTCCCCTGAAAGTTCTTCCCTGATGCCCCGCACTCCTTTTCTTTTCTCCTGGAGAGTTAATGACTCCATGCCAGAATGATGAACTCACAGAGACCCAGACGATATTGCAGAGTCTAACACTCATTCGTAGTTGAGAACAGCAAGCCCCAGAGAAACCAACTAGTGTGCTTAAAGTCACACAGCCAAGTGCAATATGCTGCATTTGTACTTCCAGAGTCCAAGTACCCTCCTTTCTGGTAACATCCCAGTCTCTGAGCCCCTTCATCCCCAATAGGTGAGGGATGGGCACTTGTGGCTTTACTTGGCTCTCTGGTGAAAAGCACTATATGACTAGGTTTTTGCTTGTCTGATAGGAGAATTTTTAAAAAGTCTTTACAAATTCGTATTTTTTTCCCCTAATTACAAAAGCAGGCTGGGCACGGTGGTGTGCCTGTAATCCCAGTGGTTCAGGAGACTGAGGCAAGAGGACTGCAGGTTCAAAGTCAGCCGCAGCAACTCAGGAAGGCCCTAAGCAATTGAGATCGTATCTCAAAACAAAAACAAAAACAAAAACAAAACTGACTGGAGATGTGGCTCAGTGGTTAAGCACACCTGAGTTCAATTCTGCATACCAAAAAAAAAAAAAGAGTTCCTTTATTAACACATCAAACATACAGAACTGCCATAGAAAGTGAGAATTCCCTATGCTTCCATCCTACTGCTGCTGAAGGTTTTGTGGATAGTATGGTTTCCCCCAAGCTGTTAGTAATACATATTATTAAGGCACTAGAGCAATGCCAGTTGTGGTGGCATATGCCTGTAATCCCAGCAACTCAAGAGGCAGAGGAAGGAGGATTGTTAAGTTCGAGGCCAGATTCAGCAACCTAGCAAAGCCCTAAGCAACTTAGTGAGACCCTGTCTCAAAAAAAGAGAGAAAAAAATGCTTGGATGTAGCTCAGTGTTAGTGTTCCTGGGTTCAATCCATAGGACCAAAAAAGAAAGGCACTAGAACTATAATCCTTTCTACTTGGGAGGCTGAGGCAAGAAGATTGCAAGTTTGATCCTTTAAGAGGTATGGCTTAGTGGAAGGAAGTTAGGTCACTGGGGTGTGCTCCTGAAGGGGACATTAGGTCCCTAACCTCTTCCGTGCCCTCTTTGCTTCCCAGCTGCCATGAGATGAACAGGCTTTGTCTGCCACATGTACCTGCTATGATATATGGTGCTACCACAGGCCCAAAGAACAGGGCCAGCTGTGTGAGTGGTGCATGCCTGTGATCCCAGCAACTTGGGAGGCTGAGGCAGGAGGATCCCAAGTTCAAAGCCAGCCTCAGCAATTCAGCGAGACTCTGTCTCGAATAAAATATAAAAAAGGACTGGGGATGTGGCTCAGTGGTTAAGTGCCCTTGGGTTCAATCCCTGGTATCAACAAAACAAAACAAAACAAAAACAGGACCAAATAGTCATGGACTCAAACCTCTGAAACAGTAAGCCAAAATAAACCTTTCCTACTTTTAACTTTATTATCTCAGGTATTTTGTCACAATGATGGAAAGCTGATGCACCTATAACACGCCAAGCACTGTGCTAAATGCTCAGCATACAAAGTCAAGTTGAGTCTAATGTGAAAATCAGTTTTGTAAAAAAGAGTTAAAAGCAGAAGGATAAACACTGTAATAGGAAAAAGATGAAGCTTATAATCCTAAACTTTAAAGGGAAGAGAAGACAAGTTCACTAAAATCACCCCATCAAAGTGATCTCAGAAAGACGAATACATATATGTACTATAGCCAGGGAGGGTAGGGTAGAGATAGGAAGAGATAGGCAAGAAACCATAACCCACTCTGTCTTAATTAAAGCCATTGACAAGCAACATTCTGAAGTTACTCACTGAAGCCTGGGAATAAAGCCCCTGCATAAAAAAGCCTTCGAGGGGGGCTGGGATTGTGGCTCAGTGGTAGAGCGCTTGCCTCACATGCGTGAGGCACTGGGTTCGATCCTCAGCACCATATAAAAATAAAAAAATAAATAAATAAAGATATTGTGTCCATCTACAACTAAAAAAAAAAAAAAGCCTTCGAGGGGAAAAATTAAGTGGTTACCCCAAGCCCACATACTTCTCTCCTCCAAAGCCTACCCAGGAGGCTCATCAAGGGGAAGAAGTAAGGCCTAGTTTTTTTCAGGGGAGGGAAAAAAAGGCAGATAAGTCAGATCTCAATTATAGGATTCCAGGGATCATCAAGGGCTAGATTTAACTAACTTGTGATTTAACTGGTCAGTTCACTAGTGACTATTTGGCTCAAAATTAGGATTATCATTTGCTCTGTTTTCTTCCTTATACCATTGTTCCCCTTTTATACACAAGTACTATAGCAATCCCATGTTTGGAAGACCTCCTCCTGGATTCAGAGATGAACTGGCACCCAGCATCAAAATGAACTCTAGAAAGGCAACTTTAAACTTTTTTGACCATGACTTCCAATAGTAAAACTCATTTTCATTGTAACCTGGTACACATATATGCAACTGAAACAGAAGTTTTACAAACCTATACTTACTCTTATTATAGTCAATAAATTCTGAGATTTTCTTTACCATGTTATTAGATTCTACTTCATTAACATATTGCACTGGACCTTTTTTTCCCCTTTGGTACCAGGGAGTGAACTCAGGGGTACTCGACCACTGAGCCACATCCCCAGCCCTATTTTGTGTTTTATGTAGAGACAGGGTCTCACTGAGCTGCTTAGTGCCTCGCCGTTGCTAAGGCTGGCTTTGAACTCGCAATTCTCCCGTCTCAGCCTCCCTAAGTGCTGGGATTACAGGTGTGCGCGACAGTGCCTGGCTGCACTGGACCTTTGATATTGTATCATGATTCAAAAGGTGGTAACTGAGTTTCAAAATACCGTCTGCATTCTTCCTTACACCAGTGTTGTCTAGTATGAGAAGTGCACCACTAGCAGATCTCAAGATGATTCTAGATGAGATGATTTGTATGGAGGCTTGAGATAATTTTAAGTGGTACTTGGACATGCAATAAAGAACAATGGATATTACAAGAAAGTTAGTTTCTTTTCAGTTTCCATTCAATCCTTTTGATTAACCCAGAGAAAGTTTTAGTCTGCTGCTAATCTAACTTTAATATCCTTTATAAAAGCAGAATCGGCCCCAGGCTTAATTAAAGCCACTGACAAGCAACAGAATCTGGCTAGTTTGTTTTTTGGCTTATTTAATCTATTTAAAAAATAACTGATATATTCACATAATTCAGAATTGAGAGGATACAAAAGGGTAAAGACAATGAAAAGTCTTCTTTCCATTTCTATCCTCAAACTACCAATTCTGCTTTTCAGAAGCAATACCACCATGTATTCTCCAGAGATATCTTGCAAAGGAGACTCCTACTCCTGTCGTGTGTGGAGGAGGGGTGGATACTGGGGAAAGAAAACCATGACAAGGGGAGGTGCAGTAGGGTGGACCTTGGCCACTGAGCTACATCCTCAGACCTTTTTATTATTTTGAGACAAGGTCTTGCCAAGTTGTCAAGACTGGCCTTGAACCTGTGATCCTCTTGTCTCAGCCTCCCAAGCTGCTAGGATTACAGGTGTGCACCACTGTACCTTGCTCCTCCTCTTCTTTTTAACATAAATTGCAGTTTTCTGTCCACACTGTTCTATATCTTGGAGACAAAACGTCACAAAATTGTTTCTAAATTTATATTTTGTATTTATACTGTGTGATACTGGTTTTAATATCAGGTAGTGATGTATTTCCTTTAAAATGAATTTAAGTTAAAAAAAAGTAAGCTTGAAGAAAAATATTACATAATATCATACAGTTGGAATGTGGATATGGAAAAAATCATTGCAGTTGTAAATTTTAAGA
>CM053400.1:101494214-101572719 GCA_028644305.1 Xerus rutilus
AGTACACACTCAAAACTTCCCCAATGGTCTCATCAATGTTCTTTATAGCTGTTCCTCAACTGTCTCAATCCAGAATCTCAAATTATATTTTTCAAATCTCTATTAGATCTATCTAATCTGGCCTGCCCCTCCACATCCCCGTTTTCTTGCTCTCTCATAACAATGACATTTTGAAGAATCCAGACCAGTTACATTGTTGAATAAATGACCTACAATAGGGGTTTGTCTAATGTCTTCTCCTGATTACACTCAGGTTAAACATTTTTGAAGACTATTTATTAGTGATATTATATGGATTGCTCCATTGGTGATATGAAGTTTGATTACTTAGGTGCTCCTGAGATTTCTCAATATAAGACTATTTTCCCATTTGAATTAATGAGAAACCCATGGAGTGATATTTTGAGACTATATGATTATCCTATTCTCCAACAATCTCTTTCAATAGTTTGACTCTCTACTGATGATCTTGCCTGAACCATTCATTGCATTGGTGGCTGCAAAATGGCAATTTGCTAATTCTATCATTCCTTCTACAGCAGGTAATCTTCATTCCTTTCCTAGAGCAGGGTCATAAACTCACAGATCTTGTTTTCTCTTCCAAAGTAATGTATTATAGTCCATTATCTTTTTTTTTGGTTAAATGTTAAAAATGTCCTAATTTGGCCAGGGGGAGCTTCTACAAACCAACCAGCATTTGTGTTCTTTTACTATGTCTCCATCTGTCTTTGATCATGTCCTTGCTCTCCAGCACAAAAAGATACTCTAGGTTCACCTTGTACTTTTCCTATGCCAGACCTGGTATCAAACATTTCTCTATGGAGTCCTGGTTCCTCTTAGCAGGAAATGTATTCAGAAACAAAACCCTGCAGCTAGGTGCTCACTGCTATTGAGCCATCCGTCTTTCTAGGCCACTTCAATGTCCTTTTTCCAGAATCCTATTCCCAAACGGTATCAATATATTTACTCATTTGCTCTATTCCACAATATGGACAAGATGGTTTCTGGAATTGCTAAACTAATACCACTAGCAACAATTAAACCTACTAAGTTCAAGGTTTCCTTCAGTTCTTTTTGCTCTTAAGGGATATCTCACTACAAGTGCATAAAAATTAATTTGGATTAATTCTTTTTTATGTTACCAATTTGAAACATTTATTTTTATATTTTACTTAATTTTAGGGTATGCTTTTTCAGGCTTATTTAATTTCATTTTCAAAAACATGTTAAACATTTACAGGGCTGAAAACTCAAAATGAAAATTTTAAGCATATTTAAAAGTATCCAGGGGCTGGGGTCGTGGCTCAGTGGTAGAGCGCTTGCCTTGCATGCGTGAGGTACTAGGTTCAATTCTCAGTACCACATACAAATAAATACAAATAAAGGTCCATGAACAACTAAAAAATATTAAAAAAAAAAAAAAAAGAAGAAGAAGTATCCATATCCTTTCACCCTACTCCTCCCAAGATAACCATTTTCATTTTGTCTTTGGCTTCCTTTCCATGTTCTTATAAAACTAAGCAAGTACATAAAAATATTCTTATTTTCCTTTATTACTTACATAATAATTTGTACTTTGCTTTGTTTACTTATAGTATCTGTAAAGTAACTCATTGAGAACTTCCACCTTCCTCCTCCCTTTTCTTTTTATTTCAGCCCACATTGCTCCCTATCATCTGGACAAACGTTAAAAGCTGGACTTTCCACAATGCTTTAGTGCAGCACTAGGCACAGAGCAGCTACTCTCTACCTATGTGGCAAAAACTCTTCTCATCCTTGCCTAGAAAGCTGGTGATAAAGCAAGGCCATGTCTGGTGACCTTCCAAAGAGCCCACATAACCTTTTTGTTGGCCTGTGGTGTGTTTAAGTGTATGAGTGTGTATACACATTAATAAAAACAAAGAAAAAAAAATAGTTGCAACCCCAGCTACTTGGGACACTGAGGCAGAAGGATAACAATTTTGAAGCCTAAAATGGGAAGTTTAGCAAGACCCTGCCTCAAAATAGAAAACAGAAAGGGCTAGGAATGTAGTTTAGTGGTAAAGTACCTCTAGGTTCAATCTTTAGAACAAGGAGGAAAAAAAAAGTTTAGATGCTAAGCAATTTCACATTTAAAAAAATACCGATTTCTAGTTTCTCTCAAAAAGGCAGAAGTTTTGACACTGCCAGGCTTATGACTGCAAATGGTGACAATCAGTTGAAGCTGGGTGGTGTCAGCCTCTCTAATGGGCCAAAATCTTACTTTGGCCCAGGCACCACTGCACACAGCCTACACTCCTTGCCTCACTCAGACCCTAGAAGGTACAGGAGTTTAACTTATGGTGATCAAATAGGTCTGGCTTCTGGAGTTTAAAGAAGCAATGACAGGGCTGGGGCTGAGGCTCAGTGGTAGAGGCTTGCCTAGCATATGTGAGGCACTGGGTTTGATCCTCAGCACCATGTAAAATAAAATAAAATAAAGGTATAGAGTCTACCTACAGCTAAAAACATATATATTTTAAAAAAGAAAAGAAAAGAAACAATGAAAAGCAAACAACAGGTCCTTTTCCAGCTACCAAAAGGAAGTTCCTGGTCACTTTATCTTTACTCCATTCCAGCTCAACTGTGGAAGTGAGGATGAGGCCTAAATATCCAAGTCCTACGGGAACAAAGATAAAGTCCTTACTAATAACTAGGTCCCCTGCTAAAAGCTTCTGAACTAACACCTCAATCCTCTGAAAGTTTGGTGAAGTAGGTAATGTATTCCCATTCGAAGATGAGTGGTCAAGAGAGTTATAAATAGACTTAAGATGTATATAAAGTTGGTCTGACTTCAAGGGCTGTATTCTCAAGCAAAATGTTATATGATCTGTAGCCATATGCAGGTCTACTTGGTCTTTACATATATCACAAGTATTCATACACATACACATATGATATATGAGACTATATAACATATACATATACTATACACATATAAAAATATATACTATGCAAATGTTTCATAGGTAGAGAGGGAAACATAGAAAAGGCACATTATACATAGGCTAAGTAGGTTGTCTTTTTTGTGGGGCAGAGGAGGAACTAGGGATAGAACTCAGGGCTTGGCATATAATAGGTAAGCTGACCTATACCCCAGCCCCCACTTTTTTTTTTTTTTTTTTAAGTTTCGAGACAGGGTCTCACTAAGTTGTCCAGGCTGTGATCTTCCTGCCTTGGCTTCTGGAATAGCCAGGATTACAAGAGTGCACTATCATGCCCAGGACTGAGCTAGGTCTTCTTGAATCTGAGGCAAAGGAATATTCCTGAACCCCTAGTAATCTAGGAAAGAGCCGCCCCTGCCAGGACCTTCACTCCGGATAAAGTCCATACTCTGAACCCTGATCTATCTTACCAGTTGGTTTCCTGCATCTCCCAAGTGAAGCTTTAAGCAGGCACCTGGCACCCTAACTTCCTAAAGTTTGTTTTGGGTAGAATATTCCCTATGCTCTGAAGGTGGCAACCACTGCCTTCTGGGCCTGTGTCCTTGCAGTAAAGGCTGAGGACAAGCCCTGCCAAGTTCAAGTGTAAGGTCTTTCATCCTTAAAACCAGGGTAAGACAATAGAGTGGAGAAAGCCTCTGGCACAGTAGCCAGGACAGGCTTACACCTCAACGGGCTTACTTACTAGCTTCCGGCAGCACCTGAATCACTTTAGGCCCCGCCCTCAGGGATTCAACTCGGCAGCTCTGTGCTGTGGAATCTATTTTGATTTAACAAGCAACTCAAGTGATTCAGAGGAATCATTTGAACCTTTGAAAAACTCTCAAAACAAGTCCCTTAACTTTTGAATCTATCATTAGCTTCCTCCTCTGTGAAATGAACACATTGATACCATTTGTCTGTCTTCCCTTTTAAACCTTGAGTCTCTGAGAACAAGGACTATGTCTCATTCATCCTTTTATCACCAAGTTTCAGCATGGCACCTAGTGCATGGTAGATGTCCACTCTGAATACATTTATTAAAGGAATATGTACACATTCTTTCTTTCTTCTAGAGCTGATGTGATGACCAAAGAAGTATTATTTGTTAAGTGCTTTGAAAGTGCAAAGTCCTATGCAAATGCTTTGTTCTTTTTTTCCTGGTCTCTTCCAGGTTCACACTGGGTGACCTACGTTAGGAGTGAGAGGAACAGGACTAGAATGAGTAAACAAACAGTAAATAGAAAAGTGAGCCAGACCCCTGGAGTACTCCAATTCTAAGTAGGGCAGGGCCAGGACTGCTCTCCTTTCTAATTCCATGAAAGTTTTAGAGAATAAGAATGGCTATCAAAGTAGACAACTTGGCAGACAGATATGCATGAAAGAGGGTGGCAGGGCTAGTATGCTGAGGGTTGGTTAGCATGGTTCAACATTAAATACTTAGCACACAGGCGATGTGGTATGGCTTCAAAAGCACAGCTTTGGGAATCAAAATACTGGCTCAAGCTCAGGCTTGGCCTTTTCCTGGCTATATAGTGTTAGGCAAGTCACCTAACATCCCCAAGCCTGTTTCCCAACTAAAAAACGTAGCTAATACCACCTTTCTCAAACGATAATGGCAAGGACCAAATCACCACCACTGACACCTTAAAGTCTGATTCAACCTGAAATCAATCTTTCCAGCCCAAGTCCAGCCCTGCTCATGAGATGGTTTGTCCTTGGCAAATGGTGCTATGCAGGTGCATGCCAGAAATCTTTGACATCTCCCAACAAATCTAATGAATTGTCAATTCTAGTTGATATGACCTACTAACATCTCTGCTACCACACTGGTATAGGATACCATCATCCCTCACCTATAAGAAATGGCCACCCTACACCCACTCCAGCTCCCATTCCTCTAGCAGCCCATATCCATTCTCCACACAGGATGATCTTTACAAAGTATTATAAGCATATACTTACCATAGCAATTATAGGGAGCAATTATATGTATCAAATTAGTTTGATACATATAAATTAGGACTGGTGCCAGGCATGATGGCACCATCCTACAATATCATCTACTCAGAAGGCTGAGGCAAGAGGATCAGAAGTTCAAGGTCAATCTGGGCAAGGTAGCAATATCTGCCTCAAAATAAAATTTTTAAAAAGGGCCAGAGAAGCAGCTCAGTGACCTTGCCTAGCACGCACAAAGCCCTGGGTTCAATTCCCAGTACTGGATAAGAAAAAAGATTAGGATTGAGTTCACAATTTCACAGTTTTTACAAGAAATGAATAAAACAGGAAGGCATTAGACTCTCTGTGGACTTATATCAGGGAGTAACATCAGCCTCTCTGTAAGAACTTCTAAAACCTTCGAACTCCCAGATTTCTAGAACTCAGTTCCATACACAACACAATGAATGAAGCACCCACTAAATGAACATATGCATGTTAAAGTGTGTTGGTAACTACAAAGTGAATTTATAGATGGCTAAAGAACTCAGAGAGAAGGTGAACTTTACCTAGAGCCTTAGAGGTCAGGTAGGTTTCTGATAGGTGGCTGTACTGTCGAAAGACCTTCTAAGGACGGAAACAGCATATACAGGGGCACAGAAAATGTAGAGAGGTTGTTAATGCAACACAGTCCAGAGGAAAGGGAGGGCTTTCCCTTTAACAAGAAAGGAAATTGAAAAGACAAAGTGGAAGCCTGGTTCTGCCACTTCCTGGCTAGCTGATCTTAGGAAACTCAGACTGAGTTTCAGTTTTTCTGCCTAAAAAATCTAGATAATTTACCTGCCCTGTCCTACCTATCTCACAGAGCAGCTATGAGAATTAAACAAAATACAGTATGTCCAAGGCTCTACAAACACTAAAGCAACATTAATGTTAGGAAGTGTGGTGACATAAGAAAGATTGAGGCAGGTTATGAAAGGCCTTAAATATTATCTAAGGATTACGGACTTTATAGATGGGGAGTTGTATTAGGTAGAATCAGATTTAGCTTTTAAAAAGCTAAGTCTGGCTCTAATGACCAGAGGTGAAGAGGAAAGGCTGGAGGCCCGCAGACTAGGCGGGGCAGAAAGAATACATGCCTAAAGGTGGGCACTACTGCTGGAAGACACCAGAAAGCACACACAAGTTGCTAGGAGCTGATGGGAGAATTTGCTGGCCCTGCACTAAGTGCTAAGAGCCCCTGAACTGTGCCTGGTTCAAACTGATATATTCCTAAAAAACAAAATACCCACAAGACTTCAAGGACATAGTACAAAACAACAAAATAAGTAAAATGTCTTAATAACTTTTTATAATGAAATAACAGCATTCTGAATATATTGGGTTAAATAATACACATCATCAAAATTAATGTTATCGCTTTTAATGTGGCTACTAGAAAAAAAAAATGCAGTGGCGTGTGTTCTATTTCTACTGAACAGCACTGGTCTGGCTTCTTTTGGCCACAGATGAACCACACTCTGTTCTTCTCTCCAATGCCAGTGCCTTCAGCCCTTTTGACCAAAGAAAGCTAGCAGTTTGCCCGAGTTGCCCCTCCAGTAATTTGTCTCCCACAGCACCTGATATATATTTCTGCTAATCACTTCCCACATGGTCAGTAATTCTTCTCTCTTGTTGGCTGGAATATGAGCTCCTCAAGTATGGTAGCATGCCAAATTCACCTGTCTCCCCAGTGAGGAAGAGCTGGGCTTGGCTCTGAGGGGCAACCATCTTTATTTAGCTCTTGGCAGAGAACAATCCAACATTGCTTTGGGCTATGCATATTTCTCTTTACTCAGAACCCAATACCCCACCAGCCTCCCAGCCATCAGCACAGACTGATTTATCTCATTTGTCACATATTCCTCAGAAAAAGTCTCATGCCTGGGCTATGTCCAGGAATTTACATTGATATTGAGGAGCCATAGGGTGATGGAGTGTGAGGTTAGGATGAATTTGCATCCTGGCTTTCCCTCTGATCATCTGTGTGACTTAGGGCAAATTACTTATTTCCTGTGAACCTCAATTTTGTCATCTACAAAACTGGAATAAATAGCTTCCCATGCTGCAAGGCTATTGTAAGAACTGGCATAAAGTAGTAAAGTATAAGCTAAGTATGGTGGAGCACATCTGCAATCCCAGCAGCTCAGGAGGCTGAGGCAGGAAGATCACAAGTTCAAAGTCAGCCTCAGCAACTTAGCGAGGCCCTGTCTCTAAAAAAAAACATTTAGAAAAGGGTTAGGGATGTGGCTCAGTGATTAAGTGCCCCTGGGTTCAATTCCTGGACACCCCCTCCCAAAAAAAATAGTTAAGTATCTAGTTCGTGCCTGGTATATAGCAATACTTTGGTTTTAATTTTTATTTATTTATTTTTGCAGTGATAGAGATTGAACCCAAGGCCTTGTGCATGCTACACAAGTGTTCTATTGCTGAGCTACATCCCCAGCCCTTAGTAATATTTAAAAAATGGCTGCTATTCTTATTATAAGACCCTAAAACACACGTAGTAAGTTACTACCAAAGCAATCACAACCTGGCCTGTGACATAAAATACACAAATATTGACTCATCTAACACAGATACACCCATCTTACAGATCTCTGCACATGATCTAGTTGTTGCCTATCATGTTTAGTTCATACTCATTTGTTTGTTTTTGCCAACATAACCTCTATCAAACCATTATCTTTGGAGAAAGGAACAATGTCTCAAAACAGCAAAGACCAGGATATCTGGATATTGGTGCTAATTCTTCAACTTACTAGCTGTGAAACGCTAATCATCTGTGTGACATTTGTATTTAAGATTTGGCTGGGGATGGAGGTGAGCAAAGCCCACCGGAGGGGAAAATGAGGCTGAAAGAGGAGGGAGAAAGCAAGCCATGTGGCAAGAGGGCAGGAATGACAGTCTAGACATGTGGGTTCTAGACCAGCTCTGCCCCTTTTTGTAAACCCTTGAAAAGGGAGAAGAAAATTATACATAATAAGCATCTAATATGTTACAGGCCTTCATTTATTCCTTACACCACCTTGGTGAGGTAACAGTGTTATTTTCCTCTACAGATGAGGAAAATGAGGTTGAGGAGAAGTTAAATAAGTTGCCCAAGGTCACAGAGGTATTGAATGGTACAGTAAGAATGTGAACTCAGTGTGCTTTACAACAAAGTCCCATCTTCCTCCTCTGGATCTTAGCTTCATCACCCCTACAATGAGGTGCTGAGCCAGATTATCTCTTGTTCTTTCTTGTTCTAATGTTGCATGATTCTTTGTCCCTCATGAATTTTCTTCAGCATATCATGTCTTTGCACCCAGAGTGGAGTCAGGTAAAATTAAATTCATTGGCGAGCAAAGATTCTCCCTATAAAATAAAGCGAAGGCAGGCCATGGCAAAATTTATTTCAACTGGGAAAAAACTCACAGACACCACTGCCAACAATGATCTGGAAGCAATTCAGTGTCTGCACTAGTGATGTCCACAAGATGGCTAAAAATACTTTTATTCAAGTTTTCTGGTTTTAACAAAGGGCAAAGGAGATAAGAGTAGCAGCCCCAAAACTCCTAAGATAAAGAATAAACATCTATCACAGGGCCAAAGGCTCAGGAAGGTTGGATAAAAGGGGCTTCATTCTTGGAATGAGGTTTCTTTCCTTCAGCATCATGATCACTGGAAGATGTTGGGTAAGCCACATGACACCCCTTAATTCTTAGCTTTCATAATGACAAAATGTATCTCTGCAGGGCACTGTGATAACTAAATTATTTGTTATCTTAGAATCACTCTATGGTATGTCCTGTTTTATCTAACGTTTTCCTGAAAAGATAAATAAATTTGTTGTGAAGGAACCTCCTAAAGGGGATGATAATATCTTAAATGAAAACTTTCAAAAACTGGGTTTCCTTCCTTAAAGTAAGGCATATCTTGCTTTGTACCCTGTACAAGAAGAACTGCTATTCAAGTCAATTTTTTATTACTGGCACAAATAAAGATCAGAATATAAAACAGGAAACCTAGAATAATGGCCAAGCCCCAAAGCCATCATTTTGCTTAAAAAAAAAAAAAAAAAAAAAGAGCATAGTGGTGTATGCCTGTAATCCCAGTGGTTTGGTAGACTGAGGCAGGAGGATCACAAGTTTGAGGCAAGCTTCAGCAATTTAGTAAGGCCTTGAGCAACTTAGTGAAATCTTGTCTCAAAATAAAAAAATAAGAAGACTAGGGATGTAACTCAGTGGTAAAGCGCCTCTGGTTTCAATCCCTAGTACCAAAAAAAACAATAAACAAAACAAAAATAAACTTGTCATTTGGCTAATTCGCTTTTCTAATCTACTTTATTAAGGTAGAGTTAAATTAGTTCCCTTTCCTTGAGTACACACCAAAGTTAATAGGAAAGTACTGGGTTAGTGGAAAGTTAGACTTTGATTTTAACTGCTGAGGTTAAGCCATAAAATGAATAACTCAGAGGTGATGGAGTTGATAGTAAAACGCCTGCTATTTTTTGAAATCCCCTTCTTACATCAGGGTGACTATAGCCTTTCCTTTAGCTCAGGTACCTGCAGGTAGATGCAAACTGAGTCACCACAGCTGGAACCACCAACTACAATGCGGGGAGGGGACCTAGAACTTCCCAGAGTCCCTTCCCTTCACATTCTTGGCTGGTGATTTCAGGAAGCACTGCCAGAACTAGAAAAAATAAGGGAGGGTGGATGGGGATGTTCTTCTCCAGCCTACAAAAGGCTCCCTACAAATTCCTGTTCCACCCCTTTAAAAAACTAACCAGAAATTCCCCTCAGAAAGTCTTCCTCAATTAACTCTCCAGTGCTGATTATCCTGTTCTTTGCATCCTAAGCTTTTGAATTGTGCTATCATCACATATCTTGTCTCTATATTACTTTAAAAGGAAACTCACATATTCTGTGTGTTCTGTCTTAAAAAATACCTGTCCTAAGCCAGGCGTGGTGGCGCACACCTGTAATCCCAGCACTTAGGGAGGCTGAGACAGGAGAATCGTGAGTTCAAAGCCAGCCTCAGCAATGGCGAGGCGCTAAGCAACTCAGTGAGACCCTGTCTCTACATAAAACACAAAAAAATAGGGCTGGGGATGTGGCTCAGTGGTCGAGTAACCCTGATTTCAATCCACGGTACCAAACAAACAAAAAACAAAAAAACAAAAAACTACCGGTCCTATAGGAAGGCCTCCCCTATTTTGTATCTTCAGCATTCAACATGAGTCTCCAACCACACAACACGGGTCCCCCAACCAATAAACTGAGCTCTACAAAGCATATTTTGGTACATAATTGGCTGAGATGCTGCCAGAGAAAATTGGAGTCAACTTTTTCTAGAAGCCAGATCCCTATAGCTCTCACTGCTGTTTCATCAGCAAGGGATCCATTCTGGATCTCTCTGATCCTTTCTCCACCCCTCTCACATTGACTGATGGGCCTGGGACCAGTGTATAAACTCCTGTTTGTAGAAATATACAGACTAAGACAACCCCAAGCAACAAACTTAAGGCATGTGCCTGCTTGACAGGAGGTAGAACAGGCAGGCCACAAACTACAAAAATGCACTATTGGCCCTGCCTACGCAGGCACTTCAAGTCTGCAGAGATAGTACACATACAGAGGAAACCAGCTGCTGCCTTCTCTTTCTAGGCCATTCTGTGGGAAGACAGGGTTAGGGGTGGTGGGAGGTAGATGAGAACAGTGGCTCTTGCCACTTTTGGCAAATGTTGTTGTGTCTTCTACTTTCCTCCTTAATGAAATCTTTGATATTGAGGAAACAGTGCGTGGGATATGAAGACAACTAAAATTATTGGCCCTGGGAGATGGGCTTATGATCCCCTCTGTAGGTTAATGGGAATAAGCATTTGTTCTAAACATGCAATTTGATTCAGAATTTACTATCAAGCAGCAATGAATAGGTTAAATAAGGTGTGCTAGGGGTATGGGGATGTGAACTATAGTCTTATTAGTTCTCAAGTGTAGTCACGTATATGTGGGGAGGAATAACAGGAAAAGATGAATGAATCCAATGGTCCCTGAAGTTCCCTTCCAGCAAACTGGACACATATGCTGATTCTATCCAAGTACAAATTACATTTTAATGAGGTTTTATTATTATGTCAACAAAGGACTATCTTGAATAGGGCAATAATAGTATTTGAACTTGGAAAATGGCAATCTGCAAAACAATCTCTAGGAAACAAACCTGGATTGATCAGGAGAGATGAAACCAGGGGCACTCAACCACTGAGCCACATCTTCAACCCTTTAAAAAGTATGCATCTTATTTAGAGACAGGGTCTTGCCAAGTTGCTTAGGGCCTCACTAAGTTGCTGAGGCTGGCTTTGAACTTGAGATCCTACTGCCTCAGCCTCCCAAGCTTCTGGGATTATAGCAATGCACCACCACACCCAGCACAGGTATACATTTTGAGGAAAGTATCATTAGGCAGTTTAATTACTGTGTGAATATCAAAGTATATTGTCACAAACTAAGAGGGCTACAACATCACAAGATAATAAAATATTATAGACTACCATTTTATATGTGGTCTATGAATGACCAAAATGTTATGGGGTGTATGACTGTGTGCTCTATGAAAATCTGTTGAACGATGAATGACCAACCTTGAAATCTGAACTCCTTCTAAATGCCAGGGCTCCAAACAACCCACCCTTGTCCTTCAGCCCAGTTTTCTAAGGCCGAATTCAAGTAATACCTTCTCTAATAAACTTACCTAAACATTCTAATTTCCCCAATGACCTTTTCAGAAACTAAGTTCATATCTATTGCATTTTGAATCCATACTGTGCCACTTAACACTTGTTTTAAAATTTTCTCATCCATATTAATCATGTCTCCCTTCAACTGGGTAATGAACTCCTTAAGAGAAGAAATCCTGTCAGATACATTGTTGACAGGACCCACAATAATTAGTACAGTGCTAAGCATATTCTCAGTAAATACTTGTGACTGACTGATGGAATTTGGATGATGATGATGATGATAAGAGCTAGCATGTTTTTTAGGCACTTACTGAAATGAGACAGTATGATCTTGCGTGCAGGCTCATGAGCCCCTCTTCTGAATATAAATGCTCCTGCCATGTATTAGCTATGTGACCTTAGGCAGGTAACTTAAATCTCTTGCCTCGGCTTCCTCATCTACAAAATGAAGATAATAATAATACCTGTTTCATGGGATTACTAGGATTAAATTATTTAAACCTTTAAAAAATGCTCAGGCCAGTGCTCAATACTAAGAACTCAATAACATTTAACCATATTTATTTATTTTACTTAATCCTCACAATAACCCCATGAGTGAGTACTATTAATCTTGCCATTTCGCAGATGAAGAAACTACTATGGAAAAGCTTAGTAACTTGCTTGATTTCATGCACCCAGCAAGTCAGATGGAGCTGGTATTTGAACCAAAGCAGTTTAGCTTCAGAGCCTTTCCTCTGCTAATACTGTGCTCTCTGGCTAGAAATCCTCACCGCCCATTTCGCTTTGCTACAGATCTGCCCTTAACTACTTCAGTGGTCTGAAATCTCCAATACCAGACTCAGGAAGGCAGAAATTGGTTGCTTACTTCTCAGTATTCAAATTCAGATTCTGGTAACATTTACTAAGTATCTACTGGGTGGCAAATGTTGTGCTGGGTAATAAGTATCTCATTTGATCCTCAGAGCAATTTTGAAAATATATATTTTGAGTGAGGAAACTGAAGTTCAAAGAAGGTAGGACTTGCCTGAGGGCTCAGGGTTGGTGTGACCTACAGCCAGAACTTGAACTCAGATTCCCTGACCCCAAATCCAACAGATGACAGTCCTTACTAAGTCTGTATGGCTCTGAATGTTTCCTGGCACAAGCGTAAAGCACAGTGTAGACAAGATTTATACATCTTTTGGCCAAATGCACTGGGTTTCGAATCAGTCCTGATGCTGGCACTTAGTGGCTCTGTGACCTTGGGCAAGACTTTTAGCCTCTCAAACTCATCTGTAGCAGAAGTAACTATTTCACTGAATTATTAGGAGATTAAATGGCGGAACTCATTAACATGTTTAGTACAGGGCACACAACAAACGCTCAAAATATGTTAACTACTATCACTACCACCACCAGCAGAAAAGAGGACTTAAATTGTCCCCTTATATTAGTCTAACATTTCCCCACCAATTGTTGTTGGTTTTTTTTTTTTTTTCTTTCCATTTTGTTTTTGGTACTGGGATTGAACCCAGGGGCACTTTACCCCCCAGTTAATGGCCTCACTAAGTTGCTGAGGCTGGCCTCAAACTCATGATCCTCCTGCCTCAGCCTACTGAGTCAGGAGTGCACCACCACACCTGGCATCCTCAACTATTGTTTAGGAACATCCCTAATAAAAAAGATGTTCAAATCAAATGACTGATAGATATATGAATACACAATCAATGAAACTCCACATCACGTACAACTTGAAGAATGGGATCCTACTTAGAGTAAGTATGTATAAGTGTCAAAATACACTCTACTGTAATGTATATCTAAAAAGAATAAAAAGATTAAATAAATTTTTAAAAAGCTGATAGAGAAGCAAAGTTCCAGAGAGATAAAGTCACTTGCCCAATGTTAGGACACAGTTGACTTCCTTACTTGTGGCATACATCTCTTCACCAGAGCCTGCTATCTGCTGCCTCTCTGAATTTTTCAAAAAAATCTAGAATTTCAGGGTATACAACCTACCATTCAGTTCCAAAGGAAGCCCTATAGTCCAATGAGAATCCTAATAACCCTTTGAGCTATAGAGATTCACTATGTCCCCCCACACACCAAAAACGGGTGCTGGGCAAGCTATTCCAAGTGGAAAATTCAACTCCATCCCAGGCGGAAACCCCAAATCTCTGCTGTTCCAGCAGATTTCCAGGACGTGCTGGCTCCCAGAAACCACAATTACAGACAAGCTCAAGGCAGAGGAGTAATTAGGCCCATACCATCAGCTCAGCAGTCTCTTGGCCTCTCCCTACAGGGCTGACTCCAGCTCTCTACCTCTCCCATCCTCCTCATCCAAACCCCATCTCAACCACTGTGCAATAGAGATGCAATGGGAATTTCCACCCTTTCTCTCTTCTAGCCCCTGCTCGATTTCCAGGAAACTAAAGAAGGAGTGAGGGAAGAAAGAATCATTTCATGGATACAACTAATGCTGAATGGCAATTAATGCTGAATGGCAGCAAAGAATGAAAACAGCTTTCACAGAAAGAGAAACATTCTTGGGGTCCCTCCCCTCATCCTGTCCTTATATTCCACAAAGATGACATTGGGAAGGAGTTCCCTGAATGAGACCCCCAAATGTGAAATAAAAAGGATCTTGTGAAACAGGAAACAGAAACCTCAATCTCTCTGGAATGGGAATAATCTTGGCTGGAAGACTGTGATGTGGAGAAGATGACAACTAGAAGGCTTGAGAATCTAGGGTTATAACTCCTATCTCCAAGACCATGGAGGGGTCCTGGAGGATATTCACCCTTCCCGCAGCTCCTCCTAATTTTAGCTCATATGAAGGAAAGCCAGGCCTTGTCTTCATTTCTAAATATGCTACTGACCTTTTATTCTGAAATATGGGGTTGGTGTCCCCATTATTTCAAACTCCAGCATAATACTTTGTGTAGCACTTTCTTCCTTCCAACATTACTGATCTTTTTTTTTTTGGTACTGGGGATTGAACTCAGGGGCACTCAACCACTGAGCCACATCCCCAGCCCTATTTTGTGCTTTATGTAGAGACAGGGTCTCACTGAGTTGCTTAGCGCCTCACCATTGCTGAGGCTGGCTTTGAACTCGCGATTCTCCTGTCTCAGCCTCCCTAAGTGCTGGGATTACAGGTGTGCACCACTGTGCCCGGCTCTGATCATTTTTTTTGAGTAGTGGATCTACTCGGTTTGATGCCTGACTCAAACACACCATTACTGTCCCTTACTTCTCCCAGTGTTCTCAGGACTATATCACTTCTCCAGCTCCTATCTGATAGTGCTGAAGGCCTGTAGTGGGTGTGTGTACCCTAGATCACCTCCAGGAACTCTCAGGATCTGACATTAATGGTTGGATGGTGCAAAAGATACGGAAGGAATAACATCCCAAATATGTGGTGGACTTTAGTATCCTAAAGGGCTTTTTAAAATTTTTATTTGGAGGGGGCGGGTACTAGGGATTGAACTCAGGGACACTCAACCACTGGAGCCACATCTCCAACCCTATTTTGTGTTTTAGTTAGAGCCAAGGTCTCACTGAGTTGTTTAGAGCCTCACCTTTGCTGAGGCTGGCTTTGAACTTGCGATCCTCTTGCCTCAGCCTCCCGAGCTGCTGGGATTACAGGTATGCGCCACCATTCCCAGCCTAAAGGGCTTCTGAACAGTGATGAACAGAGGCCAGAGTTGAAGACTATTAGTACAGTTTCTCAAAGCCATTCCAGAGCCCCTAGAATTGTGGCTGACAGAAGCAGTTGGAGAAAATCTTTGAAGCAGTATAGTACTAACCCAATTCCATCAAAATATGACTTAAAACATATTAATCACAAAGTTTTCCTTGATTTAGCTGGTTTGACTGATCTCTCCGCCTAAGCTAACATCACCTCAATCCTAAGAAATTTACTCTGCACTACTGCTTAGTTTCTTACAACAAAATCAAAGTGGAAAACAGTAACATACACACATGAAACCATTTATTTCAAGTTATATTTGACATATCCAGCATGAGCCAAAACAGGAACATCTCCCTGGAGTTCACTCTAAAAAGAACTGCTTTATATACTAGACAGCACTTGTTTTGTCCCTCTTATTCTAAACACTCTTAAATCAATATACTTCCACATTTATGGCTTTCCCAAACTTAAACTCCTTGAAATAAAAAAGACGTGTCTTCCACTTTTGAAATATCTTTGTATTCCCTCATCCTCTAGTGGCCAGCCAGATGAAAAAGGTGGTTTTTTACACACGTGTATGTACACACACATATAAATACATAGCACCCGCCATAAAATACAAGACTGTAAACACTACTGCGTTTTTCAATCCATTTATTCGGAAAACTTGATGATAAATGGTAACTGGTACAAGTCACAAATCTAAGAGACCAGTTAGCCAAAGAGAAGCTGAAAATTCCAACCCTGAAATTTCTCCCTTTCCCTGGTACTACAGATTGAATCCAGAAGTGTTCTACCTCTGAGTTACATCCCCAGCCCTTTTTTATATTTTATTTTGAGGCAGAGTCTCATTAAGTTGCCCAGGCTGGCCTAAAAGTTGTGATCATTCAGCCTCTTGAATAGCTGGGATTATAGACATGCACTTTCACACCTGGCCCAACACTGAAGTTGATTCTGATTTGAAGACAGTGGGACTGAGGGAGACAGGAAGGAGCTAGATGCATCCCACCAACAGCACTATAAGCACAGGGTAGAAAATGGTTAGAATCTAGTTTCCCTGTCTCTCTCTAGTGCTAGGGGAAAACATTTCTAGGGACAAAAAGAGAATTCCTCTCTGATCCTGTGTGCCTCCTGGTGTAGAAGGCAGCTCTGGACTGGGATTCAATGCTGGTTCTTTCTGATAGCAAGGGAAGTCAGGAGGCTCTGACTTTCTGGACACTTGGACAGGGCTCAGGTCGGGAAGGTGGCGAGCAGACAACAATGACTGATATTCACCTACCACTGGCATCCCCTTCTCTGGATCACACTGAAGGTTTAACGATTTGACTGATCTGTGATGCCATCCTCATAAGCCACCAAGTGTAAATGTGCCAAGGGTCTGAGCCAAAGAATCCAGGGCCTACACGAAGCAACCCAAGATCTATAGCACAAACGCTGCACCACATGCCTAGTGAAGGTGGGGTTCCTGTAGGACCAGGCTGGCCAAGATTAGCAATCATTTAAATCTTTAATGATTTGGGTCAGACTCTCCTCCCTAGTGGTTCTGCATGTGCAGGCAGCTCAGAGGCAGGGGGAGGCCACAGAAATACCAAGATGTAACTGACTGTGGGGAAATGGAGAGCCCCTCACCTGCGTTACCCTAGTTCTCCACATACATCACAGGGTACAGGGTAATGACAGAATGGAAAGGAAGAGGAAAGATACAGGGGAGAAGGGAAGAGCTGGAGATGTAATAAATACACACACGATATCAAAACACAAAATGAGTAAGGGGAGAAAATGTGGAAGTCACAAAAGAAAGGCAAGAACAAATAGCAAGAGAATGAGCATAAACATTAGGATAAAGGGCTATGTGGAAAGAATGGGCAAGAGAATAAACACTGAAAAGTGAACAGAAGGGAGCTGCAGAACTACTTAAACATCCAACTATCTCAGAAGTTGGTATAGATTCTAAGCCAGACTGACTTGCCCAGACTCTGGTAGCAGGGGTGTTAAATGGAACTTCTTATTATAGTCCTTGGGTTGAGATTTATAAAAGAGCTGTGAAAACATTAATTAGTGTAGAGTGTCTGGCACAAAATAGGAACCAAATAGGATGATGGGGTGGTGGGGATAGGAGTTAGTGCAAGGAAAAGTGGGTGAGTAGTCAGCATCTGAGTGCTAGAACCAAGACCGGGTAGGATTCTGGATTAAGGAGCTTTCTTAGCAGAATCTCAGCTTCCAATGTGGCCATGCAAAATTAATCACTCTCTCCCCTCCCTTGACTCAAATACCATCTATAGTGATTTCCTCTTTGATCACCTTATCTAACATTGCAATCCCACATTGCTGTTACTTCCTATTTTATCTCCTTAGCCATTAGTATCCAATATATTATAATTTCATTTCTAATTTAATTTGCTTAAAATGTAAGTTCCAGAAAGGCAAAGATTTTTGTCTGTCTGTTCACTGCTATAGTCTCAGTGCTTCTACAGTTCCTGGAACACAGATGATGCTCACATTAAAGAATAAACTGAACTTCATTTAAACCCAACTCTATTCAATTCTCAGTTACCCAAGAGAACATAGGTGGAGACATTTCATATAAGTCAAAACAGAAAATGATACAAATCTTCAGAGAATGTGCATGTCCACATTTCAAACACAAGGAAACTGAGGGCCAGAGCCTTTGTTACAAACTGAATTATTTGTGTTCTCTCCAACACCTAGCCAACCCAAATCCATAATATGTTGAAGTCCTGACTGGCAAAGTGATGGAATCTGGAGATGGAGCCCTTGGGAAGGAATCAGAGTTAGATGAGGTCATGAGGGTGGAGTCCTCAATTAGTGCCCTCAGAAGAAGAGACACCAGTTTGCTCCCTCTCTCCACATGTACACAGCGAGGAAAGGCCATGTGAGCACAGAGTAAGAAGGCAGCCATCTACAAGGCAGGAAGAGGGCCCTCAACAGAACTTGACCATCCTAATCTCAGACTCTGAGCCTCTAGGATTTTGAGAAATAAATGTCTGCTATTTAAGTCACCCAGTCTATGATATTCTTTTATAGGAGCCCAAACTAATTAGGGCAGTCTTTGAGTAAAATTTTTAGGGTTCCTAGTGGAAGAGTGAGAATTAGAATCCAGGGTTCTATCCCAGGCAGCCAGTGAGCTTTCTATTATTATACCAAGGCCCTAGAATGTTTGTGTATCAATGTAGGGGTGTGATTCTGGAAATAACAACTCTAGAAGATGGAAAAATGGGTTCAGTGTCTCTGTCTCTATTCAAATTCTGAGAGCTTTTTACCTCTGCTAGGTATTAACTACCTCACTTATGAGAGGGATGTGAAGGGAGCGGCTCTCTTGGAGTTTTGCTCCATGCCTTCACAAGGTGGGGGAAAGGAACAAAAAGCAAGACATGACTTTATTTTCAAAGGTCTTTCCCTCCTAGCTATTATGAGCCACCAGATTGCATTTAGGAGTTAAGCCAGGATGCTGATCAAGTCCACAGGAAGTGAAAAGTCAGATTGCCTGGTATTTTCCTCTAAATAATTAAGGCTGAATTTTAAATAAATACTAGGGGTGGTTTAATACTAACACTTTATAAATTCAAATTAAGCCTTAGAATCATGACTTCATGTCTATGAAAAGTCTGCTTATCAAGTACAAAGTAGATTTATACTTAATATGCTTCCCACATGGCTCAGAGATCTTGGTTCTTATGATCACATTCACCTTTACCAATAGTTAAAAACTACTTATTGGTACAAAGTAATACTTTTGCCATCTGGGACATATCTTAAGGTACAGATATGTCCTTGGGAAACTTAAATCTTAAGAAGTTAGGAGTTAGGCAAAATAAACTGAAGTCTGGGAAATGTACAAATGAGAGAAGTATGTGCTATGCGACAAGCCATCAGAAAATGCAATTCATCAAGGAGAGCTATCATAAGGATGGTGATGTTAAACTAAACTCTTAAAAAATCTCGGTGCCGGGGCTGGGGTTGTGGCGCAGTGGTAGCATGCTCGCCTAGCACGCGTGAGGCACTGGGTTCGATCCTCAGCACCACATAAAAATAAAATGAAGATATTGTGTCCACCTACAACTAAAAAATAAATATTAAAAAAAAAAAAAAAAAATCTCGGTGCCCAGAATAAACCCCTTTCTTTTATTTTTTCCAAGCTTCTAAACTTGAGTCGGAACCATGATTTGATCTAAACATTCCTTATCAACAGATTCATTAGCTCATCTAAACTTACTGGTGGAAAACTTTTGCAGAGGGTGAAGCCTGTTTACCTGGCTGGAAAATCTGAAAGACACTAAGCTGTCTGGACTTGTAATCTTAGCTGAGTCGTTGCACTGCACTGTAAGTGTTCCCCTAGCTCCCACCCCGTTCAGTACCCATTAGATGGATCTCAACTGGAACCTGTCCTGCCTTCTCTCAACACAAAGCTGCTGTCTAGAGCACCTAACAAATTCAATTTTACCCTCCACTCAAACACAAATGAAAACTCACAGATAACATACTCAATGGGGAAAGACTGAGTGTCTGCCCCTAAGATTAGCAACAAGCCAAGAATGTTCCCTTTATTCTTCTTGAATGTCACTTCTATTCAACATTGAAGTGGGAAGAGGAGGGCAGTGGTTCTAGCTGGGGCAATAAGGCAAGAAAAAGAAACAAAAGGCATACAGATTGAAAAGGAAAAAGCAAACTCTTTCACAGATGACACGATCTCTTATATAAAAGATCTAAGGAACACACAAAATAAACTATTAAACCTAATAAATGGTTGTAGGATACAGGTTCACCTTTTTTTTTTTTAAATAATTTTTTTTAGTTGTAGATGGACACACTGTCTTTATTTTACTGCTTCCTACATGGTGCTGAGGATCGAACCCAGGGCCTCACGCGTGCGAGGCAAGCGCTCTACCGCTGAGCCACAGTCCCAGCCCCCAGGTTCACCTTTTAATAAATGTATTTTGTATACTAGTGATGAACACAAAAGTGAAATTAAGAAAATGGTCTTGCTTTAATAGCAGTAGGAAGAATACATAGGAATAAATTTAAGATTTATGGAAGATTTAAAATTGTTAAGATGGCAATACTCTACAAACTGATATAAATTTAATGAAACTATAAATTCAATGAAACAATAAAACTATAAATTCAATGAAACTCCTATTAAAATCCCAGTTGGTTTTTTGTTTTGGGCAGATTGACAAGCTGACCCTAAAATTCATGTGAAAATGAACAGTTAAAACAATCTTAAAATGGCAATTGTCAAGAATATACATAACAATAAATGTTGCCAAGGATATGGGGGAAAGGTACAATCATACAATGCTGGTGGGACTGCAAATTGGTGAAGCCACTCTGGAAAGCAGAGTGGAAATTCCTCAGAAAACTTAGAATGAAACCACCATTTAACTCAGTTATACCACTCCTAGGCATATAACCAAAGGACTTAAAATCAGCATACTATAGTAACACGGTCACTATGTTCATAGCAGCTCAATTACAATAGCTAAGCTATGGACCAACCTAGATGCCCTTCAATAGATGAGTGGATAAAGAAACTGTGATACATATACACAATGGAATATTACTCAGCCATAAAGAATGAAGTTACGGCATTTGCTGGTAAATGAACTGGAAGATATCATGCTAAGTGAAATAAACCAATCCCCAAAAACCAAAGGGCAAATATTCCATCTGATATGAGGATGCTCACTCACAATAGGCGAGGAGGAGGGAGGAGTGGAGGTTCACTGGATTGGACAGGGGGAATGGGAGGGAGGAGGAATGGGAAAAACAGTAGAATGAATCAGACATAACTTTCCTATGTTCATATATGAATATATGATCAGTGTAACTCCACATCATGTACAACCAACAGAAAGGGAAGTTATATTCCATGTAAGTAAGATATGTCAAAATACATTATACTGGGGGCTGGGATTGTGGCTCAGCGGTAGAGTGCTTGCCTCGCATGCGTGAGGCCCTGGGTTCGATCCTCAGCACCACATACAAAGCAATAAAATAAAGACATTGTGTCCATCTACAACTAAGAAAAAAAAATTTAAAAAAAATACATTATACTGTAATGTATAACTAAAAAAGAATAAACAAATTTTAAAAAGTATTGAAAAAACAAAACAAAAAACAATCTTTAAAGTGAACAATAAATTTGGAGGATACATTACTCCTGATTTCAAAATACACTACACAAACCTACAGTAATCAAGTTAGAATGGGTTCGGCACAAGGATAGATTCACAGATAAATTATTCAAAGAATCCAGAAATATAACTTTATGTTTACAGTCAACTGATTTTGGCAAGGGTGTCATGACAATTCTATGGAGAAAAAATAGTTCTTTCTATAAATGGTGCTAGGACAAGTAGATATCCACATTAAAAAAAAAAGAAAAAAGAAACTTGATGCCTGTAATACCAGTGGCTTAGGAGGCTGAGGCAGGAGGACTGCGATTTCAAAGCCAGCCTCAGCAACTTACCGAGGTCCTAAGTAACTCAGTGAGACCCTGTCTCTAAATAAAATACAAAAAAGGGCTAGGGGTGGCTCAGTGGTTAAGCACCCCTGGATTCACTCTCCAGTGCCAAAAAAAAGAAAAGAAACTTGAACCCTGCTTCATATCATACACAGAAGTTCAAAATGGATCACTAACCTAAATGTAAGTGCTAAAATTATAAAACTGTTAGAAGAAAAAATGTATCTTTGTGTTTGAGTTATACAAGATGTGCATCTTAAATATGACATCAAAAGCACAAGTGACAAAAGAAGAAATAGAAAAGTTGGACTTTATCAAAATTAAAAACACTGGTGCTTTAGAAGATACCATCAATATTGGCACCAAAATAGACATGTAGATCAATGGTACAGAAGACACAGAGACAAACCCACATCAATACAGTTATCTCATACTAGACAAAGGTGCCAAAAACATACACTGGAGAAAAGATAGCCTCTTCAACAAATGGTGCTGGGAAAACTGGAAATCCATATGCAGCAAAACTCAACTAAACCCCTATCTCTCACCATGCACAAAACTCAGCTCAAAGTGGATCAAAGACCTAGGAATTAGACCAGATACCCTGCAGCTAATTGAGGAGAAAGTAGGTCCAAATCTTCATCACGTCAGATTAGGCCCCGACTTCCTTAACAAGACTCCTAAAGCGCAAGACTCCTAAAGACTCCTAAAGCAAGAATCAATAAATCAGACAGATTCGAACTAAAAAGCTTCTTCTCAGCAAAGGAAACAATCAATGAGGTGAACAGAGAGCCTACATCTGGGAGCAAATTTTTGCTACATGCACATCAGACAGAGCACTGATCTCCAGGATACATAAAGAACTCAAAAAACTTAACACCAAAAAACCAAACAACTCAATGAATAAATGGGCTAAGGAGCTGAACAGAATCTTCTCAGAAGAAGATATACAATCGATCAACAAATACATGAAGAAATGTTCAACTTCTCTAGCAATTAGAGAAATGCAAATCAAAACTAAGATTTCATCTCACCCCAGTCAAAATGGCAGCTATCCAAAATACAAACAACAATAAGTGCTGGCGAGGATATGGTGAAAAAGCCACACTCAAACATCAGTGGTGGGACTTCAAATTAGTGCAACCTATCTGGAAAGCAGTATGGAGATTCCTTAAAAAACTTGGAATGGAACCACTATTTGACCCAGCTATCCCACTCCTTGGCCTATACACTAAAGATTCAAAAACAGCATACTACAGTAATGCAGCCACTTCAATGTTTATAGCAGCACAATTCACAACTGCTAAACTGTGGAAGCAATCTAGATGCCCTTCAATAGATGAATGGATAAAGAAACTGTGGTATATGTACACAATGGAATATAACTCAGCAATAAAAGAGAATAAAATTATGGCATCTGCAGGTAAATGGATGGTATGGGAGAACATCATGCTAAGTGAAGCCAATCCCCCAAAATAAAGGCTGAATGTTCTCTCTGATAACTGCATGCTGATACATAACGGAGGTGGGGGTGGGGAGCATAGGAGAAAATGGAGGAACTTTGGATGGGGCAGGGGATAGGTGGGGGATGAGAGGGGAGAATGAAAGTAGCAAAAATGGTGGAATGAGATGGACATCACTACCCTAGGTACATGTATGAGGACAAGAGTGGTGTGACTCTAGCTTGTGTGTAACCAGAGAGGTGGAAAACTGTGTTCCATATATGTACTATGACTTGAAATGCATTCTTCAGTTTTGAAAATAAGTTAAAAATAAATTTTAAAAAGTCAGGAAACCAAAAAAAAAAAGATACCATCAAGCTGAGCACAGTGGCACATGCCTACAATTCTATGGGCTCGGGAGGCGGAGGCAGGAGGATTCCAAGTTCAAAGCCAGTCTCGGCAACTTAGCAAGGCCTTGAGCAACTCAGGGAGATGCTGTCTTGAAATAAAAAAAATAAAAAAAGGCTCAGGCTATGGCTCAGTGGTTAAGTGCCCCTAGGTTGAATCTTGGTTAAAAGAAAAAAAAATTGATGCAATTGACCAATAAATAGGATCTTAAAATAAATAAAAGTCTAAAAATTAAAAAATAAAAAAAATTGAAAAGATAACCCACACAATGGAAGAAAATATTTGCAAATCATATCATCTGATAAGGCACTTGTAACCAGAGTATGTAAAGAACTCTTACAAATCAACAATGAAAAAAAACACACAAAATGGGCAAAGATTTGAATACACACTTCTCCCAAGAAATGTACAAATGGTCTATGGACACCTAAAAACATATCAGTAGTCCTTATAGAAATGCAATCAAAATACACTTTATATTCACTAGGATGGCTAGAAGAAAAACTAGGTAAGGTAGAATAACAAGTGTTGGTGAGGATGTGGAGAAACTAGGACACTCACACATTGTTGATGGGAATGTAAACCAGTGCTGCCACTCTGGAAAACAGCAGTCAGTTCTTCAAAATCTTAAACATAGTGAATTGCTGGGTAGATACTCCTACATATACCCAAGAGGTTTGAAAACCTATGTTCAAACAACAATATGTATATGATTGCTCACAGCAGTATTCATAAAAGTGGCAAGAATCCAAATGTCTATCAACTGATGAAAGATAAACAAAAAGTGGTATATCCCTACCATGACATATTAACTGGCAATGAGCAAAGAACAGAGCACAGATACATGCTGTGACACAGATGAATCTTGAAAATATTATGCTAAGTCACAAAGATTTCATGTTGTACAATTCCATGTACATAAAATATTCAGAATAAGCCGGGCACGGTGGCTCAAGCCTGTAATCTCAGCACTTAGGGAGGCTCAGACAGGAGAATCATGAGTTCAAAGCCAGCCTCAGCAACAGTGAGGCACTAAGCAACTCAGTGAGACCCTGTCTCTACATAAAACACAAAATAGGGCTGGGGATGTGGCTCAGTGGTCGAGTGCCCCTGAGTTCAATCCCTGGTACCAAAAAAATAAAATAAAATAAAATATTCAGAATAGGCAAATTCATAAAGACAAAGATTCGTGGCTGGCTGGGGCCCAAAATCAAAGGGTAGGGAGCAAGAAAGGTAAAGAGTATGAGGTTTCTATCTGGAGTACTGAAAAATTCTAAAACTGAATAGTGGTAATGGCATAACTCTGAATATACTAAAAAACCTCCTAAACCATATGATTTAAATGGGTAAATTTTATGATATGTGCAATATCATAAATAAAACTGTAACAAACAACCTTCATCCCCATACTTTTCTGGTTTTAGATAGAAGAGGTCTTTTCTGGTACTCCTATAAAGTGACCCTCACAGGACTACTTCCTCACATTCTAATCTGGATGGTTGAATACACACTTCTGGATGGTTACTTGTTCATCTATCCCAAGTAAATAATTTCTCTGTCTAGGTATTAGCTCAATGTTTTTGCCAAATCATCTATATTGAATCTGAATAAAAAGACAGCCTACTTTACAGCATGACTGTTAAGTATTAAATCACATCTTGAACAATGCCTGGTATCTAATAAATGCTATACAGTATGTTTTAGTTGTGATCATCACCATCTTCATCATTTTGGGGCCTTTCATTTAACAAAATTTACTGAGTCTCTAATGCCTATAATGAAGCACTGGTCACAATAGCTAAGCTATGAAACCAACTTACGTGCCATTCAACAGATGAATGGATACACAAAATGTGGTATATACACAATGAAGTATTATTCAGCCATAAAGAAGAATGAAATTATGGCATTTGCCAATAAATGGATGGACTGGAGACTATCATGCTAAATGAAATAAACCAATCCCAAAAAACCAAAGGCTGAACGTTCCAGTATGTGGATGCTAACACACAATAAGGGAGTGGGGGTAGAAGTTCACTGGATTGAATAAAAGGGAATGTAGGGAGGGGGGATGGGAATAGGAAAGACAGTAGAATGAATCAGACGTAACTTTCCTATGTTCATATATGAATACATGATCAGTGTAATGATGTAATACATGATCCACATCATGTACAACCACAAGAATGGGAATTTATGGACCGGGCAGGGCCAGAGCAGCCCAAGATGGCCGACTTCGAGGATAGGGTGTCGGAGGAGGAGAAGGTGTGCAGAGCTGCTAAATTCATCACTCATGCACCCCCAGGGGAGTTTAATGAAGTATTCAACGATGTCCGGCTACTACTTAACAATGACAATCTCCTCAGGGAAGGAGCAGCACATGCATTTGCCCAGTATAACATGGACCAGTTCACACCTGTGAAGATAGAAGGATATAAGATCAGGTCTTAATTACAGAGCATGGTGACCTGGGTAATAGCAGATTTTTAGAACCAAGAAACAAATTTCCTTTAAGTTTGATCACTTACGGAAAGAAGCAAGTGACCCTCAACCAGAGGAAGCAGATGGAGGTTTGAAGTCTTGGAGAGAATCCTGTGACGATGCTTCAAGAGCCTATGTGAAAGATCATTACTCCAACGGCTTCTGTACTGTTTATGCCAAAACTATAGATGGGCAACAGACTATTACTGTATGTATTCAAAGTCACCAGTTTTAGCCTAAAAACTTCTGGAATGGTCGTTGGAGACCACAGTAGAAGTTCACTATTACACCACCTACGGCCCAGGTGGTTGGAGTGCTCAAGATTCAGGTTCACTATTATGAAGATGGCAATGTTCAGTTGTTTAGTCATAAAGATGTACAAGATTTAGTAACTGTTTCAAATGAAGTCCAAACTGCCAAGGAGTTTATTAAAATCATAGAGAGTGCAGAAAATGAGTACCAGACTGCAATTAGTGAAAACTACCAAACAATGTCAGACACCACATTCAAGGCCTTACGCCAGCAGCTTCCAGTTACCCACACCAAAATCGACCGGAACAAGATACTCAGCTATAAGATTGGCAAAGAAATGCAGAATGCTGGGGCTGGGATTGTAGCTCAGCGGTAGAGCGCTTGCCTCACATGCGTGAGGCCCTGGGTTCGCTCCTCAGCACCACATACAAAGCAATAAAATAAAGACATTGTGTCCATCTACAACTAAAAAAAAAAAAAAAAAAATTAAAAAAAAAAAAAGAAATGCAGAATGCTTAAATGCTGACTGTAGGATTCTTCAGTATATAGAAAGAAAAGGATTCAACATGTGGTCATATGATAAATAAGTGATTTATAAACAAGAGTGATATTTTGCTAGGGCTTTCAAAGTTAACAGATTTTTTTAGCCTCATGGAATACTGCTGAACCTATAGCATTGACTTCATCTTTTTGTGTTCTCTGTCATGTATTTTTCTGTTATCACTATTATCTATTGTAAATCTTTTTTTCTTTTTTTGTTAATTCTGCTACACTTAGTGTTGAAGAGAGATCCATCTATTCTGGAGCCATTTTTACTGCTTAGAAAATTTTCCTAGCCATGAAGTCTTATTACTGATTTAGACAGATAATATGCTCAGTACTTTTACCCCTGTGCTCCAGAGCACTTCTGGTATTTCAGCGCTTTTTACTGATCCACCAAAAGCCAGGAGGCTATGCTACAGCTCATAGCTAAATGGAAGACACATTCATCCTTCTCCCTCTGACTGCTTTGATCATCATTTATAGCATCTCATAACTGTAGTTTTCAGAAGTTTGGATTGAGGCTTTTCAGGTCCATTCTGGGGGGCAAAGGAAGTTTTCTGGAAATTCCATGACAGCCAGCTTCTCTGGGGAGACTCGTTTTTATTTTTATTTTTTTAAATATTTTTTTTAGTTATAGATGGATACAATGTCTTTATTTTATTACTTTGTATGTGGTGCCGAGGATCGAACCCAGGGCCTCACCATGCAAGGCAAGCGCTCTACCACTGAGCTACAATCCCAGCCCCTGGGGGGACTCGTTTTTAAATCCAAAGACTTGAACCACATTCCTTGCACATGGAATATGTTTGCTTTTTTCATTCCCTCATTGTCTTCTTCCCATTTAGTAGCATTGTAGTTATAGACATCTGCATTTTTAGAAGTTTTATCCATTTATTATTTTTTAAGTACCCAAGAACTGCTGATATACTGTGGATGTAGTAGAGTATAAAACTTGAAAAATGAAGAAGCTGAAGGAATAATAGGTATCTTTGTGCTTTAACACTTTGTGGCAGGATTGTACTATAAGCAAATGAATCAAACAACTCTGTAAATCACAAAAACTTAAGATGAACCAAAGTGAAGAGATAACTTCCAGGCAGTATCTATTGTAACCTGTTATTTGAGGGAATAACTAGTGTTTTCTTCTAAATAAGATGTAAAATTTGTTCCAGATCACTCTTCCTCAGTCCTGCCTGCCAAGAAATCAAGTGTAACTGTGATATAGCAACCCTTCCCAGGTATATTGGCAGGTATGTGTGTGATCTCAGAATACACAGGTGACATAGATATGATAGGACAACTGGTAATGGTGGATTCATTTACATTGTTTACACTTCTATGACCAGGCCTTAAGGGAAAGTCAGTTTTTTAAAAAACCAAGTAGTGTCTTCCTACCTGTCTCCAAATACATGTCAAACAAGAAGGGTATTTGTGCTTCAGCTTTGTCTTTGCTCAGTAATACAGTCAAGTAGGAGTTTGTTTCCAAGTGAATGTTGTGTAAGCATTTTTATTTCAAATAAAATATATTTGTATTATTTGTCATTCATACTATCCATCCATACCACACTATCTTCTGTATGAGGTAGTTCAGTAGAAATATACCTGTTTCGTTCTTAAAAAAAAAAAAAAAAAATGAGAATTTATACTCCATGCAGGTATATGTCAAAATACATTCTACTGTCATGTATATCTAAAAACTACAAATTTTAAAAAATGAAAAAGAAAAAAAGCAACAGCACTGGTAGGTTTCATGGAGAAAGGTAAAATAAGACATAAATCAGATTCCCCTTCTTTGGTACTGTCACTGCAGGTCTTCAGATAAGACCTTGGGAGCAGATGGGACAGTTATGACAAGCTAATGCTCAGGTGGACATATCTCATCTCATCTCATCTCATCCTAGCTCTGTAATCTAGTCCTAGACACCTGTAACTAACCACCTGCCTGAGCCCTTGGCCAAGGTTGCTCTACCCTATAGAAATCTAGTTTATTTGCAGGGTTGGGGTGAATTCCATTTCCCTCCCATTCCCTGAACTTGGCTCTGTCCCTAACTCCTTCTCCCTTCCACCCCATCCCATACTCCACAACCGCTTTCTCCAGTGGGTTTATTTCAAGGTACAAGTATTACAATACAAATGTTCATCTTCCCTACCCTATTGTAAGCAGCAAAGCCATGCCTCCTGTGCCTGCTTCTCAAATGCCTGGCAAACTCCTGTTCATTCCTCAAGCATCAAAACAAATATATCAATGACTCCTCCCCAGAACAGCTGCTTATACCTTCCTTCTGGACATGGCTTTACTTTGTACTCTCTTTCTTCCTGCACCTCTCATTCTGCATAGCAGATCTGTTCATGGGTCTCTTGACAACCCACTTTGAATTCTTTGAACACACTTTCTCTCCTCTAATTCTCATAATATTCACTTCCATGCCATCTTCACTACTCACAGAACTACATTTTGGATCCTGACATTCATTGCTCAGAATACTTTCACCTTCAAAAATACAGACTCAATTTCCCCTACCTCACACATTTAATTTGGCCACATCAGCTCTTTCTGGTGACCTTACGAGACCCTTCTATTTTACTCTCAGGCATCAGCCCCCTCTTGGCTTCTATTCTTTCTAGCCTGGATTTCATAGTCGATCTGCAGTGGTCCTGATTCCTTTGCACACCCAAATCCTCTCACCAAATCTGTCTAACAAACTAACACTCCAGCAAAGCTCCCCTGTGTGGGCTTTGCTGACTTTCCAATTAGTTGTACTCAACTGGGGTGGGGTGGGGGAAATCACATTGCTATGAAATCTAGTAGGCAGATTCAAGGTCACCAGCTTGTCAGGCCTTCTATGCCTCTAGTAAGGGCTTTCTAAGCCTTGGTCAATTCTCTTCCATAACTTTCCATCAATACTTCAAACTTCAGGGATCTCCTCATCTGTATTTATAGCCTGTCCTCTCTTTATCATTAGATTGTCTTGACTGTTAACAGAATAACTGAAACTTTTGTGTATTTTTCTTCAACTTCCTACCTCTGCCTACAAGCTCATTACCTTACAGTTACATTTATCTTAGTGCTTCCCCTTAAGCCCAAATCTCATCTAAACCCAGACCCCATTATGCTCTATCAGCTCTACTTGTCCCATAAATTTACCAAATCTCTCTTAACCTGCAGAAAAAAAAATATTTTCTTGACCTAGTAAGTACCACTAGCTATCACCAATCAATTTCATTCTCCTCCGCTTACCCAGACTTCTGGAAAGAGAATACCACATTTACTGTCTCTACTTTTTCATCTCCCAGTGACTTCCCAATCCACTACAATCTGGCTTCTGCCTTCAGAACTCTGGTGAGATTGTTTTCAATAAGATTGTTGATAGCCAGCCCTTCACTTGAAAATTTCAAAGGATATTTTCCAGAACTCATCTAATGACCTCTTTCTGCATCCAACAATGTTCATTCCTCTCAGTTTCCATCTTAGTACTCTTATCTGACTCTCTTCTTAGTAGACAGTGCCCACTCTTGTTTTAACCAGCTCTTGCAAATATTGCTGTTAAATGCCAAATATTTTCAGCTCTTAGTCTCTCTCAAGTTTTAGACCTCTATATGTAACTTCCTGGGAAATCTTAACCTATAAATACTCAAATTCAATCCACTGAAAAACTCATCTATACATACCCCACCTCTGTATTCCTCTTGGACTCCCTTTTCACTCCCAAGGTAGACACCCTGGCAATCAATCTCGGCTTCTCCTTTCCTTTGGTCACACAGCCAGTTAAACAATAAATACTGTGAATTTGGCAAAAATGCTATATTTCTCATTTTGTGTCTACTTCAGGAATTCTAAGAGACAGCATGGTATAACTATCCAGAAGAAAGACTCTATAGCTAGTCAAGCATGTCACAGCCAGTGACACATGCCTGTAATCTTAGCACCTATGGAGGCTAAGGCAGGAGGACTGCAAGTTTAAGGCCAACATAGGCAACTTAGTGAGATCCTGTCTCTAACTAAAATATAAAAGGGGCTGGGGATGCAGCTCAGTGGTAAAGTGCCTCTGGATTCAATCCCCATTACCCCCACCCCCCACCCCAATCACCACCACAAAGACTCTAAGGCTAGACTGACTGGATTTGAAGCCCAGCTCTACCACTTGCCAGCTATGGGACCTTGGGTAAGGTACTTAATTCCCCATGGCTCATTACTTTGGGGTATAAAATGGAGACATTAATAGAACCTGCCAGGGTTGTTATGAAAATTAAAGGAACTATTATGTACAAGCTGCTATGACAGTGCCTGGTTCATAACAACAAACAAACAAGCATCTTGTATAGGTTAGTTATTTTTACAGTTCTAACTCAAAGCACATATCCCATCACTGCATCCATCTTGCACTAAGTTACCTATTTCATAATCTTTGAACTACTAGAGGCAAGGGTTGTCTTACTCATCTTTGCAGCCTGAAGGTCTATGGCCATACTTGTACTCTAGGTACCCATGCAGAGTGTGTACTGTAAGGTTGGTTACAATACTGTGGAGGGCCTTGTTGAATGCAGAGCAGGCATGTGCAAGTCAATGCCTCTTCCACTACAGGAGGAAGAAGAAACAGAATGGAAAATCAGCCAACAGACTCTTGGTATACTGGCCCAATGGAACTGTTTCCCATCGGAAGCCAAGTACTCATTCACTTAATCAAAAATATTTACTGAATTCCTAACCATGTTGCTTTGCTATATTGGTCCCTTCTTCTCATTTGAAGAAGGGGAGACCTTTTACCACAAAAGGTAAGAGTAAAGTGAGGTAATGACTTGGTGAGGTCTTAGAAACAAACTGCAGTATGGCTATCTCTTAACTTTTCAGCCTCTAGTGAAACAAAGGAAGGATATTAGTAAATATGCTTGCTAGGAGCCATAACCATCCACGCACTCACAAATAAGAGCAAGTGCCCCAGGTATCTGCTATGAAGACTGAAAGAGATAATGCATCTGCAGTACCCATTTTAGGTCTGACACAGTGTGAGCAATCAATAAAAGGCAGTTACCTCTAACACTGGTGATTTTAAACCTATCTTTCTCACAGCAAGAACACTTGCTCACTTCTGAAGTGAAGAGTATGCTGAGTGTGGTGGCACACACCAGAAATGCTTGTTACTCGGGAGGCTGAGGCAGGAGGATTACAAATTCAAGGCGAGTCTGGGCAATTTAGCAAGACCTTATCTCAAAATAAAGTAATAAAAAGGACTAGGGATGCCAGGCATAGATTACATGTGCACACCTGTAATCCCAGAGACTCTAGAGGCTGAGGCAGAAGGATCATGAATAAGACCCTCAGCAACTTAGTGAGATCCTCTGGTTCAGTCCCCCAAAACAAAACAAAGCAAAACAAAACAAAAATTTAAGTTAAATAAAGTGACACCCTTGCTGAAAGGTGTGATTCAATGAAGAAAGAATACTCTTGTCAATAAATGGTGCTAGAAGTAGACATAATTTGTAAAACAACAACAAAAACCTAAAAGAAAATATCTCAGTCTTTATTTAACACACCACACAAAAAGTAAAAATAAATCATATGGGCTGCAGCTGCAGCTCAGTGGCAGAATACCTGCCTAGCATGTGTGAGGCACTGGGTTTGATTCTTAGCACCACATACATACATACAGGCATACTGTTCATCTATAAGTACAAAACTTTTTAAATATCATAGTTAAGAGCTGATCTAGGTGTTTTCTAAATTATAATTTTACAAATCAATAAAATCCTAACTTCTCTACAAAAACAAAAACAAAAACAATTAGTATAATTTACTGTCTGATGGCCTGGAAAATTTTACTTGTCTGCAAAATGGGAATGATCCTACGTTATTTGTAGAAATGCAAAGTATAACAACTATGCTAAAGAGAAATTATGCCAACACATACATTAATGTCTATTTGTACCTCCCACTCACCAGATTTATCCCTCACAGAAATATGTTGGGGGTATAAAATCAAAAGAATGCTTCCCTCTCAAAATGTGTTTAAATACCTCAAGGATATGAAAAAAAAGGTAGATGAATATATGCCAAGGTGTATTCTAAAACAAACAAAACACTGTAGAAATGGGACAGGAGTACCCAATTCAGGGGTCTTGTGGGTACAGCTGCATCATGTATCAATGATATACAGCTGTATCATTACTGACAGTAATACAATGTTAAATGCTCTTGCTCAACTATTCCTGTCCCAGAAATCATTGAGATTTAAGTATAGAAGAAAAGGCTGCCCTACCCTGTAATATTTTTTTTTAACTTTTTTTAGTTATAGATGGACACAATGTCTTTCTTTTATTGCTTTGTATGTGGTGCTGAGGATTGAACCCAGGGCCTCACGCATGCGAGGCAAGCGCTCTACCACTGAGCTACAATCCCAGCACCCCCCTATAATATTTTTAAAAGGAGGAAAATAGGTAGGAGAAAAAGAACTATAGATACGGATATATTCTTTTCAGACTCTCCATAATGATAATAAAGTAATATGGACAATTGGGATGGGAAGGATATAGAATTTCTGAGCAATTCAGTTTCAACATTTTCTATTAATGATCTCCAAGTATTCCTCTACAAATCATCCATCTAGGGCAACAGGGCCTGCAGAGATTATCTCATACCTTTGATTCTGAACAGACTTGCTTCAATGTTTCTGCACACTCTGTATCACAAAGTGCTTTGGCATTTATTACATCTAATGAGTATTAGATTATCATTATTGTTTATATGTCTGTCTTTCATTAGTCACTAGATAGTGTCTGACACAGTGAATACTAAATGTTCATTGAATGAATAAAAGAATGGATGGAAGGATCGATGTTTCCTTTCTTTATATTTTTTAAGAATTCCTAGTAAGAATCCAATATCTGCTCCACAATGCTAGCAAAAAGTCCTAAAATCCTGATTTTTCTCCCAAACTCATAAACATACAATTAGAAATGAAGAGGTAAAACTGTCATTATCTGCAAAACTGATTCATTATTTTAAAAGCTGGTTTTAAATCCTAGCAAGTCAGTTTTTAAAAAGGAAACTAATAAGTGAGTTTAGCAAGGTTTCAGGATACAAAGTCAATTTTTCAGCAAAGGTGCCAATGTAATTCAAAAAAGAAAGAATACTCTTTTCAACAAATGGTAATAGAACTGGACATCATTTGCAAAAAAAAAAGTTAAAAACAAAAAACACCTTAACCTTTACCACATTCACCATATGAGCAATTAAAAATAAATCATTATTAAGAGCTAGGATCTTAAAACATCTAAAAGAAAACATAGGAGAAAATCTTATTGACTGAACTTGGCAAAGATTTATTTAAAACAGTATAATCTATAAAAGGAAAAAAATATGCTGAATTTCATCTGAATCAAGAATTTTTGCTCTTCAAGATACTGTAAGACAGGCACGGTGGTGCACGCCTGTATCCCAGCTCTATGGGAGGCTGAGACAGGAGAATCGCGAGTTCAAAGCCAGCCTCAGCAATGGCGAGGCGCTAAGCAACTCAGTGAGACCTTGTCTTTAAATAAAACACAAAATAGGGCTGGGGATGTGGCTCAGTGGTTGAGTACCCCTGAGTTCAATTCCTGGTTACTCGCCCCCCCCCCAAAAAAAAAGACACTGTAGTTGGTCATATATAACTGATTAGAACAAATAAATCTTAAAAATTAAAAAAAAATGTAGTTGGGATTTTAATTGGAATTGCATTAAATCTGTATTGCGCTTTGGTAATATGGCCATTTTGACAATATTAATTCTGCCTATCCAGGACCATGGGAGGTCTTTTCATCTTCTAAAGTCTTCTTCAATTTCCTTCTTTAGTGTTCTGTAATTTTTATTGTAGAGGTCTTTTACACCTCTTTTGTTAGACTGATTCCCAAGTAATTTTTTTTTTGAAACTATTGTGAATGGAGTAGATTTCCTAATTTCTCTTTCTATACATCACTGATGTATAGAAATGTGTTTTGATTTATGGGTGTTGATTTTATAACCTACTACTTTGTTGAATTCATTTATGAGTTTTAGATGTTTTCTGATGAAAGTTTTTGTCTCATCTAAATATCAAATCACTAGAAAAAGCAATCATGAAATTCATTTGGAAAAATAAAAAACCCAGAATAGTCAAAGCAATCTTTAGCAAGAAAAGTGAAGCAAGAGACATCACAATACCAGACCTTAAACTATACTACAGAGCCATAGTAACAAAAATAGCCTGGTACTGGAAACAGACACATAGACCAATGGTCTACAAAATAGAAAACACAGAGACAAACCCACATAAATACAGCTATCTCATACTAGAGAAAGGTGCCAAAAACATTCACTGGAGAATGAAATTAAACCCCTGTCTCTCACCCTGCATGAAACCCACCTCAAGTGGATCAAAAACTTAGGCACTAGACCAGAGACCCTGTGCCTAACACACAAAAAAGTAGGCCCAAATCTTCAACAGTTGGCTTAGGATTCTGAATTCCTTAACAAGACTCCTAAGTGCAAGAACTAAAATCAAGGATCAATAAATGCGATGGATTCAAACTGAAAAGCTTCTTCTCAGCAAAGGAAACAATATGTGAAGAGAGCCTACAGAATGGGAGAAAATCTTTATTTACCACATGCATGTCAAATACAGCATTAATCTCCAGGATATATAAAGAACTCAAAAAACTTAACACCAAAAAAGCCCACAAATAACCCAATAAATAAATGGGCTAAGGAGCTGAACAGACACTTCTCAGAAGAAGATATACAATTAACCAACAAATATATGAAGAAATGTTCAACATCTCTAGCAATTAGAGAAATGCAAATCAAAACTACTCCGAGATTTCATCTCACCCCAGTCAAAATGGCAGTTATCGGGCTGAGGTTATGGCGCAGTGGTAGCGTGCTCGCCTAGCACGCGTGGGGAACTGGGTTCGATCCTCAGCACCACATAAAAATAAAATAAAGATATTCTGTCCACCTACAACTAAAAAATAAATATTTAAAAAAAAAAAAATGGCAGTTATTGCCGGGCATGGTGGCGCATGTCTGTAATCCCTGCACTTAGGGAGGCTGAGACAGGAGAATCGCAAGTTCAAAGCCAGCCTCAGCAACAGCGAGGCGCTAAGCAACTCAGTGAGACCCTGTCTCTACATAAAACACAAAATAGGGCTGGGGAGGGGGCTCAGTGGTCAAGTGTCCCTGAGTTCAATCTCCAGTACCAAAAACAAACAAACAAACAAACAAAAAAACAAAATGGCAGTTATCAAGAATACAAACAACAGGAAGTGTTGGTGAGGATGTGGGGGAAAAGACATGCTCATACATTGCTGGTGGGATTGCAAATTGGTGCAACCAATCTGGAAAGCAGTATAGAGATTCCTCAGAAAACATGGAATGGAACCACCATTTGACCCAGCTATCTCACTCCTAGTTCTATACCCAAAGGACTTAAAGCAGCATATTATAGGGCTGGAGTTGTGGTTCAGTGGTAGAGCACTTGCCTACCATGTGTCAGGCACTGGGTTCAATTCTCAGCACCGCATATAAACAAAGTCCACTGACAACTAAAAAACTATTAAAAAAAAAACAACAGCATATTACAGTGATGCAGCCACATCAATGTTTATAACCGCTCAATTCACAATTGCTAAACTGTGGAACCAACCTAGATGCCCTTCAATAGATGAATGGATAAAGAAACTGTGGTATATATACACAATGGAATATTACTCAGCATTAAAAGAGAATAAAATTATGGCATTTGCAGGTAAATGGATAGAGTTAGAGAATATCATGCTAAGTCAAGTAAGCCAACACCAAAAAACCAAAGGTCAAAGTTCTCTCTGATAAATGGATGCTGGGGGGCATGGGAAGAATGGAGAAACTTTGGTCAAAGGGGAGAGAGGAGAGGAGAGGGGACATGGAGGCAGAAAAGATGGTGGAATGAGATAGACATCATTACCCTAGGTATGACTGCATACATATGGTGTGACTCTACATCATGTACAACCAGAGAAATGACAAGTTATGCTCCATTTATGTACAATGAATCAAAATGCATTCTGCTGTCATGTATACCTAATTAGGATAAATAACAAAAAGTATCTGCAATGAGTCTTTTCTTTATTGAATATTCTATATTAAGCTAGTAATCAACAGTACTTTTATAAAGCCAGAAATACATTTTATTTGCCTTGTCCTTTTTACTCTTACTCATGTAAATTTTGTTAACATTATGACATGTTATTTTGAAGAGACACCTAAAGCTCACTAAAAGGGCTTGCAATTTTGTGAGGACCAATGTTTGTTTTGGAAATGCAGCTCACACAAATAATGAAGCAACTATTAAGACTCATTTCTTAAGTAAAATTATGAAAAAAATTTTTACAGTGTATAAGAAGCACAAGGAAACTCTTGGGAGTGCTAGGTATGTTCTTTATCTCCCCTCCCCACCCTTTACTGGAGATCAAACCCAGGGCCTCACACATGACAGGCAAGGGCTCTTCCACTGACCTACATTCCCAGCCCATCTTCTTTATCTTGATGGGGATATTCTTGTCATAGATGCACAAGTATCAAAATGCATCTAACTATACATTGTGAATGAGTGCATTTGTGTATGTCAAATATACCTTATTACGGCTACTTAAATAAACAGTATTAAGGACAAAAGAGTATTCTGGGGCTGTGGCGCATGCCTGTAATGACAGCACTTAGGGAGGCTGAATGGCAAGAGCAAAGCCAGCCTTAGCATCAGCGAGGCACTAATAAGCAACTCAGTGAGACTCTGTCTCTAAATAAAACATAAAATAGAGCTGGGGATGTGGCTTAGTGGTGGAGTAACCCTGAGTCCAAACTTCAGTACAAAAAAAAGAGTATTCTGGGCCTAAACTAGAAACTAAAAATCATCCTCCTCAATTAGAGAGATGCAGGTGCTTTTTTTTTTTTTTAAACTATAAATACGGGCTGGGGTCGTGGCTTGGTGGTAGAGTGCTTGCCTAGCATGCGTGAGGCACTGGGTTCGATTCTCAGCACCACATATAAATAAGTAAGATAAATAAAGGTCCATCAACAACAAAAATAAAAAATAAAAAAAAAAAAACTAGAAATACAAGTCTATTCCAAGATACCTTGTTTACTGTCCAGGTCAGAGGGCTGCTAGATCATAAAATGAGGCCATAGCCTTTGGATTTAAAATGGAATTATCACAATATGTTCACATATACATATGATTATTTAATCAATTAATGCACAGGCAAATTCTAAACATGTGTATTTAGTGCAGAAGCAACACAAATAGCAAAACCACAAAATTTTCTTTTGCCTTTGTAGTACAATACATGGTTGTGTTTTATAGTAGATGTAAAAGCTGTAACAGACTGCCTGTGTACACATTAGGAAAAGTGGAGAAAGCAAAAGACTACATGCTGAAATTTTGTCAGTAAATTCTCTGCAGTAAATTTACTGCAAGCCAATTGCTATGCAGGAAGGAGGGAGGGAGAGGGAGAGGTATGACGAGGTACATGGTCCCAATAGAAGAAAGCTGTTGATGAGAATAACGGATTTCAGATCAAATGTATGCAAGTTAGCAGAAACCATAGTTCTTAATGCTTTCAAGTGAGCACTAAAGAGATGTACCCTTCTAAACCTGAAATCCTTTATCAAGTATTTACTTGGATAATGCAAATACTGAGCACAAAAAAAGAAAGCTTGTGATTCAAGAAACAAACGATGAGCTGGGTGCAGTTGTATACATCTATAATCTCAGCTAGTCAGGAGGCTGAGGCAGGATGATCTCAAGTTCAAGGCCAGCCCTAACAACTCAGCAAGACCCTGTCTCAAAATAAAAAGGGTTGAGAATGTAGCTCAGCGGTAGAGTGCTTACCTAGCCTGCAGGAGGCCCTGGGCTCAATGCCCAGTACCACAAGAATAAAAATGAAGACAATGACAAGGACACACTTAAAACTAAACTAATAACCACCAAGGGTGTAAATTTCATTACCATCCAAAATGCATCCAATATTAAATTCTAATTATGTGGCCTTGTGGTAAAAGTATTAGTAAGATCACCCTCCGGGAGTTTCAATCCAAGATGATAATGATGGTGTTTTAAAAAAGGGAATAGTCCGTATAAATGAAATCAACTGTGGGTTATCTGTGCCAAAAGAGGAGCAAAATGAAGCCGTGGAAATTAAGTTAGATAAAATTCAAAAGTCCTCCATCCCTGTTCCAGTTTTTACACTACATGGTCACAAGCCAACTACCTAACCTATGCCTCAGTTTCTCCATGCGGACCCTAATCTCATCAGACTGTTGAAAGGATCAAATAAGATTATATGTGCAAAAATCCTCAATATACTAGCAAATGGAATCCAACAACATGTAAAAATGATATATACCATGACCAAGTGGTATTTATTCCAGGAATGCAAGGTTGGTTTAACATATGAAAATTAATTTGTGTCATATGCTATATAAAGAGAATAAAGGACAAAAACATAATCATCTCAAAAGATGCAAAAGATTTTGACAAAATTTGACAACCTTCTATAACAAAAATGCTCAACAAACTAGGAATGAAACTTCCTCTTCCAGATGAAGATCATCTATAAAAAACCTAAAGCTAACATACTAAATGATGAAAAACTGAACGCTTTCCCTCTAAGATGAGAAAAATAAGGATTATGACTCTTACCACTATATCCAGCATCTCACTGGAGCATTAAGCTAGGGTAATTAGACAATAAAAAGAAATAAAAGCTGTTTAGGCCAGGTATGATGGCACACACCTGTAATCCCAGCATCTTGGGAGGCTGAGGCAGGAGGATTGCAAGTTCAAAGCCAGCCTCAGCAACTTAGCGAGGCCCTAAGCAACTCAGCAAGATCTTGTCTCTAAATAAAATACAAAAAGAGCTGGGGATGTGGCTCAGTGGTTAAGCACCTCTAGGTTCAATGCCTGGTACCAAAAAAAAAAAAACCATCCAGATTGGAAAGGATGGAGAAAAACAGCTGTATACAGATTAGTATTGAAAATTAAAAAAACAAAAACAAAAACATTAAAAACCCAACAATGGAAGGAAAAATGACCCAAATAAAATAAAATGGGCAAAGGATTGAACAGACATTTCTCTAAAGATACACCATATGCTTAAGCACATGAAAAGATGCTTACCACCAATAAGGAAATACAAATCAAAACCACAACAGGAGCTGGGTGCCGTGGCAAATGCCTGTAATCTCAGCAATTTGGGAGGCTGAGACAGGAGAATCGCGAGTTCAAAGCCAGCCTCAGCAAGCGAGGCGCTAAGCAACTCAGTGAGACCCTGTTCTAAATAAAACACAAAATAGGGCTGGAGATGTGGCTCAGCGGTCAAGTACCCCTGAGTTCAATCCCAGGTACCAAAAAAAACCCCACAACAAGGGACCAGTATACATTCACTGGAATGAATATAATAAAAAACAGATACTAAGTGTTGGAGAATATGTGGAGAAATCGGAACTCTCAGAGATTGCTGGTAGGCATGTAAATTGGTGCAAACACTTTGGAAAACATTATGGTACTTCTTCAAACATTGAGGTACTACTAAGATTCAGTGAGTCCCCTGCAAGGTATAGACCCAAGAGAAATAAAAACAGACATTCACACAAAATTTGTACACAAATATTCATGGCAGTAGGATTCATAACAACCAAAAAACTGGAAATATCTCAAATATCTATCAACTGATGAATGTATAAACAAAAGGTGGTATATTTACATGACAAAATAATAACTGGCAATAAAAAAGAATGACGTATGATAATAACACAATGAACCTTCAACATATCATGCTAAGTGAAGAAGTGAGACACAAAAGGCCACATATTTTATGATTCCATTTATATGAAATGCCTTAGATAGACAAATCCATGGAGAACGAAAGTAGATTAGTGGTTGCCTGAGGTTGTGGACAGAGAGGAATAGGAAGTGATTGCTAATGGTCTGAGGTTTCTTTTGGGGGTGATGAAAATGTCTGGAATTAGGTAATGGTGATGATTGTATAACCCTAAGGGTAGATTTTATGACACATAAATTATATCTCAATAAAACTTTTTAAAAAAGAATATATGTAAAAACATTCAAACTATAAAACTACAAAGTGCTGCACAAGCATAAGGGATTATTATGATTCAAAATAAAAGGCTGTGGATTGTGAAGTCATGAAGGTTAGATGAAGTAGTAATTAAATCAGCCAATTCACTAATCCTCAAAAAACTTGTCTGCAGGCATGGGAGGCACCCAGCCCATGTGTTTTACTTTTAATGTACTTCTTGACCTTTGGGTACATTTATAATAATCTCCTTTTCCTCTCTTACCAATAAAAACATCAAAGATAAAATGCAAGGGGCTGGGGTTGTGGCTCAGCGGTAGAGCGCTTGCCTCGCATGCGTGAGGCCCTGGGTTCGATCCTCAGCACCACATACAAAGCAATATAATAAAGACATTGTGTCCATCTACAACTAAAAAAAATATTAAAAAAAAAAAAAAAGATAAAATGCATGTGGGAAGGAAAAAGAAACCTATTCTTTTCCATAGTGAAGGAAATTTGTTTCTGTGCCAGTTGAAATGAGGGATTTTTAACTCGGTAATTAGACCTAGCATCTCTTGCCTTGATTACTGAAATCATTTAATTGTGTTCTCTTCTCCTCTTTTTTTTTTTTTTTTTGGTACTGGGGATTGAACTCAGGGGCACTCGACCCCTGAGCCACATCCCCAGCCCTATTTTGTGTTTTATGTAGAGACAGGGTCTCACTGAGTTGCTTAGCACCTCGCCGTTACTGAGGCTGGCTTTGAACTTGCGATTCTCCTGTCTCAGCCTCCCTAAGTGCTGGGATTACAAGCGTGAGCCACCGCGCCCGGCTCTTCTCCTCTTTTGAATCAAGTCTATTTCTAAATAGTGGAGAAAACTTTAAAAAGATGTGTCAGATATATCCATTCCTCTTGCATCTTGTATAACTATTCCTTTCAGGTTTTTTTTAAAAACACAGCTTGGGTTAAGTACATGCTTATACATATTAAGTTTCCATAACGTCTAGCCCAGTGTTGGCAGGCACATCAATTTGGGATCAATAACCATTTCTTGTCAAAGTCAATTAATTGCCAAATAAGACTTGAAAGTACAACCAGAAAGATGGGAAGATTCCTTATCTCTATCAAACTGTGTAGCCAGTGGGCACTATTGAGTGTGGGCTGAGTGCCTTTCCTCTGCCCTTTCAGTAAAGCATCATGCTGCGTAAAGGTTCTCAAGTCTTTAGCTTCCCAAGCAGTCTCCAGGTACTCTAAATGCAGGGATCAGTTATCTCCATTATGTTCCCCAAGGCATGTAGAAGAGCACACACAACACAGAAGCAGGAGTAGATGCTGAAGCAGAAGATGGCTGATGAAATGAGATGGCGTGTAAGTCTGGCTGGGAGGGAGAAAGGACCTCAGATTCCAGTAGAACAGTAGTACTGCCAGTTAGTTACCTCATCCTTCCCTCCTCATCACCCCTCCCCAACATCCTGAACCTGTGGGTTCCTAGCCTCAGAGTTGGTAATCTTTCTGCCTTAGCCAATTTATTTCCTAATCTTGTAGCTTTTATATAAAAGGCTCTCTAGGAGATTGATGAGGACAACTGGGCAGCCACACAGATGAGAGGGCTCCCTGCTAATTACTACCAAGGAGGGAAGGCATTCTGTTCACTGGAGGGAAGATGGAGGAGCTAAGTTGTATCAGAAGGTGGGCAAGCTGTCAAACTGTGTCCTAGGGGAACCCACATGCAGTAAGGAGAGCAGGAAAGGAAAATTAATTTACCTAGAGAGAAGTGCCTCCCTCAACATCCCCAGGCTCTTCCTCACAAGTATCTGGTGAGGATGAAGTACAACAATTGAAGAATAAAAGTGCTGGGTAATGCTTGGTACTGCAAGGATTATTTCATTAAATGGATTCTTAACCCTTTGCCTGTTGCTTTTCTTTCTTCCTTTCCTTTCCCTTTTTTAATTTTTTTTTTATTTTTTTGGGTACTGGTGATTGAATCAAGGAATTTATAAATACTAAGCAAGTGTAGCACACTGAGCTACATGTAGAGTCCTTTTTATTTTCTCTTGAGACAGGGTCTTACTAAATTGCCCAGGCTGGCCTTGAGCTTACAATCCTTCTGCCTCAGCCTCCTCAGTAACTAGGATTATAGGCATGTACCACCACATCTGACTCCTTTGCCTGGTTTGGGGGCAACAGCATCCCAATAAAACTCATGGAGTGTTTGATCACAAGGACAGGAAATGAAATGAACATGCTCAGTGAACAGCTGCTGATGATATAAGTATCAATCTGGAGGCAGTGCCAGATCACCAGCAAATCAAATGCAAAGACAGCATCAGCTTTGCATCTACCTTTACTCTTCTGTTGAAAAAACCAGAACTTTAAGTCCCTGTTTGGGGCAGTTTGTCATGCAGCAAATGATAATGTGAATAATACTGATCTGTGCAAAGCCTCTGAGATCATGACAGATAAGCCACTTCCAGGGGATAAGGAACCGGCTGTTTCAACTGGACACTATGAGACATGAAGTAATGATATCAGAGTAATAATAGCTGACATTTACTAAATTTTTACCTATGTCATTTCGCATGCATTATTTTTACTTAGTTTTTAGAAGAACCCAATGAAAGAAACACTACTTTTCTCATTTTCTAAAGGGACAAACAGATGTAGAAGGATTAAATAAGAGCAAATCTAAGTCAATGGGACACAAAAGTTATGGTCCTAACAATTTCTGCAACAAAATGGTGAGTATAACCCGAAAGGAGTTACCAAAATACCATAAATTAAGTAATCCTAGAGTAGGACGTATCTCAGAGATCAAATCTAACTTTCCTACTTTAGGACTGGTGAAGTGGAAGCCAACAAAGGTTAAGTAACTTACCTTAAAATTGCACCCATTCTTCAACAATAAAAACACAACTAAGCCGGGCGTGGTGGCTCACGCCTGTAATCCCAGCACTTAGGGAGGCTGAGACAGGAGAATCACGAGTTCAAAGCCAGCCTCAGCAACGGCGAAGCACTAAGCAACTCAGTGAGACCCTGTCTCTACATAAAAAAAAAACCACAAAATAGGGCTGGGGACGTAGCTCAGTGGACAAGTACCCCTGAGTTCAATCTCCAGTACCAAAACAAAAACAAAACAAAACAAAAAAAACACACAACTAATCCACAGAAAAAATAGGCAAAGAATCTGAACAGACATTTCTCCAAAGAAGATATGCAAATAGCCAGTAAACACATAAAGAGATGCACAACATTTTTTGTCTTATTAAAGGAATGCAAATCAAACCACAAGAGATACCACTTCACACCCACTAGCATGGCTATAATCAAAAAAGTTAAGAGTTGGGCACAGGGCTGGGGTTGTGGCTCAGTGGTAGCGTGCTCACCTGGCACATGTGAGACACTGGGTTCAATCCTCAGCACCACATGAAAATAAATAAAGGTATTGTGTCCATCTACAACTAAAAAAAATTTTAAAAATTAAAAAAAGAGTTGGGCACACATGCCTGTAGTCTCAGATTCTCTGGAGGATGATTAAGAAGGGTCATTTGAGGCCAGGAGTTCGAAGGCAGTCTGGATAATATACACAGACCCCAACTCAAAAGACAGACAAAATGACAGAATGAATGACAGAAGAAAGACAATAACAAGTGTTGTTAATGTGGCTTTGAGTATTTGTGTATACAAAAACTTGTACACAAATGTTCAAAGCCACATTAATAGTCCAAAAGTGGAAACAATCCTACAGTCCATCAAATGATGAATGGATAAACAAAAGATGGTATATCCATACAATGGACTATTATTCAACCATAAAGTACTTATACATGGTTGAATCTTTAATATGCTAAGTGAAGAAAGCCAAACTAAAGTCACATATTGTATGATTCATGTATAGGAAATATCCACGGTAAGCAAACCCATAGAAATAGAAAATAGACTGAGTGGTTTTCAGGGGTTAGAAAGAGAGGACAATGCAAAGTAACTGCTAATGGGCTCCAAATTTGTTAGAGGGGTGTTTAAAATGTTCTGGAATTAAAAGGTGGTGATGGTTACACAACTTGAAATGTACTAAAAAGCAATAAGTTGTACACTGCAGTGGTGAATTTTATGATATATGAATTATATCTTGATAAAGCTGTTAACTAAAAACTGGTATCCAGCTGGGTGTGGTGGCACATGCCTGTAATCCCAGTGATTTAGGAGGCTGACACAGGAGGATTGCATGTTCCAGACCAGGCTCAGCAATTTAGGGAGACCCTGTCTCAAAATAAATAACAAACAAAACAAGGGCTAGGGCGATGTAGCTCAGTGAGTAAAGTACCCCCGGGTTTAATCCTCAGTACAAAAGCAAAATACAAGTATCCTTTTTTCAATAAAATATATATTTAGGGCACAGTATCAGGCACAGTGTACTATACACAAAGATAAGGCCACTGCAAAACTTAAAGATGCCATACTGCTTAGTGGTAAAGTGCTAAGTCACTTTAATTCTGAGATTTTATTTTTCCCAACCTCACTGAAACTCACCAGGTCCCAGAGTGCTACTCTTTCCCTATCATTAACCAACCAGGAGGCAAAAAGAGAGAGTTATTCTCTTCTTGAAGTGTGATTGCAAACCTCAGGTCCTAAGGGTACCTTGGACAAGGCAATTTTATTGGGAAGCGACAAAAAAACCTCGAGATTTGAGTCCTGGCTTATCCATCTCTTTCCTGGAGGTCACCTTCACTACTGCTAAACAAATCAGATATGTAGCTCTCTCACAACTTATACATTTTTGCCACTAAGCCTTGCCAGTGGTACAGGAAGATGGAAACCACACTAGGCTAGGGCTTAGTAGGCACAAATATTTTTCAAAATCCCAACTCCATCATTTCTTAGTTTATAGATCTAGGTAAGTCACTAAATTTTCCTAAGTCTGTTTCCTCATCTATAAAACAGGACTGAAAATCCTTGCCCAGTAAGATTATGAACAATAAAAAACACTTTACCAACTACACAGTGTACTGTAGGAGTAAGAGGAGCACCATCATTACCATACTCATCTTGGTTTTAAAGCTTCCATCTTCTTTCCCAGTCAATCACGTCCTCTCCTACTTAATCCATTTTGTCCCAGCATCCCAGATATCACATTTGCCCAATATAGGATGGCTTATATGCGTAATGAATATTGTCTCCGTGTCCTATTTGTAAGACAATCTATATTTTTGTTCTTTTTTTTTTTTTGTACTGGAGATTGAACTCTGAAGCACTCGACCACTGAGCCACATCCCCAGCCCTATTTTGTGTTTTATGTAGAGACAGGGTCTCACTGAGTTGCTTAGCGCCTCGCCATTGCTGAGGCTGGCTTTGAACTCGTGATTCTCCTGTCTCAACCTCCCTAAATGCTGGGATTACAGGCTTGCGCCACCGCGCCCGGCTTATATTTTTGTTCTTAATGAATAAAGGATATATAAACTCTAGATTATGATTTCCAACACATTCTGATGCATCTTTGTCAATTTCATTGAAATATTCACAGAATTGAAAACTTGGGACTTAATAGTTAAACACTGACTTCTCTTGACTCTAGTCTTTCCCTGAATCCTGTCATATCTCCCCTCCAGCCTGTCCCATAGCAGTTATGAACCAGGTCTTTTGCTTTTGATCATAACTAATAAAAAGGCTTTATATTTACTTGTTGTCTATCTTGCTCCAGATAGAACACAAGTTCTAGTGTATCCCTAATGCCTAGAATACTGCCTAATATTTAATAAATGTGCTGAGTAAATTTAAAATTCCCATAAACCGGGAAGTAGCACTTTTCTTCTTTTTTTAACAGTATAGGGATCGAACCCAGGGATGCTCTACCACTAAGCCCTTTTTATTTTTTGAGTCAGGATCTCACTAAGTTGCCCAGACTGACCTCGAATTTGTGATGCTCCTGACAGCCTTCTGAGTTCTGGGACTACAGGCATGGGCCACTGTTCTCGGCTTAGAAAGTATAGGATCTTGGGAGGATTTTAACAGGGAGTGGTCTCTCCCCACATGTCTTGTCCAGTCATTTCCCAACCTGCTAGAGCTCAAGTTCAGAACTGAAGGATGTATCTTCAGATATGAGCAGAAGTGTAGTGCAGCTAATAGTCCTAGGCTGGGCTGAGCTAAGAAAACTAAGATTTCTTCTGGGTCTTAATTGAATGGTGTTAAGGCATGAAGTGGTGTTTTAGGAAACTCTCTTGCACAGGAACTCCAGGCTTTGTCCTATACCTGCCATTACCTCTGACCTATGCCAACAGCTAGCTCAGACTCACAATCTGAAAAACCTAGGGGGATTTCTGGAAATTATGATAAACCACCCACAATTCACAGGACAAAAAGAAAAGCAGAAGAGGGAGAGTCAAGGTTAGGCACTCTTGAAAACCCCAGTTGTGTGGTCTCTAAACTCAATTTCAAGGTTAGTGACAAAGACCCTAGAATAAGAACTCCAGAGCAGCTTGGGACTCCTACTGCCACCCCCTGAAGTTAAAGTTGCCAGTGGTGGCATGGCTACTACAAGCGCAGAACAATGGGCCACTCTGTGAGGTATGTTCTCTAAACAAGCTCTTTCAGTGCAGGAAACACACTGTTAAGAACTCTTACCAACAGTCTAAGGGGAATCAATGACATTCTGAAGACTCTTCCCATCGTAAAATTCAGAACCTAGGATCAGTTTGGGGAATCATTTAGGAAATTTATTCTCTCATTTAACCCCAAACTGAACTACTGAAATTATGCATATTCTGACACTTATTGGAAGCTTTGATGTTTCTCCAAGATTTATTTTGACCTTTTTGTGGCTTAATTTTGAAATTACAAAAAAATTGTATGAAAACAGTTAAGCAAGGTTTCACAGACAAGGAGCCTAGAACTTATGCTTCAGTTACCTTACATGGTTCAGTTTATGGGATGTCTACTGTGTAGCAGGCAAGAGGTAAGGTGTTAAGGATTGTTTTGACAATCCATGGAAGAAATTCACAACAGTGAATGGAACCACTGATAACTAAGTTTTGGAATAGACAGTTAACCAGGAAAGTTCTGTTACAAGAACACAGAAGCTAATTAAGAGCACAGGTTTCAAAGCAGAGTATCAGCATCACTTGTGAAGTTGTTAAAAATGTTAATTCTTCGACCAGGACTTCAATCCAAATTTAGAGTCAGAATTTTAGGGGATAGGGCCTAGCAGTTTATAGTCTGAAGAGCTTTCCAGTTGATTCTGATACATGCTAAAGATTGAGAACCCTTGACCTTTGGTGGCACAGATCTACCTTGAAAAAATAAACTCGAAGTCCTAAGACAGGAACCAGGAGGTGTATTTTGTTTTTCCCCTCCCTTCTGACCATGCTTCGTAAAAGAATTGATTAAAATGTCTATTCCGGTTTAGAAACATTCAGGCAGGCTGTCCCTCAAATAAGAAGGCTGATCCACTTAACATCTTCACATGCCAGGGTGCTAGACACTTGGGATTCAATGAGAATTCATCACATACCATGCCTCATGTACGTATTATTCCCTCTTTCTGGACTTTCCCCTCTCTCCTGCCTGGCTCTCATTTCTTCTTTTTTTTTTTTTTTTGGTACTGGGTATTGAACTCAGGGGCACTTGACCACTGAGCCACATCCCCAGCCCTATTTTGTGTTTTATGTAGAGACAGGGTCTCACTGAGTCGCTTTGTGCCTCGCCATTGCTGAGGCTGGCTTTGAATTCGCGATTCTCCTGTCTCAGCCTCCCAAAGTGCTGGGATTACAGGTTTGAGCCATCGCGCCCGGTTCTGGCTTTCATTCTTTTACCTCAATTTGAAGTCCTTCCTCCAGGAGATCTTTAGTTGTCCTTCCCATGTGCTTTCGACTGATATTACAGAAGTAAAGTTTGGGTGCTGCTACCACATAATTCCTGCTTAATGCTGTAAACCAACACAACCACTTTCTCACCTCCTTTTCCTACTGTGACCCACCAAAAACTGGTTCCTGCTCTCGCCACTGCCCAGAAATCACTGAGGCCATGAACATCCACCTACTTACTAAATGCAGACATCTCCGTCCTTTTTGTCTCTGACTTCTTCGGATTATCTGACACTGCTAATTACTCCCTCCCTTCATTTTTGAGATTCCACACTGTCCTGGATCCTTCTGTTTCTCTGTCATTCTGTCAGTCTTTCTGTAGGCTCCTCTTCCTCACCAATGAATGAGCTGCCCCTCAGCGTTCTGTCCATCATCCTCTTCTTGTTGTACACCTGTACTGGACTTATGCTTCAACGTCTCTGTTGAGATGTCATGACCTACCAATGTGATTCTCTATCCCCCAATGCCCTTCTGACTTCCAGACCTGTATTCAGTTGCCTGGATCCCTCACAGGTACTTCAAATCCACATGTTCAAAAGGGATGTTGACCTGTCTCCCCACACCGCCTTTCCTCAATCATGTTCCTCCTCTGCAATTCTTTTTCACTAAATAGTACTATCCAGGCTCTTTCCATGCCTAGAGCAGCCATGGCTCGTGGTCCCAAGAACCATCTGAAGTGAGTAGTAGCTCCAAAGCACTGGATGCTAGATAAATTGGTATGTTTGCTCCTTGTCCATCCACTGGTCCCCACAAGCTGAGAGAATATCTTCCTCTCATCATTTTTCTAAGAAATAGACTTAAATATGCCCTGACAGGAGATGAAGTAAAAAAGATTTGCATGCAGCACTTCATAAAGATTGATGGCAAAGTCCGAACTGATATAACCTACCCTGCTGGTTTTATGGATGTCATCAGTATTGATAAGACTGGAGAGAATTTCCGTCTAATCTATGACACCAAGGGTTATTTTGCTGTTCATCATATTACACCTAAGGAGGCCAAGTACAAGTTGTGCCAAGTGAGAAAGACCTTTGTGGGCAGAAAAGGAATCCCTCATCTGGAGACTCACGATGTCTGAACCATTCGCTACCCTGATGCCCTAAATCAAGGTGAATGACACCATTCAGAATGATTTAGAGACTGGCAAGATTACTGATTTCATCAAGTTTGACACTGGTAACCTGTGTATGGTGACCAGAGGTACTAACTTGGGAAGAATTGGTGTGATTACCAAAAGAGAGTGACATCCTGGTTCTTCTGACATGGTTCATGTGAAAGATGCCAATGGCAACAGCTTTGCCACCCGGCTCTCCAACACTTTTGTTATTGGCAAAAGCAACGAACCATGGATTTCTCTTCCCCGAGGAAAAAGAATTCGCCTCACCATTGCTGGAGAGAAAGACAAGAGACTGGCAGCCAAACAGAGCAGTGGGTAAAATAAATGGTCTCTAGGTGACATGCCTGGAGAGTAGAGAGTCCTTAATTTAAAAATACATATATAGCAGGATGAATTGTTAAAAAAAAAAAAAATAGTACTACCCAGTAGCCAAAGCCACAAATAAGGGTCATCCTTTTTCCACACTTCCCTCATTCCTTTCTCCCCATATAATCAACCACTTACTCTAATTCCTCATGTTTCTCCATCTCCAAGGTCACTTCCATAGTAAAGGCCACACTCTTCTCTTGCCCAGGGTCTCCTGTCTTCCCTTTCTCTACTCTCATTCTTTTAATCCAATGTTTACATTATAGCCAAGGATGATCTTGTTTTTTTAAGAGTTTATCTGATCATGTCACCCCTACTCAAAATCTCATGGTGGTCTTCCATTGCCCTCAGGATCAAGTCCAAAACCTCTAACACAGAGGATTGATCACATGAGCTTCAGGCCCTGGCTCCTACTTATTCTCTAGTTTCATTCAATTAATTGTGCTATGGTCTCACAACAGATCATGGTTATTTTGAATTCCCATAACACCATGCTCTTTCTTGTCTTCAATCTTCTTTCTGCATATATTGTTCCCTCTGCCTGGACTTTCCCTCTCCCACTTGGCTCTCATTCTTTTACCTTAATTTCAAGGTTCCTTCCTCCAGGAGATCATCTTTAGTTCTCCCATCTTTAGTTGTGCTTTCAACTGATATCACAGGGGTAACGTTTGGGTGCTATCAACTAATTCCTGCTTACTTCTGTCTCAACAGAACCATAAGCTCCTTTGGAGTGCAGTGTGCACCAAATTTGCACTGAATCCCAAGCGTCTAGCACCCTGTCACATGAAGATCTGTTAAGTGGATCAACCTTCCTCTTTGAAGGAAAGACTGAACGTCCCTAAACCTGAAACCCTGGCCCTGTAAAGGCACTGAAACCCTAGTAGTTTTTCCCCCTGTCCCTAGTGTTCTGAGAAGAGGGTCTGTGGTTCTAGCCTCATACAACGTCCCATTCACACAGCTATTCACTACACTCTCTCCAGCCACCTCCCTGCAGAACAACAGTGGCCTTTCTCTATGGGAGCAGTCTATTGGAGGGAAGCTTCTGAGGGCCCTACTCTGGGAAATAAATGGGGCCAGCCTAGGGCAGGCAGGACAATAGCAGGGTGGGCCCTGTGCCCTCAGACCCCCACAGGAAAAGGCAGCCCGGAAACCAAGCCGCCAATGGGGAAATCCCCAGAACTTTGAGGAGCTGAAAGCAACAGACCCAACAAGGCTGCTCTGTCCTTGGAAGAAATACCAAATGCCCAAGACCAAGCACCCAATAAGAACAAAAGAAATTCTTGGTTTTAGCTCCTGGCAGCAGTGTGTAGAGCTGCTTTCTTAAAATCTCTTGATTCCATGGAGGGAATCAGTAATGTCAAGAGTAAGCCACAGCTCAAGTCACAAAACAGCATACCTTGTATAAAGAGAAGAGCTTGCCTAAAGATAACTAAACTGGGCCCTAGAGGACAACTCAGAAAGGTGACAAGACACTACTCTTGAACTTCAAGTAATAGGACAAGATACAATAACCCACATAAAACACACAAAGAATGGAATGGTAACACCATTTATTTATAATAGTCCACAATGTGCTACATATTCTTCTGGAATTTTTATATAAAGTTGTTATATAGACAAATAAAAGATTATAGAGTAGAATTACCACAAGCATGTGCAAAAGGAAGGCTGAATAATATAAACGTGTAGGGCTTAATAGTACTAACTAGAAAAATTTTCCTTGAAGGAAAATGAGACTGATGGGGTTGGGGGAAACAGAACACTGATACAAAGGTGTGGAAAGAGTGATGTGGGCCCAGGAAACAGGTTAGTCTACCTGAAGGAGGATGGTAGAGAACAGTAATGAGACCTACAATCAGTGAGGTTGTAGGCTGAACTGAAGAAAGTCAGAAATCATAAAAGTCATGAATCCCAAGCTGGGGATCTGGGACTAGAAAGGAAAGCCACTGTAGGTTTCAAGCAAAGCAGGATCTGCCTTGGGCTGAGATCTTAGACACTTAATTTTTAACTACTGTTCTGTATTTGTTCATTATGTTCCCAGAGCCATGGCTGTCAGTCCTCAGCTGAGAATCAGCATAGGACCGTGGATAAACCAAGCATGGGTCTTCCAGCGACAGTTAAGGAGAGTTCAGGCCAATCTGGGGTCCCTGCCAAACCAAATGCCTTAACTACTCACCATGTGTTTGGCACTATAGAATTCAAAAAATGTTTTTACACAAATCATCCTGATCACACAGCTAGTTAGTGGCTGAGTGGGGGCTCACACAATGATATCTTAAACTACCAGGATAGTTTTTCTTGTGTGTGTGTGTGTGTGTGTGTGTGTGTGGTACTGGGGATTGAACCCAGGGACTCTCTACCATTGAGCTATATCCCCAATGCTTTTTATTTTTTAAATTTTGAGAGTGTCTGGCTAAGTTGCCCAGGCTGGCCTTGAACTTGTGATCCTCTTGCCTTAGTCTCCGGAATAACTGGGATTACAGGCATGCAACACTGCACTCAGCTTACTAGACTGGTTTTACATTCCTAGAATTTGGTAGCATAAATCAGGATCCATCAAATATATGCTAATCTCTTCAAATTGTGCCCCAATTTCCTAAGGAATCTCCTAGAATGACTCTCTTTTCCCCTCTGCACTAAAGAACTCTAAAACTCTATGGTAGAAATGGCCTAACCTAAGAGTCTCTGTAAGATAAGTATCTTTCAATGCACCATATCCAGTGAATTGCTGGGGTATCAGTGGGAGACAAAGTGATTGTAATGAAGGTCTTAGTCTGTCAACAGCACTACCCTTGGGAATCAAATTTAATTTGCTCCTAACATCTCACTGATTCTCCTACCAAAATGTCTTCTGAATCTTGCCTTTTCTCTTTGTTCCCATCATAACCACTCTGATCCAGAAACTCATTATCTTTTGCCAGAATTGTTACAAAAACTCCTGATGGTCTTCCTGACCTCATGCTTTTTCAATCTATCTATCAACATCAGAATTCTTTCCTTAAACACTACTTTGTATTACCATATAATACACAAACTACCACTGACTCTCTTTTCTCTACCACATAAATAAAGTTGGAATACCTTTATCCTTTACCCTGCCCACCACTGTCAACCTAATTTCTCTCTGCTCTGCAAAGACCAACAATTTTACCATATCCAGGCCACACCATGCTTGCTTCTACCCCAGAAAGCTTTCCTCATGTTGTTTTCCTGTCCAAATGGCCTTCTCCCCCTTCCACCTAAATAATTTGTAACTACCCCTCCCTTGGCTATTCTTACCAGCATCAATCTTCCACTCTTCTCTAAAGGTATCTTTCTGATGTTAATAAAGATTTAGCAATTATAATTTTTTTCTACTGTTTTGTGTTGTTTCATTAATAACATTTCCCAACAATGTATGCTCCACATTCTTGTACGTTATCTACCAGAACACCAAGAACTGAGCTGAGCCTGGAGCCCTTTGATAAATATTTGCAGTCCAATCAACTGACTGCCAAGTGCCACAGATCTTAGGACACCACTTGGAAGGCTGCTAGATTGGTTCCCTATGTGATCTGAGGCCAGGCCATGACTGTTGACTATAGATCCCACCATACTATTTTGTAAGAGCTGTTCCAAAAATACTGAAGAGAAAGGAACAAAGGCTGGGAATCAAGATGCTGAAATGAGCCAGGCGCAGTGCACAAGCCTGTAATCCCAGCACTTAGGGAGGCTGAGACAGGAGAATCGCAAGTTCAAAGCCAGCCTCAGCAATGGCGAGGCGCTAAGCAACTCAGTGAGACCCTGTCTCTGCATAAAATACAAAATAGGGGGGCTGGGGTGGTGGCTCAGTGGTAGAGCGCTTGCCTAGCATGTGCGAGGCACTGGGTTCGAACCTTAGTACCACATAACGATGAAACAAATAAAGGCATGCTGTTCATCTACAACTACAGAAAAAAAAATTAAAAAAAAAAAAATACAAAACAGGGCTGGGGATGCAGCTCAGTGGTCGAGTACCCCTGAGTTCAATCCCTGGTACCAAAAAACCCCAAATGCTGAAATGACGTTATTGCAATTTTTTCAAAGCCCCTTTCTCATATGTTCATATGTTAGTTTGCTGTTCTTTAGAATGAGGAGAAAAATCTCAAGGAAGTCAACAAAGAGGAATTCTAATGACTTTAGGGCCCACACTAAAGTCAGAATTAAAAGACAATAAATTGGCTTTAAATTGTAGCAAAGGACTGAGGTGGTAGCACACACCTATAGTCTCAGTTCACACAGCAGGTGGGGGTGCCTGAGGCAGGAGGCTCACAAATTCAAGTTCAAGGCCAGCCTTTGCAACTTAGATCATCTTAAAATATATATATATATTTTTAAATATGGACTAGGGATGCAGCTCAGTGGTAGAGTATGAGACTCTGTGTTCAAGCTCCAGTACTGTTTAAAAAGAAAAAAAAATGTTGCAAAAGAAAAGTTTGGTATCCAAAAGGACTTATAACTGTTGAACTTATAGAACCACCTTCCCTTGAGATCACTGAAAATGACAGAGACCCCAAACCGTCTTTACTAATTCAAGACACACCCTATAGTCAGGTGCAGTGGCATCTGCCTGTAATTCCAGCTACTTGGGAGGCTGAAGCAGGATTCCAAGTTTGAGCCAGCCTGAGCAACCTGGTGAGACCCTGTCTTACACAAAATAAAATGGGATGGGGATATAGCTCAGTGGTAGAACATCCCAGGGTTCACTCCCAAGAACCAAAAACAAAAACAACCCACACCCTATTTAGAATCAACTAGGTAATTCCTTGAGGTCCTATCAGACCCCTGCCATTTTCCCTCTCAAACCTATCAATTGTTCTAGTATCATAAATCTGGGTGTTCTTCTAGACCTTAGAAGTACCTTCTGAACCTCGCTCCAATTCTATTCGGACTCACAGACTTCCCAGTTCCCCCTCTAAGTTTCCACACCCCTGTTCTTCAAATTTCCTCTTCCTTTCATCAGGCAGCTGTCACCCTGGTCTTTTCAAACTTTCATTTTCTCTGGTTTTCAGGAAGGACAGATAATGATTCCTGGAAAAGAGTCCCAGCTCACTGAAAGAAAGGACACAGGCCATTCTTGTTTTCAGAGGCTCAAAAAACGTAATAGCTAGAAAGAAACAAACCGTAGAGCTGGCTACCCCCATTCACTCATTTTTTTCATGTAAGAAAACTGTAGATCAGAACAGGTAAGCACCTTTCCAAGGTCATTTATGTAGTTGGTCCCAGCATACTGATTTGCTAACTCAAATGCCAGTATTCTTCAAACTCCAAATTCCCTTTCACAGGAACTCTAACATGACTTTTTTTTTTCTAATATGACTTTTAAGGAGCCTTTCTCTTAGACCAGAATCAGCAACTTTACTCTTGCTTGCTTAACCCAAGGGGTGAGAGAGTGACCTGGGATGCCACTTGCAGGTCTACGCTTGGATCCTTTCTCAAGATAGTGACTGAGAAAGGGAAGAATGCGCAGTCCACAGGGAAGTTTCCAAGCCATGTAATAAATCCTCCGATTAAGTTTTAAAAATAATAAACTAATAAAGTGGATTTTTCTATGAAGATGTGAAGCAGATTCAGTCAATACAGATTAAAATAACTTATCATATGCTTTACAGAATTTAAAGTGAAAAAAACCTTTTCATATACATCAGAATCCTAGATCTTTAAAGCGGTAAGGAACACTAGCCAAACTACAGCATTTCCAAACTCTTTTCCACAGAGGTTATGTGCTTCTAGAACTCCTTTGTCTATGCACTAATTTGGGAACTAGCTATGTGAAATACTTTTTTTATTTTCAATAACCCGCAGTCATTTTCAGTTTTTGTCTATACTTCTAAACAGGGGGAAAGAGGGTGTGCCTGACAGTACTCTATGAAAAAGCTTTACAGAAGCATCACTCAAAGAGCGCTCTATTAGAGATGTTTCTGAGTATCTGAAGTCAAGCTTAGCCTGCTCCTGCTTATAACGGTGATTAATCGCCAAATGTTTCATATGAAAAGCCCCTCTCATCTCATACCCCCACATTATAACAAGGGTACATTTTGGAAAAGACTCAGCACTTCAGGGGACTTATTCAAGATCTAGATCCCTATCACTGTTCTGGGAGGCCAATCTTCCAAACTAGGTAGAAGTTCAGCTAAATGCCTGGGGATTTATTGGTTCCGTGCTCAATAAAGACCAAAATCCCAGGTGGAAAGAAATCTCTGACAGGGAACAGTTGGTGGGTCTGGATTTACTTTGAATTTGGAAAATCACATGATTCTACAACAAGGAATGACCACAGATAATAAAACAAATCCTTTCTGGAGTTGTAGGTATTGCTCATGATACACCACTCACCTAGCACGTGTGAAGTCCTGGGTTCAATCCAGCACCACAGAAAGAAAAAAAGAAAGTAAATAAAAGAATCTTCCACCCTCATCACTGAACAGACATCTAAGTGGGTCAAGGTAGAGAAAGTCTTGCCCATTCATCAAAATTCCTGGGAAGAATTCAATAACCTTCTTTTTCTTACATCTTTTAGTATCATCACCCAACCATGACCACTGGTTCCTCTTTGTAACCCTGTGCACTTTTATAATGATAAAGCCTTTTCACTCTGCTTAAATTCTTCAAATGGAGAGATCTTTTGATCACCCTTAATTTGTTTGGGGCTACTTAGTTCAAGAAGTTGTTTATGAAGCTAAATTGAATCCATGAGTTCACCATCTAAAATTTATATAGAATTTAGAATTGAAACATATCATCTCACTGGACTTGTTCCCTTCAATGGCTCCTATGAGAGAGATGCAATAAACATTATAATCCTCAAATGCGTACTGTATAAAAAGTGTGAGCCAGGTTTAGTGGCTCACTGCAACTGTAATGTCAACTGCTTGGGAGGCAAGTTTGAGGCCAGGCTGGGCAATTTAGCAAGACTCTGTCTTGGAACAAACAAAAAGGGCTGAGGATGTTATTTAGTGATAGAACACTTGCCTAGTAGTAGAACCCAAGGTCCTGGGTTCAGTACCCAGCATCATAAGAAAAAAAAAAGTGTTCGCAGAACTCTAAAATACTTTATATAAATGAGCCACTATGACTTTACATAGGAGGGAGACAGAAGAGGTCATAACTTCCCCAAGGTCACACAGTTTAAGGGGAAAGCCAGGGCTCAAACCAAGAACTAACTTTTGGTGTAATGCTCTCTGGTTTGGCCCTCACATGAGCTAATTTTTGCAGAGAAAGTTTGGAAGCAAACTCCTAACCATCTGACCATCTCAAAAACATCTGCCAAGCCGGGCACGGTGGCTCAAGCCTGTAATCCCAGCACTTAGCGAGGCTGAGACAGGAGAATCGCGAGTTCAAAGCCAGCCTCAGAAACGCGAGGTGCTAAGCAACTCAGTGAGACCCTGAATCTACATAAAACACAAAACAGGACTGGGATGTGGCTCAGTGGTTGAGCACCCTTGAGTTCAATCCCTGGTACCAAAAAAAAAAAAGTAAGGAGCAATAACTAAAAGGGACAAAAACTGAAAGGGACATGAACGATTACACTATAGCTCATCTTTCACCGATTAACACTAAAGGGTAAAAATTAGTTGCAAATACATTTTTCCTATGGAGCTAGGAGTCACTACCCAACAGAAAGCAAGCAGCTAAAAGACCGCTAAATAGATATTCCAGTCTTCTTTACTGTAAGTCACACTCTCCAAATTCCTGGTTTTCCAGCATGTGACTTATCTTCTAGAAAATACACATCACCTAGGAAATCTTCTCTAATTGACCTTTTGACTACATCTGAAATTAACACATGAAATGTTGCAAACAATCTGAAATGGAAGAATTCACATTTGCTGATATGCTCATTCATTCCAACATCCATTCATTTGTCAAATATTTCTGAAGCAGTTACAACATACAAGGCACTAAGCTGAGCATGCAGCACATAAAACAAGCAAACCAAACACAAACCTGCTTTCTGGAGTTTGCTTTAGGTGGTCTTTGGGAGTCTTGTGTTTCCTACTTCCTCAATTAGATTGCATGCTCTCTGTGAGCAAGAACTGTATGCTTTAATTTTCTAAAACACTCCAACAGCATCTTAAACAAGACTCTACACAACAAACTGCTAAACTAAGACAGAACAGAACCCAACTCCATAATCTGCAGCATTTCCTTCCAATCAGTCCCTCCAGAGTGGTATAGACTGAATTATTTAAAATTCATGGGGGGTGGGGGGGCTGGGGTTTTAGCTCAGTGGTAGAGCTCTTGCCTCGCATGTGTGAAGCACTGGGTTCAATTCTCAGCACCACATATAAATAAATGAGTAAAATAAAGGTCCACCAACATCTAAAAAAATTTTTTAAAAAAATTCATAGGGTCTAGAGTCTAGGATGTCAAAAGGTCCAATAAAACGAAACTATAATGGAGCAAGATCCAATGCAGCCAGCTGGAGGTAACAAGGAGACCTGGATCCCAGAACCAATTTGCTTAGCAGGGAAGACAATCAGGCAGGGGTGGAGACAAGGAAAGCCCTGGCCCATGGGAGAAAATGGTACTTTAGAAATTACAGGTATGAAGAGCAAGGAAATACCTTAACTGCTAAAGAGCCCCTTACTCTATTGCTCTAGATGGCAAAATGGTGCCTCACACATTCTACAGGGTATCTACAAAACCTAGTTAGACAGGATGGGGCAATGAAAAAAACCAGGGATGCAGAATCACAAGATGTAGGTTAGAGTTCAGATTCTGCCACAAGTCAGGCAAAATGATGCAGGGCAAGCCAGGAATCCTCTTTGGGCCTATTTCCCCTTCTGCAAAATGGGAATAATGCCTTCTGATTTGTCTCTCACAGAACACTGTGAGGCTCAAATGAGACATTCTATGAAAGTACTCAGGAAACCATAATATACTAAACGGAGCCTGAGATCTGCACCTGTGAAGACTTACAAACTTCCAGAGAAGCGGCTCACATCAACCCAGGAACCTCATTGCCTCTCCTCGCACTCCTCAACACCTGTATTTCCATCTTTTCACATCCCTGAATTCAGAGAAATATCTTACCATTCAAATCTTAAAAAGACAAGCACACTGATTCCCAAACTCCAAGAGGATTGAAAAGGAAAGAAGGGCAGCCCTGTAAACCATTTCCACTCCTTGCCTTGCCATGCCTCAGTTATCCCTTTCCCAGGGTCAAACTAGAGAGACCAGCCATAAATGCTTTGTGGTTGTTTGCCTCCTCACCACTGCAAAGCCTGGGGACTGCTGAATGATTCTAAACTGGACTCTAAAGCAACACGGAGATTAGTGTTTGGGAGAGCGAGATTATATGCATTCTAGGCCACATTCCACAGTCAAAAGGAAATTATTATTAGCATGGATAACCAAAGGTTAACTGAACATGGAGAGAACAATTGCTCCCTTGCAAATATTCTTCCCCATCTCTCCAATGTTTTTCCAGGTCCAGTCCTTTCATTTGCTTGTTTAGCCCTCCAACCACCCATTTATTTAGTTAGGATGTGTGTAGCACCTCTAAGAACACCCCCTCACCTGCAAGATTCTCAAGAAGGGAAAAACCAGAGGTCAAGGAGGGAGGGAAAAGGCAGACACCTTACAAAGTTGTACCAAACCTTTGGAAGAAAGAATTGCAACCTCACTGTAATGTTACTAGTGACAGAGGAGGCTGGGCTGACTCTTGAGGGGGAGGTGCATCATGTGCTCTAAAATTTGAGGCCCAGGGCCTCTGCCCATCAGGCCTAAGAACCCCAAAAACGATTCCTTCTGGTTCTAATCAGAAGGAAGGCCCATTTTGCAGTCAAGCTTATTAAGAACGGCTTGGAAGATTAAACTTAGAGCGTATCAGCTATCGGCAAGTCCCAATTTAAACTCTAAGCTTGTAGGAGAGGAAATTCTAATGTGACCTAAGCAACTGGGGCCATATCAGCCACTGGTAAAAATCCAGACCTGTATGGTTGTAAATGGTGTTTCTATCCCAACACTGGAGCCAAGAACATCCTCCTCATTCTAGAAATGGGATCCAACCCATCACCAAGCCCCACAATTCCATACCAATCAGCCTGGTGCAGGCCCACCAGAGCCCCTCCCCCAGCAACTCCAACACCTAAGGCCAGTCCTCATCCACCTCTCACATGACCAGGCTTGCTCCCGCCTCCTACCCTAGGCTGGTAAGTTGGGGACCCAAATTCAGCCTCCAACCTGGCAATAATCAAAACCCACTGAAAGCATGTCCTCCTCCTTTCCTTCTCTTGGCTTCACTGCTTATTGCTTGCTTATATTAGGAAGACAGTCAATCAGGAGGTGTTTGAAAAGACAGACACACAGGGAACATAATTATACATGCTGACGGTCCCCAGAGACCAATGCTCCTACCCCATGAATTCCCACAGCACACCCAAATCTTTAGTTTTTGTAATCCTTTATCAAAATGCAACACCCTCCCTTCCAGTCTTTCATAAGTGTTGAAAACCCCAAATTATTAGCAAACCTACCTGTCTATGCTCTGAGGTAACCTTACACTCATGGTTTCTTGGTGTCTCCACGGTTTGGTTCCAGAATCTTGTAGCTTCAGTGTCTTGATCAAGACTGAATCCCTTGCTATTTCTGAGAAAGGTAAGAAGAGGGCCTCCCAACTTGAAGATTGAATCCTTTTTCTTCCAGTTCTCAGAACTCTGGTAACTCAAGTTCCATTCTACTTCCACCGGTGAACATGGTCTCCTTTCTCAGTCCCTTCCCGCCCCGCCTTAAAAAAAAAAAAAAAAAAAACGAAAGGAAAAGAGGAAAAACTATGACCTTCTTAGAAACCAAAATCCCAACCACAAATCTCTTCAAGGTTAGCACTATGGGCTAAAAAATGAATCACAGAAAGAATGTGCCTCCAAAATATCAGTCTGAACTGCAAAACACAGATAAAACCATCCTTTTAATCCAGTTTTCCCAGCTGTCCTTCTGTTGGCAAGGGAGCCTCAAGCTCCAAAGAGGAAAAAATAATTCTCTGGTCTCCAATGCTTAAAATGACAACAGCAGATATATTCGAGGGAGGAAAAAAAATGAATAAATCCGAAATGGCACTTGAAAAAAAATCTTCCAGCTGATTTACACAGTAAAAAAAAATAAATAAAACCATACAATAGTATGTACACAACAGCACTCCTTCCACATCCAGTGCAACCCTGGGAACCAAAATCTGTGGATTTTCTTTATTTAAAAAAGAAAAAAAAAAGCTTTTACATCAAAGGTTTTGAAATTCTGAAAGGAACCAATCGCACTAAAAAAAAAAAAAAATCACAGAACACCTGAAATGCAATGGTTTTTACCTTAAAAATGGTAGCATTAACCACAAACCGGAGAGAATGTCTGAAAATATTCTCTCCTTTTTTCCTTTAAACTTGCAGGTTCCCCCACCTACCCCAGCCTGATTCTCAGACCCAGCCTACGGTCGGCCTTTTTCTGAGACAATTTCCTGAGTTAGTTCTGCCGTTTTGCTCCTCCACGTCCAGGCTCCGAAATGTTCTCTTGCCTCAGCCTTCATGAAGCAGATTTCGCTTCCTCACGTTCCCCTTTCTCCTCTCTCGCCAGGTCGGAAAAACTGCTCCCTTATTATTATTCGTCTGGACCTATTATTGTGGATTTGAGTTCGGGTGGGTTTCTCCTCCAACCAGCTCTGGAAAATCTGATCTCCTCGTCCTCTCGGCCTCCCTTTCCTCTCTCGCCGGCTCCGGGGGGGCAGAAGCCCACCGCGCCCCGCGCAGGACCGCCGGCCGGGCCTGGGTTCCCGGCCCCTCTCCCCGCTCGCCCCACGCCGGGCACTGCGTTCCGGCCTCCGCGGCGGCTCGGGACTCGAGCTCGGGCGCTGGCCGGGAAGGCGACGGCGGGCGCAGGCCGGCGAGAGCAGGCGTCCGGCTGCCGGCGTCGCGGCCGCGCTCGCCTCCTTCCGGGCCCCTTCCCCCTCGGCTCGCCGTCCGCTCGGGCGCAGGCCCGGCCGGCCGCCCCCTCCCCGCGCTGCGAGCCCTCCTCCTCCGCGGCGAGCCTTTCTCCTGCCCTCGCTCCGCGGGGGCGGGGCCGCAGGCTCCTCCTCCTCGCCGCGCTGCCCGCCGCCCGCCGGCCTTTCCCCTCACGCAGCTGCGGCCGGGGTGGGGGCGGGGAGTGGGCCGCACTACGCGTTCTGGCGTCCGCGGGCGCCGCCCCCGCCTCGGTCCAGGCCCGGTTGAGCGTCGTGTCTGCCGCCCGCGACTCCTCGCCGCCGTTCTTCGGCTGGTCCCCTCCGCCGCCCCGCAGTCGCCGGCCCTGCCCCTCGGTGCGGCCTAGCTGTGTCCTGCGCGGCCGGATCCGCGGCGTGGCCCCGCGCGGCCGGCCGGCGACCCCAGCCCGACCTCGGCCCGACCCTGCCAGGCCCGCGCGGCGCCGCCCCTTCGGGTTCAGCGTCCCCTTTCCCCGACTTCTGCTCAGGAACCCGACCTTTGTTTCTTATCCCGTCCTTCCCCGCTTCGGTACCCGCGCCGGGACGCCCTCAGTCACTGGCTTTACCTTGCGTCCCCCAGCATCACCTCTGGCCTCACCGCCGCTGCTCCCCTTCTCACCACCTCTTTCCTAGTATTTTTAAAGAATTTGTTGCGGGCCCCTTTCCTGGTTCTCAGAAGCATCTTTTAACTGTTTGCCCCCTTTTCTGTAGCCCTTTCCACTTCTAATACCCCCTGACTTGGGGGGCAAGACCTTTCCCTGTTTCCCTTCTGATTAGTTTGGATATCTTAGTACCGGTTTATGCGAAGTGTTTTTGAACTCGGTGGAAAAAGCCTTTCCAGGACAATTCTATTTTCATAACCCCCTTTCATAGAATCACAGTTTCTGAATTGTCCTAAGTAACGTGACATTGGTCAGAAGGTCTGGAGCATTATGTTTAAAAATAAAAAGGGAACTTTTTCGTTAGGACTGTGGAGTGAACTTTGTCTTTTTGCCTAGATAAAACACTTTGCAGTCAGTGATGTGTTTGCATATGTTCTGTCTCTTCCACACTACCTGGTTGTTCTTAGGAATATATGTATATGTAAATTTACTTACATTCATAAGCTCCAAGTGCCCAGCCCAGTTAGATAAGGTGAGTATGCAAATAGAAAGGGGGGGAAGAAACCAATGAACATTAATTGAGGATCTGCTCGAACTAGGAGCTTTCCTTAAATTGTATCAGGTAAACTTTATAAGGTTGGAAAATAGAAGGACTTTGCTATAATTTGCGTCTTAAATATCCCCCAAAGGCAATGTATTACAGGCTTGAACCCCAACTTGGAGTTATTGGGAGGCAATGGAAACTAATGGGAGATCTGTAGATCATCAGGGTTGCGTTGTCAAAAGAAACTGTGAGAGTTTCTTTCTCTCTTGCTCCCCGGCCGTGGGGTAAGTAGTTTTGCTCTGCTGTGTGCTTCTCCCATGTTGTGCTGCCTTGACACAGGTCCGAAGCAATGAGGCCAATTGATCATGGACTGAAACTTCCAAAACTGTGAGCTAAAAGAAAACTTTTCTCTTTATAACTTGATTATCTTAAGTATTTATTAGAGTGACAGAAAACTTATACAAACCTCTTGCCTTCACCCATCTCTGCCAACCCTGAGGCCAGAACTCTGAAAGACAGGTTCTGTTCTCCGCTTCTGAAACACTACAGTCTAAATTGCTACTAATTTTATTGTGTCTTCCTTCCCATCCTCCTCGCAAAAATGATGCTCCCAAACATGGACTCTTTCTCTGTGGTGATAGACCAGTAGCCACCTTTTAACTGTTTAATGTTTTTTCTTTTTCTTTTTTTTTTTTAATATTTTTATTTTTAGTTATAGGTGTACATAATACCTTTATTTTTATGTGGTGCTGAGGATCGAACCCAGTGTCTCGCACATGCTAGGCAAGCGCTCTACCGCTGAGCCACGACTCCAGCCCGTTTAATGTTTTTTCTTAATGTTTACTTTTAAACAGTTATTTACATGTATTCTATTATATACCTCGTAACATGCAGAAATATTAAAAGGTTGAAATAAAATGAAGTACATTTTTAAAATCACACGTTTTAGTGAAGATTAATGGCTGTCTTAACTGAAAAAGATACTCGTCAGTGATAGGTGGACTCAGACAGAAATGCATTCTTGATTGCGTTCATTAAATAATGTTACTCATTTTCTAGTCTCACCAATGATGCAAAGGCTTTTAATCAAATTCAACTAGTGAATTTACTTCTGAAGTCAATCAGTCCTTTTTGAATGTTTGGAAGGCGTTACATTTTTATATGTTTAAAAAAGGGTTTAAAACCCACTGAGAAACCTCGTTAAGTTTTCAAGTGTGCAGATAAAAATTTTTATAAGTGAAATACTGTTTTGGTAATTTTAACAAATCACAACATTGGAATGTTCGGAGCAGTGGTGAATATCAGCTACTTGGGAGGCTGAGGCAGGAGGATCACAAGTTTAAGCCTCAGCAACTTAGTCTCTGTCTCAAAATAAAAATTAGAAAGGATTGAGGTAGCTCTGTGGTAGTGTGCCCTTGGTTCAATCCCTAATACCAAAAAATTTAAAATATTAGAGCCATTTTCAAAATGCTTTCTCCCTGTGTTTAGAAAAGTTATGACTTTCTTACTCATTCATAGACTGACATTTACCTTTTGAAGGGACAGATTAAATGGGTTCTTTTTTTTGTGTGTGTTGTTTTTGAAAATAAGAGCCAGGTGGCCTTTTTTTTTTGGTACTGGAGATTGAATCCAGGGGTGTTTAACCACTGAGAACATCACCATCTTTTTTTATATTTTACTAGGGACAAGGTCTCACTGAATTGTTTAGGGCCTCGCTGAGTTGCTGAGGCTGGCTTTGAACTCGCAGTTCTCTTGCCTCAGCCTTCTGAGCTGCTGGGATTACAGGTGTGCACCACCACACCCAGTTAGGTGGCTTATTATTGTTGACAGCCATTTCTCATAGAACACAGAAAATAAAATGTGTATTTTCTCTCTGTTCACTATATTATTATAGTCCTTTCCTAGAAGACTGCCAATCAAAGGGAGGATTTTTGTGACCATTTCCCCTGTCATTACAAAGAATTATGAAGTTTGTAGCAATTAACAGGCTTGTTTTTGCCCAGTGGATGGGATGCATTATGAAGAAGACCCATGTCACCTGTGATGTTACCTTTGATTCCTGGACACTCCGCACATTCTGCATGTGACAGATGACTTCTGCCACAGTAACTGAGTGAGTGTATTAGGTCATTAATATTAGGAAAGCTTAAATAGTTACTTTTGCTGTAGTTAAATCCTATTCAGCATTCATTGTTAAATATTTTCCCCATGTTCATCAGTGCATCTCCTTGCACACTCCACTCTGAAGACTATGGGGGTGGCTTTCCTAGGATGAGTTCTTTGAAGTTAGCTGGCCATGTGAGTGAACTGCAGGCCTCCATTTAGAAAACAAAGTTAAGAGTAGATTGTAGCCAAGACAGACTAGATTGTAGGAATATGGAGATAGCTGTTGATTATCAAAAAGAGCATTAGACTAGCAGTCCAGAGAACTGAGTTTATTCTGGACTGTATCCCCCACTTTTTTGTGGTACCAGGGATTGAATTCAGGGGTACTTGACCACTGAACCACATCCCCAGCGCTATATGGTGTTTTATTTAGAGACAGGATCTCACGGAGTTGCTTAGTGCCTTGCTGCTACTGAGGCTGGCTTTGAACTCGCGATTCTCCCGTCTCAGCCTCCCAAAGTGCTGGGATTACGGGCATGTGCCACTGCGTCCGGCTGGACTATATCCCCTAGCTTTGTGACCTGCTGTCTTCAGGTTATGAGGATTCAGTGAGATCAAGCATGGGCCAGGCATGCGTGATGGCGCACACCTGTAATCCCAGTGGCTTGGGAGGCTGAGGCAGGAGGATAGCAAGTTCAAAGCCAGCCTCAGCAAAAATGAGGTGCTAAGCAACTCAGTGAGACCCTGTCTTTAAATAAAATACAAAATAGGGCTGGGGATGTGGCTCAGTGTTCGAGCGCCCCTGAGTTCAATCCCCAGTACCAAAAAAAAAAAAGGTTAAGCATAGACTCTGTAAACTATAGGTTCTTGGCAGGGAAATCATGATTAATGTTAATAAAGAGATACTTTGAATCTACATGATCCCTCTAACTCTTCTCCTACAGAACTCTTGTTAATAAATGAATTCTTTTCTCTGCCTACCATCCTATGCAATGGGAAGGGCACTGGTTATAATTAAGGAAACTACAGCCCAGAGAAATTTTAGGTGATTTGCATAAAATCCCATTAATTGATAGTTTGAGGCTAGAGTTTATCCCGATGATCTTTGAGCAGTAAGAAGCAGAGGAAAAGGCAGATATGGTCAACTTTTATTTGCTGAGAAGGATTCTAGAAACTTAACACTTAATTGAACACCTGAGGGAGGTCAGTGATGCAGAACCTTGAAAAGTTGAGAATTCTTTCAAGAAGCAACTTCTCATTGACAGGTAGACATCCCAGGAACAAACTGGATGTTTCTTTTAGAAAGATGGACTCCCAGGCCAGGGTTGTGGCTCAGTGGTAGAGCACTTGTCTAGCGTGTGTGAGGCACTGGGTTCAGTCCACAGCACCATATAAAAAAATAAACGAATAAAATAAAGGTATTTAAAAAAAAGAAAGAAAGATGGACTCCCTATAAAGATTCTCCTTCTGGGGTGCTATTATGAGACAGACCTGGTGAAATAAAATCACCACTGGGAGTCCAACATGGTGGCGCATACCTATAATCCCAAAGCTTCTGGAGGCTGAGGCAGGAGGATCACAATTCAAGGCCAACCTGGACACCTTAGTGAGACTCTTGTCTCAAAATAAAATTTTAAAAGCACAGAGGAAGCCAGGTGCAGTGGCACACACCTGTAATCCCAGCACTTTGAGAGTCTGAGACAGGAGAATCCCAAGTTCAAAGCCAGCCTCAGCAAGGGCGAGGCGCTAAGCAACTCAGTGAGACCCTGTCTCTACATAAAACACAAAATAGGGCTGGGGATGTGGCTCAGTGGTCAAGTACCCCTGAGTTCAATCCCTGGTACAAAAAAAAAAGCACAGGGGAGGTGGCTGGGGATGTAGCTTAGTGGCAGAGCACCCCTGGGTCAATCCCCGGTACTACAAGTAGAAAAAAGTGCCACTAAAGAGTGTAACTGCTTTTTGGAGCTCTTGTTTGTTTGCTTGTTTGAGACAGGGTTTCACTGTCTTAGCTCATGGTCATCCTGCCTTAGGTTTCCAACGAACTGAGACTGCAACGATTTTATTTATTTATTTATTTGTTTGTTTATATATACATACGTGTGTGTGTGTGTGTGTGTTTTATTTTTATTTTTTGCTGGTGGTAGAGCTCAAACCCAGGGTCTTGTGCATGCTAGGCAAGAGCTCTGTCTACATCCTAAGCTACATCCCCAGCCCTGCAACAACCTTTTGAAGTAGGTATTATTATCATCCCCATTTTTGGATGGGAAAACAGGCCCAGAGAGGTAAAATAACTTGCCCAGGTCACAGAGCTGAGAACCCAGGCAGTCTAGCCCCATGGTCTTCACACTTGACTATTAGCTATCTGCCTCTGTGTTATAGGCCCTGGGAAAAAATAGAGAGCCAAAAAACAGTGCATGGGCAGAACTTTTTAGAAAGATAGAGGAGGTGCAGGGCTGCTGGAGAAACTGGGGCAGGTGGAGCTAGCTATAAACAGTCCAATGATTTAGTTTCCTATGCCCCCATCGAGTTCTTTTTCCCCTGGTGCACTGACCAGCATATTTTTCCTTATTGCTCTCAGTTCTTTGTCTTCCTTCTTAGTGTCCCTTAAGTTACTTTCCCCAGAGACAGGATCTCAAGAATTTAGGGGAAAAAAGCTTCTCACTGTAACTCCCTCCCAGAAGAAGTCTGCCTGGTCTGCAGGGTCACCTCCCAGGTATGCACTTCAGCCTCCCAAACTTGGTACCTTCACATGTGGTTACCTTAGAAACCAACTCTTCCATCACACCTCTAGTAGCTGAGACAAACTGAATAGCAAAGAAGGTGACAAGATAAATTGTAAAGGAAAATGTGTGAAAGAAAAACAGTTTTAGATTGAAGGCCAATATTTTGGGAATGTGTGTGTGTGTGTGTGTGTGTTTCTTCCCAGTAAGGAAAATTTCCAAGGATCAATGTGAAAAACAAACCAAAAAGGTGAGATGCCAAGGGGAAGATGATAATAAAAAAAAAGGCCTGAAACCTATTTTATGAACTAAAAAATGTCCTAACTTTTTGAACAAATTTATTGACATACTATAAATTAGAATATTTAAAATGTGCAGTTTTATAAGTTTTGAAACTTATGCACACATGAAAATTAAGTATAATCAAGATAATAAACATATTTATTGCTTTGAAAATTTTACTTTTGTCCTTTCTGATATTCTTTCTCTCCTAACTTTTCCCCCTAGACTCCTTCCCCATTCTTGGTCCCCAAGCAGTAACTATTCATGCTTTTTTGTATGACTTCTATTACTAAACATAAATATTTTCAGGTTCATCTATGTCATTGAATATACTTACTTTATTGCTGAATGGTATTTTAAAATTTTCCATTTGTGATTGCTTACTGCAAGTACATGGAATTATAATTATTTTTGTATGTTGACTTGCATCTTGCAATCTTATAAACCCAGTTTTTAGTTCTACAATGTATTTTGTAGATTCCATCAGATTTTCTTTGTAAATGATTGTGTTATCCAGCATAAAGAGAATTTTATTCCTTCCTTTCTAATATGTATTCCTTTTATTTCTTTTTCTTGTCTTATTGCACTAGCTAGAACCTCCAGTGCAATGTTGATAGAACTAGGAAAAATAGACACCTGTCTTTGTTCTAATCTTAGAAGGAAAGCATTTGTTTTTGTCACTGTTAAATATAATGTGATCTGTAGGTTTTTCATAGATGCTATTCTATTCCCAGTATGCTGAATTTTTTAAGGAATAGGTGTAGTGCTAGGGGTGTGGTTCTGTGGTAGAGCATTTACCTACCATGCATGAAGTCCTGAGTTTGATCATCAGCCCTGGGGTGGGGGGCTCTGAAGAACAGATGTATTTTATCAAATTCTTTTTTTTTTTTTTTTTTTGGTACCAGGGATTGAACTCAGGGATACTCGACCACTGGGCCACATCCCCAGCCCTATTTTGTGATTTATGTAGAGACAGGGTCTCACTGAGTTGCTTAGCACCTTGCCATTGCTGAGGCTGGCTTTGAACTCGCGATTCTCCTGTCTCAGCCTCCCTAAATGTTGGGATTACAGGTGTGTGCTGCCATGCCTGGCTTTTTTTTTTTTTAATTTCTTTTTTTGTTTTTGGTACCAGGGATTGAACTCGGGCACTCAACCACTGAGCCACATCCCCAGCCCTATTTTGTATTTATTTAGAGACAGGGTCTCACTGAGTTGTTTAGCCCCTCGCCATTGCTGAGGCTGGCTTTCAACTCGTGATTCTCCTGTCTCAGCCCCACAAAGTGGTGGGATTACAGGCGTGTGCTGCCGCACCCGGCTTCAAATTCTTTTTCTTCATTAATTGAGATGATTATTTGGTTTTTCTTCTCTAGTCTTTTTGATAAGGTGAATTTTCAATGTTGAGCCAGGCTTGAATTTCTGGGATAAGCTCTACTTGGTCATGATATATGTTATATGTTATTTTTTTTAGATTTGATTTATTAAAATTTTGTGAAGAATTTTTGTATTTGTATATTTGAGGGATATGAAATAGCTTTTTTTTTTTTTTTATAACATCTGTCTGGTTTTGAGTCATACTGGCCTTGTAGAATGAGTTGGAAATTTTACCTCTTCTTCAATTTTCTGGACTAGTTTGTGTGGAATTGGCATTATTTCTTCCTTAAATATTTCATAGAAGGGCTGGGGTTGTGGCTCAGTGGTAGAGTGCTTGCCTCGCATGCGTGAGTCACTGGGTTCGATCCTCAGCACCACATAAAAAATAAATAAATAAAATAAAGATATTGCGTCCATCTACAACTAAAAAAATTTAAAAAAAAAATTTCATAGAATACTCCAATAAAAGGTCTGAGGATATAATAGTCGCAGTGGTATTCCAGTATAGCCATTTGGACCTGGAGTTATCTTCATAGGAAAGGTTTTTGTTTTATTTTATACTGGGAATTGAAACCAGGGGCACTTTACCAATGAGCTACATTCCCAATCCTTTCTATTTTTCTTTTTTCCTTTTTTTGAGACAAGTCTTGCTAAATTACTGAGGACCTCGCTGAATTGCTGAGGGTGCCCCAAACTTGTGATCTTCCTGCCTCAGCCTCCTGAGTTGCTGGGATTAAGGAGCGTACTATCATGTCTGGCTTCATGGGAAAGTTTTAAACTATAAATTTGATCTTTTTTCATACATATAAGTCTATTGTGTTACTTATATTTTTCTTGAGTAAGCTTTGATAGATTCAGTTTTTCAAGAACTTATCCAATTTCATCTAAGTTATTGAATATAATACCAGAAAGTTGTTTATAATAGTCCCTCTTTATTTTTTTAATGTGCATAAAATCTGGCATCTCCTCTTATTTTTGATATTTGTAATTTTTTCTCCCAGTCTGACTAAAGGTTTATAAATTTCATTGATCCTCTCAAATAACTAACTTTTTGGTTTGATTTTTCTATATTGCTTTTCTTTTTCATTGATTTTGCACTAATTTTTGTTGTTTCCTTTCTTCTGTTTACTTTGGATTTCATTTGCTTTTCTTTTCCTAGTTTCTTAAGGGTGAAACTGAAATCATTTTTTTTTTAAATTTGTTCTTTTTAGTTACACATGACAGTAGAATGTATTTTGACATATTATATATACATGGAGTATAACTTCCCATCTTTGTGGTTATATCTAATATAAAATTACACTGGTTGTGTATTCATATATGAACATAGGAAAGTTATGTTCCATTCATTCTACTGTCTTTCCCATCCTGTTCCCCCTGCTTTCCTTCCACCCTTCCCTGTCCAATCCCATGAACCACCACTCTTCCCCTCCCCCTCTTCTTTTCTAAGTAGGCATTTTCACATTATTGTTTTGCCTTCATCCCACAAGTTTTGATTTCATTTTCATTCATTTTGAAGTCATGGGTTATTTAGAAGTGACTAAGTTTTAAATATTTGGAGAATTTTGAGATGTCTTTCTATTACTAAATTCTAGGTTAATTACACTGTGGTTAGAAAACATACTTTGTATGACTTGAACCTTGCAAATTTATTGACACTTGTTTTATGGCAGTGATTATGATCTATCTTAGTAAATGTTCCATGTGTTCTGCTTTTGGGTGGCATGTTCTATAAATGTCAATTAAGTCATTGTGTTTGATAGTATGGTTCAAACCTTTTGTAGCTCTTATTGAATTTCTCATACCTGTTCTATCAGAGATGGAATGGGGGGGTTGAACTTTTAAACTATAATTATGGATGTCAATTCCTTATTTCAATTCTATTTTTTTTTTTTTTTTTTGTGGTGCTGGGGATTGAACCCAGGGCCTTGTGCATGGGAGGCAAGCACTCTACCAACTGAGCTATATCCTCAGCCCCTGCTTCTTATATTTTTAAGCTTTGTCAATAAGTGCCTAAATGGTAAGATTTTTGTAATTTTTCAGTGAATTGACTCATATCATTTTGAAAAGACTATCCTTAGCCCTGATAATTTTCTTCACTTTGAGATGTGCTTTATATGTTAGTATCACCACTCCAGCCTTCTGTAAATTAGGCTTAACACAGTACATCTTTTTCCAATCTTTGACTTTTAATTAATTCTTGTCTTTATTTTTCATTTCTTTGGTACCAGGGAATGAACCCAGGGATGCTTTACCATTGTGCTGCACCCCCCCCCTTTTATTTTGCTACTGGGGATTGAACTCAGGGGCACTTACTTGACCACTGAGCCACATCCTCAGCCCTATTTTGTGTTTTATGGAGAGACAGGGTCTCACTGAGTTGCTTAGCGCCTCGCTGTTGCTGAGGCTGGCTTTGAACTCGCGATTCTCCTGTCTCAGCCTCCCTAAGTGCTGAGATTACAGGTGTGCACCACTGTGCTTGGCTAATCTCTGCCTTTTAATTAGGTTATTGAGCACATTTACAATGAATATGATCATTGGTGTGTTTGGATTTAAATCTACCATTTTGCTGTTATTTCTCTCTGTTCCTTTTTCTCTTTTTCCTCCTTTTCTTACTTTTGGAATACTTTTTAATTATGGTAAAATATAATTGTATATGTAGCAAAAAATGTACAGTTGTAGTCATTTTAAACGTACAACTCAGTGGCATTAAGTACATTCACAATATTATGTAACCATCACTACTAGCTATTTCCAGAAAGTTTTACACCCTGGCAAACACAAAGTCTTATACCCATTAAGCAATAAGTCCTCACGTCTCCCTTTGTCTAGCCCCTTATACCTCTAATTTATACTGTTGTCTCAATTTGCCTAGAGACCTCATGTGAGTGAAATCATACAATATTTGTTCCCTTGTGACTAGCTTATTTCAGTTAGCATTTTTTTCAAGTTTCATTCATGTTGTCACATGTATCAGAATTCCATTCTTTTTCATGGATAAATAATATCCATTGTGTATGTATACCACATTTTGTTTGTCTGTTTATCTGTTGATGGACAGTTGTATTGTTTCTGAATTTTTGCTATTATAAATAATGCTGCTCTTAACATTAGTATATATGTTTGAGTCCCTGTTTTCAATTATTTGGGGTATATACACAGAAGAGGATTATTGGGTGATACTGTTGGTCTATATTTAGTTTTTGCTTGTCTCACACAAGCAACTTCTCTACCACCAGACTACACTCTGGCTTTATGGTTAACTTTTTTTATTTTTAACAAGACCTTTATTTTGTTTATTTATTTTTTTATGTGGTGCTGGAGATCGAACCCAGTGTCTCACAAATACAAGGCAAGCACTCTACCACTGAGCCACAACCCCAGATCTTTATGGTTAACTTTTTGAGAAAGCACTCAACTCCATACTCTGCACTAAACAGTGGCTGCACATCATCACTGCACCAAAATTTAAATTTCTCCACATCCTTGATAACACTTACTTTCTGTTGTTTCATTAATTGCTATGCTAGGGGGCATAAAGTGATAGCTATTATGATTTTGATTTTTTTCTTGTTACTGAGGATTGAACTCCAGGGGTGTTTTATCACTGAGCTATATCCCCAGTCTTTTCTATTCTTTTGAGACTGAGACTGGCATTGAACTTGTAATCCTCCTACCTCAACCTCCTAAATTGCTGGGATTACAGGTGTGCACCACTACACCAGGATACAATTTTGATTTGTATTTTCTTGATGATTAATGAGATTGAGCATCTTTTCATGTGTTTGTCATTTGTATGTCGTCTTTGGAGAAATATCTATTCTATTTATCCATTTTTGAATTAGGTTGGTTGTTTTATTAGTGAGTTTTTTTGTTAGTGAGAATTCTTTATATATTCTGAATATAGCTCTCTAATCAGATTTATGATTTGCAAATGTCCTCCATTCTGTATGTTTTCTTTTCATTTGTGTTCTCTTTGATGCACACAAGTATTTAATTTAAATTAAGTCCAGGTTATATGTATTCTGATGCCTGTGCTTTTACTTTCATATTGAAGAAACTATTGCCAGGAGGGGTATTGGTAGTGTGCACTTTTATTTCAGCAACTCAGGAGGCTGAGGCAGGATGATCATAAATTCCAGGGCAGCCTCAGCAACTTAGACCTGGTTTCAAAATTTAAAATAGGGGCTGGGATTGTAGCGCAGTGGTAGCGTGCTCGCCTAGCATGTGTGAGGCACTGGGTTCGATCCTCAGCACCACATAAAAATAAAATAAAGATATTCTGTCCACCTGCAACTAAATAAATAAGTAAATATTTAAAAAAATTTAAAATAATTGGGGATATAGCTCAGTGGTAAAGTGGCTCTGGGTTTAATCCCAAAGGCCAATAAATAAATAAAGATATTAATTCTATCATGAGAGCCCCACCCTCATAACTTTCTCTACACCTGACTGCCCCCCAAAGGCCCCATCTCCAAATACTCATATTGTAGATAGGACCTCAACGTATGAACATAGGGAGGGGGCTACAATTTAGTCTGTACTGGGATTTGGGTTTTTTTGTTTTGTTTTTGGTACTGGGGACTGAATCAAGGGGCACTTAACCACTGAGCCACATCCCCAGCCCTTCTTATTTTTTATTTTGAGATAGGATCTTGCTAAGTTGCTTAGGGCCTTGCTAAATTTTACTGAAGCTGGCCTTGAACTTGTGATCCCCTTGCCTCAGCCTTCCAAATCGCTAGGATTATAGGTGTGCACCACTGCACCCGGTTTGTACTAGGATGTTTTCCATGACTGATTTAACCTCTATACTCGTTACTGGTCTATTCAGATTTTCTTTTGGGTCCATTTTGGTAGTTATGTGTTTCCATTTCATCTAGATTATATAATTTCTTAGAATATAATTATTCATAGTATTCTTAAGGATTCTTAAAATCCTTTTTATTTCTGTAAAATCGATAGTAATGTCTCCACTTTTCATTTTTTTTTAAAAGCATTTGTTTTTTAGTTGTACATGGACACAATATCTTTATTTGTTTATTTTTATGTGGTGCTGAGGATCGAATCCAGTGCCCACGCATGCAAGGCAAGCGCTCTACCACTGAGCCACAATCCCAGCCCATCCACTTTTCATTTTTGATTTTAGTATTTGAGTCTTTTCTCTCTCTTGTTTTTCATAGTCAGTCTAGTAACTTTATTGATCTTTTCAGAAGACCAACTTTTGGTTCCATTTGCTTTGTTTCTTGTGGGTTTGGAATGTTCTTTTTTTATCTATCTCTGCTCTCATCTTCCTTATTTCTTTCCTTCTAGCAGCGGGCTTAGTTTGCTTTTCTTTTTCTAGTTCCTTGAGATATACAAGTACATATTTTAATGATTTAATTTCTTATTGACTTATTAGCTATATCTTTTTTTTTTTTTTTGGCACTGGGGATTAAACTCAGGGGTACTTGACTGCTGAGCCACATCCCCAGCCCTATTTTGTGTTTTATGTAGAGACAGGGTCTTCACTGAGTTGCTTAGCGCCTCGCTGTTGCTGAGGCTAGCTTTGAACTCGTGATTCGCCTGTCTCAGCCTCCCTAAGTGCTGGGATTATGGGCTTGCGCCACCGCACCCGGTTTATTTATTTTTTTTAATTCACTAAAATAATTTAATTTCTTCTTTGTGTCCTTGCCAATGGGAGCATATTTTCTATAATGGAAATGCATTTTTTTTTAGAGTTAGGATATACTAATAAGGTTATTAAAATATTTAAATCCTTGGGTTTCATTTCTTCTCCATTTTCTTTCTTTTTTTTTTTTTGGAGGATAACATTTCATTTCTCTGGTTGTAAGTGATATAGAATCACAACATACATGCAGTCATACATAAAGCTAGGGCTATGATGGCTATCATACTCCACCCCCTTACACCCCTGTGAACAGAGTTCCTCCATTGTTCCCGTGTCCTTCCTCACATTATGGATCAGCATCCACTTATCAACGAGTACATTCGGCATTTGGTTTTCTGAGATTGGCTTACTTCACTTAGCATGATATTCTCCAACTCCATCCATTTACCTGCAAATGCCATAATTTTATTCTGTCTTATTGCTGAGTAATATTCCATTGTGTATATATACCACAGTTTCTTTATCCATTCATCCGTCGAAGGGCATCTAGGTTGGTTCCACAGTGTAGCTATTGTGAATTGAGCTGCTATAAACATTGAAGTGGCTGCGTCAGTGTAGTATGCTGTTTTTAAGTCTTCTGGGTATAGACCCAAAATGAAATGAGAAATGGAAATCAGAGAAAATCAGAGAAATGCAAATCAAAACTACCCTAAGATTTCATCTCACGCCAGTCAGAATGGCAATTATCAAGAATACAAACAACAATAAGAGTTGGCAAGGTTGTGGGGGAAAAGGCACGCTCATACATTGTTGGTGGAACTGCAAATTGGTACAACCAATCTGGAAAGCAGTATGGAGATTCCTTAGAAAACTTGGAATGGAACCACCATTTGACCCAACGCCCGGCTTATTAGCTATATCTTTATGGTGTGCTGTTATACTGTGTATCTTTAATTTATCATTATCTACCTTCCAGTGATATACCACTTCACATATAATAACCTAACAACAATTGCCTTCCATTTCTCTCTCCTAGTTTTTGTGATTTATTAACATATATTTTCCTTCTATAAGGACTACCAGAGATTGAATTCAGGGGTACTTGATCTCTGGGCTACATCTCCAGCCCTTTTTATTTTGAGATAGGGTCTCACTAAGTTGCTGAGACTGGCCTTGAACTTGCAATCCTCCTGCCTCAGCTTCCTAAGTACCTGGATTACAGGCATGTACCACTGTGCCCAGCTCCGCACCATTGTTTTCTAATTTGCGTTTTTTGATATGAGAAATCTGCTATTTTTCCCACTTTTGGAGTTCACTTCTGTTCCACTTCACAGAGGAACATCCCTCTGTATATAATGTCTTTTTTTATTCTGCCTTCTTTAAAGATTTCCTTTGTCACTCATTTTAAGCAGTTGTGTTATGATGTGCTTGGTGTAGTTTTCTTCTAGTTTCTTGAGTTGTAGGCTCATTGAACTTCTTGGATCTATAGGTTGTAGTTTTACTCAAATTTGGAATTTATTTTTATAATTTCTTCAGACATTCTTGTCTGTTCCCTCATCTCTTTGCTGTCTTTTGGAGATTAACTTATGTATATTAGGCCACTTACATACAGTGCTTTATTTTCTTTTTCAGTCTTTTTTCTCTTAAATTTTCATTTTGGATAGTTTTATTGCTATTCTATAAAACCATTGATCTTTTCTTCTGCTTTGATATCCAGTGAATTTTCTATCTTAGATATTGTAATTGTCATCCCAAGTTCAATTAGGTTTATTTTTTAATCTCTTAGATATCTGTGCTTAATGTGCTCAGTCTTTATCTTTGTGACCATGTGGAATATAGTTATAAATTCTTTTTGTGTACTAATTCCATCATGCGTGTCATTTCTGGATCAGTTTCAATTGATTGATATTTCTCTTCATTTTGGGCCATAATTTCCTGCTTTTTTGCATGCCTGGCAAAATTTTCACTGGATACCAGACATTGTGAATGTTGCCTTTTTGGGTGTTAGATATTTTTGTGTATGTATATAACTCTGTGTGTGTGTGTGTGTGTGTGTGTATGTGTATGTGTGTTTTCTCTCATTTTGCTGTAGTATGCAGTTAAGTTTTTGGGAAACAGTTTGATCCTTTTAGATGTTTTTTTAAAACTTTGTTAGGTAGAACCAGAACAGTATTTAGTCTAGGATTCTTCTGTTGTTACTAAAGCTAGTCCCTTTGTGTTCTCTACCTCAGCCCATGATATATGAGATCTTTCACTCTGCCTGGTGAAGAAGACTCTATATCTGGCCCTGTAGGGGTTTCTAGAATTCTTTCTTTATTTTCTATTTGTAGTACTAGGGATTGAACCCTGGGGTGCTTTACCGCTGAGCTATATCCCAGGCCTTTTTATCTTGAGACAGGATATCCCTAAGTTGCCACGGCTGGTCTCAAACTTGTGATCCTCTTGCCTCAGCTGCCCAAGTCTCTGGGATCACAGGCATGTGTTACTGCACCTGGCTTCAAAGATTATTTTTTCTAATCCTCTTGAGCAGTACTGATCTAAACTCAGCTGGATACTCAAAAGAGACCCTCTGCAGATCTTTGGAGTCCTCTCTCTGCAGCAGCCTCCTTTCTGATGCTCTGGCCTGTAAAGTCTGTTCACCTTGCCCTCCTGTACTCCCAGCTTTGTCTCTTCAACTCAGGGTTACCACTGAACTCTGCGTGACTTCCTCCTTTCTATACCTTGGCCTGGACACTGTCCAGGAAGTAAGCTGGTGCAACTATAGCGCTTGCCTCACTTGTTTCTACCTCTTAGAAATCACTGTCCTTCATTGCCTGGCATCCAACATTTTGAGAATTGTTTTCATATAGTTTATCTGGGTTTTTTTTTTTTTATTTGTTTTGCTTCAGTTGAAATAATTCAATCTAGCCCTCCTATTCCTTTTTGGCCAAAAGCAGAAAAATCTGTCTTTTATTTTCAAATTCAAACCCCACCCTTACACTT
>CM053400.1:101573219-101617628 GCA_028644305.1 Xerus rutilus
AATCTTAGAGGTAATTCAACACTTTACATAAAGCTTCCTCCCGTTTTTTTTTGTTTTGTTTTGTTTTTTGGTACTGGAGATTGAACTCAGGGGCACTCGACCACTGAGCCACATCCCCAGCCCTATTTTGTGTTTTATGTAGAGACAGGGTCTCACTGAGTTGCTTAGCGCCTCGCCGTTGCTGAGGCTGGCTTTGAACTCGCGATTCTCCTGTCTCAGCCTCCCTAAGTGCTGGGATTACAGGCTTGTGCCACCGCGCCCGGCTTTCCCCCCGTTTTGACACTGTGTAGATGTACTATACTTTCTTTAACCAGTGCACTATAGATGGACATTTAGTTTGCTTCTAAGATTTTGCTTTTAAAATCATGCTGCAGGATACAGGAGTCGGTGCTCAGAGAAAGCAAGGCACAGCCAAGTGTGGTGGCACACGCTTGTACTCCCAGTGACTCAGGAGGCTGAGGCAGGAGGACCAACAAGTTCCAGGCCAGCTTGAGCAACTTATTGAGGGCCTAAGCAATTTAGTGAGACCCTGTCTCAAAATTTAAAAAATTTAGCCGGGCGCGGTGGCGCAAGCCTGTAATCTCAGCACTTTGGGAGGCTGAGACAGGAGAATCGCGAGTTCAAAGCCAGCCTCAGCTACAGTGAGGCGCTAAGCAACTCAGTGAGACCCTGTCTCTACATAAAACACAAAATAGGGCTGCGGATGTGGCTCAGTGGTCGAGTGCCCGAGTTCAATCCTAGTTCCAAAAAAAAAAAAAAAAAAATTAAAAAATTTAAAGGGTTAGGATGTGGCTTAGTTGTAAAGCCTCTGGGTTCAGTCCCAAATACAAAAAAAAAAAAGCTAGACACAGGAAAGGTAGTCCTAGGGGGTCAGGATGAGCTTCTGAACAAAATCCTAAAGGATATGAAGGAGTCAGTCTTAGAAGAGGGTTGGGCCTGTCCATCAGAAAGATGAGCAGGCACCAAAGCACAAAGGCATGAGCAATTAGGTGTCATCAGAGTATAAAGCAGGTGTTCAGAAGTGACTGAAGAAGCCTCTATGTGAGGTGGGAATTGTGGGAGCACAGTGGTTCCATGCTAAATGAACTTGGAATTCCAAACCTCGAGCCCATGGAATTTCTGGAAAGAGGTTAACTTTTGTGTCTTACTTGTAATGATAATATAAAAAAGCAAATGAGAAAATCACATTTTGCATCATCTGGGTGGTACTTAATAACCCATCTCACTAAATCATCTCCGTGTTTGCATTTGCCTTTGTGTTCGCCATGAGTTGGCACCAAGTAGGCTGCTTTAATTGTCTCCACTAATGAGCACAGGGGAGGATTTAATATGTAAATGATGCGTTTGGCCCAGAGGAGGCCAAATGTCCTCGAAATAGGCTGAGTGAACCAAGGTTTAGCAGAAGTTCCAGTAGGGAGAAGTGGGTAGAGTGACTCATTGCACAGCACGCCACTCCAGAGACCCCACGCTGCAGCCAGCATTCTGCAGTCACATTTTGTTAGTTGCAGAAAAACATCATCTTTTGCAGTAAGTTAGTATTTTTATTTTAAAATGTATTGGCTTTATAATTATGTTTCTATTTAATTGGTAAATTGCCATTGTTTTTATAGTTTTATGTGCCATACATATATATGCATACCTATTTTTATGTCTAATATCTAATTAAACAACATTATACTACAAATAAATGATCATCACTGGGGGTACAGAGAATTTATTTTCCTTTTCAGGGGAGCCACTGGAGAATTTTACATCATGTGTTCAGATTAGGTATCATTTGTTTTCAGGACTGAGGATTGAACCCAGGGGCACTCTACCACTGAGCTGTGTCCCCAGGCTTTTTATTTCTTTGTTATTGGGAATTGAATCCAGGGGTGTTTTACCACTGAGCCACATCCCTAGTCCTTTTTATTTTTTCGATTTGAGACAGGATCTCACTAAGTTGCTGAGGGTCTCACTAAGTTGCCCAGGCTGGCCTGGAACTTGTGATCCTCCTACCTCAGACTCCCCAGAAACTGGGATACAGGTGTGCGCCACCACACCTAGAAATAAGTTTGAAAAGGAGGAGCCTTAGGAATGGGAGAAGTGGGAAGGGATAGATCTTGGTGACTAATGGAACAAAGGGTTATCAATGATGTCATATGTAGAGGAGAGGTTCAATAAGGTAAGAACCAAAGTATGCCTCATTGGATTTAATACAGAAGTCATGGAAAATGCATTGGGACCACTTTTCTTCCTAACCCCCCCAGCATGATTTAGAATTTTTCTCAACTGTATGCTTCCTAGTTGTTATCCCAGTCAATTAATTGATGTTGGCACAAGGATGCCACTTGCCTGACCTTCCATGTTTGGTACAGGTGAGAGAAATTACATCATTGGGTAGGGAACAAACCATTCCTGGAATTGGATGAAAAGATTGGAGCAGTGAAGAGGAGACGTAGTGGAAAGTGTAATAGAATACCCAGAGGAGGGGAGTGGGAAATGGGGAAGAGAGAAGATTTGAACAGATGCTGGAGCTAGGCCAGGACTAGTAGCAAGCACGTGACACTGCAGATGAGGTTGGAGAGGCGTGGCTGTATGGCAGTAACAAATCCTGAAAGTGTGGGGTTTTCTGTGTCAGTCCACTGCAAATTGAGATGGGGCAGGTAGGTGTGACTGACACACAGGGGTTGATCCAAAGGTTGTGCTGCTCCTGGAGACCCAGAACAACTTATTCTTTTCAGGGACCTTTGAACTTGCAGCTGAAAAATAAATGGGTTGGACTGGGTGATATTTTTAGCTCTACTTTTATGCTCCTGGCAGTGGCCCACAGTAACAGTGCTGTGTGGGCTTTATTCATTAGGATGCCCTTGGACTTATTCTTGCCCACAGCTTGCTTTTCTCTGACTGAATCCTGAAGGTAATTAGTGCTGTGCTCAATTTTGCCCTGGTGGGTTGCCCTATCCAGGATGAGCCTCTAAAGTGTTTAGGAGAAAACAATGAAAGAATTACCACAGTGATTAATTAACTATGGGACTAACATTTCCAATGAAATTATAGCTTTCAGTCCAAGTGACTGGAGGGGAATCTTAGAAATGTTATTTATCCTTTTAACACTAAATGAACTAAGTGCTGCCCGTCCTTATGGCTGGAATGGTTTCTTCAAAATCTGAAGAGTTCTCTCCCCTTCTACTTCCTTTCTCTACCCATCCCTATTTCCTCTCTCTATTCTCACCTGGTCATAATATGTAAATTTAAGATGTCTCTCAATATCATATTAATGAAGTACCTCTGTTTCTAATTTTAAAACAAGAGAATCCAAATTATAGGGCTGAGGTTGTGGCTCAGTGGCGGAGTGCTTGCCTCGCATGTGTGAGGCACTGGGTTCATCCTCAGCACCACATAAAAATAAACAAACAGAATAAAGATCAAGAGAGAAGCCGGGCGCGGTGGCTCAAGCCTGTAATCCCAGCACTTAGGGAGGCTGAGGCAGGAGAATCGCGAGTTCAAAGCCAGCCTCAGCAACGGCGAGGGCTAAGCAACTCAGTGAGACCCTGTCTCTACATAAAACACAAAATAGGGCTGGGATTGTGGCTCAGTGGTTGAGTGCCCCTGAGTTCAATCTCCAGTACCAAAAGAAAAAAAAAGAGAGAGAATCCAAATTACAAATAGCGAATGAACATAAAAATGTTTGGTTGCAGCTGGGCTTAGTGGCGCACACCTGTAAGTAATCCCAGCTACTCAGGAGGCCAGAGGAGGAAGACTGCAAGTTGGAGGCCAGCCTGCGCAAAATAAAAAAAATAAAAAGGGCTGGGCACATAGCTCAGTGGTAGAGCACCCCTGGGTTCATTTCCCATACTTAAAAAAAAATTGCTGTATGTAGTGATTGACCTAAGCCATCAGCACCCTGTATGATCACATAGGAAGACTTACATAACAGTGCAGAAGGTATCTTGGCTTTCAGTGCTGCACGAAAAATGTATGTGCTTGAATTTTCCTCCCTGTGGGTCAGGGTTCTCATTAGAGAAGGAAAGGGAGCTGGTTGGGATTATCCTCACTACCACCAACAATTCAGGGGAGCAAATATTTTGCTCTTGTTTTTTAATCTCCAAGGCCTCTTTCACTTGCTAATACAGTGTTCTAGTAATCAAACACCTTCGTTTCACAAGAGAGTCCCACTACCCCAAGAATGCCACCTTTATGGGGACAAAATACTGATGCATATGAGACAATCAGAGGCCAGCACCAGACAGTAAGTAGTCATGTCAAAATGCACACAAAAAGGAAATTGCTTGCTACTAGAGTCCTATGAAAAATAATACAGAGGAATGACTTTTAAAATTTCCCTCTCCACGTTTAATATACTCTTATTTCTAAGGAATTTTAAGTACCTCTTAAACTCTCTATCCAAGTGATTATGGTGAGATGGAAAGAACATTAACTGATAATTAAGAAATTTATATTCTAAATTTGGCTTTTCTGTATGGATGATTTGGAACAAGTCCCTTCTTTCTGGGTCTGTAAAATTAGGGGGGCTGAACTCAATGATCTCAAAGGTTCTTTCTGGCTCCTAAGATACATGCAACCTGGGAGTCTGACTCTCTAAAATCCAACCCCCCCCTTTGTTTTAGTGCTGGGGATTGAACCCAGGGGTTCTCTACCAGTGAGCTACATTCCCAGCCCATTTTATTTTTTATTTTGAGACAGGGTGTTTCACTAAGTTGCCCAGGCTGGCCTTGAATTAATGATCCTCCTGCTTCAGCCTCCTCAGTCACTGAGATTCTAGGTGTGCATCGTCACACCGGCCTGACTCCCTAAAATTCTTGAAGCCTGTGTGTGTCCGCCGTGCCTCTGGTATGACAGAGCTGAAGGCCTAGGAGCAGGGGTGGTTAGTGAGCTGACTTTGCGGTGTCTTGTCCTACTCTCTGCACTGCTGCTGGCAGAAAGCTGAGCAACCATGCTGTTTTATTCCCAGATGGGACTGGCAGTCACAAATGGCCAGGTGTGATGTCTGGGCTTGATGGCTGGTAGCTGATTGTACTGGAAACTGACCACCTGCAGGGTCTGTCACATCAGACCCGCTGATCCTTTGGTGAGTTGTCTGTGATTTATTCAGGGAATTTAAAATGGGAGGGTTCTCATAAAATGTTTTCATGCTGCGACTATCCTTATTCCCCTAGAGGACTCCAAAGTGCCCTCAACCCTTCACCACAATCATTGTTTCATGGGTTCTACCCACTCTGCCCAGACCCGAGTTGAGCGCTTCTGAGCGCTGGTACTAACTCTGGCCACCAGAGGGCACTCTTGCAATGTGAAGACCAAAAGTTCTCTGGAAGCTGGGTCCCATCTTTGCCAGAACATCTGGATTTGCTGAAGCCATTCCCTGTTTAAGTGGTTCTCAATGGGATGATTTACCTCCCTTTCCTCAGGGGACAATTAACATCAGGAGACATTTTGGGTTGTCACATCTGAATGGGGGAAGGCACTACTGGTATCTACCAGTTAGAAGCTCTGTTGCTGCTAAACATGCAAGAATACACAGGACAGCTCCCCACAGTGATGAGATTGTGCAGCCAAAAATATCAATAGTGCCACCCACTTGGAAGCAAGTCTTCTGGGCTGAGCTTTTAGTGTCTTGGGTTCACCTACCCTGGAGGGAAATCTTAGACTAGAGACCTCAAAACAATTTTCATTGCCTGAAATGTGGGGGTCACAACCACCACAAACCACTGAAGAGGAGGTAGGGTCAGGCTCAGGACACAGGAGGGTCCCCATTATGGAGAAAACCCTGTCCTTGGGGCTGGCCTCTGAACAGGACCCAGCCCCATGACAGTATCATCATCTTCCTTGTGCTGGAGCAGGTACTAATTCTTTGTCTTCCCATACTAAGCGTGTTGATGGGAAAGCCCCTAGTATTGGTCCTTCCCGCAGGGCTGGGAATGGGCCTGTGGCTTTGGGGGCAAGTGCAAAGCAGGAATTGCTGGGAAAGAGAATCTGAGGTCCCCCTTTTTGGCATCTGGGCTGAGGGAAGGAGACTGAGATGAACTCTTAGAAACCCTGTCTTCTGGTAGAGGCCTACTTAGAAACCACAGGCTGAGTTCCTTGCCCATCTCGACTTTGCCATTGGGTGCCACACTCTGGGTCTCTCCTTCCCTATTTCAACTATCTGGCAATGCATCCACTACATGAAGGACTGAGAGGCTGCAGAAAGGCAAGGTGAGGGGAGCTTCTGAGAGGGGATTGGAGGGACAGGACAAACACAGTGGGCAGAGCTCTGGACCCTCTCTGCCTCCTGAGTTCATGCTCTATGTGAGAGAAAAGACTGGAGACACAGCTAGACAAATCCTAATGGTGAGCTTGGCACGGTGGCGCAAGCCTGTGATCCCAGCACTTAGGGAGGCTAAGACAGGAGGATCGCGAGTTCAAAGCCAGCCTCAGCAACAGCAAGATGCTAAGCGACTCAGTGAGACCCTGTCTCTACATAAAACACAAAATAGGGCTGGGGATGTGGCTCAGTGGTCAAGTACCCCTGAGTTCAATCCCCAGTACCAAAAAAAAAAAAAAATCCTAATGGTGTAACTGGAGACCTAGAGATGGGCAATATGTTTAATGGCCTTGGCCCCTACAGCAGCCTTCTCTGTTGGCATGTCCAGTTTTAAGCAAAAGACTCTGTCTCTCATGTGCCTCCCCCATCCCCCAGACACTCAGTGCTTTAACTCTGCTCTGCTTGCATTGTCAGGGCGGTGAGGAGGGAGGACAGAGAAAGGACCCCGGCCAATAGACTCCTTCTCACCCACTCCTTAGAATTCTGCCAGGAGGGCCTCCACAGGGATCTGAGGGTCATTCTGCTCTTACTGAAGTTCTTCCCTTGAGGTTGATTTTCCACATTGCTCAGATGCTCCTAGTGCTATGGTTTCCTTTAGCCTTTCTCTCTGAGTTGATGGCAAGTCACTAGCTTACTTTCTACTCTTGCTCCAGGTCTCAGACCCTTCCCAGCCCCACTCCCCCATTTCCTGTGAGGACTCTAGAGCAGCATTTAGCTCCTAATGGGAACAGAAAGCAGGAGGAATGGAGTGGGGAGAGGGGTGTTCACCAAGAGGGCAGTTTGCCAAGGGTATTTTATTCAAGTATTACAGAGGTGGGGAAGCCAGCCCCTCCCCACCCACCTGCCTGGGGCTTGGGGAAGTGGAGACAGAAGAAAGGGCCTACGGGGGACAGGAGCGTCAGGGCTCAGAAATCAGAGGGATGGAAGAGAAGTGCATGGAGGGGTGGGAGAGGGCCTGGAGACCTTAGCCTGCATGGGGAGAAGAGCCCAGAAAAGAAAGGAGTCATCAGAGAGGGAACAACACCTCTGACCCATCCCTGGCCTAAATCCTTTATTTCCTCCCTCACAGGGCAGGTATGGGGTGATTGAAATGATGGAAACCTTAATCTCATTTCCCTCAAAGAAAATTGAGATTAGGATGAGCAACTTGGTGGGGAAGAGGAGCCCCTGCCTTGTTCTCCCCACCCCCACACTGGTGTCTCCCTGCCATGCCCCTGTATTGGTCCAACTTCAAATCCTTCTGCAATTTTGACTAGTATCCAGATAGGAAGGAGGTGGGCAAGAGGAGAAATGGTGTTTGCGGACTGCTCCCCTTCATATTTTCCTCTCCAGTTAAGGAGGATCCAGGGGCCACACTACTTTGAGCTTTTCCAAATTTGAGGACTCAGAGTTTTCCTCCCCAGGTTTGAGTCTGTGGGTCTCTGAGGAGAAGCCCTCCCTGGGATCCAGGCAGCCCTTGGCCCCTGCTATAGTGTCGGGTTTTACCTCCAGCCCTTCAGGCCTGAGTGATAGGAATCGAAGCCTCTCACCTGGGCCCTGTCCCAACCCAGCCAACAGGGGGAGCCCTGGGAAATGCCAGGACCCTGGGGAGAACCCAGGTCCTGGGAGCAGGGTATCTAGCTTGGGGGCCCCTGGGAACGGCTGCTCTGAGGAAAGAGGAGGCAAGAAGGGCCCTGAGAGGCCAGTCCAGTTGGAAGGGAGAGGGGGCCGTAGAGCAGTGGCGAAAGTCGCAAAGCTGGGCAGCTCACCTTGGGGGTTCCCAAAGTGGCAGCAAGGGCCAAGCTGGCAAGGGCCCAGGGCAGAACCAAGTCCTAGAGAAAGAGAGAGAGGGTCAAAGTGGCGCCTTCCTCTCAGAGATGCTACCCACTCTTCTCATTTCCCATTCCTTTCTACCTCTTGCTTGAAAATCTCTCCTTGTTCCCACCCTTCTTCCCTCCCCTGTTTGCTTTTCTTCGGGTTCATCATAAATGGCTTTTCCTTGAGGAGGCTTCCCAAGACTCCCAGCTTAGGTGGGAGCATTTGCTACCCACTGTCCTCACTCTCTGTACTTTTCCTTGGGGCACTTAGCTCAGTTAGAATCATGTTGTCATTTGTGTACTTATTTATCTAACGTCTGTGCCCCAGACATTTTTTCTCTTCTGAATCCAGCCCAGCCTCATACACAAATGCTCAATAAAACCATGTTGAGAGCCAGGTATGGTGGCGCAGGCCTGTAATCCCAGCTACTTGAGAGGCTGGCATGGGCATCTTAGTGAGACCCTGTTTCAAAATAAAATATAGAAAGGGCTGGGGAGGTAGGTCACTGGTAGAGCATGCCTGGGTTCCATCCTCAGTATCACAAAAACAAAACAAAACACATTGAGAAAAGAAGCAAAGGATGCTTTTTGCCATTACTCAGTAAATCTATTCTTTGTTCTCTCCGTCCCTGCAGCGAATATCTCAAGTTCTAGCTGGGCGAAGAATCTATTATGTGGTCCTGGGCTTGTATTTAAATTTGAAAGCCTCTTTCTTCATTTGTGAAGTCCCCTCTCCTGGCTAAGATCAGGCAGCATCATCGGTAATAAGGCAACTGCAGAGTTCATGGCTGTTAGCCCAGGGTGGATGAGGGGTGAATCCCAACCTCCTCCTTCTCTGTTTGGCTCTGGGCCCCATAGTTCTCCTCCTCCAAAAACCCTGCCCTCTCCCTGCTCCTTCCAAATGTACCGTCTTTTCCCTTGCCACCTGCCAGGATCCTACAGTAGAGATACCCAGCCTGGAGCTAATTAGCTAGACCTGCAAACCACTTTCTGTATTTCAGGTAGCCTGACTGCAATTCCACATTTTTCTCGGTGATATCACATTGTTTAACCTAAAGAGCAGTATCAACCCAATGTGGCCACATTGGCAGGGGGGCATAATGAATAAAAACAGGGAAAACAAATTCATTATACTTAATACGTCAAATTTATTGGCCAAGAACAATATTTCTCAAGTCAGATTAATTAAGCATCAGTGATCCTCCATGAGAAAATGTATGGGACCCCTTTCAGAGTATACCCTCTCTGTAGGTCAATGTTCTTTGTTTTGGGTTCTTAGATGGTGTGAGAACTTGTTTCCCAGGAAGGCTGTGTCCTCTGGGTACTCCAGCCAAGCAGGCAGGGAAGAGATTTCTTTGTTTTTGTTTCTGGTATTGGGATTGGACCCAGGGAAGCTTTACCACTGAACTACAACCCCAGTCATTTTATTTTATTTTATTTTTTGAGACAGGGTCTCACCAGGTTGCTTAGGTTGGTTTTTGAACTTGTGATCTTCTCGCCTCAGCCTCCTGAGCCACTGGGATTATAGGTGTGCGCCACCACACCTGGCTCCCAGGGACATGTTTCTTTCCTTTTTTTTTTTTTTTTTTAAATATTTTTTTACTTGTTGATGGACCTTTATTTTATTTTATTTTAAAACAACCTTTATTTTATTTATGTATGTATTTTGTATGTCGTGCTGAGGATCGAACCCAGTGCCTCACGCGTGCAAGGCGAGCGCTCTACCACTGAGCCCCGACCCCAGCCCCCGAACCTTTATTTTATTTATTTATATGTGGTGCTGAGAATCGAACCCAGTGCCTCACGCATGCTAGGCAAGCACTCTACCACCAAGCTACAACGCCAGCTCCCAGGGAGATATTTCTTTCTTTTTTTTTTTTTTTAAATTTTTTTTTTAATATCTTTATTTATTTATATGTGGTGCTGAGGATCGAACCCAGTGCCTCACGCATGCAAGGCAAGCGCTCTACCACTGCGCCACAACCCCAGTCCCCCCACTGCGCCACAACCCCAGCCCCCTAAATTTTTTTAGTTGTTGGTTGACCTTTATTTATTCATTTATTTATATGCGGTGCTGAGGATCGAACCCAGTGCCTCACGCATGCACGGCAAGCGCTCTACCACCAAGCTACAACCCCAGCCCCCAGGGAGATATTTCTAAGGGTCCTCCCATATCTCACCACCCCTTCCCCACGCAGCCCTGCACCTTCCTGGCTCCAGCTTGAGTCCCCACACTCTTCTGTCCAGAAGCAGCTTCCTCTCTTGGCATCACATGCTTTGAGTGAGGGTGAAGGTGAAATCGGCACAGGGTTTTTGGCTTTGTTTTATGGTGCCGGGGATCAAACCCAGGGCTTTGTACACACTAGGCAAGCCACATCCGCAGCCCTTATTTTATCTGGAGACAAGGTCTTGCTAAGTCGCCTAGGCTGGCCTAGCAACTTGTCATCTTGCTGCCTCAGTCTCCCAAAGTCACTGGGACTACAGATATGCGCCTGTGTGCCTGGCTGGCACAGGGTTAGGAATCCCAATTCAGAACTGGGGCATGCTGCTGCTACTAACCTTCTGGTGACCTAAACCTATTGTGTCCTTCAGGGTCAAGCGCGGGCAGGACATGTGTGCTCCAGGAGTGCAAAGATGTGAGTTCCTCCAAGCTGGGGCTTAGGAAAGGATACCTTTTCTTTCCCTCATTGTTTTCCAAAGAGGGACGCTCTGTGCCTAGGGCATTTTCAGAGCTGGGAAGGGCAGGTGGGGGTGGAGGGACAGGGAGGGCTCCTCAGGCGCTGTTCAGTTCCAGGCTGCCAGACTGGTGGCCTAGCAAGTCCCAGCCTGCCCAGGGCTGCCCCACACCCAAAGCCTCAGCTGTACTCTCAGGGGTACCTGGAATGGGACAAAGCCTGTGGATCTTTATTCCATGAAACTGGCTGGGGTGGAGGGATAGTTTTCTGGTGTCTGCACAAGAGCTTTGGATTGGTTGAATGTCTCTCTGATCCTTTCCACAGAAAATCTAATTTTGCTGCTCTAAGAGCTAACTGGCCTGGGAGGCTGAGGCAGGAGAATTCCAAGTTTGAGGCCAGCCTCGGCAACTTAACGAGACCCTGACTCAAAGTAAAAAATAAAAAAGGACTAGGAATGTAGCTCAGAAGTAGAGTACCCCTGAATTCAATCCCAGTACCAAAAAAAAATCTAACTAGCATCTGTCTACCTCCTCTCACCTCCTCTCACTCCATCCCAAGTGCCACTCCACTGGCCTTCTCCCAGTTCCTCTTTCTGTCCCAGAGCCTTTGCACAGTCTGCTTGCCATGTTCTCCCTGCTCCCTCTGAGCTCAGCTGACATCTATGCACATCTAAGGCATCTATGCAGCTACGGGTCTCAGCTCAAATGCCGCTGTGTTGGGGAAGTCTTCAGTGTTGCCCTCGGCACCCTCGACTTCCCCTCTGTAGCACGCAGCAGTTATAATTGCGTATCTCTTAGTAATCGAATGTCTGCACCCGCTCTTGCTCAAGCCCTATAAAGGCAGAATTGCTCACATCGGCACCCCCAGTTCCCAGGACATTGTATGGCACATGAAACAGAAAGTTATTAAACATCTGATAAAAGAAGTGAGTGAATGAATGAGTGAACTGTGTCTTCCCCATCTGCCTTCAGCTGAGCCTCCTTCGCCCCCTGGCCCTTGTGTTGGTCTCATTGCCTCCTGCCTAGATTATCTTCAAAAGCCTCACAATGCCAGTCTTGTGCTTCCACCAATCCCAACTACACACAGGGTAGAGACATCCCTTCACTTACGATAGGGTTAGGTGCTGGAGAAACCCATTGTAAGTTGAAAATATCATAAGTCAAAAGTGCATTTAATATGCCTAACCTACAGCCAGGCGCGGTGGCGCAAGCCTGTAATCCCAGCACTTAGGGAGGCTGAGACAGGAGAATCGCGAGTTCAAAGCCAGCCTCAGCAACGGTGAGGCGCTAAGCAACTCATTGAGACCCTGTCTCTACATAAAACACAAAATAGGGCTGGGGATGTGGCTCAGTGGTCAAGTGCCCCTGAGTTCAATCTCCAATACCAAAAAAAAAAACAAACCTAACCTACAGAATATCATAGTTTATCAACACGGAGCACTGTAGAGTATTGGTTGTTTCCCCTTGTGACATGCAGATGATCAGCAGCTGTGGCTCCCAGGGTGTCCTGTATTACCATCCCAGGAAAAGATCAAAACCCCAAATTCCAAGTATGGTTTATACTGAATAGCTTATTGCTTTTTGCACTGTTTGAAGTCACACCATTATAAGTCACACCATTTCCACCATTGGGAAACTTGTAATTCTTATTGAATGAAAATCTGAGCCAGGCCCTGATGGTACATCCTGTAATCCAGTAACTCTGGGGGCTGAGGCAGGAGAACTGCAAGTCTGAGGCCAGCCTCAGTAACTTACAGAGATCTTGTCTCAAAAAAGAAAGAAAGAACTGGGGATGTAGTTCAGTGGTAGAGTGCCCCTGGGTTCAATCCCCAGTATCCCTCCCCAGAATCTGGGTCTCTCCTGCCCATAGGACAAAGTCCAAGTACCTTAGAATAGTTTCTGAGGCCTTCTGGGACAGGACACCTGTTTGCCTTGCCAAGTCCATCTTTCACTGCTTCTGCTTGTTCCTACTCCATCATATAACTTACTGTCTGCCCACAGCAAGCTACTAGCAGTTTGCCAGATTTGCTATGCTTGCTAACTGCTTTTTACTTTACAAATTCTATTCCCTCTGTCAAATCATCTTTCTTCACCTACTTATGTATGGCCTTGTTCAGGAAGCCCCATCGCCTCCTCTGCATCTTTCCCATACTTAGTGCTTATCTGAATCTCGGCACTGGTCCCTGACAGTCCTCACCTTTCTGCTCCCCATTAGTCTTTGAGCTCCTTCCTTCCTCCTTTCTTTCCTCTCTCTCTCCCTCCCTCCCTCCTTCTTTTCCTTTTTTTTGGTTCAATGATTGCACCCAGGGATGTTTAACCACTGAGCCACATCCCCAACCCTATATATATTTTTTAAATATTTGTTTAGTTGTCAATGGACCGTTATTTTATTTATTTATATGTGGTGCTGAGAATCGAACCCAGTGCCTCACACATGCTAGGCAAGTGCTCTACCACTGAGCCACAACCTCAGCCCCCCAACCCTATATTTTTGTATTTTATTTAGAGACAGGGTCTCACTGAGTTGCTTAGGGCCTCACTAAATTGCTGAGGCTGGCTTTGAACTCGCGATTCTCCTGTCTCAGCCTCCCAAGCTGCTGGGATTACAGGTGTGTGCCACCACACCTGGCGGGTCTGAGTTTTTTGAGGGTCATCTTTCATATCTGAGTCCCCACACCTAGTAAATAGCTGTGCTTGATCAATGTTGGTTGAATGAATGAATGAATGAATGAATGACTTACATAGGAAGTCTCATGTCTGCTTAGCCGTGAACTCAGCCAGGAGGGCCCTCCCCTTCTCTGGTTAAGATTTCCTGCCCCTACCCATTCTCTACACTCACGGTGGCTGCTGCTGCTGCTCCCCTTCTTCTCCCCAGTAGCCTCCGGTGGCCCCTGGGGGGTCCGCTGTCCAGCCAGCTGCTCCGCCATGGCCCGATGGGTGAACAGCATATTGTGCAGGAGCTGAGGAGTGAGGAGGAGGAGGGGAGGGATGGGATGGACTCACCCTGGCATCTATTCCTCCAGTACATACATGTACCATCATCACCCAGTTGTTCAAAAAATGAAATATTCTCATATTGGTTGTTAAACCACTCACTTCTGTCTGATTCACAACTAAACGAGTAATGCCTATAACAGAAGTCATCCTTTCTCACAGGTGGTACTATGCCATATGGATTGTTAAATATCCCTCCCTGCTCCTGGGGCCCTCAGGGACTAAGATGCAGGAAAAGAAGAGCATGGGAGGCCAAGGAGACCTCAAAGGAAGAAAGTGGGGGTAAGGGCTTCCTGGGCAGAGGGGCAGGTCTTGGTAGGGGTTTGGGTAGGGCCACCTTCATGCCTACCTCACTCTGCACACTCATGGGCATCAGGGCTGGCCGACTTAGGGGAGGAGCCCCCAGCAGCAGGTGTGGGGAGGATGGTGCCCGCACTTCCCACAAAGGATAGTTGACTATGATGAGCTTGCTAAAGTTGAACTTGTAAGTGAACCTTTTTCCTTTGGTCTTGTGCAGGATCCTCTTATTGTAGTAATACCTGGAGAAGGGAGGTTGAGAATGAGAGTTGGCTCAGTGGGAAGGGCACAGAGTCAGAGTCCCCCTCCCCGGGCCAGCAAAGTTGACCAAGCTGTTCCTTGAGGACACTAAGACTTACCACATGCAAGGACACTTCCTAAGCCTGGGAGGAGTGGGGATAGGGCAGGGGTTTCAGAAATCACAGCCCTTTATTTGAACTCTGTACACTCCAGTTGCAGCCGGGTGCGGTGACGCAAGCCTGTAATCCCAGCACTCTAGGAGGCTGAGACAGGAGAATTGCAAGTTCGAAGCCAGCCCCAGCAACGGCGAGGCGCTAAGCAACTCAGTGAGACCCTGTCTCTACATAAAACACAAAATAGGGCTGGGGATGTGGCTCAGTGGTCGAGAGCCCCTGAGTTCAATCTCCAGTACCAAAAAAAAAAAGAAACATGTGCACGCCAGTTGCACTGCCCACCTCCGCTCACCTGAGGGCCCGGCTCAGCTTGTCATAATTCATCTGTGGTTTGCATTTCCTGCGGCCCCAGAGGCGGGCCACTTCATCTGGATCCTTGATGACAAACTCCCCATACTCGCCCTGCTGCCAGGCGATGACATGGTGGAACTCTTCCTTCTGCAGTAGCTCCAGGATGAAGTGCCACAGCTGGATCTGCCGGGAGCCAGGGGACGACTCAGCTTTGTAGGCCCAGTCAGGGAAGGCCACACCTGGGGTGGGGAAGTGAGAGTGAGGGCCACCTTGCTTCTCCAGAGGTCCCACCCAAGGCTGCTGTAAGAGCATGGGGAGATCTTCAAAGAGGCTCACCTGAGATCCAGTAGTTGCCAGGGGTGGCTGGAATGCCCTCAGCCAAGCAGCCACAGTGCATGGTCCACTCCAGATGTGAGAGGACTGAGCCTGGACCTTGGGGGAAATGGTTATCATTTAAGAGGAAGGGGAAAAAAGGAAGAAATAGAGAAGGTCAGGAAAGAAAGAAAGAAGAATCCAGGAAATAAAAGGGAGGCCAAGGCAGTAAACTTTCCCATGCCCAACCCCCACCCTGGGGACCTCCTCACTGCCCAGAGGCTGACCCAGGACTGGGGCTTGGGGCTGAACCATTTCACTTATACAGAAGGAGAGGAATGCAAAGGTTCCTGCATCCTGTCCCTGCTGGGGGATTTAGACAAAGAATGAGATCTCTTCCTAGGGCTTAGCAGGATTGGAGTTTTCTCAGGAAGACAAGGGAAAATGTAATTAATCGCTGACTCTACCCCTCGAGCGGGCAGGAGGCAGCACGTGCGCCTGTCTGTCTGTGCCTCTGTAGTACTTGGAACAATTTCACATTTGAGATGAGCAAATATTTTTGCTTGTTGTTTTCACCAGTGAGTCGCAGGGACCTGGCACACAATAGAGGTACGACAGATGATCACCAAGAGCATGGATGAACAGCATCATGTTTTGATGTTTGTGCTTTCCCTCAGAGTGTCAGTTACAAAAAGCCAGGAATCTTGTCTGTCTTGCTCACTGCGGGTACTCTAGGTCCCATCCTGGCACTGGGCCTTGTACCACAAGTGCTTTGAGAATATTTATTGAATTAATGAACCATAGAAGAGCTGGCTGCAGTGGAGCACGGCTGTAATCCCATTGGCTCAGGAGGCTGAGGCAGGAGGATAGCAAGTTCAAGGCCAGCCTCAGCAACTTAGTGAGGTCTTTAGCAACTCAGCGAGACCCTGTCTCTAAATAAAATACAAAAAAGAGCTGGGATGTGGCTCAATGGTTAAGTGCCCCTGAGTTCAATCCCTGGTACCAAAAAATAAAAAAATAAAATAAAAAAATAAAGAAAGAAAAAAGAAAATGTTGAAGCAAAGCCTTCCACATGGAACAGAGGATGTCAGTACAAAAGACTGGTTTCTGCTGTCACTAATGGAACATGAAACAATGTGCAAGAGGACTGGAAAGGAATGGGAAAAGCTGCCGTGGGGATGTGAGGATTGCTTGTAGGGGTGGGTCACGGCAGGGGAGATTCCTGGGTGTTTGAGGACTGCATGCAAACAGGATTACACAACCTGGACTCTGGGATTTCCTCTCTGATGATGTTAGTACAGCATTATTCTCAACTAGAATTTACTAGGCTCTCAGGTCTGGAGGACATGTGATGGTTTGTCTGGAGCAACCTCCTCACATTCCAGAGGAGGCTTAGTGAGGGAAAGTGAGTTGACCAAAGACATGGTGAATTAGTCGCCACTCAGCACTTTCTAGTATATATACTAAGTTGCCTTAAGATTTTAAAGAAGCTGGGCGTGGCGTTGCATACCTGTAATCCCAGCTACTCTGGAGGCTGAGGCAGGGGATGGCAAGTTCATGACCTGGACAACTGAGACCTCAGTCTCAAAAAAAAGAGAGGGGGAGCTGGGGATGCAGCTCAGAGGTAGAGCGCTCTGGGGTTCAATCTCTGGCTCTAGGGGTGGGGAGGTTCCTCTTTTGTCTAACCTCCATCAAATCGGGAGCACTTTGCCTCACTTGAGGAACATCCACTGGACATGAGCTGTGTTTGTGCAAAGGTGAGAAGTTTCAAGGGAATACTGTTCCCTGGAGGGAGCTCGTGGAATTCCTATAGCTTGCTCTGGTGTCTGTTGCATCTGATGGTGTTTCCAGGTCTGCAGGATCTGAGACCTCAGGGTAGATTTGGGATCTGGCAAGAGGATAAAACCCACCACCTACAGATCCTCACTGTGCCCTGCATCAGGGATGGAAATAGGCATGGGCTGAGACTTCACATGAAGTATAGGCTTAGGGCACATACCTTCCCTAAGGCCATACAGCTAAATGAAAGAGTGGGAAGCAACACTGAATCAAGATGTAAATGTTCGGGCTGGGACTGTGGCTCAGTGGTAGAGCGCTTGCCTGGCATGCGTGAGGCCCTGGGTTCGATCCTCAGCACCACATACAAAGCAATAAAATAAAAATACATTGTGTCCATCTACAACTAAAAAAATATTAAAAAAAAAAGATGTAAAAGTTCAGCTGCCTAGGTAGGCTTGCAATGCCTTCTCTGTGCCCTCCAAAAAGAAACAAAACAAACAAAAAAAGTGGTAGCTTGGCGCAGTGGTGCATACCTGTTTTACCATCACCTTAGGAGACTGAGGCAGGAGGATCACAAGTTCAAGGCCAGTCTCAGCATTTAGTGACACCCTAAGAAACTTAGTGAGACCCTGTCTCAAAATAAAGGGGGAGGGGAGCTCTGGGGATGTGACTCAATACTTAAGTGCTACTGGGTTAAATCCCTGGTACAAAAAACAATTTACACAAAAAACTAAAAAACAAAAAAACAAAAAAACCATAACCCAAAACCCCAGACCAACCAAACAAACAAAAAAAATGAAGTGGTATCCTTTCCAGCTTTGCCTGTGTTGTGAGACTCAAGTATCCTCAGTCCTCCAGAAGCCTGCCAGTTCTGTGTGTGAAAAGCCTTATTATTATTTTTTTTCCTTTTTTGCGGCATTGGGAATTGAACCCACGGAACTTTAACACTGAGCTACAGCCCCAGCCCTTTTATTTCATTTTATTTTTTATTTTCTGACAGGGACTCCCTAAATTACTGAGGCTGGCCTCAAACTTATGATCCTCCTGAATCTACCTCCTTAATCTGGGATTACAAGCATATGCTGCACCCAGTCCTTTAATTTGCTTCCAAAGGCTGGGGAGGTGGTCCCACTCTGTCCCCTCCTCCTGGTCCTCTAGGCCCTCAGGCTTCTTCCCCCTTGTGCTGTGGGTTAATCACACAAAGCTTAGTGACCCTCTGACCACTGGCTGCACAGTTTCTCCAGCCTCTGCAACCCCCACAGCAACATCAGTGCAGTGGCCTTAGAGGAGGGTGAGTATTAAGAGCTATAAATCAAAAAGGACCATAACCCAATCTTGAATGGCCAGTGTGGTTTGTCTAAAGCACTTTGTGTTCCTGGAAGGGTCATAGCAGCAAGCAATTATTGTCATCATCATCATCATCATCATTCTGATTACTAACAATAAGGTTAATCCTCTTGGCTAATATAAATGTTCATTACGACACATGTAGGTTTTAGGCCATTATTTAATAAAAGCAATATAAATAATGATGGTAACATTGGAGACTAAGTCTTAAGTTAGGGTTTAGAGACAAAGGAAATGTCCAAAGCAGATTTTTCCTTTTCGAGATTGTCACAAATACAAATTGGGCCTCTACCATGCACTTAGCATTGGGCTTGACTTTTTTTTTATATATGTAACTTCATTGATTCTTCACAATAACCCTTGGAGGTGGATATTAGCTACATTTTGTAAGCCGAGGAAATTAAGGCTCAAAAAGATTAAAAGACTTGCATAAGATCCTGGCTAAGTGGTGGAGCCGGATGGGAACAGGTCTGTCTGACTCTGATCTGAGCTGTAATCAGTCAATCAAGGCAGAAAAGTTGAGGATGAAACCTTGGGAGCAGAGAGGCGAGGCTCGCAGGAGGCCCTGGGTCCCTAAGGAGGCATTCCAGTCTAAACCTACGATGTAAGTTTACAAAATCAAAGTGGTGTGAGTAGGTGAAGTGGAATCTCCCAGTTTCCTGAATGCCAATTTTTTTGTTCCTTGCCAGAAAAATATTTCACAGAGGTCCCAGGAAGTCAGAGAAGAGCCAACCAGATGAACAGAGTAATACAGAGAGGACAAGAAAGGCAGGAACATACACAAATATGTACATTTAAAAAGCCAAGGGTGTTAGCCGGGCGCGGTGGCTCAAGCCTGTAATCCCAGCATTTAGGGAGGCTGAGACAGGAGGATCGCGAGTTCAAAGACAGCCTCAGCAATGGCGAGGCACTAAGCAACTCAGTGAGACCCTGTCTCTACATAAAACACAAAATAGGGCTGGGGATGTGGCTCAGTGGTCGTGTACTCCTGAGTTCAATCCCCAGTACCAAAAAAAAAAAGCCAAGGGTGTTTAAGCCCAATGCTACGTGTATGCTAAATAAAAAATTGTACAGAAAGTCATTTTGTGGTGGGGGCCTTCTAAGCTGCTGGAATGAATTGACTAGATAATCTGATCGATTGGACAAAACCAAGTCTTGCCAGGGACTGCCTGATTGATTCAGTGGGAAAATGGGACTGTTTATAAATACAAAGGCAGGCCATGAGAATCAGTGAGAAGGAGAGTGAATCAGAGAGGAGAAAGACATAGTGATACAGAAATCAAAGTCCTGGCACAGATGAGGTCGAGTATGGCCTGAATGGTGGGGGGTGGGTGAAAGATCAGAGTGGAGAAACCAGTCCCGGGGAGCAACAGTGGCAGAGGAACCCTCAGAGACAGCCACGCAGTCTCCAGGGGATATTTTATGCTTGTTAGCTTTGAACAAACTGCACAACCCCCTCCCGTCCACCAAATCCCCAATCTGATTAGGAGCCTCTGGTCTCTCCCCTTGATCTCAGCCCCAAGTGGAGGGTGGTTAGTCCTGAGACCTGCTTAATGCTATTAAGTAAAGCTGCTTAGGTAGGAGAGCAAGAAGAACTGGGGGCTGGGAAGGGCAAAGCCAGCCACCTTTACCTTGGGGAGTTTAGGGAAGAGGGAGGGTAGATGCCCTTCTTTTTGCCTCCCCTCAGCCTCCTTTCCCTTTTCCTCTCACCAAGGGACATGCTGGCAGAGAACCCAGGGACATCTTGAACCTCTGCCTACATGACACTCTGGATGCTAGTGTTGGGAATCCAGCTCCCTCCTGCAGCCTCAGCTCCTCCTTTCCCTTCCTAGCCCTGAGACGCCTCCCGGCTCCCTCTCCAGTCCCCTTGCTGCTCTTGTCCCTGCGTCCCTGGTCCCTGGAGGTCGTGGGATTGAAAAGGTTTGTGTAACTCCCAAGAACAGAAATCCAAACCCAGACGCCCCCGGCCCAACCTCTGGAGCAGTCACACGGGCAGTCGAAGGTCAGGGGAGAAGTCACTGACCTCACACACACTGTAAGGGGCCTTGCACTTAGGGGAATGGGACGCGGGGTATCCAGCAACAGGCTTCCAGGTTGGGCTGCTTCCCTCTGTCTGACCCCTGCTGGTCTCCGTTCCATTCTGGCCTTTTGTCTTCTGCTCATTTGCCTCTCCACGACTCCTCTCTTCTTCCTTCTTCCTACTTCCCTTCCTCCAGGCTTCCTTGGTCTTCCTCCCCTGGCACCATTCATTTTATGACATATTCTCTCTCCTCCCAGTACCCATATCCCCAGCCCTTTTTATTTTCATTTTTATTTTGAGACAGGGTCTTGCTAAGTTGCTGAGGCTGGCCTTGAACTTGCGATCCTTCTGCCTCAGCCTCCCGAATCACTAGGATTGGGGGTGTATGCCGCTGTAACTGGCGTGCTGCACCTTGCCCCCTTTTTTCTCTCTGGGTCGCCTTCTCTGTGTGACCTCCCGGGGGTGCCTGTTTCCCTGTTCTCCAGTGTGATCTGCCTCCCTATGTCTCACTAGCCCTGTTTGTCTGCTTCTGTCAGGGTCTCTGCCACTTTCTGTGTTCTGGCCTCTCTGTCTTTCGTCTCCTGCCCCCTGACTCTCACCCATGCTTCAGAACTGGAAGCTAAACGCAGGCCTCGGGCTTGTGGGCCCTTGGCCCTCGCCGCCTCACATCCCCTCTCCCAAGCCCCTCCAGCGTCCCTTCCCTTCCCCAGGGCATTAGGCATGGGTTTGCTTCACAGCTTTCCTGTCAGCCTGCCTGGGGAGCCCCCTGGACAAACCCTCTCTTTAGTCTCCCCACCCAAGGACAAGAAATCCCCTGCAGCAGGAGGTGAGGTGGCAAGGAACCAGGCCAGAAGGAGAGGAAGTGAAAGTGCCTAGCAAATAGCTGGGCTGGGGTGAGTGGCAGGGACCAGGAAAACGGGGCACAACATCAACAGTGGGCATCAGAGGTGGCCTCGCGAGCTGGGAGCTTCTGACACCTCTCACTCAATCCCCAATCCTCAGCCCCAGACTTACCCCAAATGCCAGGCCTAACCGCAGGCTCCATCCACATGTCCTGGTCCCTGTGCCCTCTGGGGCCCCACTGCCATTAGGCAGGGCCAGAAAAGGGAGAGACAGTGGCACCCACAGTCTTTCCAGCCATGCCCTGTCACTTCTGTTGGGAAGAGGTGGGGAGAAGGCAGGAATTCCCTCTGCCATCAAAGCATCCTCTCCCAGGGCCTCCCCAGCCTGCCTCTGCGCTTACCATCACAGGGGCTCCTGGGACAAGGGACAACTCACACTCTCAGACTTCAGGCTTTTTGGTTCTAGTTCTCTGGGAAGAGTCCAGGAATCTGGGGAAGGGAGGGAGGCAGGTGGGTAGGACAGCACTCCCCACCCCATCGGAGGTTTTCACTTGATTCACCCCTGCCTGGCTCAGGAAGGAACATACCCTCATCCTCACACCCCTCTGCCTACCCCTGCTTCGCAAGTCCCCGCCTTGTGATGCCTACAGCTTCACCTGCCTCCCTCTGCCCAGCAGAAACCACCATCTGATTGTCAATCCTGTTCTTCAGACTCGGCCACTAGGGTGGCAGCACTGAGCGCTGAGGCTCAGAGCCCCTGTGTGCACAGACAACAGGTCAGGGACATGGCCAAGACCATCGTTCATTCAGCCCCAGAATCCAGCTGGAGCCGTCCAGACCAGGAGTTGGATCTGTCCCAGAGAGCTGTACCCCATCTGGAAAGAAGAGCCTGCTGGATCTGCTACGGAAAGATATTCTCCTGCAGGTGCCAAGGTGCTACCTGGCACTGCGGCTGTCCCACACCTGGATGGGAAAATCCCTGCTACCTCTCAGGAGGCTTCAGTGTGACTCTAGATCTCCTGACGCTTCCCTTTCCCAACTGCCCCACAACTGGCCTCACAGTGGGGGTGGAGGTGGGAGCAGAGGAGAGTGGGTCCCTCTGTGCCAGTCCCTTGCCGCAGACCTAACAGAGTCCCTTACCGAGGTGCAGCCGCCAAGTCCCCGCGCTCGGTCCAGCTCCTCTGGCGCACTCTTCGCCCAGCAACGACCCTTCGCTCATCACAAGCGTTAGGGTTACTTAAAATGAGAGCGGGATCTCCAAGCTCCCTGGGGAGCTGCTGTGGTTTTCAGACAATAGCATTAACCCTTCGGGGGCCAGCGGCACCACAGTCCTACGCCCCCTCCCGTGCGCCCCCACCCCTGTGGGGGTGGGGCGGGAGGAGTCTTTCTCTGGATCCTTTGCATCCAGAGCCTCCTCTGGAGCAGATGGCTCCTAAAATGTTTGACCAAGAGGAAGACTAGTGAGGGAGCCACCTCTTACTCAGCTCTTGGGAGGGATGCCGACCTACTGGGAAGTCCTTCCATCTGTCTACCTTTCACTCTCGGTCAGCGCTTCTCTTATGGAGCTTTCTGTGGAGATAGAGACCAGACCCAGAAAACAGTCAGACTTCTAAACCTCTCACTTCATCCCGCCACATTCCTGTTTCTCCCTCTGAGTCCTAGACTCCCGCTCTGCTCACATACTGGTTCTGGATCTTTACAATTTGTAACTTTTCTTCTTGGTCTCAAACAAAATAATACACACAGTTTACTCAGTCTCCTTTTCTAAGGATTTTTATGCACTTACTATGTCTATTCTCACAGAGTTCTAGGAAATAATTTTCTTTTTACTTTTTTCTTTTTCTTTGGCAGTACTGGGAATTGAGCCCTGGGGCTTGCACATACTCCGCAAGCGCTCCACTGAGCTATACCTCAACCCTTTTAAAGTTTCTATTTTGAGACAGGGTCTTGCTAAATCTCTGTGGCTGGCTGGCCTCGAACTTGCCATCCTCCTGCTTCAGCTTTTTGAGTTGCTGGAATTATAGGTGTGTGCCACTACGTCCGTGTCTTTTCCTTTTTCTTATTAATTTGACTTGAAGTTAGACAGCAGGAAGAACTTCCAACTAAGGGATAAGCCAGCTAGGAGAATGTGGCTACAGGGGCATCAGATAGCCAGCTAAAGAACAAGATAAGGGGTAGGATTCCAGGATATCCTGGAGAGGGAACAGAGGACTTAGGTAACTGAACTCAGAGGACAGGTTTTTCAGGAGAAACTGGAGGAGGGTGGATGCCAAAGACAGAGCCTCTCTCTTTAAAGTCCTGGGGACCAAGTCACCCTGGAGCCTGCCAGACCTGTATCCAATCTTCCAACCACTAGCTGGGAGTAGGAGATTGATGGATGTCATTGGGGGAATCAATATGATTTTCTTTTTTTTCCCTATGACTCTGAGAGGCCAAGTTTCCCACTGCTCCCCCTTCCCCCCTCATTACACAGCCCCTCCCAGATCTGAGCTGATCGAGATGGGAATGGAGGGCCATGGAATTAAATTCTGGGGGTTGTTTTCTGGTTAAATCAACCGAAGCTAACATGATGGAAAGGTGAGAGAGAGGCTGATTGATGGAAGAGACAGAAGCTGGGGGCCATGGAGAGGGCCCTTGTGGCAGCAGGGGCGGGGGGCTGGGGCTCTGTGGGCAAAAATGAAAGAGGCTGCAAATGGAGGGCTGGCACAGAACACGGTGCCAGGGAGCTGGATGCAGGGGGAGAGGGGATGTTAGCGAGGACTAGGCAGACCTGGTTTCCACAGAAGAAAGCCATCTACAGCAAGACAGCCCAAGATCACAGGCCAGATTGCAGTACCCCGCTGCTTCTCTTAGGTGCCTTGGCATTTCCTTGTCTGGAGAGCCTGTCCTGCTCCTTGCTCACTGTCCCCCATCCCATCTTGTTCATTTAAGAGTTTCAGAGCTGGGTGCAATGGCGCACGCTGTGATCCCAGCAGTTTGTGAGGCTGGCGCAGGAGGATTGCGGGTTCCAAGCCAGCCTCAGCAATTTAGGGAGGCTGTAAGCAACCTAGTGAGACCTGCCTCTAAATAAAAAATAGAAAGGGCTGGGGATGTGGCTCAGTGCTTAAGCACCCCTGGGTTCAAACCCTAGTACCAGCCAGGCGCGGTGGCGCATGCCTGTAATCCCAGCACTCAGGGAGGCTGAGACAGGAGAATCGCGAGTTCAAAGCCAGCCTCAGCAATGGCGAGGTGCTAAGCAACTCAGTGAGACCCTGTTTCTACATAAAACACAAAATAGGGCTGGGGATGTGGCTCTGTGGTCGAGTACCCTGAGTTCAATCCCCAATACCAAAAAAAAAAAAAAAGACTTTCAGGACCATTAGGTTAGGAGCAAGAGGGTGTCAGGATCAAGGAAGACTCACTTAGGAAGAATTGTTCCCTCCCTCTTCTTCATGAAGAACCCCTTCAATGAGAACATCATTGTAAGGACCCCTGTCCGTAAGAGGACAGGCCCAGGTCTCCCCGGGGTCCTCCAGATCACCTCCTACCGCCAGGCTTTCTTGGGAGCAAGGAAGCTTGGGGCTCTGCTGTCTCACCTCCTACCACCCTCCTGGCTCCATGGAGTCCCTCATGTGGCTCCCTCTGAGTCCCAGCAAGAGGAGAGGAGCTGCTTCTGGCTAGGGTTTTCACCTTCCCTTCGGCTGCTCCCACACACTGTCCCTGCCTACTTCCTCTTATCTTTCAGGGAAAACTGACAAAAGCTGTCAGTCCTCCCAGGGGCCCAACTCACACTTTAGTCACTGCCACTTGTTGACTATGCTGGGTGTGAGATTAGGAAGTCAGACACTTGGCTCAGACATTGGGATGGCCAGCTGAGCCTCCTGTTTCTTCTGTAAGGTAAAAGCAAAATTGCTATGCATGGTGGCTCATGTCTGTAATCTTGGCAACTCTGAAGGTTGAAGCAAGAGGATCTCAAGTTCAAAGCTAGCCTCAGCAACTAAGTGAGGTCCTATGCAATTTAGCAAGACTTTGTCTCAAAATAAAAAATAAAAAGGGCTGGGGATGTGGCTCAGTGGTAAAGCCCCTCTGGATTCAATCCTGGGTACCAAAACAAAACAAAACAAAACAAAACAAAATAAAAGCAAATAGCCGTGGATGTGGTTCAGTGGTAGAGAAAAAGAAAAGAAAAAAGAAAGAAAGAAATTAAAAGCAATTATCCTGCCGGGTGCAATGGCACATGCCTGTAATCCCAGCAGCTCTGGAGGCTGAGACAGGAGGATCGTGAATTCAAAGCCAGCCTCAGCAAAAGCAAGGTGCTAAGCAACTCAGTGAGACCTTGTATCTAAATAAAATACAAAAGAGGACTGGGGATGTGGCTCAGTGGTGGAGTGCCCCTGAGTTCATTCAATCCCTGGTACCCTATCGCCAAAAAAGTAAACACAGCCCGGCACTGTGGTGCACGCCTGTAATCCCAGAACTTTGGGAGGTTGAGACAGGAGAAGTGCGAGTTCAAAGCCAGCCTCAGCAACAGCAAGGTGCCGAGCAGCTCAGTGAGACCCTGTCTCTACATAAAGCACAAAATAGGGCTGGGGATGTGGCTCAGTGGTCGAGTGCCCCTGAGTTCAATCCCCAGTACCAAAAAAAAAAAAAAAAAGCAAATGTCCTAGCACCCTTGGGGTGTTTGGGGATGTGATCTACAGACCTCTTCTAAATGATGAGCAGCTCTGTGTGCATCCCCACCTTGCATGGTGTCTACCAGCGTCTCTAAATAAAGAAAACAAAAGGTACTCCAGCCTCAGACAGCTCCTATGCCCCAGCCAATCCAGCTCACTCCGGGCAGACTCAAACTGCCTTCCAAACCCCAATGTGGCAGGCATGGTGGTCCATGCTGTAATCCCAGCAGTGTGGGAGGCAGAGGCAGGAGGTAGGAGGACAGGAGGAGGATGGGGAAGCAATTTAGTCCTTGTCTCTTAAAATAAAAAAAAAAAAAAGAAGGATTAGGGATAGTTTGGTGTTAGAGCATGTGTAAAGTCTGGGGTTCAATCCTTGGTACTGTAAAAACAGAATAAAACAAACAAACAAAACTTGACTTCATTCTAACTGTCCCAATGGAGTCTCCTTAACTGCTCTGACACAGCGACACAAGAATGGGATTGAGCCAAGAGGGATGGGAATGGAAACCCCATCTTTGTCTGGGGCAGGAATCAGCCTTCGCCACTTGGGGGATGTTTTCCAGCACCCACTTGGGTCAAGAAGGGACCAGAAGATTGGGAACAGCCCCTTCTCATCCGCTTTGCTGTGGCCCCTTGGCTTAGAAAACAAGAGGTCCAGGCAAGCAGAGGGCTTCTCACAGGAGAAATCAAAGGATGCTCTATTTGAGCCTTGCTATTCTCCAGTTAGTGACTTTTCCCATACTTGAGGGAACAGCATGAGAGGCTACACCATCCTGGATGGGTCCTCTCAGGATTTGCATCAGGCCTTACCATCCTGGGTGGGTCCTCTCAGGATTCACTTATAGGGGCTGACATTAAAATGGGCAGGACCTGAAGGGTGTAGTGCCACACGCCTGTAATCCCAGAGACTCAGGAGGCTGAGGCAGGAAGATGGCAAGTTCAAGGCCAGCTTCAGCAATTTAGTGAGACCCTGCCCACCCTCCGTGTAATTAAAAAACAAAACTGGAGATTCAATTCTCAGCGCGTACACACACACACACACACACACACACACACACACACACGGTAGGACCTGAAGTCTAGGGTGGGCAGGGCTGCACAGGGTATGGGGCAGATAGAGATGAGAGGTGATGCCATCTCTTCCCCTGAGTTATAGAATAGGAAGGAGCCAGGAAAACAAGGCTCATCTCTCCTTCTCTAGCTGGCCAGGGGTCATGGCAACCAATGGCATGAAGTTTTGGGGGACCTGACTGGTTCCAGGAAGGCGCGTCTGACCAGTCCAATTTTGACAGAAGACCTGTTTGCTTATTTAATTATTTTTGCAGTACTGGGGATTGAACCAGGGGCATTTTGCCACTAAACTATATCCCCTGCCCTTTTTATTTTTTATTTTGAGACAGGGCCTCACTAAGTTGCTAAGTCTGGCCTCGAATTTGTAATCTTCCTGCTTCAGCCTCCTGAATCACTGGGATTACAGATGCATACCGCTGTGCCTGACCAAAAGACCCACTTATAACCACTCCTCATCAGCCGATGGAGGAAAAGGGACCCTTGTGTCCAAGACAGGTTGGGGCTTGATGCAATGCTCCCCTTTCAGAGTGAGGAGGGGAATGGAGGTGGCCCCAGTGGATTCAGAGGGACAGGCGGGGGAGAGGAGATGCTCCTGAATAGAGGGATAAGGTCCTTAGGTGGCCTGAGAGGGGAAATGGAGAGGAGGTGCCAGGCAAACACTGGGAGGAAGAGGAAATCTAACTTGAGACAAAGAACAGCGAGAAGGAGTTGGGGAGGCCACCGGGAGAGGAGGAGGATGGGGAGGATGTGCAGCCATGGCCAAGGCCGCCCTGGAAGGCCGCCTCCGGAAGCAGGTCGGGGTGCTGGGGGAGGGGAGGCTACGTGAGTGTGGAGCCCGTGGCGGTGGTGTCGGTGGAGACTCTTCATGTCCCATTAGCGGCAATGGAAGGTGACATGCGGGGATCGATACCAATCGAGGCAACAGACTCCTAGTAATAAACCCATTTCGCTCACACTTCTCTACCCCCGCCCACCTGACCCACCACAGGGAGCGAGGGCCTCCCGCCCCGACCGCCCCTCCAAGGAGGCAGCTCTCAGGACAGTCCCAGGCACGAGGACCTGGGTGGGGGCCCCGCGTGTGGGAGGAGCTGCCCGGAGGGTGGGTGGAGGGTCTCCTGGTCCGGCTCTCTGAAGCCAAGGACCCAGGGTCCAGATCTTCAGCCCTTTGTCCTTTCCCCAAACCCTAAGGGTGTTTCCAAGTCCAAGTCGGAACAGGGAAAAAAAAGCCCTGGAGTTTTGATCAGCTCACACCTGGGTGCGGGGAGAAAGCATCTTTGTACTCCTGGTCTCTAGGACAACATTGCTGTGTTTGTGTCTCTGCGTGGGTGTCTGAATGTGTGTCTGTCTCTGCTCGTAGGTGTGCATCTGAGCGTCTCCGAGGGTTCGTGAAGCCAGTGCACATTTTTCTGTGCCTGCCTGTCTGTGACTGTGTTTTCCTGTGTAGGAGTTTGTGTCAGTTTTTGTGTTTCCAGTGCGTGATGTTAGTGTACTGTGCGTGCCTATCTGTCCACGCAGACCTATCTCTGGGGACGTGGGTGTGTGAGCTGGGTGTGAATGTGTGAGGGTCCATGTTTCTGTGGGCGTCTGCTCTGAGTGTGTGGGCTGTGCTGTCTTTGGGAGACTGCTTGTGGGTGTCTCTGTGTGTGCACAACTGTGCCTGGCTTTGTCTCCCTCTTTCTGTGGGAGAGTGCTGCTGGCTTCTTAATACCTGCACCCAAACCCGGCCCAGCCTGGCCCCTGGGCCGGACTTCAGGCAACGTCCTACCTCACAGCTAGGTGCTAAACGGGCCTGCTTTACTGAAACTGAGAGGTTCCTCAGGCGCAAGATTTTCAGTGCTAAAATTGGGACAGTCCCTGGAAAATGGGACAGTTGGACATGCTACTTCCTGGCCTGGACACAAGAGCCAAAGTGAATAGTCAGTGTGTCAGGGAAGAAAGGATGGAGAAAGTTGGGGAAGGGAGAGTCAAAGAAGATGGAAAGGTTGAGGCATTTGAATGGAAGAGGACCTGGGGAGGGGGTACTTTGGGAACAGTAGGAGAATGCTAGTTAGATTAAAGAAGGAACTTCCCTGGAGCACAGAGGGAGGACTCCGGAAGCTAATACAGAAAGAAAAAGGGATGAATTGTTCCCTGCTCTGGAAAACCCTGGAGACTTCTGCTGAGTCCCGTGGAGAACAAGAGCAGAGAGAGATGACCGGCTTGCTCATGACTGATGGGTGCACACACATAGAGGATGCAGAGGGCACTCCGTCTTTCCTGTCCACCTGATGCTCTGTTCTCTGCCTCCTTTCAGGATGGGGACTCCTTTAGTGCCAAGTGTGTGATGCTGGCTTTAAGTCCTTCCCTCTCTCACCTGGTAGACTCCATTCCTCAAGGGGAACAGGGCAGGGCCTGGATGCTCCTGGGTAATGAGCATGGGTGTGGGGGCAGGTCAGGAGGCTTTGGGGAGGGAGAGTTGGGTTATAATCTCCTGGAGTCTCAAAACTCCTAGGGGAGGCCAGGCTCAGTGGCCTGCATCTGTAATCCCAGCTACTTGGGAGGCTGAGGCAGGAGGATCGCAAGTTTGAGGCCAGCCTGATTAACTTAGTGAGAGCCTGTCTCAAAAAATAAAAATGTCTGGGGAATATAGTTCAGTGGTAAAGCGTCCCTGGGTTTAATCCTCAGTACAGGGGGAGGGAGGGAGGAAGAAAAGAAAACAGAGCTCCAATGTTAAAAATCTTTGCATCCTGGCCTACTCTTGACATTTGCAGATGCCAGTGCAAGAGTACAGATTGATAGCTATTCTTGTGGCCCAGCTTGGCAGGGATTCCTTTGTTTGGGCAGGGAATGGTAGGGTACCAGGGACCCAGAGTGTGGGCTAGAAGGAAGGACATGGCTCCTGGTGGGCATGTGCTCTTTATCCCACCTGGGCTGGGGCCCTGGTTATCCTGGTGTCAGGGTGGTTCTCAGAACTGCCATTTCAGAATGTATTCTCTGGCCTTTTGAGCTCTCCCAGGGCTGAGCTCTTGAAGATGGAAAGAGAACGGACTCTTTTCCAGGATCCCATGCTGTTCACTTTCCCTTTGGGCTTAGTCTGTTTGTATTTTGTTTGTTTTGTACTGCAGATCAGACTCAGAAGTGCTTTACCCCTATGCTACAGCTATGCTACAGCCCTTGCCCTTTCTATTTTATTTTAGTTTTTGGTGCCAGGGATTGAAGTCAGGGGTACTGGACCACTGAGCCACATCCCCAGCCCTTTTTGTGTTTTATATAGAGACGGTCTCACTGAGTTGCTTAGCGCCTCGCCATTGCTCAGGCTGGCTTTGAACTCATGATTCTCCTGTCTCAGCCTTTTTATTTTTTAAAAAACATTTTCGGACACAGTCTAAGTTGCTGACACTGGCCTCAAACTTGCCATCTTCCTGCCTTAGCCTCCCGAGTTGTTGGGATTATAGGCATGTGCCACTGTGATGGGTGTCTTCTTTTCGTTTGTATGGGGTTCTTGCCTGACCCCCGATGGGTTTTTTCCCTCACACGGGGGGCTTCAGGGAGCCAGAAACTGTTGCTTCTCTGATTAGGGGTTCCTTTGAACCGGGGGCTCTGTGGGGAGGGGCTGAGACTTCTTGCCTAGTTTCCATTTCTCTGCCTGGAGTCCGGGTGTGCTGCTGCAGCACTGGGAGTAAGAATCAGACCACCAGGCCTTGTGAGGAGTGGCAGAGAAGGGGGACGTAGGGAAGGTGTGCAGGAAGGGCGAGTGTGCAGGGGCCCAGGGGGGCCAGCTGGCCTTCCACATACTTTAAAAGTCACTGAAAGAGCCGTAAGAGGGACAGTGCAAGACTCTGAAGGCCTAAAGGAACATCCAGGCTGGGGGCAGTGGTGTGCACCTGTAATCCCAGCCACCCAAGAGGCTGAGGCAGGAGGATCATGAGTTCAGAGCCAGCCTCAGCAACTCAGTGAGGCCTTAAGCAACTCAGTGAGACCCTGTCTCTAAATAAAATATATATTAAAAAAAAGGGGGGCTAGGGATGTGGCTCAGTGGTTAAGCGCTCCTGGATTCAATCTCTGTTACCACAAAAGAAAAGAGGGAAAAAAAGAGAGAGACATCCAGAGCCTGCTGTAGGAATTGGGGGACCCAAGGCTTGTAGTTCAGGAAGCAGGATGGGTGAGATGGTCAGCAGAGGCAGGCTGAGGTTGAGGTTCTCTGGAATTTGGGGTCACCCAGGGGCTCTAGTTCCCCTTCTTTTATTTATTTATTTATTTATTTGACCTGTGAGAATCTGGGATGGGCAGGCATTTCCACCACCCGGAGCCAGGAAGGATTTCTCAGAAGAGGAGAATCCAGAGGCTCCAAGTTAAGGCTAGTGTCCTTCTCCCTCCATTTCACCCCTTCTCTGCCCCAAACACCCAGGGCAGCCTAACCAAACTTTATATATAGATTCTCTGTTAAGGAGCCCTGTGTCAGGTTGATAGGAAAAAACAAGAGGGAGAGAGAAGGGGAAGCCAGGAGAATGCAGAGCTCAAATGAGAACCGAGATAAAGCAATTACCTGATCAATACGGGTGAAATTGAGTAATCTAGCAGATCAATACCATGAGCAGGGGGTGCTCCCTGCTCAGTCCTGCTCCCCTGCTCCCCCGCCTCCCCGCTCCAGCTGCTCACACCCCTCCCTTGGAGATTCATCTCAGAGTCTGCCTTTCACCTCAGCCTCTGCACTCTGGCCCCCAAAAGTATAACTGCTGCCCAACCTGTGCTTAGGTGGCCACCCTACCCAGACTTCCTCTCCACCTCCTCTCCTCTACTCACTCTCTCCTTCCTTCACAAACTGATCCCACTCTCAACCACCCTTCTGGGTTAATGCCTCCCCCTCCCTTGTGTCCCGCATGCCCATCATATTGGGGGTACAGCTCAATCCAGCTGGGTAGCAAGAACTAGGTTTTCAGGGATCTAGTCTGCTCCCATCAGCCAGGACTGACTGGAGGGGGAGCTGCACCCCTCATTTTATTCTCTAACTGGTAATACAACAATTATTCCATTTATAGTGCACTGGCTAACCTGAGGTCTGAGAATGGGGAGCTGGGAGGAGGCTCCTGATTCCTACTGCTCCAAAGGAGGCCATGAGATACTGGTGCCAAGGGTGAAGGGCACTAGTCCATCTGGGGACTGCCTGCATGTTGGAGATAACCTGAGGTTTTTTTTTTTTTTTGGTACTGGGGATTGAACTCAGGGGCACTCGACCCCTGAGCCACATCCCCAGCCCTATTTTGTGTTTTATGTAGAGACAGGGTCTCACTGAGTTGCTTAGCACCTCGCCGTTGCTGAGGCTGGCTTTGAACTCGGGATTCTCCTGTTTCAGCCTCCCAAAGTGCTGGGATCACAGGCGTGCATCACCTTGTATTTCATTTAGAAGGGAACAGCTGGGGAGAACTTCCCCAGGAGTGTGGGAAAACTTGAGTTCCTGTAGGCATAAGGTCCAAGTCAGCATTGACAATTCTTGTCTGTACTGGGGATTAAGCCCAAGGACACTCTACCACTAAGCTACATCCTCGGCCTTGTTTTTATTTTTTTATTTTATTTTATTTTATTTTAGTTGTTAATGGACATTTATTTATTTATTTATATGTGGTGCTGAGAATCGAACCCAGTGCCTCATGCATGCTAGGCAAGCGCTCTACCACCAAGCTACAACCCCAGCCCCCCTGTTTTTATTTTGAGATGGGACTTGCTAAATTGCCCAGGCTGACCTCAAACTTGTCATCCTCCTGTCTCAACTTCCCTAGTCACTAGGATTATAGATATGTGCCACCACCTGGCTAATATTGAAAATTCTATGGCAACCTGACAAGTTACAGCTTCACAGAGGACAGAAAGAAGGAATGGCACTGTGGAAAGAGCACTGGGCTGGGCGCAGTGGTGCACCCTCGTAATCCCAGTGGCTCAGGAGGCTGAAGCAGGAGGATGGTGAGTTCAAAGCTAGCCTCAGCAATTTAGCAAGGCCCTAAGAAACTCAGCAAGACCCTATCTCTAAATAAAATATAAAAAAGGGCTGGGGATGTGGCTCAGTGGTTAAGTGCCCCTGGGTTTAATCCCCAGTACCAAAAAAAAAAAAAAAGTACTGAACTGGGAGTGAGAGCCTCCTGGTTTGGCCTGTCTGCTGGACTGGAAGTGCCTGACTAGGAAGACTGTTCATTTGACTTTGTAATTACAGGGCAGGGCCTGGTTGAATAAGTGCATGGCTATCGTCACCTTGTATTTCAGTTCATTATATTGGTCTGTTCCCCACCAAACTGTGAGCCCTTGAAGAACAGGGACTCCTGTGTCTCCCTCCTAGCACATGGCCGACATCAGCCAATGTCTGTTTCATGACTGAGTGACTCAACGGATGACTGTTCTTCTCTGGCCCTGAGCTTCTAGGGGAGCTCAAACTGGCAACAAACCAACAAGTTTCCCTTAGAGAAATATGGGGTTTCTTTAAAAGCAACTCAATCTCCACCCTCCCTTTCCAGGCCATATGCGTCACCAGAGAGGCAGGGAGGTATTTGAGGAAAAACATGGACTTTGGAATCAGAAGCTCAGGGTGAGTCCTGACTGGGTTACTCACTGTGTTGACCTTGGGCAATTCACTTAACTTCACTGACCTCTATTTTCTTCATCTGCAAAATGGGGATGATAATAGCACCTTCTGCAGAAGATAATTTTGTGAATTGAGGGAGTTAATACAAGTTATGTGAGAAGCAGCTAGAAATGTTCATTTTTCTTTTAAGCATGGGAGAAGGAGGGACTGGCAGGTGAAGATTTCTTTCAGCTGAGCTGCAAGTGGGAGAACAAGAACAAACTTCTTCAATCTGTAATGTTCTGGAAATAGACGGACAACTCCATACCTGTTTCTCCTCCCTTCCTTGCTTAATGAGGAGGCAAAAGTACTACAAAGAAGACACTTAAATCTCAAAACACTCTCGGGATTATGACTGGGCCCCCATCTCCTCACCTGTTTCTGTTTCTCTGGAGGAATCCTGGGAAAAGACAGAAGACGATCTTTTCTTTGCAGGTGGGGGTACCAGGGATTGAACCAAGGGGCACTGTACCAGTGAGCTACATCCCCAGAGCTTTTTATTTTTTGAGACAAGTTCTTGCTAAGTTGCTAATTTACCAGTACTCCTGCCTCAGTCTCCCAAGTCGCTGGGGTTACAGATGTGCACCATCATACTGGCCAGAGGTCTTGATGACACACTAGAACAAAGGGTTCCTCTCCTGCAGCTAGAACCTGGCAATGCCAACCTCTGTCCCTGCAAGGGGTCCTCTCATCCTTCCTTTCCTTAGTGAGGCCCTGTAGGACTCCAGGTGAGAGACTGGAGACTTCCTCCTTCAAAACCCTTAACTCTTCTAGACTAGTCTTTGGCGCTGAAGGTGGACTGATGTCAGGGATCTGACAGAACTAACAGGGATGGAGACCTGTTACTGCTTAGCCTCAGACCTTCACTTCCCCTTATTGGGCCTGCATCCTCTGGAGTTATGGCTCCCTCTCCATTGTCTGCTGAACCAGATCCCAGATCCTGGATCTGGAAGGAAAATAACAGATAACAGGGTAGGGCTCCCCTCCCCCTCCCTCTTATCCTGTCCCCCACACCCTCAGCCCGGGTGGGGTGGCTGGCCTGAGGGAAGCTCATCTGCGTTCTGGGAATGCTTTGATCTTTGCTCTATCTTCCTCAGGCAGCCCAGCCTCTGGAGCCTGTTTGACCAGAGCTAAGGGCTCCCCTACAGGTGCTTGCTTCGCCTTCCTGCTTGGTTCTTGCCAAGGTCTCCACACTTGTGGCGTGACATCTGGAAAAACACTTCAGGCTGGCCTCCTCTCAACCCCCATTTTGCATGTCTGATTCTTGGATGCTGAGAGGAAAGTGTGTCTTCAGTGAGGGAAAATTTGCCATCTGGAGTCAGGAGGTCTTGATTTGGATCTCTATGTTGTCACTCTCTCTGGGCCTCACTCTTATAAAACAGTTCTAGGAGTATCTACCTCCTCTTGAGAGGGCAGTAAAAAATTGTGCAAGGCACAGAGTCATGCAGAGGACAGGAACCATGGTGACAGGCTGGGATCTCACATAAGCATCTTGGTCATTCATTAAAGAAAGATTTTGAATAGGCTTTATGTGCATGCATTTAATCCTTACAAATAGGGAAATTGAAGCACAGAGAAGTTCCTTGAACTGCCCAAGGTCTTGGTGTCAGTGAACTCGCAGGGGTGGAACCTGGGAGTAGAGCGGGTTGCAGATTATCTCCCGATCTTCCTCAGGGAGTCAACGTGACTCTCAGAGCAGGAGGGAAACCAGAACCTGACAGGAGGGGCTTGTCTGAGACCATAGGCTTTCCTGGGGACTCCTGCCATTTTTTTTTTTTTTTTTTTTTGCAGGAGAAGGGGTAGAAGTGTGAAGCTGGAAATAAGAGTCTAAACCCTAGAGGGGGCACATGGAGGGAAAAGCCCAGGTGGGGCTGCTCAGAACTAGAAGTGTCTTGGAAACTGGCAGGTGGGGAGCACGTTTAGGGCCAGGGCTGTGATTTCAGTTTCTATTTTTCTTGTCCACATTCTGCTTGAGCAAATAAAAACCCAACAAACATGTCCTGTATGTCACTTGAAGAGAGGCAAGTTTGAAGGAGGTGGGAAATTCAGTTGCACAGGGGAAGGAGAGAGCCTGGAGATGGGGAGAAGTAACTGCTAGAGCAGGGGGAGGTGGGAGAAGGCTGTGCTAGGAGAGGCTCCTTCCCTTCCACAAGGCTCAGCTTCTTTGGCAGGTGGCCCTACGCTGGGGCCTGCAAGTTAGACCATCCAAATATCACTCTCTCCTTATCCCTTTGCCTGTTCTCAGGTTCCAAACTTGTATTTTCGGTCACAGTAGCCAGACATCCTTCATGTTTCTTGTTATTCATTGAATCATCATTCACCAAGCATCCTTCGACTCTGGGCAGTGGAGAAAGGGAGATGAACTGAGCCTTGTGCTGGCTCTTGGCTTTGTGACTGTTGGGTAAGAAGCCAGACCAGTAAGCAATGACAAGAAGTGTGGAAAAGGCGACAATAGAACAGTGTCCTTGCCCTACTAGGAAGGGACCCTGAAGGCAGTACATATGAGTTGAATTCTGGAGAGTATACAGTTGGTCAGAGTAATGTTCTGCTAGGGTGGGACAGACCTCATCAGTAGTCCAGCATGGCTGAGGCCTTGTAGCAGTGTGGTTAAAAACACAGGTACTTGGCACCTGGGTCCCACCAGTTTTTTCTGAGACTCAGGGTTCCCCTCAGTAGAGCAGGGATGATCAGCACCCACCTATGATCAGAAAGCTGTCATGAGGATTGAGCAGACCTTAAAAACACCAGCACATGGTAAATACTCTGAATGCCCTGGCTGTTATGGTTGCAGGTTAAACTTCGGGTAGGGTCGGGGAGTGCGGGCAGGCCTCTGTAGTGAAGGATGAGGCTGCAAGGGCCGGACTATGGAAGACCTTCCAAGCTGTAGGGCTGCATCAGAGAAAACAATGGGAGCCATTGAAGGCTTTATTCCCTACTCACTCACTGCTAAAGGCTGGGAGGCTTCTTTCTCCCTCCTTCTCCTCCTCCTCCATAGTCCCCCAGCCTCCAGCCCCCTGCAAGTGTTCTTCACTCTCTCCTCTTTGTTAAAAATGCCAGTACTGGGGCTGGGGTTATGGCGCAGTGGTAGCGTGCTCGCCTAGCACGCATAAGGCACTGGGTTCGATCCTCAGCACCACATAAAAATAAAATAAAGATATTCTGTCACCTACAACTAAAAAATAAACATTAAGAAAAAATGCCAGTACTTACCATCCAATTCTGAGCACTGAATGGTCGACATAGGCTGGCAGAGCCTGTTGCTTGGAATCTGGATCTCAAAACTGTTCAAATACATTCTTAAAACAAGCCTTTCTTTCCTTTCAGCAATGAGAGAAGCAGGAGGGATTTATTGAAACCCATTTCAGCTTCCTGACCTGAGTTACTCAAGGCAGTCCTCCAGGGGACCTGTCACTGGCCCTGCCCCCAATGGCTTGAGTCTTCCTGAAAAGGCATTACTTTGAAGGGTAGTTTCTCTGATGGCCTTCCATGCATACCTCTCACTGGCCTAGCCCAAAATCTTGTAAAGCACTTGGGATGGTTATTGCCAGCAGAAAAAAAAATGCACATTGTAGGATCTTCCCCAAGATCCTTCCTAATCCATCGTCTCCTCACCAGTCCCCGTACCATTCAATCACACCCTTCCTGAACTCCTACTCTTCTGTAGGGGCCAAATCTAACACTTGGCATGTCAGGGCCCACGGAAGTCCTTCTGTTTGTCTCCCATGGTTAGCATATTAGTGTTGGCACCTTTTCCCTTGCAGTGTTACTGATATTCCAAACCCCAAGACTCCTTCTCCTCTGGACTCTTGTACTCTACTGGGAAATACTGTTTCCCTGGTACAGGCACGTCATGCACTTAAAAACAAGAAAACTCAACCATGAAACAATCTTGATTGAGATCCACATACCGTAACACCCATTTAGAGTGATTTTAGTTCAGTGGTTTCTGTTATATTCAAATTACACAAGTACCACTTCTAAGTCCAAAATGTTTTCATTACCCCAAACAGAAAAATGTGACCCATTAGCAGTCACCCTGGCCACCACTAATCCCTGTTGGGCCCCTCTGGATTTGTCTCTCCTAGGAATTTTATATAAATGGCATCATGCTGCATGTGGCCTTCTGCGCCTGCCTTTGCTGTGTATTCTGAATGAATCTTTTTTTTTTTTTTTTTGGTACTGGGGATTGAACTCAGGGGCACTCGACCACTGAGCCACATCGCCAGCCCTATTTTGTGTTTTATGTAGAGACAGGGTCTCACTGAGTTGCTTAGTGCCTCGCCATTGCTGAGGCTGTCTTTGAACTCGCGATTCTCCTGTCTCAGCCTCCCTAAGTGCTGGGATTACAAGCGTGAGCCACCGCGCCCGGCTTATTCTGAATGAATCTTGAAAACAAAAATTTCCCTGTGTCCCTGGCTTCAGTTTCCTTTATCAGGCAGCAGCTGCTCACTCAAGGAAAATGACGAGGTCTGCGACAGTGAAGAGATTACCCCTCACTACACTGGTTCCCATGCAATAGAATAAAAGTGTGGACTGGGTGAGCCGGAGCGCACTTTGCATGACCACAGGGTGTGATGACAACAAAATCAACACTCTACATACGTTACTTAAAAGTACTTTTTTTTTTATTTAACTTTAATTTCTGAGGTAAAATACTTTTTCTTTCAACTTCCATAACAAAATACAGAGCTATCAGATACCCCTGGAAAAAAATATGTATATTATACATATATTTCTATAACATTACATCATATATATATAATATATATGCAAAATTTTGAAGACTTTATAGAAAGCGGAACACCTAAAAGGCACTGCACAATGGAGTTAAGATTACTTACATTTTATGTACATATACACACTTTATTCTGCTTAAGCGGATAACTAGTGAAGTCATCTTTCACACGTGAATGTCTCATCCACATATCCCTGCATCACAATTTTATAACTCAAAGAATGCCTAAATATTTCAAAACAAATTAACTGGTAACTTCTCCCCCACCCCAAGAAGAAACTAAAAATGGAACAGTTCTTGAAAGACTCAATCAAAAGTTTTCTTTCCAAACACATAAATAGGTTATGTTCCATTACTGTTTACAAAACAAAAAGCACAACATAATTATGGAATAAATAAATGACAAGGGATAAACAGCCAACTGACTTACCACTTGGTGAGAAGTGATATACTTCAACTATTTTTTAATGCTTCAGAAAGTTTCTTGGCCCATGGGTCACTAGGGTGCAATAATTCCCTGTATTAGTGAGCTGGGTTTAATGCAGCGCAGCCTGATAATTAGGGTGGAGGGACTTGGTGAATGGTTTCTATTTCACTCCTACCCTTCTTCAGGAAAAAAAGGTGAGCTCAGCAAGGCTGGATGCCCTTAAGAGATCTCTACTGTTTTCTACAGCAACAAAAGCAATCTGTTTACATGAAAAAGTTCTTGATTAATGAAATTTCAATAGATTTATGTTTGCAAAGTTTTTAACATTTGGCACAGCAAAACTTGGAAAAAACGGGAGAGACGACGTAGGTCTAGTTTTTGTCCCCCTTTCTTCCACCTGCTGTTAGACAGTGATGAGATGCTCGTGGAAGAGAAAGGCCTGGCTTTGTACCAGGCTGGTGACAGGTGCTGCTAGGAGTGGGCTGGGGAGGAGAAAAACTCACTCCTTTGCCCCAGGAAATATCAACCATCTCCACATTCCCTGGTCCACTTCCTGAGCAAGCCCAAGTTCGGCTCTATAGAAGGACCCTCCCCCCACCCCCACCCCCAGTGTGCAGTGCAAATCAACCAACAGTTACTGGTGGAATGGCAATCAAAGAAACAGTTAAACACCAAACAACTTCTTAAAGCCAAAAAACATTTTTTCATGGAGTTGAACATTTTTCGAGTATGATTTTTCAAGTGTAAAAGCAGTGACTTTTTGTTCAAACAGAAGCAGCATCTAGGAATTAATTCTGGCACTTGGGTTCTAGGGGGTTACAGGTATGCATCATTGACTTTTTTCCCTCTCTTAGTTTAAAGGCCTCATGTTTCTATTCCTGAGTTCATACCGACACCTGCTGGCCCTCCCCTGTAGTGGACAGTGGGTGGCCAGCTGGCCTCCCTGGTTAGATCGGGCAATGCCAAGCAGAGAGCCCTCATCCACCTGCCGGGCCTGCTTTCTGGTTCAGAGGTAAATCGAGGTGCAGAGGAGGAAACTGACAAAAATAAAGCCACTAAAGGCAGCCTGACTGAGGAGCCCTTTGCAGCCTGACCAAAGCCTGAGTCTTAGGGACTACTCTCAATTCCTTTCCTGGGCAAAGATGAGTCACTCATGGAATTTGGATCAAGTTGGGTTGCACACCAAGAACTAGCATGCTGGACTCAAGTCATCCCAGGCCACCTCATGTCTCTCTCACCTGCTCTAACCTTTCCTAAGTCCCTGTCTCGTGCACGCACTTGTTTTAAAAAGGAAAAAAAAAAAAAACCCACTGTTAAAAGACAACTCTCAAAGCTTCCCTAGTAAAGTCTCTCAGGCCAAGGTAGAGTCAGGATTTTTTCCAATTCCTAGACACCACCCCTTACCCTCAACAGACGTTGCATTATTTCTCTCTCTCTGCTTGGCTGCTAGGTGGACCTGAGCCACAGCCAGTTGTTTATGTTCATGTACAGAGGAGGTACATGTGCACACACACAGAAGGCTGGCTGCTGTTACTTTCTCTCTGCCCCTAGTTTTTTTTCTTCTTCTTATTTTGGTGCTGGGGATCAAACCCAGGGCCCTGTGCATGCTAGGCAAATGCTGTACTAGAGAGCCACACGCCAGCCCCAGTCTTTTGCTTCATGTAAGATCAATACTTGCCCATTCCTTTGAAGTTGTTGGAAGAGAATTTCCCACAGATACAATTCCTGTCTGTAAACTGGAGACTCAAGCAACATAGTCGATCAAGAGACTTAGAACAATCTGGGCAAATGGGATGGCAAGAATGGCACCATCACAGGACAGACACCAACTTTCACTCATGCCAGGCTTTGTGGCCTCTGGCTGCCTTATGTCTTCTTTCCACCTCTTCCTTTGCTCCTAATAAACATCCACTTCTTCCCCCAGCTACTTTCCGTGTTTCCAGGTACCATCTGCCCTTAGCTCCCGCAATCCTGCCTTTCTGCTACCCATTCCAACATCATCAAGAGGGAATGACTAAATATCAGATAGGAATTTAAGCATGTCTCAACATTCCTGGATTATCTAAAAAGCTGTCCATGCCCTTTACAGGTTTATGTTGACAGACCCGTATCTCTTGAAGTATGTTCATAGTTAAGGCTCGACTTCAGAAAATGATAAGAGGACCAGACACAATGGAAAGACATCTTCAGCAATGTTGTCATGCCGTCTCAGTGAACTTGCTCACAGTCACATTTTGGTTTGGCTTCCCAAACCCACAATGGAAAAGAACAATGAAGATCATGTTTTTCATTTGTTTTGTTTTTAAAGGCATTGGGTTACTTCCTCCTGCCCTCTTCTTTCTTCCCTGAACAAGAGTTTGCAACTCCTCATGGCTTCTTAATAGGTGAAGTAGGTAAAAAGTCCAAGGAGCTCGCAGCAAGGTTTCCTGCCTCAACCCTGCCCCTGAGAGATGGCCAGCTCCTGCGCTTCAGCCCGGCTCTAACTGGCAGTACACTCGTGTCCTGAAAACAGTTTTTTAAAAAGGAAAAGAGAAATGGCAAACAACAACTAGAGAAAAGAGAGAGAAAAAGGAAAAAAGACAGACTGACATCTGAACATCCCTCCTCACCCCTAAGACTGAAATTATCTTATTCTTCCCTTGAAATAATTATAAAGTAACATTTCAGGCAAAATACTTAGTATTAATGGTCTCTCACTGCACAACCTCCCAGCCATGACCTTTCCCTTTTAAGTATCTCTCTCAGAGCAAAATAAACTCATTAATGGCTTTTCATATATAAATACAATAGAAAAGAAAGAAGTCTGGAACCCGAACTACCACAGGACCAAAAAGTACCTGGGCCCTTTAGGAGTTTCCTTGTCAGGAAGTGTAAGCCTCAAACGGAAAACAGGCTCCTTCCCCTTTCAGTTCACATACTCTCTCTGTGTCCTACTACTCACCAGGAAAAAAAAAAGTGTGTTCACATCCGACCTACTTTACAACAGAAGACAACCATCCCGTCCCCAACAGAAAAGTACAAGTCTATGCCCCAGAATGATCAAACCAGCCTACTCCCGCCCCCCCCCATCTTGCTACATAAATACATGTATGTATCTGATTATAATATAAACAGCTCCTGGCCCACTCGCAGTTCTACGCATCTGCGGCTGCTGTTGCCAAGCCCCGGGGTCCTGACCCATTCCAGAGGAACTTGCCCTTCTTACTCAGCTCCCGGGCTTCAGGGTCATCATTCCAGCGCCTCTTTAACCGAAGTTTGGGGGGCATCAAGGCGTCTTCTTTCTTCTCAGGTGCACTGGGCTCTTTGCCAGACCTGTCCTCACTGTCTTCAGTCACCTCTAGGGGTTCTTCACTCATGGTGCTAGTGGGAACAGGGGGCCAGGTGGGTGGGGCAGCAGGGCGAGCAAAGACGACACCTTTCCCTTCTTCCGTGGTCCTGCTCGGCACGGTGCCCTCTTCTTGAGGGTGCTCCTCCTTCTCCCGGGCTGGCTGCCTGAGGCTCTCAGGATCCTTCTCGGCTGTGGGCTCCATCTTAATTCGTGGGGGGACAGGAGCCATGGTGGGCGCAGCAACAGGTGTAGACTCCTCGCTGCTCTCTACCCTCTCCCGGTTCTTCCGTCCAGCTGGCGGGGGCTGCAACTTGATAGAAAATGGAGTGGACTCCTCAGGATGCATTTGGCATTGCAGTGGTGGAACCATGAGCCCTGGGTAACGGGGAAAAGTCCGAGGGCTCAGATGGTAGTTGAACACAGAACAGGCTTGAGAATGAAGGTAGTGTTTCATTTCTTCTGGGTTGAAAGAGAAGCAACTACTGCTGGTGAAGGGGCTCAGACCTGGGGAGGGGCTATAGGAAAAGATGGTGGGTGTCAGGGAGAGGGCTGGTGAAATGGGGACATTGAGGACACCTCCGCGGCCAGGGATTGGAGAGACAGCGAAGGGACTGTGGGGGTCAGGGTACATCCCTGGCCTAGTGAACAGAGGAAGCATTATGTCAGGCTTGCGTTTCTGGTGGCCAATCCCTCCTCCACCGACAGCATTCCGGGAAGACATGAGATCCACGCCCCGGCGCCAGTCAGCAGCTGAGCCATCCTCTAGCTCCGAAAGCTCCACCTTTCTATCAGTGCCATTACTTGACTCCTGGCCAGAAGCCGTTAGGGAGCTAGCAGAGAACCGCCCTGGCTGCACATCACCAGTTGGAGAATGGGTGTCCAGAGGTGAGAAATGGAAGCGGGAAGAGGCTGTTGGCACTGGAGGTGCACTCTGAGGAACCACACCTGTGGTGATGGAAAAGACAAAAGGCTCCGTTGGAAGTCTGGTTGCTCACTGCTGCTATCATTTTTACTTGTGCTAACCAAGTACACAATGTTTAGTGGCACCAGGAAACATTTCAACTGGACCAAATCCCACAGTTGCCTATCTTCCTAGTAGTAATAACTACTCAGCTTCTTCCATTCAATTTAGTTTCCATCTTTCTCCAGCTCCTTATGTTGTCGTCACACTACTCCTAATCATCTGCAATATCACTTATTTGTTGGTATTAATATTTTAAAACAAATTCACCACGCAGGGACTTCCAATAGTTCACAACTATATTCCCAGCAATTCAGGTTTTAACAGTTAGCAGGTGCTTAATAAATATCAGGTGAATTAATGAATGGGGTACAACAGCCACCTTCTCTGAAACTCTCAATATTGTGTATATGTTACCTGTTTCAATTTGTAGCTTTGCAAATAACCTTTTCTTGTTTTCACAATTGTGACTATCAACCACTGAGCCACATCCCCAGCCCTATTTTGTGTTTTATGTAGAGACAGGGTCTCACTGAGTTGCTTAGCACCTCGCCATTGCTGAGGCTGGCTTTGAACTCGCGATTCTCCTGTTTCAGCGTCTCTAAGTGCTGGGATTACAGGCGTGCGCCACCGCGCTCGGCTATGAACAAGACTATATTTTAATGAACATAGATTAATAAAAAAAAGAAATCTGTTTCTTAAGGTAAGTTCTTGTGTATATTTGGAACTTTTGGTATACAATCACTACCTCAGAGATTCAAATATTTTCCAATCTCCACAAATCTATACCTCTAATTAATTTTATAAAATGATCTTCATTCCTATTCTGCTTTCAAGTGCTGAGGAAGCTGGGAGAAAATCCAGGACCTACTATTCTTGCTCCTAAGTTCACCTGTTAAAATGTGAAACTCTAAGTGGAAGCTAACACTAGTAACTATATCAACTTGAGAGGCACATAAAGTTTTCAACTTTCCCCAAAAGTTCCTATAAGGCCTGAGAAAGGAATGCCACCTGAGGCCTCAGGGACCCCACCCTGCAGGTTCCTGGGAGGTGCCAGTGGCTTCCATCATGATGATATAATAAGGGTTCTTGATACTCTGAGGCAGGCATAAGAGAGAAGAAAAAAAGGAAGGAAAAAAAATAAGAAAAATGAAGACTAGTAAAAGTCTGGTGGTCTAGGAGAGAAAACAGAAAGAGGCAAGATACAGTGTGCTTTGGAATTGCTCTCAATTAGCTCACGTCTTCTATTCTTGCTATTAGAAAATCATCCTCAGATATGACTCTGGAGTAGGCTGGTATGTATAAGACTAGCTTTTTAGGTACATGTGACTAACACTGCCAGAGCAGCATTTCCCAAAGTGATGTTTCACAGAAAGCTGCAGGACTTTTTTTTTCCCAATACGGGGACTGAACTCAGGGGCACTCGACCACTGAGCCACATCCCCAGCCCTATTGTGTATTTTATTTAGAGATAGGGACTGAACTGTTTAGCGCCTCATTGTTGCTGAGGCTGGCTCTTGCGATTCTCCTGTCTCAGCCTCCCAAAGTGCTGGGATTACAGGCATGCGCTTTTTTTT
>CM053400.1:101618128-101677045 GCA_028644305.1 Xerus rutilus
AGAAAGGAAGAAGAGGGGAAAAAAAAGCAGCAGGCATTTCTGGGGTTCTTCTGGCCAATGAGTGGAGGAGTCCTGCTATGAAGATCTGAATTCATTCCGTCCAGATTTACAGTTCCTCAATAAATTTCCTGTTCCAAGCGGCAAGCAGCTTTGTGTCAGTCAGTCTCTAGCAAAAAGGAGGGAGGGGTGAAACTGCCAGAGGGAGATGGGACAGAAGAGGGCAGATTTATCCTCATTGTTCCCCAGGGTGGATGACAGGCCCTCAGCACCCATATTACAGAGGTCTAGAGGGAATGCAGGTGCCTCAGTGGCCTCAGGGTGGGGTGGAGACGAATTCCTAATCTTGGAAATTTCATCTAACCTAGGATTCCTCTAGATCCTTTCAATTCTCTTTCTCACCATACATATGAAGTAGACCAGTTTCAGCCCATGAAACTACCAGGGGCCAAGGAGAAGATAAACAGCCCAAGGAAGAAGAAAACAGACACAGAGGTGTGTGAGTACGTGTACACACACATACACACACACGGCATACAATAACAAGGCACCAGGGCTGAGGCAGGAGCTTCCTCTCCCATTTCCGTGACAATGAGGGAGGAAAAACAGTAATTTCCCCACGGTTCCAAGGAAGCTGCCCTGGACTCCTAACTACGGGATTGCTCTATGGGATGGCGGGGCTTTACCCTGCCCACAGGAATACCCTTGAAGCAGCACGACTGTGGGGTCCAAATCTCGTTGCAACGATGACCTGCTCTGGAAGCCCCTTCTTGATACTCCAGCTCCCCGTCTGTGCCCAGAAAGGCCTTCTTCCAACAGCCCGGAGGCGCCTCTGCAAGCTTTTCACACATTCACTCCGAGATTCTGTCCAAGTAGGACCACCAGACTCTACTCTGACCGTCGGCCCCCTGCCCTTTCTCAGATCGCGACCATTCCGCGAAGCGAGACGCGCGCAGTCTAGCGCTGCGGACCCGCGGCAGCTCCTAGTCCCAGCCTCCGCAGTCCCCGGGGCCTCGGCGTCCCTCATCTCCCTGGCCGGGTGTTCGCGAGCGCTGCCCGGGACCCCGTTTGCCTCGCAGACACGGGCCCCTTCCTCCCCTGCCCCCGCTCTGGGTGAGGCCCGGCTAGGGGTGGTACGGCCCGGTGGGCGCCCCCGACGCCAGGGATGCTATGCCCGTCGGGTCCCGGGGTGTTGGCCCGGAGGTGCCCGGCGGCCGCGGTGAGGCGCGGACTCACCTCTCCAGCACGCTCCGTCTTCGCTCCGGTCTCCTCCGCGGCGTCTCCAGCTCCTCCTCATCCACCCCAGCAGGAAGTGACCTCCTCGGCGGCTGTCGTCACTTCCATCCTCGGAGCGAGGGCGGGGGAGGGGGCGGTGCCCTCCCGCCGGCGCCCGGCTCGCCGCGCCCAGCCGCGTCTCCCTTTCCTTTCTCCTTTCTGCGGACGCCGACTTCCGCCCGCACTCCGCCCCTGCGCGCTTCTCCCGCCGCGCGACCCCGCCTCCGCCCGGTGCGGCGCGTGCGTCACGTTACGGGGGGCATGTTACGCACGCTCGCGGCTGGCGCTCCGGCGCTGCCGGGCCGGGCCGGCCGATTGGAGGCTGCGGGGCGACGGCGGTGCTGTGTGGCTGGGCGCTGCGTCCAGGGGCCACCTGCCGCGGGCAGGCACCCCGCGACCCCCCAGGAAGGGCCCGGGCTCTGGGTTGGGGCGTCTGGCACATCGAAGAGAGGTCCGCGTTTCCCCAGAGAAGGGCTCTGGGACCTCCCAGAGAGGAGTGCCTTCAAAATGGGAAGTAGGACCCGCAGACTCAAACGTATTTCTCCACCACCCCCGCAAGAAAGGGCCTTTGACAGCACGTATTAAACGAAGCCGCGAAACCTCTGAAGCACATGTCTTTAGCATTTCTTTCCTGTAAAGACGCGGGACTAGCCGGGTGCGGTGGCTCACGCTTGTAATCCCAGCACCCTGGGAGGCTGAGACTGGAGGATCGAGTTCAAAGCCAGCCTCAGCATCGGCGAGGCGCTAAGCAACTCAGGGAGACCCTGTCTCTACCATGTCTCTACAAAGTAGGGCTGGAGATGTGGCTCAGTGGTGGAGTACCCCTGAGTTCAATACCAAAATAATAATAATAATAATAATAATAAAAAGACGGGGGATTAACCACTTCCTTGCTTTTTCCCATCACTCTGCATTTAGTCTTAATTTGTCCCCGAGCCAAGCAGCTTGCAAGTCTTTCTGTGACATTCAAACACATCCCATTCCTTTACCTTTACCTTTTGTTCCTGCTCGAGCAATTACAAATACCTTGTCCAAAGTATATATATTATTCCCTTTAAGAAATTTAATGGGAAAAAAATCTCAAGCAGTTCAATTTTATGTCTAACAACTACTCTCATAAATTCAAGGGGTGCCCAGCCCTAATTTCACTCCAGGGGCACAGAGTGGGGATCAGTGAAGGTTAAATACATTTAGAATAAAAAATTAGAATGTGGGGGAGGTAAAGATGAGAGATGGGACTGAAGATCAATTTTGATCAAATGTATCAGAACTTTGTTTTGTAGCATTGACCTAACAAGCCTGTCCAACCTGTCTGCTACATGGACTATGGCAATATCAACATTAGTTGTTATAAAAGTTGGTTCCCGGGCTGGGATTGTGGCTCAGTGGTAGAGCGCCTGCCTCGCATGCGTGAGGCACTGGGTTCGATCCTCAGCACCACATAAAAAATAAATAAATAAATAAAGCTATCGTGTCCATCTACAACTAAAAAAATATTAAAAAAAAAAAAAAGTTGGTTCCCGGGCTGAGGTGGTAGCTCAGTGGTAGAGCACTTGCCTCGCATGTGTGAGGCACTGGGTTCGATCGTCAGCACCACATATAAATAAACAAAATAAAGATATTGTATCCATCTCCAACTAAAAAAATTTTTTTTAAAAAGTTGGTTCCCAGTTTTGACATGTTACCAGCCATTATTCTGTAGGTGTGGCTAAATTGATTAGAAAGTTGGTTCCCTCTGGCCTAAAGTTGCCATAGAACAGAAGGGATAATAGCATTTCTGGTTAGGAAATTCTACAGGTGAATAAAAGGAACAAAATTTAAGTGCCACAGAGACGATTACCAATTATCTGAAAGTAGCCCACCAGCTTTCTGAGTGTAGAAATAAGTCTATCCTCTATCTTCTGCATATTAGCTAGAACAGTGTAAATGTCGGGTGTTTGGCTGAACAGACCAAAATATTGGGGTTTAGCTAAATGATGGAGATTATAGTTAGGTCCTCCTGCCTCCAACTACTAGCTTTGTTACCTGGGTTAAGGTACTTCTCTGTGTCAGTTTCTCATCTGTATGAACATAATACCTATGGAGTCCACTTAACGTGGATACCTGTAGGTATCTATAGGCATCTCATTGTAATATAGTGCATATTACAATCATCACACTGCATTAGATGTATTAATAAATGCAGCATGTTCGGCATAGAGAATGGTACCTTGTTTGGCGGATAAATAAATGTTGGCAATAATAACCATAATCATTATTACAAGGATCCTCAAATTCTCACACCACCCACTCAAATCTTAGTAATTGTGTCAGTCATGGTCATGAGCAGCTTCTTCTTTGGAAAGTCTAAAATTGCTAACCTTTTAGCTCATAGCTCAAATGGTCATGGTTAGAGCCAGCACTGTCAGCTGCAAAGACCCTGTGTTCTGCTAAGGCCCTGGGACTGGAGTGTAAGGACTCTTTCTGCATATGTTTTGACTCACCCTGGACTCCTAGTGGTTCTCTGCTGCTGCTTCTCTGGCTAATTAGGGTCACAAAGGATGACTTGAGTAAACACAATTAACAGAGATAAACAGGTCTCTCTCTACTTGGCAGGAGTCTGAATTGAGATATTGAGAAATGTTTAGATCCCAGCAGAACTCTAAATAGAGTTTTTACACTAAGAACCACTGGCCTGAAACTCGAACAGGTGAATTTGGGTTTGGTAAAGCAAACTGGAACTTTCCTAACAATGAGTGGGGCTGGGTAAATGAGCTGTGTGCTGGGAAGCTCTCCTGTGGTGGCAGAATCTGGGGAGATTGGGATGGCTGGGGACTTCTTGCCTAGCATACACAAGGTCCCTATCCACTGTCTCCTTCACCGCAGGTTGTTGCCTTCTCCATCTGGTGCAAATAGGCTTTCTCAACTTGGAGAGTCTTTGTGTTCCTGAACTGGGAAGAGCATGTGCCTTCTGAAAGTACGGGGGTGGAAAACGACAGCCTAGGAGTCAAGACAGGTTGTAATCTCTCCTGAATTTCCACTAGCTCAAAGCCTTCTTTGTGCACTGACCCTGCCTCCTATCCCTTCCTACCCAACTTTTATAATTGTTCCATATATCTAGGGTAAGATTTTGTTCTGAAAAAGCTCACACCCTCAAACCCCACTGTCACTGCAACATATCTACCCAACTGCTTCTTCAATTTAAAAAAGAAAAAGAAAAAGAAAAAGCCCCTTTTAGTGGTTCATTCCTGTAATTCAGCACCTCAGGAGGCTGAGGCAGGAGGATTGCAAGTTCGAGGCCAGCCTCGGCAATTTAGCGAGTCCCTGTCTCAAAAACGAAAACGAACTCCTAGAACTGATTTTCCAAAAATTCCTTCCTGGACTACTGGGGTGTGTGTGTGTGTGTGTGTGTGTGTGTGTATCCCTCCCGCCTCCTCTTACTGTTCCCTGGCTTGTGCTTCTTTATTGTTCCCATTTTTATTTATGTGCTTATGTTCTCCACACCCCAAACCTACCTGGACATGTATATGATATAAATGCTTTCCTGTCTACTCTTGTAGCAGTTTACTGTTCTTCTATCATCTGTATGATATGTACATATTTGTTCCTCCCAGTGTGTTTGTCTTAAATTGCAGGCCTCCAGAGGCTAGTGCCACAATCCCCACGGGGCCCAGAGCAGTTCCGTGCCACCTTTTGAAATGCCTAATGACAATAATTTCCTTCTCTGCTATTGTGTGTGCTGAGGTGCTGACAGTGTCTTTGTCCCCCCTCCCTCAGTCTCAGAGCTCTAAGTGTCCCAGTAAAAGGTAGGTAGCCCTTTCCTTCCCAAATTTGTTCTCATTGAAGCAGAGCTCAGAAGACTCAAGTTTTGGTCCCCATTCTATCCTTTGCTAACTCTGTTTTCTGACAAGCCACTAACCTTCTCTGAGTTGCAGTGTCCTCCTATCTACAAGGGGACACTATTGATGTCCTTGATGAGGACAGAGTGTAATAGTGGCTGTGGAACGCTTGTAAACTATGAAATCCTTTACAAAGGTCAAGGATCATGATTACTCTTCCTACCATCCCAGGCTCCACTCTGTTCTTGGTATCAAAATGTTTCAAACCTGGGTAGAAATCTAATGAGAAAAGAGTTTTGTCCTGAGAATCAGGACTATTTGATTTCTCACCTAGGCACTATGAGGCTTACCTTGAGGTGGTACATTTTAATCACTCTGTCTCAGTTTCTCCATTTACAAATGACCATGATAAAAATTTCCAGGAAGAAAGTGCTATAACATTAAAACATCATTGATTTTGATGAAGTCTAAGACTGAAGGGTATACATAAAATTGACTTATTTGTACCCTTTTTGACTTCCCCTTCAGTAAAGATGAAATTATAAAATAATAAACTTTGACTAAATATTTTTTTGGCTATTACCACACTGGACTTGAGTAGCTCATAAGATCTTGCGTTTTGTGTTTGGGTTTATTTTTCCCATCAAACTAAGTTGTTGTGAAGATAGAGGAATTAATGTCAGTAATATGATTGGGGATCCCCGGATTAAAGGTTAAGTGAGTCCAAAGCAGAAGTAACTTTGCCCAAAGTTACAGCTCAGCCAGAAGCAGCAGAGCAGAGCTGTTTATCTAGCAGTGACTTGGGGACTCAAGGACTCTCCCGGATTCCACATCCATCACAGTCCACAAATACCCCTTCCTCTCATTTCCCTTTTTTGGGTCTTGGTTCCCCTCTATCACATCAGTACAGTGGAGAGGGTAAAGATCATGAAGGAGCAGAGTGGAAGAACAGGATTAACAGGAGGAAATGACCACTTCAGCTATTTTGGCTTTTTTTTTTTTTCCTGGCAGTCCAGGAGAAAGATTCCCCTAACCAAATGTTTGACTGCCAGAATCTATATATTTTTGAAGGCTCATTTCTTCCAGGAAGCCTGCTGAAATTAATTGGAGCAGATGGTTAACTTCTGGTCTTAATCTATTTAGGATGTCTTTTCCAAGGCCTGGCATTTGTTTTGTACTCTTAGAATACCTGAAACCTTGACCTGCTTACCACATAAACCTTTTTACTTTCTTTTGTATTTATTCACTGTTCATATCCGGCTCTCACTGTGTTCTCTTTATGACTGTCCATATCATATGTCATCCTAAGAGGGCAGTGACTGTGTCTACCTACTCCTCATTATATAATGGCCAATAAAAGTGATAATCACTGTAATAGAGACATGGGGATCATAGTCTAACAAATGCCAGTAATGGCTGTGGTGAGGAATGGGGCAAGGACTCACATCAAGTTAATTGAAAGGACATCACCTTAAGAATACTTTGGAAGAGCTTTGCTGTATTAACTGCCATGTATTGTCAAACTTGTGGAATCTTAGAGATGAAATGAACATCAGAGGCCATCTGTCTCATCCGGTGCTACCAACCTCTCCATGAGCCTTCACAATGATGAGGAGTTCACAGTTTTGCCTGACAACATAATCAATGCTTTTGTCTAGTAAAATATATTATAATTACAAATGAAAATGGTTGTGGGTCAGTTGAAGAACACTGATAAAACACTCAAGTACCTATCACCAGGCACAAAATAGAAATTACCATACCTCAGATGTCTGCTTTTGCCTCTTCTGGAGTGCATTCAAGTTCAGTGTTCAGATCACCCTAATTGTAGAAAATTCTTCCCTATGTAGAGCTGAAATGAGGTCTGTGGATACTTCTAGCCACTACTCCTAGTTCTGGATGCTGAAGCTGTGAGATTAATGTTTCTTCCATATGACATCCATCAGTTATTTGAAGGCACAAATTTTATTAGAGCTCCAAAAGAAACATCCTTATTTCTTTCCTTTTCAAATGTGGCCTCCATAACCACATACAGTCCTACACAAACCTGGCCTGACTAATTACATGTAGAGGAAAATGTTCCTTCCTTGACTGGGACACTGTTTGTTTCTTTTTTCTTTTCTTTTTTTTGTACTAGGGATTGAACCCAGAGATGCATTACCACTGAACTATATATCTCCAGCCCTTTTCGTTATTTTTTAAATTTTGAGGTAGTGACTTGCTAAGTTGCCCAGGCTGGCCTTGAACTTGCAATCCTTCTGCCTTAGCCTCACCAGTCACTGGGATTACAGGAAAGCGCTATCTATTCTTAAAAGATGGCCTTAGATAAGATGGACAGTTTCAGAAGTTATTGCACACTGCTGAGTTGATAGTCGAAATCTCTATGACTTTCTTACAGGGGTTGTTAACCCAGATCTCTTCTGTTAAGTACTTTTTAAACCTAAGTGTCAGACTTTATGTTAATTACATTAATTCCTGTCAATTTTATTTTCTTAATTTGAGTGTTATTTATTCCAGCCTATCTGCATCATCTTTATTTATTAGAATATCGTATTGTTTAATTTATTGATACTTGGGGCTGTATTGTTTAATTTACTGTACTTGGGGCAAACATGGAAACAGAATGCATTGTTAAATATTAAACTATTCTAAACACCATCACATATTTGCTACATGGCTCAGACATGGCTGCAGGATCCTGCCGTGTCTCATCAGTCACTTTACCTTTGATCTGTGGAATGCCAGTTAGTAGCACTTCAGGTAATGGGATTCCAAATAGCAAAGTGCTTAGTGCATGAGACTCTGCCAAAGAGTTAAAGCCACTGTAGAAAACAGAGAACATCAAAGCAAAACTAGTCATTATGTTGGCAGCCTGGAGAGTGGGGCTCATGTACTGTTAGTTGGACATCATAAGGAACTTGGAATCTTTTGTACTTTGGCATCAATACAGAAGGTGGAACCTCTAGGTACATGTGTTGCCAGAATATTTCTCCCAACAATAGATTCTTGTAATGGGCTTGGCTGATGTGCTTACAGTAATGCGTTAAAACCAGGTTCATTGGCATAATTAAAAAAAAAAGTCACCATCATTATAGTAACAGGTCTTGATTTTGTAGTAAAAATCTGGGCTGCCAATACTTTAAAGAAAGAAGAAAAACTATGACTTAGCCGGGCGCGGTAGCCGCATGCCTATAATCCCAGCACTTAGGGAGGCTGAGACAGGAGAATCGTGAGTTCAAAGCCAGCCTCAGCAACGGTGAGGCTCTAAGCAACTCAGTGAGACCCTGTCTCTACATAAAACACAAAATAGGGCTGGGGATGTGGTTCAGTGGTCGAGTGCCCCTGAGTTTAATCCACAGTACAAAAAAAAAAGAAGAAAAACTCACGACTCACAAGGAAAACAGCCTAGTATGCAACTCTTTCTCCTGGCTGCTAGGAAAGCACCTGAGGCACAGAGAGCAGGCGCTGCAGATGCACAGACACACACAAGTGCCATCTTGTCCAGCTGCTCTATTATGCAGATGTTGGTTGTAGACCAAGTCCTCTCTTGCCCCTGCATGCCAATCTGGTCCAGAACAGTGCTAGTTGCTCTTAAGTTTCTCATAGAAAATATTTTGCCCTGAAACTGCCCTTGAAGCCTGAACACTAATTGAACCTGAACATTTTAATTGAACCTTATTACTTGAACCATGTGAAGGAGGTAGAAGTCCCTTGGGTCTGAAATAGGGAGAGAGGAGACTTAACTCTCAGTTGCACAGTTTGTCTCATGGTGCCAAAATACACTGCCTCTGGGAACCCAGTTACTTGTGGCAACTTTGATTTTGTGCTTCCACTGCTCCTCATTTACTTCAAGTAATTTGTACCTCACCTACTTGAGTCCTCTCAACCTCCATGCAGAGGGGGAGGGAGGAATTTGATGGAGATCGTGGGGGAGGGTGGCCTGAATTCAGGGAATCACCACTAAATCAGTTACTTACTGCCACAACTAATGCAGCTCATTGTTTAGGCACTTGGTTCTTCCCTATTCTGTAGAACATGGAGGGTCAGACGTGTGGGATTTTGTGGTGTAAAAGTGACACAGCTAGTGCTTTGTGTGGATTCGTGACATGCATCCTGCAAACTCCACAGAACCCAAATCAAATACCACTTCATATAGCCCAATCTTACAGTTATTAGTTTATCTTTTTTTTTTTTTTGGTGCCGAGGATTGAACTCAGGGGCACTCGACCACTGAGCCACATCCCCAGCCCTATTTTGTGTTTTATGTAGAGACAGGGTCTCACTGAGTTGCTCAGTGCCTCGCCATTGCTGAGGCTGGCTTTGAACTCGCGATTCTCCTGTCTCAGCCTCCCTAAGTGCTGGGATTACAAGCGTGAGCCACCGCGCCCGCTATTAGTTTATCTTTACTTCTTGGTTGACATTGGTCTTAGCATAACAGAGCATTATGGACCTGTTGGCCAAATTCATCTGAAAAAAAATTTTTTTTGGTACAGGATATTGAACCCAGGGGCATTCTACAATTGAACTAGACCCCAGCCCTCATTATTTGTATTTTATTTATTTATGATACCAGGGATTGAACTGAGAGGCACTTGCCCGTGGGGCTACATCCACAGCCCTATTTTGTATTGTATTTAGAGACAGGGTCTCACTGAGTTGCTTAGGGCTTTGCTGAATTACAGGTGTGTGCCACCTTGCCTGGTTTACTTATTTATTTTTTGTGGTGCTGGGGATTGAACTCCGGGCCTTGTGCATAGGTAGTAAGCACTCTAACAACTGAGCTATATTCTCAGCCCCATTATTTTTATTTTTATTTTGAGATAGGTTCTTGCTAAGTTGCCCAGGCTAGTCTTGAACTTGTGATCTTTCTGCTTTTGTCTCCCAAGTAGCTGGGATTATAGGCATGGGCCACTGTTACCTGGCTGGGATCATTCTTTATCAGAATAGAAATGGCATAGTAACATAATAGTTGCTGATGTACCATCTTTGCAGGTACTAACAGAACAGAATGCATGCTCAGTTTTGGAAGACATTTTTCTAGAAAACATAACTCCTTGGATATGTATTGACATATTATGCAACATATATATTTTTGACATTTTAATGATTCATTCTTCCATTATTCATTCCACAAAAATTCATGTAGCAGCTACTATATGCATTCTGCCAGAATTGGGGGAGACAAAAGTCACAGAGCTTGTTCTCCTCTGACTGTAATGACAGTTCCATTAGCAATATTCCCTACAATTATTTACAGGTGTGAACCATAGACACTGCAAGCCAAACATATGAACAAAGTTTAAATGTTGTGATCAATTATAACTCCAACAGGTTCATCTAGTTCATTAAATTCTTTTTGTCTATTCCTTCCATAGATAGTGGTTGAACATCTAGTGTCAGTCAGGTATAGGGGTACACAGATGATTGACACACTGATATTTGCTTCAAAGAGTTAATGGGACTGAGGTAATCTCAGCACCTCTGGAGGCTGAAGCAGGAGGATCATGAATTCAAAGCCAGCTTCAGGAAAAGCAAGGCACTAAGCAACTCAGTAAGACCCTGTCTCTAAATACAATAGAAAATAGGGGTGGGGATGTGGCTCAGTGGTGAGTGCCCTGAGTTCAATCCCTGGTACCGCCCCCAATAAAAGTTAATGGGAGAGGTATATATAAAGAGATAACTATGATACAATGTGGGAGCAGGTTTAACAAATGGTAATGTACCCAGTATTATTCTCATCCCTTTTTTCTGGTTTCCAGAGCTCTCTTTCCATTATAAAAGTAAAAATGTTTCCCCAACCTCACTTATAACTAGGATAGGGGCAGGTTAGCAAATCCTGGTCTGTAAGTTTACTGGAAGGATTACAGGAATGATTTCTCACCTGAAAACAGTGATTCCCAGAGGAGATCTCCTACACCAGAATCTACCACTATGATTAGAATTATGTACTCCCCAATTCATATGTTCAATTTCTAACTCCAAGGACTTCAGAATGTGACTATTTGGAGATAGGGCCTCTAAAGAGGTAATTAGGTTAAAATGAAGCTATGAGGATGGTCCCTAATCCAATATGATTGATTTTTTATAAAAAGAGGTAATTAGGTTAAAATGAAGCTATGAGGATGGTCCCTAATCCAATATGATTGATTTTTTATAAAAAGAGGATATTTAGCCCGGCATGGTGGCACATGCTTGCAATCTCAGTGACTTGGGAGACTGAGGCAGGAGGAGTACAAGTTGGAGGTCAGCCTCAGCCATTTAGCAAGGCCCTAAGTAACTTAGTGAGACTCTGTCTCAAAATAAAAAATGAAAAGGAGCTGAGTGCGTTGGTGCATGCCTGTAATCCCAGCACTTTGGGAGGCTGAGACAGGAGAATTGCGAGTTCAAAGCCAGCTTCAGCAGCAGTGAGGCGCTAAGCAACTCAGTGAGACCTTGTCTCTAAATAAAACACAAAATAGGGCTGGGGATGTGGCTCAGTGATTGAGTACCCCTGAGTTCAATCTCCAGTACCAAAATAAACACATAGATAGATAGATAAAAAGGGCTAGGGATGTAGTTTAGTGGTAGAGCACCCTAAATTCAGTTCCCAGTACCTTCCCCAAACACAACCCCCGTCAAAAAAAGGGAAAGGACATTTAGATGCAACGGATGCAGAGGAAAGAAGATGTGAAGACATAGAGAGAGGATGGTTATATGGTCATCTACAAGTCAAAAAGAGATGCCTTGGAACCAATCCTGTGAACACCTTGATATTTGAACTTCTAACTTCCAGAATTGTGAGAAAATAAAATTCCTATTGTTTAAGCCACTCAGTCTTCAGTACTTTGTTACAGTGGCCCTAGCAATCTTAGTCTACCTTCTCTGCTTTTGAATGTTGTCATGTGAGTTTGGAGCTGCTGCAAACATCTTGCGGAAGGGCCAAGAGAATCCTGGTAATGCTAACTTAGAACCCTGACATCACTAAACCAACCCTGGAACCATTTACCTCCAGACTTCTTGTGAAGGCACAATGAGCCCTTATTGTTAGAGCTGCTTTAGGTGTGGGAGTCCTGTTACAACCACAGACATCTTAATTGATACATGCAAGGATGGAGGCATTGTGAGACCACAGGGGCAACAAGAAAAGGTGACAAGATGACAACTAAGCTTGGGTCTTTAAAGAGGTGCAGAAATTAATCAAATAAAGGACTGAACAAAGGGTGTTTCAGGCAGAGAGAATAATGAGAGCAGACACTTCAGATATGTGGGAGAAACTTAGTAGTCAGAAGGCTTTGGCATTGTAGGAATCCAAGCACGGAGCCTGAAGTGCCAAGACACGAGTATAGAGGTAGAAGGAGCTGGAGTGAGGTCTTTTTTTTTCTTTTGGTGCCAGGAATTGAGCCCAGTGCTGCTTAATCACTGAGCCACATCCTCAGCCCTTTTATTTTTATTTTTTGGCACCAGGGATTGAACTCAGGGGTACTTGACCACTGAGCCACATCCCCAGCCCTATTTTGTGTTTTATTTAGAGACAGGGTCTCACTGAGTTGTTAAGTGCCTCACTGTTGCTGAGGCTGGCTTTGAACTCGCGATTCTCCTGTCTCAGCCTCCCAAAGTGCTGGGATTACAGGTGTGTGCCACCATGCCCGGCTTTTCCTTTTATTTTTTATTTTGAGACAGAGCCTCACTAAGTTGCTAGCCTCCAACTTGTGATCCTCCTGCCTCAGCCTCCCTGGTTGCTGAGATTACAGTTGTGTGCCACCACACCTAATTGGAGTGAGGCCTTGATTGCTGCTAAGGAGCTGTGACTTTTTTTCCTTTTGGTTTGGTCGGAATAATGTGAGTGGAGGATGAATTTATGGGGTCAAAACTGGAGGTAGAGATCCCAATTAGGAATTTTATGAGCATTCAGGAAACAGAGGCAAGGAACAGAATTAAGGCAATAGAATAAAGAATGACCAATGCCAGAATATTCGAGGTCTACTTGGATGGTGCTACACATCAATATTACTGTCCCAGCTGGGCGCAGTGGCACACACCTGTAATCCCAGCACTTAGGGAGGCTGAGACAGGAGGATCGCGAGTTCAAAGCCAGCCTCAGCAATGGCGAGGTGCTAAGCAAATCAGTGAGACCCTGTCTCTACATAAAACACAAAATGGGGCTGGGGATGTGGCTCAGTGGTCGAGTGCCCCTGAGTTCAATCCCCGGTACCAAAAAAAAAAAAAAATACTGTCCCATGTTGCAATTAGGCATAAAAGGTAAAATGTTCAAAATTTATAAATTGGTTTACACTGGAAAGCTGAACTTTATCCTGAAACCAAACTTTGTCTATTTTTACATTTTTTTTTGTGAAAAAAAATTTTAAAGTACTACCTACTTCCCTGTTTTCTTCAACAGAGTTTACTAGACATAAACTAACCTTTTCTTGATGACTCATGATCACCATTATGAGCTAGGGAGATGTCACGTTAAAGAGGAAAGGGCCAAGTCATGGTACGCAGGAAAGTGTCCTGTGTTGGACGTCAAAGGTCAGGTTTATTCCCAGCTCCACCATTCACTAATCTGTATGGTCATGGAGAAGTCACGAAGCCTGCCTGGGTATTTGTTTTCTCTTTGGCTGCCCATTTCCCAGGCATCCTGTGGAGGTGTAATGACACCATGTATGTGTGAGGGTTTGGTAAAGCATTAGGTACCAGACAATAAAACATTAGAATCCTTTTTCTAAAGTCAAATTACATTACACATTGCCCGTCTACTTTTGAGTCATATAATCCTTGCTGCCAGGTTGTTGGCTGTCCCTGTGTTCCCAAGTGCTTCCCTCTTGAGGAGGAATTTAAAAAAAAAATTTTTTTTTTTAGTTGTTGATGGACACCATGTCTTTATTTTATTGCTTTGTATGTGGTGCTGAGGATCGAACCCAGGGCCTCAGGCATGAAGGGCAAGCGCTCTACCGCTGAGCCACAGCCCCAGCCCCTTGAGGAGGACTTTCATCCACACCCCATCTTGCTCTTTGAGGACCATGGACTGGGAAGCCAAAGGTCAAACCTCTTAAATATTTTGTCCAGTGTAACCCAGTAAGGCTCCTTGTGGAAGCCAAAGGACTGGCTTTGGTTCAATTTGTGTCAGCTGTTTCTGGTGCTTAAAAGACCATTTTCACTTCTGGATTTGGTGTTGCATTCCACAGAATTGAGGTTGCCAGAGCCTAACTTCTGGTTAAATGGGGTGTCAAAACGGTGCTTTTATGCTGTCATACAAGCTGTTCAGTGTTCATACTTCCTGTTTAGTTCTCTTTTTTTTTTTTTTTTTTTTTTTTGGTACTGGGGATTGAACTCAGGGGCACTTGACCACTGAGCCACATCCCCAGCCCTATTTTGTGTTTTATGTAGAGACAGGGTCTCACTGAGTTGCTTAGCACCTCGCCATTGCTGAGGCTGGCTTTGAACTCGTGATTCTCCTGTCTCAGCCTCCCTAAGTGCTGGGATTACAGGCTTGAGCCACCGCGCCCGGCTCTGTTTAGTTCTCTTTTTTAAATCTCTCTGTGACCAGTCTTCAATGATATCATGTACTGATTGATCCTTACTGCCAACCCTGCGACATTAAGACAAATCTTGCCTGTAACTGTTCAACAGAGATTTCTTTCTTTCTTTCTTTCTTTTTTTTGGTACCGGGGATTGAACTCAGTGCACTAGACCACTGAGCCACATCTCCAGCCCTATTTTGTTTTATGTAGAGACAGGGTCTCACTGAGTTGCTCAGTGCCTCACCATTACTGAGGCTAGCTTTGAACTCATGATTCTCCTGTCTCAGCCTCCCTAAGTGCTGGGATTACAGGCGTGCATCATCATGCCCGGCTCAGAGTAGATTTCTTGCCTTCCCTTCTAAGGATTTAGGGACCCTAAGTTTCCTCCTCCTCTTGCTAACCCTCTAAAGGAGTCTTTGACAGCATGTTCAGTGACTTCCTGTTCCCCACACAGACTATGGGATCCTAGACCCAGGAATAAGGCTAAGAGTCACCCATTTAAGTAGTTACAGAAAAATACATGAGTTGTGTGGCATAGGGTTTAGGGCCTGGATTTTGGAGTTGGACCACTTGAGCTTGGGTGTGTTTAATTTCCCTGGGTCTCTGTTTCCTCATCTGTAAGATAAGAATAGTATTTCCTTACAAGGAGTCAATGTAATAATGTGTATAGGGCATACAGCACAGACCCTGGTACAAAGTAAGTGTCCATTAAATGGAAGGTGACCATTTTGTTAGAAAAACCAATCCTGGGAGATAATAAGACTAGAGGGAGAAGGGTCTGGATTTCTTAGGACCAGAGAAGACAGGAATTGTTAGAAGGGTAGTAGAGAATACTAGAAGAGGGTTAGATGTTGGGTGGAGTGGGATTAAGACCACAGGCTGGAGTTTGAATTATCCAGTGAAAGCAACTCCCGGGATCTAACCAGGCTGAGCTAGGTTTAGGGTATAGAGTAGGGAGATATCTGGAGGTGAGGGCTGAGGTGTTTAATACCTTCAGGAGCCTCAGCTAAGTCTGAAACTTCAGTCTACATATTAAGAAGCTCTTCCTGGATTTCTTCATCTGAGGGACTCCCTTTCCTCTCTCACACCTCTTTCCTTCTGAGTCTGCATCAGATGGCCCTGTGTGATGGATCAATGATAGCCATGAATTCTTTGATATGCCTTCTTGAAGATGTAGGGTCTATTTCTCCTTTTGAATTTGGCTAGCCTTTGGCTGCTTTGACCAAGACAATTCAGCAGAAGGCCTGTGAGGCCTGGGTCCAGGTTTTAAGAGGTTTTGCAGCTTCCACCTTGCTTTCCTATAATGCTGAGCTGGCGTCTAAGAAGTCCAGTTTCCCTACTAGACAAAGCACATGCAAAGACCCTGAGACTACATGGGAAGGGAAAAGTACCAACCTGAGTTCAGATTTTCTGCTAATTCAGGTAAGGGGCAAACATGTGAATAAAGTCATCTCGCCGGGCGTGGTGGCTCAAGCCTGTAATCCCAGCACTTAGGGAGGCTGAGACAGGAGAATCGCGAGTTCAAAGCCAGCCTCAGCTACGGCGAGGCGCTAAGCAACTCAGTGAGACCCTGTCTCTACATAAAACACAAAATAGGGCTGGGGATGTGGCTCAGTGGTCGAGTGCCCCTGAGTTCAATCCCCAGTACCAAAAAAAAAAAAAAAGTCATCTCAGGCTGTCCAGCCCAGCTGAGCCACCAGCCAAAGCTCCAAGCCACCAGCCAAATGCTGTGGAGAGCAGAAGAATCAATCAGCTGAGCCAAATCCAAATTCCAAGTCCATTCCAATCTCCTAGGTTTTTTCTTTTCTGCTCTTCCTCCTTCTCTTCCCCTTCCTTCTCTTTTTTTTCTCCTTTTCCTCCTCCTCCTTCTTTTTCTTCAGTGCTGGGGATTGAACCCAGAACCTTGCACACGCTAGGCCAGTGTCCTGCCGATGAGCTACATTGTTATTCCATTCCAAATTCCTGACCTACAGAATCATGAGTTATAACAGTCTCTTGTTTTAGGCATCTATTTTTGGAGTGTCTTGTAGAGCAACAGGTAACAGAACAAAATAAGGACAAAATAAGGTTTATTTACAGTAGTTTTGGATGGGGACAATAGAGCTTCAGGAATAAAGAGGATTCCTCAGAATCTCTCTCAAAATTCTCTCAGGCAGGCTGGGTGCTGTGGCACAAACTATCCCAGCAGCTCTGGAGGCTGAGGCAGGAGGATCATGAATTCGAAGCCAGCCTCAGCAACTTAGTAAGACCCCAAGCAACTCAGTGAGACCCTGTCTCTAAATAAAATGTAAAAAAGAGCTGGGGATGTGGCTCAGTGGTTCAATCCCTGGTACCAAACCAAACCAAACCAAACCAAACTAACCAAACAACAGCAACAACAAAACAACTCTCCTTCCCCAAACAAAAACAAAAACTCTCTCAGTTATTTGAATAAGGAATATAGTCAATCACATCTTTGCTACTGATTAAAGGCCCAAAGTTCAATTGACCTGGTAAAGGCAATTCATTGACTAAAACTCACCTAATTCCTGCTAGAGTGGACTCTACTATTCAAATTATTTAATGTGTATATGAAATAATGTAGGGAAATATTTGCAAGAGGAGATCTTTCACTCTTCTTTTGTTGAATATTGGAAGAGGGTGGAAGGGACCTGGGTTGAACAAACTGGAAAGAGGACTGCAAATATTTTCCAGAACTTGACAGTTTTGTTTAGAGCCAGTTCCATTTTCCTTAACCATGTGTAGAAAAATAATAAGCTCTGCCCACGGTACCTTAGTGGGACAGTCATATGCCCAGCCCGGGATGCACTGACACTATCTCCAATGCTCAGAACCTAAATCAGGAAACACTGTCCTGGAGCAGTTCCTTGCTCAGGTCACCTACCATGTCAGTAGGGGGCTGGAATTCAGGTACTGACTTTCCTGGCTGTTTTTCTAAGAGATTTTTGTACAGCACAGTGATGTTTCCTTTACCCATGGTGCACAGCGCAGAGCACATTTCAGTAATAATTATCTTGTAATTCTCGCGAACCCCGATTTCTGGAGATTCAGCCTCTTTTCTGAGTGGTTGCTATGAATCACTCCAACAAGATGAGAAAGGGGCAGGCATGTTCTTTCACAAAGATGAAACCTGAGCACAGAGAAGTGGGTTTGCAAACAGCTCACAGCTGAGAAAGAGGTATTTTGATGTGCTGGAGAGAATTTCAAAGGGGTCAGGTATCAGACCTCGGGCATTTACATTCAAGATAGGGATAGGGCATCTGCTTCCTCTAAGTGGGTGGGGGAAGTCAAGAAGCCATGACTAAGCAAAGTCTGAGCATTCACCATTTACGGCTGCTTCGGAATCAGGGAGGGATGGAAACTGAGAAGGCTCTGGTTAAAAAGGCCTCTTAGTCAGGGGAGTTGATAGGCATGAACCGGGAAAGAGAAGTGAAAGCAAACATTCTAGGAGGAAATGTTTTGTGAAAAGTTTCAGAAGCAGAGACAAGCAACGTTCATGTTCAAGACGTGATAAGAAACTTGCCCAAGATAGAGCACAGTCTCTCCCTGAGGAGGCAGGGGAGGTGTGACTAGGACGGTGGAGGGAAAGGCAGGGTAACTAATAATGGAGGGAGACTGCAGTCCTAGGGCGTTTCCCTCTCTGAGTCTCTGGACTTTCCCCTTCTTGGGGACGGACTTTGTCCTCTGATCTCTGGCATCTCCCAGTTCCATCCACATTTACAACTCTCATCTATATGTCTTGCCTCGACAATAATCACAATAGCCAGTATTTGTTGAATGCTTACAATGTGCCAAATACTGCATGGAACACTTTTTTTTTTTGGAACTGGGGATTGAATCCAGGGATGCTTAACCACTGAGCAATATCCCCAGTCCTTTTTTGTATTTTATTTAGAGACAGGGTTTCACTGAGTTGCTGCGGGCCTTGCCAAATTGCTGAGGATGGCTTTGAACTCATGATACTCCTGCCTCAGTCTCCCGAACTGCTGAGATTACAGGCACGTGCCACCGTGCCGGGCTGCGTGAAACTCTACATGCATTTTCTCTTTTGTTCCCCACTGGAAACACTAAGACACAGTCTGTACTTTAGACATGAGAGAACTGTGAAACTGTGAGACAGACCTGGGAGTGTGTTTAGAGAGATTTGATAACTTGCCCCATGAGTCCCTTATCACTCACCAATGGTAGAGGCAGGAAGGAGCCCAGGCTGTTGGATACCAGGCTACCTTTTCATCATCTTCTGTAGGGGATTTGTAGAAAAGGTCACATGCAGGACCAGCTATATAATTTGTGGAGCCCAGTGCAAAATGAAAACATGAGTCTTTTGTTCAGAAACTGTTAAGAGTTTCAATATGGTGACAGCCAAGTGGTCTGAGTGCACAGACAGATGGACTGCTGGCCCAAGAACTGAGACTGATTGTGTGGGCCACTGCAGACACACAGGAAGGTCAGACACACTAGGTTTAAGTACTGTCAGCAGCCCCTTGGTGCCATGCCTGACTCTCTCCTCCCTCTCAGTAGATCCCTCCGCATTCTCCTTGAGAGAGGATAAGGAGGGGTGGGGGAAAGCCATGGAGTTGACATTGCCAGTGTGGACGGGACAGTAAAGCTGGCCTTGGCTAATCTGTCCTTGAAGATCCAGCTCCCAGAAGCCCAAGCAAGAGCCTCCTTCGGATGAGGTTTATACTGTATTCAGAGTAACATATTGTACAGATATGCATCCATGTGATAAGATATGAACAAGCATTAATAACTTGGGACTTCCTGGCTCATCAAAGCTCTTTACATCTCTGTTCAATTAATGAGCACTTACCGTGTGCTAGCAGTCTGCTAAGTGATGGGGGGACAGGGCAGAATAAGCAAGGGAAGGTTAAGATTGTTATACTTGGGCTGGGATTATAGCTCAGTGGTAGAGCGCTTGCTTTGCATATGAGAGGTACTGGGTTCGATCCTTAGCACCACATAAAAATAAATAAAATAAAGATATTTGTGTCCATCTACAACTGAAAAAATTTAAAAAAAAATTCTTACCCTCGAGGAATTTTGCACCCTGGTTGGGGGATATAAGATTTCTAAACATTAAAACATTAGATGACAGAGCCAAACCATACAGAATTATTTTTGCCAATTAAATATGATCAAGTGTCAAAATAGATGTCATCCATGTTACTTGCTAGGTGCTACCAGGAGAAGAAGCCAGGGTTGACTGGAGTCAGCACGCAGGGCTTTGTGAGAAGTGGCGCTTCAGTGGGACACTGAATAGTGGGTAGAAATTGGAAAAGGGGAGCGGGAAATTCAGAGGGGTGCTTAGGGTGGGTGAGCATTTCAACAAAGCAAGGAGGGAGAACAAGCTGGTGATTGTGTGAGCCTGGGAGGTGACCAGAAAGCCTGAGCCGTGGGAGGCAGAAGGGAGAACTCTGGTGTCAGACAGAATCAGGTTTAAGTCTGGCTCTTCAGGGAACTAGCTGCCTGACCTTGGGCTTTACTGAAACTTTCAGAGTTTCCATTTCAAGCTAATATAGTAGTAATTGCCATTCAGGGTGGTTCTAAGGCTTAAGTGCAAGTAAAGCAATGTTAACATAGAGGGTCTGGCAGAGAGTAATGCTCAAAAAATAATTAGCTGTTGTTACACTATTTTGAAGATAAAGTTGCATGAGTGAGTGGGTTCAAGTTATGAAAGACAGTCTTGCATCCAATCCTGTTGAATTGGTTGAATCCAATTCAACCTTTTCTCATTGGGCCAGCTTGGACAATATGCTTAACCTCCCGGAGCCTCAGTTGATTTTATTTATTTTTTTCTGTGGTACCAGGGAAACTTAACTCCTGAGCCACAACTCCATCCCTTTTTAAATATTTTATTTAGAGACAGAGTCTCGCTAAATTGCTTAGGGCCTCACTAAGTTGCCGAGGCTGGCTTTGAACTTGCAATCCTCTTGCCTCAGCCTCCCTAGCTGCTGGGATTAGAGGTATGTGCCACTGCACCTAGCTGAGCCTCAATTTCTTCATCTGAAAATAGGGATGAAGATGTCACCTCCCTTGTAGGGGGTTTGCAAGGATTAAATGACACAGTACATATAAAACACTTAGGACAGGGTTTGGTACATAATAAGAGCTAATAAATGTTAGCTATTATTATTATTATTATTTTTGGTACCAAGGATTGAACTCAGGGCCAGTCGACCACTGAGCCACATCCCCAGCCCTATTTTGTGTTTTATGTAGAGACAGGTCTCTCTGAGTTGCTTAGCGCCTCGCCGTTGCTGAGGCTGGCTTTGAACTCACGATTCTTCTGTCTCAGCCTCCCAAAGTGCTGGGATTACAGGTGTGCACCACCATGACTGGCTTAATGTTAGCTATTATTACAGCTAATCTTCTCAAACCCTCCTAGGGTTTTTTTTTAAATTTTTGTTATCATCTTCATATTGTTGTTGAGGAAACAAAGGCTCATGGGTTGAGGAACTTGTCTGAAGCCACCACGCAGGTAACCAAGAGTCAGAGCTTCATTCCTTCATGAAGGAGAGACAAAAACAGCCCAGCCAGCCTTCCCCAACCCCCAAGCAGGAGTCCATCCCTCTGGTTTCCAAAGCCCTCTGTGCTTCCAGTATAATACTTATTACAGTCTGACTTATGCTGTGGTGGCTCCCTCAGGGCAAGGCTGGTGACTTACTCATCTTGTGTTAACCAGCACCTGACATTGGGCAGCCCCTAGAAGGTGCTCAGGAATGTTTGTTGACTTGTAATGTGTTGGGGTCAGAGACGACAAAGGCAAGGCTTGCTGTGAGTACCTGGTATATCACAGAGGTCTCATGTCTGGGCGTCCAGGAGAACAGTGGAACCGTGGGCAGAGAACACAAGGTTGGGAGAGGCTGGGGTTTGAGAAGACAGTAGGGAAGGGAAAATGTGAAGATCAGGTTTAGACAGGGTTCAATGCAGAGATGGGGCCATTTAATTAGAATTCCATGCTGTGAGCAGTTGCCTAGCATGCACGGGGCTCTGGGTTCACTGCCCTGTACTGGGGGGAAAAAAAATCTGCATTATGAAATCCATCTGGCTGGGTGCAGTGGTGCACGCCTATAATCCCAGGGGCTTGGGAGGCTGAGGCAGGAGGATCGCGAATTCAAAGCCAGCCTCAGCAGCTTGGCGGGGCCCTAAGCAACTTAGCAAGACCCTGTCTTACAATAAAAAATGAAAAGGGCCGGGGATGTGGCTCAGTGGTTAAGAACCCCTGGGTTCAATCCCCAGTACCAAGAAAAAGAAAAAAAATCCATCAGGCAATGTCCACTCATCACATCAGCCCTATCCCTCTCCCAGGGAAGTGACTTGTGACCTGGCATTGAGCTCCCTACCCTGAACTAGCTCCTAATGGGAGAGACCTGAGACACACCCAGAAACCACAGTGCGTTAAGGTACATTTACACAGGCACCTATGAACGCCCAGGAATGAAAGGTGGAGGAGAGGATGAAGGGCCCTGGAGTGGGTGACCTGGGGAGGGGTCAGGCTGGGAGAGCTTCTTGGAGGAGGAGGAGGACCACAACAATACCTAATTGTGGCCAGGAGGGAGCAGTTAGCTGCAAAGGAGAGAAGAGAATGGGGTGGGGGCTGTGCACTGCAGGAAGGTGAGGCTCACTGTCCTTGCCTAGGATTCTAGGCACCCAGCAATGATCCGCGGGAGCGCGGGAGGAAGAGCCCATCGCAGCTGTTGTGAAGGACCAGAATGAGATCTCTAGGGCAACAAGGACAAGAATAGCCATTCTAGTGCCCAGGACGGTTCAGTAGCTCAGCTGTCTCCCTCTCTGCCTGCCGGGGCTTTGCTTTCTGTCACGTGGACGCCCCTCACTCCCCGCTGAGAAGAGGACCACCACCTCCCTGAGTGAGGGGAGAGTGGGCCTGGCCACCTGTCTCCTCCCTCGCCTCAGCCCCATCACGATCCCTTTTTGGGTGGGCAGGGCCCCACTCTGCTCCTGCCAGACACATCGGCACCCCTCCTGTCTTCTGCCCACCTTTGTCCCTCCACTCCCACCCACAACACAGCTCCCCTGAGCTGATTGACAGTGCTGAAACCTGACATTCAGAAGAAGTGAAGGGGTACACAAGGCCACTTTTCTCTCTCCCTCATGGGCCTCTCTGCCCTGTCCCCTGGGATACTCTCAGACCCTCCCACACTTCCCAGTGCCTTCTCCCAGGATGCCACAGCTCCAGCCCTTCCACTGAGAGCCCTTTAGCTTTGCCCTCTGTCCTTAGTCCCCACTGACTTCAGGAGGGCACAGCTGCATGCCCTGCCCTGGCTTGGGCTGCTGTGAGTCCCTGGGGGCAGTTTAGCTTCTGGGATTTCCCCAGTCTTCAGCCAGCAGGAAGTCAGACTCGGAGAGGGGAAACCTTATTCTTGGCTGCTGTCCAGCTGCTAAAGCAAGACCAAAGTTCAGAGGAGGAGCCTGTTTCCCCGGTCAGCTGGGGACTCCCGCTGACCTTGCTTCATCAGGATTTGGGGGTTTGAGTCTCTGAGCCTGGAGAGCAAGGTCAAGTTCAGGGGCATGAGGGGGAGAAGCGTGGGAGCTAGAGGGCAGTGGGGGTGAGAGACAGTAGGCTGATGGCCCTCCCTGCACCACCAGGCCTGGCTTTCGTGGTCTCTGAGCTCCTGAACTGTCTCTGCCCTCCAGAGCCCGGCGTGTGTGCTAGGAGGGTGTGGGTTGGGCACACAGTGTCTGCATCCTGGGGGGTGATAAGGGGACTGCAGCGGCCCTGCCCTCCTAGCCTCATGGGATCCCCAACTGTGGCCCTAGAGGAGAGCAGTTTTGTGGGCACAGTTCACACATGGTCATATTCTGAGATATCAAATAGGAAGGAGGGTACCCAGAGGCTGGTAGTTTTCCCTGGTGCCTCAGTTTCCCCTTCCCTGGGGTTTTTCTGTTGGAAGGGATAAACCCTGTGAAAGGGCTGTGGAAGAATGGTCTCCTTTTCCAAGGCTTTTTTCCTGCGAGATAAAGTCCTCCCCGTCAACACTAGCTCTTTGCTCTCATTTTTCTCTCCTCTGGCCTTCCCCGGGTTGCCCAGTTCCCTGGCTCCAAAGGAGCCTCTGGGGACCCTCTACAGCAAACACAACAGGGAAAGAGCAAAAGTCGTCCTGGGGAGGACAGAGCAGGCAACACTGGTGACTGTGCACATTTCCATGCTAGCCCCATCCGGCCAGGCTATCCTTTTCCTCACTTTCCTCCCCTGTTCCTCAAAACTCAGTCTGAGCCGGGCGCGGTGGCTCAAGCCTGTAATCCCAGCGCTTAGGGAGGCTGAGACAGGAGAATCGCGAGTTCAAAGCCAGCCTCAGCAATGGCGAGGTGCTAAGCAACTCAGTGAGACCCTGTCTCTACACAAAACACAAAATAGGGCTGGGGATGTGGCTCAGTGGTCGAGTACCCCTGAGTTCAATCCCTGGTGCCAAAAAAAAAACAAAAACCAAAAACAAAAAAAACCTCAGTCTGGGCTCCCTTTTTTTCAGGGCTTTTCTTGGGGACTTGGCTCCCCTGTCCTGCCTACTCCATGGCAGAGGGAAAGAGAAACTGAGGCAAAGGGCAAGTATGGGTGAGATGGAGAACATGAGTGGACTGGGATCAGGGTCAGAGATGGGTGACCGGGCCATCTCCACAAGCAGCAGGAAGCATCTGGGATGGGAGAAGGCATGTGGGGAACTAGTGCCCCCTGGTGGATTATTTTGTAGCGGCAGCCACAAGCGCTGGATTCCAGGCCCTGCTGTTCTGCTCTCTTGGACACTCCATGGTGGTGGTGGTGGTGGTGGTGGATGAGGAGAAGGAGATGGTGGTGTAAGTGGTGGAGGTGTTGGTTGTAATTGTGGTAGAGGTGATGGTGTTTTGGAGGTAGTGGTGGAGGTGATAGTGACGGACATGGGAGTGGAGTCCTGAAGGAGGAGAAGGAGCACAGTCCTGCCCTGAGCTCAGGCAGGTCCTCTCTAGCACAAGTGGTATTGAGAAGGACTGTCCAGGATGCCAGCTTTACTCTAGTATCCCTTGGTGAAGTGCCCCTATCCTGCCCACCTAGTTTGCTTGTCTGTCCAGCAGGTCGTGGGTTATCACACTCTCTCCAAAGCCTCTCCTGTCTCTGACATCTGAGGTTCTGGACCAGGATGGAGTTGATCTGGCTTCCATTTCCTCTCTGATTTCAGAGTCTCCTCCACTTTTTCTGTGCTGACATCTGCTTCAGCCACACTGGCCTGTGTTCCCAGAACACACCAGGCACATCCTGACTGAGGGCCCTCACCTAGGCCGGTTCCTTTGCCTGAAAAGCTGTTCCTAAGACATGTGCTTGGTCACTTGCTCACCTCCTTCCCTGTTTTCTGCAAGACTTCATTATTTTTAAAAAATATTTTTTAGTTGTCAATGGACCTTTATTTTATTTATATGTGGTGCTGAGAATCAAACCCAGTGCCTCACACCTGCTAGGCAAGTGCCCTACCACTGAGTTACAACCCCAGCCCAAGGCTTCATTATTTTATTTTATTTTTTTTTGGTACCGGGGATTGAACTCAGGGTACTCGACCACTGAGCCACATCCCCAGCCCTATTTTGTGTTTTATGTAGAGACAGGGTCTCACTGAGTTGCTTAGTGCCTCGCCATTGCTGAGGCTGGCTTTGAACTCGTGATTCTCCTGTCTCAGCCTCCCTCAGTGCTGGGGTTACAGGCGTGCGCCTGGCTCAAGGCTTCATTCTTTTTTTTTTTTTTTTTTAAATATTTTGTTTAGTTGTAGATGAACACAATATCTTTATTTATTTTTATGTGGTGCTGAGGATCGAACCCAGTGCCTCGCGTATGTGAGGCAAGCGCTCCACCGCTGAGCCATAGCCCCAGCCCCAAGGCTTCATTCTTGATGGAGCCTGTTGTACAGCCCTGCTGTGAAGCTGGAGCCCATCCTGCTCTGGATCCGGATTCTCCCTTCTCGCTACTTTCCCTTGTTGCCTTTAAATGCCATTCCATCCCTACTTGCTATGATGACTCTGATGTCCCTTTCCCTATCTAATAAAATGAAGAGGGCAGGGAGTTTGTGGGCTTCCTTTTTGGGTGTGTCCCAGGCACCTGGAACAGTGGCTGGCATCTAGTAGGAGCTCATTGACTACTTGTGAATGATTGATCAGGTCTGGGTTGGGGTCAAACAGGTTCACACTGGTAGCTCATATATACTATGGAGATGTGGCTGAGCCTTTGTGACTGAAAGAGACCTTCATTGAGAATGGCTCTTCTGCACATGACCTATCATAGGTGGGCAGATTCGAGGACGTTGAGGACACAGAGAACAGTTGTAGCTTAGCTTTTGTCACTTGCTGAATCAACAAACACCTAATCAGAACGTCCATCAGAAACTCTTGGCATGATTCAAGGAACATCAATTCTGAGACATACTTCTCGAAAAAAGGAGGAGAGGGGAAAGGTCGGATACATCTGGGAAATGCTTCAGACCAGATTCCTTCTGAGCTATTCAGAGTCCCTTATCCAGCAGGCACACCAGCTTGAATTCTGCACTCTGGTATTTCACAACACATGACCATGAAATTCCATGTGCCTTTTCTTTTTTTTACGCAAAAACTCCACTGAGGTCCTGCTAAATTAGTGTTCTGAATCAGGACAGATTTGGGAAATGCCAACTTTGAAGATAAGGCTTAACTCCCGGCTGCTCCAGGCCTCTGTGGTCTCTTCCAGTCCCTCCAGGCTAGTTTTGGACCGGCCCACTGTCTCATCCATCCTGTGCAATTCCCATCTGCTCACGTGTCCTTCAGCTCAGCACGCCTCACCCCCTTCTCTAAACCTCCTTCCTGCTCCAGCTGAATTACCCCCTTTCCCCAGCCCAGCCTGAGTGCCTTGTCTGCATCTGTCACTGTGATTTTCATACCCACGCGGACCCACAGCAGGGGTGAAGCCAGCTCACCCTGCCTCTTCAGGGCCTGCCCCTCCTGCTGCTTCAGCAGGCACAGGATGAATGGAGCCACGCAGAAAAGACTGGCACAGCTCTGTGGCTGCAGAGAGGGAAGGGATGTTAGCTGGTCAAATCCCAGGTTCCCGAAGAGGGGCCTGGCTGCTCCTTCTCTTACCCCTGGCCCTCCTTGGGTTGATTTGTTTTTGTTTGTTTGTTGTTTTGTTGTTTTTTGGTACAGGGGATTGAACCCAGGGGTGCTTAACCACTGAGCCACATCCCAGCCCTTTTTATACGTTATTTACAGACTGGGTCTCATTAAGTTGCTTAGGGCCTTGTTAAGTTGCTGAGGCTGGCCTAGAAGTTGCAGTCCTCCTGCCTCAGCCTTCCTGGTTGCTGGGATTACAAGCATGTGCCCCTATACCTGGCCCTGCTTGGTATCTTTAAAATCATCCTTTCCATGGATCTTTCTGCTCCCTCAAAACGCTGAGGACATGACAGGGTTTCCCCAGTGGATATCCAACATATATAGGTAGTTAACAAACTAGAAAATAAGAGCTGGAGATATAGCTCAGTTGGCAGAGTGCTTGCCTCACATGCACAAGGCCCTGGGTTCAATCCCTAGCATCACAAAACAAAAAAAATCAAAAACAAAAACAATAAAACTGGCTAACAAACATTTGGGGAACTATTCTAACTTAATAGTAGTTATTGAAATGCAAATTAAACAGTGCTTATAATGTGTATCAAGAACTGTAAAAATATTCTTATTATATGCTTAAATCTATGAATAAATCTTGAGGATGAAAACAAAAATCTTGGGAACACATTCAAAAGTTATCTACAGTTTTTTTTTTTTTTTGGTACTGGGGATTGAACTCAGGGGCACTCAACCACTGAGCCACTATTTTGTGTTTTATGTAGAGACAGGGTCTCACTGAGTTGCTTAGCACCTCGCCCTTGCTGAGGCTGGCTTTGAACTTGTGATTCTCCTATCTCAGCCTCCCAAAGTGCTGGGATTACAGGCTTGTGCCACCATGCCCGGCTTCTACAGTATTTTTTTTTTTTAAATATTTTTTAGTTGTCAATGGACCTTTATTTTATTTATTTATATGCCGTGCTGAGAATCAAACTCAGTGCCTCAAGCATGCTATGCTCTACCACTGAGCCACATCCCAGCCCCCTTCTACAGTATTTTTGAAGGATTTTTTAATTGTGAAAAAGAACACACAGTAAAGTACATAAAAATGGATGTACAGATTAATGATTTTTTGTAACGGTGCTGGGGATCAAACCTACAGCCTGCACACTAGGTCAGCACATTACCACTGAGCTACATCCCCGGGTCCAGCTTCATGAATTATTATAAAGCAAACCCAGCCATCCAAAATCACCACTGTGTCACAAAACAACACTGCCATCTCCCCAGGACTCCGTGTCCCTAGCAAACAAGAGCCTCCCCCACCTCATTGAGATAACCATTTCCTCATTTTTTCCAGTTTGACCTCTCAGCATGGCATCCATGAGCATGAAGGCTTACGTTTGTCTGAGTTTGGGATTCACACATGTGTATCACAGATCTGTGTGTGTGTTATTTTATTATATTTTGTGGTGCTGGGGATTGAACCCAGGGCCTTGAGCATACTGGGCAAATGCTCTACCATTGAGCTGCATCCCTAGTCCCAGATTTGTATTCTTGTCTCTGGCTTCTTCTTCATTTTAGTTGTTGATGGACTTTTGTTTTATTTTTATGTGGTGCTGAAAATCAAACCCAGTACCTCATACATGCTAGGCAAGTGCTCTGCCACTGAGCCAGCCCCTGTCTCTGGCTTCTTTCAATATTACAACAGCCTTTTCCAAGGGTACCCTGCATAGGTGCAGCGCTGTAGCTGAGGTAGGTGGGGACAGTGTGGCTGAGTCACAAGGATTACGTAAGACACCGAGTATAAATAAGCCCCTAGCATTGGGTGCAACCTAAGGTGGGCATTAGTTCGGGTTTCATTCTTTCTCCTCCCTCTGTGGCTATGGACCCAGCTCCACTGCTGGAGCAGGATTCCCTCCACTCCCTTCCCAGCACTGATCAGCGTCCCTTCCTGCTCCAGTGCTGCTTGCCACCAGCATGGATAGGGGATTCTCCATGCCCTGGGCCACTGAGGACAGAGTGTAGGCTCAGCATTCCATCCTCTCTCCTGTCCACACAGCTGGCCCTGCTCCTGTGAGGGCTCCTTGGAGTTTTCTTCCAGGAACACTAAAAAGCTGGCTCAGGCTGAGGCCCCTCTGCCACCCTCCCACCCCCCAACCTTCAAGAGGTCCTCATTGCAAAGTGTATTCAGTAAGTATATCTTTAATTTGTATTAAAATATTAAGCCTGTATTAAATCAGTAGTTTAGAGAAAAAGGAACACTCAGATTTTTCTGGGCATTTTTTCAAAGAAGTTGAGGTAAGAGAATAAAATCTGGAAAGTGGAGCCCAGGTGAGATGTCCAGGGCCAGGAGGTGTTTGGGGAGGGTCTGGGACAAGGGCAGAGGAAGACAGGGCGGGGCCTGGAGAAACAACCTGGGTGACTTAATCCTGCTTCTCTTTCTTGCTCTGTCCTTTCAAAAATCACCTTTGTGTTCCCAGTCCTCAGTTCCAGTGTTTTCTACCATTTTGTCTTTTTTTTTTAAATATATTTTTTAGTTGTAGGTGGACACAATGTCTTTATTTATTCTTATGTGGTGCTGAGGATTGAACCCAGTGCCTCATGCATGCGAGGCAAGCGCTCTACCTCTGAGCCACAATCTCAGTCCCCCATTTTGTCTTTTGTGATGTCCCTCTCCTAACCCCATTTGTTTCTATCCTCTGTGCTGAGACCTCCAGCATTGTGTACCAGGTTGCAAGGATAAATAAGGAGAATAAAATTATGGCATTTGCAGGTAAATGGATGGAGTTGGAGAACATCATGCTAAGCAAAGGAAGCCAATCCCAAAAAACCAAAGCCCGAATGTTCTCTCTGATAAGTGGATGCTGATCCATAATGTGAAAGGGGGCATGGGAAGAATGGAGGAACTTTGGTCCAAGGGGAGGGAGGGAAGGGATGGGACATGGGGGCAAGAAAGATGGTGGAATGCGATGGACCACAATGCCCTATGTTCATGTGTGACTGCACATATGATGTAACTCTATATTGTGTACAACCAGAGAAGTGAAAAGTTGTGCTCCATTTGTGTACAATGAATCAAAATGCATTCTGCTGTCATGTAAACCTAATTAGAATAAAAAAAATATATATTAACAAGGTCGTATGGGTTTAGGAGCAGTCTTTAGTGGGGAAATTTACCAGGAGATTTTGGCAAGAAGAGAAGATTATGACCCAGTCCTTTTATCACCCCATGGATAAGCAGGGCTGGCTTGTGTGATTTACTGGATACACAGAGTGGGCTGCAGGGGGATAGACCCCTCATATCAATTGGGGTATGTCCAGGGAACCTAGTCTGAGTTCCAGAACCATCTATGTCCAGTTCTGCTTTTGGCTCCCAGGGAGGCCTGGCAGATGGTGGAGCATGTTCACTGAGTTTTGGATGAGTCTGTGGCCTCAGGTTTGAGAGAAAATGCATGGCACATTGGCTGGCAGCCCTTGTCGAGTCATAAGCCTGGACTCCTTTCTTGGTCTTGGAGTGCTGGGACAGGGGTCAGAGCAGATGCTGAGGGATTAGGCTGGGCTGGTGGGAGGAGCTTCCTCTGTAAGGCTCAGTCTGAGCAGAAGGTGGGGCCTCTGTAAGCCAGGTGGCTGGAAGACAGTAGAGCAAATGTTCTAAGACAGGAGCCTCTGAGCAGGGACTGGAGTGCGGAATCTTTTCAGGAGTTAACTTAGAGCCTCGGGTCCTCATCTGCATTGATATCCTGCTGCAGGAATTCCCTGTCCGTCTGAGGGGCTGTGGTACCCTCTCAAGAGTTTGTTTGCTAGAGGACATTCCTCTCAGTTCACGTCTTCCTCGTCCAAGGTTTTTGAGGGCTGAATTGTCCCCTGTAATATTTTAATGGGAAAACCACTTGGCAATCTCTATACTGTTCATATTTTAAATCCTACATAAGTGCATTTGGCACCCACCACCTGGAGAGCCTGAGGGAAGCCTTGGCCTCAGGTTGTTTCCTTAGCCTCAAGCCACAGACCCCTCCAGCCTGGGCTGGACCCAGAGTGCTCTGGGAAGGGAGGGGGAGTGTGCTACTCTGGCCTGCGACACTGGGCTTCCAGCCCACCCTGCATCCCCTGGCCTTCACTCCAGTCTGCTTGGCTGTAGCTCTGTGCCCTGAGGCCTGGGCTCTCCTCCCTCTTGCACACCGTCCTCCTGGGTGTGTCTGCTCTGGGTGGAAACTGCTGCCTTCCATCAGGCCTTGCTGCCAATCCCCATCCCCTTAGCACCTGGCGATGAGGTCCATGTCTTTCCCCAGCTCCCATCAGCCCTCTACATGCTGAATCCCACAGTGGGATGGGCTCTGGAGGGAGTCAGGTGTCCCTTTCCAGCCCTATCTGTTTCTATCCCCTGTGCTGAGATCTCAACCTTGTGTCACCCCCTTGGAATTGTGTGAAGATGAACCTGTGACATCCTGTGAAGATGGGCTCAGTGACTTCTTCTTTGTCCTTCTCGTTAGATGGTCATGTGAATTTTTTTTCTTTTTGGTACCAGGGATTGAACTCAGGGGCACCCGACTGCTGAGCCAACATCCCCAGCCCTGTTTTTTAATTTTTTTGGTACTGGGGATTGAACTCAGGGGCACTTGACCACTGAGCCACATCCCCAGCCCTATTTTGTGTTTTATGTAGAGACAGGGTCTCACTGCGTTGCTTAGCGCCTCGCCATTGCTGAGGCTGGCTTTGAACTCACGATTCTCCTGTCTCAGCCTCCCTAAGTGCTGGGATTACAGGCATGCTCAACCGTACCGACTCATGTGAGGTTTTTAAGCAAGGAGGAACTCATATTTGCTCTTTTTCTCTTTATCAATTTGAAGGTCATTGTCCTGGCCAGCCTCCCACCTCCCTCAGGACATCCAGGTTTAGGGGCAGGCTCAGCCTCCCCCAGTCTGCTCTGCTACAGTCTCCAGCAGGGGCAGAGACCTGGCCTCAGGAGTCCCAGCTACAACCCTTCCCTTCCCTGCATCCCTCTCACCTCCTGGTGGTGTGTGACTGCGCCTGCCTTCTGCAGCTCTCCCTGCCTCCTCCTCCAGGACTCCCTCCTGCTTTACTTAGGTTTCAGGTGGGCTGCTCTCCTGTCCCCATGAAGGTGAATGTTTCCTGTGTAGTAGCCCTCACATCCTGCTCTGACGGGATTTCTGCTTCTTTCTCACTAGTCCGGGGATCCTCGAGGACACTGAGTTTGCCTCTGTCTTTGTGCTGCAGAGGTGCTGGCACACAGTAGGCGCTCCTTACAGGTTCGTTTCATGGCAGTTACCTGAGGGTGCACGGCCTCCTGTCAGGAAATTCCCACCTGCAGTTTGGCCGTCAGCCACGAGGTGGCGCTGCAGGTGGCTTTGAGCGAGACTTGGGCGAAGGTTGCAGGTGATTGCGGAGTTGTGGAGTAGCGTCCTCCTTTCTCATCCAGAGCATTCACAGGGCAGATAGGAGATGTTAGAGCCAGAGAAACCGGGAGGGGATGGCAGATAGATAGGTGGGGCCGTAGTTCAAATGTAAGAATATTTGATTCAGTGGTTGGGAGCCAAGTCCCAGGCAACGTGCCCAGGTGAGAACTCAGGGGCCAGCCAGATGTTGGAGGGGTCAACGCTTGGTTCCTTAAATTCAAATCTCTGATTGGGCTGACAGAATTATTTGGGCAGGGATTGGGTTGGTTCCCATTGGCCATCCTTGAGAATCCAGTGTGTTTGATCTTAGCTCTTTATCCAGGTAAGATACTTCTGAACTGAAACTGCCTCAAGGAGAGGAGTCAGGGAGCGTTCTCCCTAGCCACCCTTGAGATAGACTCTTTTTTTTTTTGGTACTGGAGATTGAACTCAGGGGTACTCGACCACTGAGCCACATCCCCAGCCCTGTTTTGTGTTTTATGTAGAGACAGGGTCTCACTGAGTTGCTTAGGAGATAGACTCTTGAGAAGTGGAGGTAGATTGCCTAGGGGAGAGGAGATGGGAGTCAGGTATTTTCCTGGGGCTGGAGGCTCGTTCAGGTGGGGAACATTCAGCCTTGGAGAGGATTTTCAGTCCCTGGAAGTGGAGCCTGCTTGAAGGACTGAGAATGGTTTCAGCAAACCCAGCTCCCCCAGCTATGTCTGCTTCTCCCTTTCCATCTTCACATCCTTACCCTTCTGAGCTAGTCTACTCTGCTGTAAAGTGGGATGCTCACTTGTGCCTCTCAGGTCAGATTAGAGACAGCCTGAGCTTATGGACCAGCAGTGCTTTGGAACCTGGAGGTCACCTCCCAACTGGTCCTCATCTCTAGCATTCACAGCTCGGCACCTGCCTGCTGGGAATGGAAGCCTGGTTTCCCCTGTCTTCTATGTGACCTTGGGCAAATCCCCCAAACTCTTTGTGTCTCCATTGAGGATATTACTGGCACAGGCCTCATCAAACTGTTATAACAAGTAAGTGATCAGGTGTGTGGCACATGCCTGTAGTCTCACCACTCAGGAGGCTGAGATAGGAGGATTGCTTGGGCCCAGGAGTCTGAGACCAACTTGGCAACATAGTGATACCCTGCCTAAACAGAGAGAGAAACCAGGCGTGGTGGCTCATGCCTGTAATCCCAGTGGCTTGGGAGGCTGAGGCAGGAGGATTGCAAGTTGAAAGCCAGCTTCTGCAATTTAGGGAGGCCCTAAGCAACTTAGTGAGACACTGTCTGTAAACATAATACAAAAAGGGGTTTGGGAATGTGGCTCAGTTTTTAAGCACCCCTGGGTTCATTCCCAGTTTAAAAAAAAAGGAAGGGTAGGGGATTGGAAAGAGAGAAATGAAATAAACCATGCCTCATTTTCTAGCAGGAATACTTAAATAATGCCCATTTAAAAATAATCTAAAGGCTGCTTGGTGCCAATAGCTGACCCACCACAACCAGTGTCAAGTTTTGTGGGCGCCCGGAGGCGCTCTTTCACTCTTTTCTGGGCTCTGGCTTGGGGTTGATTGGCCAGAAGACTGTACTGCTTCTTCTCCCCGAGCCCCGCCAGGAAGTGATGGGCCTGTAGACTGGAGTCTGCCCACCCTCTGCCCACAATGTGCTGGTGGGTTTTGGTGAGAGTTGGAAGAAGCACCCCAGTGGAGAGTTTGGAAAACCATATTTTATAAAGCTCATGGGATTTGTTGCAGAAGAAAGAAAACATTACACTGTTTATCCACCTCCACACCAAGTCTTCACATGGACCCACACATGTGACATAAGAGATATGAAGGTTGTCATTGTGGGACAAGATCCTTATCGTGGATCCAATCAAGCTCATGGGCTCTACCTTAGCGTCCAAAGACCTGTTCCACCTCGCCCAGTTTGGAAAACATTTATAAAGAGCTGTCTGCAGACATAATGGTTTCGTTCATCCTGGCCATGGAGATTTATCCAGATGGGCCAGGTGTCCTTCTGTCTGTGCTGTGCTCACTGTCCAGGCCCATCAAGCTAATTCACATAAGGAGAGGGGTTGGGAGCAGTTCCCCCATGCAGTCATGTCCTGCCTGAATCAGAACTTGAATGGCCTTGTCTTCTTGCACTGGCGCTCTTAGGCTCAGAAGAAGGGCAGTGTCATTCACAGAAAGTGGCATCATGTACTGCAGACATCTATCCCCGCTGTCTGTGTATAGAGGGTTCTTTGGGTGTAGACATTTTTCTAAAGCTAATGAGCTGCTGCAGAGATCTGGAGCCCATTGAATGGAAGGAGCTGTGACCTTGCACTAAGGGGGCGTCTCTTCTTTTATAGGGGTGGTTTTGAAAAGCAGCTGTTTAAGTATTTGCCAGTTATGAGGTCACTAAAAATTCCCTTCTTTTTTTGCAGGGGTACAGGGGATTGAACTTAGGGACATTTGTTCACTGAGCCACATCCCCAGCCCTATTTTGTACTTGGAGACAGGGTCTTACTGAGATGCACAGAGCCTCACTTTTGCTGAGGCTGGCTTTGAGCTAGCGATCCTCTTGTCTCAGCCTCCCAAAGTGCTGGGATTACAGGCGTGCACCACTGTGCCTGGTGAAAATTTATTTTTCAGTGCCTTGTGTAAGGGGAGAAGGCTTCCATAAAGCAGCAAAGAACCAGGCTGCCCAGCCAGGGACAGCAGAGATATACTTTGACCATTTCTGCATTTGAACCCCCATGCACAATAAGATGAAGGCTCAAGGAAGGCAAAGGTGGCTTAGCCTAAAATAAGCACACTTCTCACAGGACAAATGAGGTCAAATACTGGGTTCTCCAACTTAGGTACACTTCAACAGATGAATGGATAAAAAAATGTAGTATATATACACAATGGAATATTACTCAGCCTTAAAGAAGAATGAAATTATGGCATCTGCTGGAAAATGGATGGAACTGGAGACTATCATGCTAATTAAAATAGACTAATCCTAAAGAACCAAAGGCCAAATGTTTTCTCCTGATGTATGGGTATAATTCACAATGGGGAGCAGGGAGAATAGAGGTATTTTGGATTAGACAGAGGAGTGTAAAGGGAGGGGAGGGGGCATGGGATTAGGAAGGATAGTAGAATGAATCGAAATTATTACCCTATGCACATATATGATTACATGACCCATGTAATTCTACATCATGTACAACCAGAAGAATGAGAAGTTATATTCCACTTATGTTTGATGTGTCAAAAATGCATTCTACTGTCAAGTATAACTAATTAGAACAACAACAACAACAAAATACTGGGTTCTCTCCAATCTCTTCTGTGGTTTAGGACAGGAGAGACACACCTTTTTGGTAGAGTTAATGGATTGATGCTTGCTGCTAGCATTTTTAGCTAATAGGTTAGACTTGAAATTATAAGGCGTTTGGTGGTTTGGCTTAGAAAAGGCCCCTTGATCTTTGAAGGAGCCTTCACCGGTCATTTCCTGAAAGAAGCTGTGGGACCTTTTGAGAGTTTCTAGGAATCTGGCCCAGAAGCTAAGGATCAGTTTCCTGATTATAGTAAATGCAAGGCTCCCTGAGGAGTTATAGAGAGCCTCACAGATTAGATAAAGCAGTGGGCTCTTTGTTTTGTGGTGTTTCCTGGAGTGAAGTTGAAGTCAAACAAAAAGAAGAGGTTTCTATTTTTTCTTTTCATGCAGGGTGGGGTATTTTTTCCTGGGTTATCAGTTGAGATGTTTTAAGGAGAGACAGATTGACAGATTCTACTTTTATGGACTGGTGTCACTTGAGATTTTATTTTTTTCCTACAACACTGGAGAATTTCACATTTTTATAAAATATGCAAACACATTTTTTAAAAAGGACAATCTCTACAGGTCTGGATTTCCATGGACTTTCCGTTTTTGCTGTTAGCTGGGTTAAAGAGTTAACCCTGCATAAGTTTAGTAATAAAAGATGGTTGAAGTTTTGTGAAAAAAAAATCACTATATGAATAGGCAAGTACATTGAGATACACACTTGTATTTTATTCTTTCATTGTAAATGGGTTGCAGTGGCTATAGACGTGAGTTAGCTGCAGGAATGAACAGTGCGATCTCTTAGGTGTTTCCTATTCCTAGTTTTCTTTTGTCAAGAGAATTAGGACAACGCAGTTCCACAAGGGGGTGCCGCTGGCATTCTGATCTAGTAGCAAAGCAGCTAGCATTTTAACATTTGCTTTCTTTTTCTTTTCTTTTCTTTTTTGTGCCAGGGGTGCTTAACCACTGACCCACATCCCCACATTCCCACACCCCCAACCCTTTTTATTTTTCATTTGAAGACAGGGCCTTGTTAAGTTGCTGAGGCTGGCTTTGAATATAGCAATCCTCCTGCCTCAGCCTCCTGAGCTGCTGGGATTATAGGAATGCACCACCATACCCAGCAGCGATTTTGTAACTGCAGTGTCCCCCAGGTAATAGATTCCAGTTTAAAGAAGAGTATTTGTTGAGCATCTGTCAGTGATCTCACTGAGCACGTGCACAGGGCCTCATGACCACTGTAGTGATGAGCTCACAGGCAAGTTGTCCAGCGAGTTCAGAATCACTCACAAAATCGTTTAAAAATTTCATGCAGATGTAATTCTGCTTAGTGTTAGACCCAGTCTTTCCAAGGACAGCTGGCTGCCTCACTGGCTCATCCAGGGAGAGTTTTCTAGCCTGAAAGGCACTGGGCAGCACAGAAGCGCTGCTGGTCAGCAAGAGTCCAGTCCCAGGATCACCGTTGTGAACAAGCCACCCTGCAGACAGGTATTTTCAATTGGGTTGGGAGGTTTCAGGGTGTTCCTGAAGGTGCAGAAATAGTCCCAGCATCCTAACATCTCAGGGTCTATGTCCAGCTATTCTCCTTGCTGCTGGGAGGAGAGCTCATTATGGGAAGACAGAATCTTGGTTTGCAGGTCCAGTACTAGGCCCCTGACAAGGATATTCTATTAGAAATGTCTTTCATAGATGAGTGTGGTGGCACAGGCCTGTAATCCCAGCACTTTGGGAGGCTGAGACAGGAGAATCGCGAGTTCAAAGCCAGCCTCAGCAAGGGCGAGGTGCTAAGCAACTCAGTGAGACCCTGTCTCTACATAAAACACAAAATAGGGCTGGGGATGTGGCTCAGTGGTCGAGTGCTCCTGAGTTCAATTCCCGGTAACCCCCACAAAAAAAGAAATGTCTTTCATTATATGATATAATAGGATATGTAATAATATATTAATATTTTTATAATTATAAAAATATAAAGTTATATAAAATGTACTATATAAAATTTCAATATAATAAATCTTTTATCATAGGCTTGGGATTCTATTTTTTTATGTTATTCTTGACTTCAAGAGAGATAACATTTGACCTTTGAGTTTCTGAGTTTGGCTTATTTCACTTAGCATGATGTTCTCCATTTCCATTTATTTAACAGCAAATGCCATAATTTCATTTTTCTTTTTTTTTGGTACTAGGATTGAACCCAGGGGCATTTTTCCACTGAGCCACATCCCCAGCCCTTTTGATTTTTATTTTGAGATAGGCTTTCACTAAGTTGGTTAAGGCCTTGCTAATTTGCTTGAACTTGCACACCTCCTGGCTTGACCTCCTGAGCCACTGGGATTACTGGCAGGCACCACCATGCCCAGACAATTTCATTATTTTTAATGGCTTAGTAGAACTCCAGTGTGTGTGTGTATGTGTGTATCTAACAATTTCTTAATCCATTCAAATGTTGATGGGCAGCATCTGGGTTGGTTCCAGAATTTAGCTGTTGTGAATTGTGCTGCTATAAACATTGATGTGATTGTATTGCTGTAGTATGCTGATTTTAGATGTCTTGGGAAATTACCCAGGAGTGGGATAGCTGGGTCATATAGTGGTTCTATTCCTAGTTTTTCGAGGAATCTCTAAACTGCTTTCCGAAGTGATTATACTGGTCTCACCAACAATGTATAAGTGTACCTTTCTCCCCTATAACATTGCTAGCATTTATTGTTGTTTGTATTCATGATCATTGCTGTTCTGACTGGAGTGAGATGAAATCTTAAGTGTAGTTTTGACTTGCATTTCCCTGAATGCTAGAGACGTTGAATGTTTTTTCAAATATTTATTGGCCTTTTGTGTTTCTTCTATCGAGAAGTTTCTGTTTAATTCTTTTGCCCATTTATTGATTGGGTAATTTTATTTTATTTCTTTGTGTTAGTTTTGTTGAGTTATTTGCATATTCGGGATATTAATCCCCTATTGGAGGAGTAGCTGGCCAAGATTTTCTCCCATTCTGTAGGTTCTCTCTTCACACACTTATTTCCTTAGCTGTGCAGAAGCTTTTTAGTTTAATGGCATCCCACTTATTGATTGTTGGTTTTATTTCTTCGGCTTTGAGGGTCTTGTTAAGCAAGTTGGTGCTGGCACATTTATGATGGAGTGTTGACCCTATGTTTTCTTTCTTTCTTTTTTTGGGGGGGGCGGGTACTGAGGACTGAACTCAGGGGCACTGGACCACTGAGCCGTATCCCTGGTTGTATTTTGTGTTTTATGTAGAGACAGGGTCTCACTGAGCTGCTTAGGGCCTCACTTTTGCTGAGGCTGGCTTTGAACTGGCGATCCTCCTCCCTCAGCTTCCTGAGCTGCTGGGATTACAGGCATGTGCCACCATGCCAGGTGACCCTATGTTTTCTTCAAACAGTTGTAAGGTTTCCAGTCTAATTCCTAAGACTTTGAGCAATTTCAATTTGAATGTTTTGTGGGGTGAAGATAGGGGTTTAATTTCATTTTTTTTACATATAGCCATCCAGTTTCCCCAGCATTATTTGTTAACAAAGGCTGTCTTTTCTCCAAAATATATTTTTGGCACCTTTGTCAAATATCAGATGGCTATAGATTTATGGGTTTGTCTCTGTGTCTTTTTTTTTTTTTTTCATTCCATTGCTCTTTATGTGTATTTTAGTGTAGAAAGGTGACATTTACCAGAGTCTGGGAAAGGGTCAAGAGCAAGGTGAAAGGCAGTAGTAATTCATGATGTCTTTCTTCTTCAGGGTATTGGGGATTGAACCCAGGAGCACTTTACCATTGAGCAACATCCCCTAACTTTTAATTTTTTATTTTTTTAAACAGGATCTCACCTGGCTATTTCTTTTGGGCAATTCTGAGTGTAGCCACTAAGTGGCGAAATTGTCTGACTTTGGCTCAATCCCTGTCTGTCCTTGGCGGAATGCAAGGATGGGAAGTCATAAAATTATTTCACAATTTGAGTTATTTCTTTCTTTGTCTCATCTTTTGCTGTTGATGGCAAATAAATGAACTTGAGAAGTAAATCACGTGTCTGGCGAGTCCACTCTGGAAATCAAGATGACAGACACTGGACTTTGTCTTTGGGCCCAGTCCTGTGACTAAGTCTTGCCTGGGTCTTAAGAGGGTGGAGCACTGTTCTGTGTTGTACTGTGCTATGTGCTTTTTCACCGCATTTATTTAGTCTGTTCAGCAGACCGGCAAATAAGGTCTAACCTCAGTTTGCACAAGAGGCCACTGAGGATCAGCAAACCATTACGCAGCTTAGTGGTAGAAGCAGAAATAGAATCAATGTTTATCAGGATCCCAAGTCAGGCCTCCCAGCATGCTGAGGTCCTAAAGGAAATGTCATCTGTGCTCTCTTGTGGGGAAGTAGACTGTGGGGACCTCACATGAGTCTAAGCTGGTATTTCTTAGTGAAGGTGGAGGGTGAGCGAGCAGTAACTAAGCCTCATCTATGGTTATTGAAGGGAAGAGTTAGATTTTAAGGTAGAAATCAAATGCAATTAAAATCATACTTGTGAATACCTTAGGGGGTGCTGTCAGATTGGAGGACAACGTTTGCCAGCGTCCGTGCCAGCACAAAGGGAAACCGAGTCAGGCGAGGGAGTCGCGGATGAAAAATCACTCACACACACACACACACACACATATAGAACAAGGCAAGAGACTTTAGAGACTTTTTTTTAGACTTTTGTTTATTTAGCTCACACACACTTACAGGGCAAGGGAGTTCTTCCAGACTCCTCCAGCCTTTTTTTAGTCTTTTTTTAGCCTTTTTTTAGCCTTTTATTGAGCTCAGGTCCCTCTTTATATATGCTAAGAGGCCCTTTGTCCTCCAAGCGCTACAGGGTGCACAGGGTGTGACTATTCCATTAGCACCTTGCTGCTATACACAGGAATGTGGCTATTGTTACATTATGGAACTATGGTGGCCAAAAGCTCATGATTGAAAAACCTGAAATAGTTGTATTATGTATTGTGGAAGCCCTTAGGCCAGCTCTCTCTCACAATTTTCCCTCTTTTTTTCTAGCAGTCTGTCTTAGGTCGTGGGAAGACTCTGGAACACAGCTTACCCGTCCTTGGAGAACGTACTTTATGGTATGTTTTTTGTCTTAGGTTGCTTGTGACCACGCCCCCATCTTACCCGTCATTGACTTACTAGGATTGTGTCAGGCCCAGCTAGATTTGGGCAGAGGGGTCATTTTTAGAAAGAGCTATCATGGCCTGAATGATATTGAATTGATCTTACAATTTTGTAAGATCACCATTGTAATAGTACTATGGCAACCAACAGGAATACAATCAAGGCTATTGACCCAGCCCACTCATGTAACATAGATCCAAACTCCTGTAAAGCAGAGAGAATTGTACCAGAATCCATAAAATCAACCTGAGTCTCAATTTGGGCTAACAATTGAAAAGTTACAGGGTCCTGTTAAATACTGATTTAACAGAAACAAAGCACTAGACAAGTTTTTTGAAAATCTTTTTTTTTTTTTTTTTTTTTTAGGCAGTTTTTTGATGTGTTAACTAACCTGAGAGGTAAGGCTTTGTTTTCCAGGTGGAAGATTTGGGAGAGGAACCCCCTGGGGTAGGAACTGTCTTGGGCTTTTAGAGAGGGGATGTGAAAACTACAAAAGGACTGTTTTTTACCTTACATTAAGAACTTTGGGCACTCCCATGAAAGCAAAGGCTTATGAATAGTGAGCCTTTACATTTTTGACTTTTTTACCTGAATGAGCTGAGGCATAAATAATGAACAAGGGTTATTTACGGTGCCAAGGCAAGTATGGAAGAACACATAGAAATGGTGGCAAGGTCACTTTTGTATAGTTTGATATAATTATTAAGACTTTTGTTTTTATGAGCACTGAGGGCTTGCTGACAGTGTTTATTTGTATTTTTATATGTAAGTTGTTTAATTATTGGCATGGCATCAGTAATATTTTTAAATAATCTCCCTGCCAATTGTATTAATCTATCTGTAAAGTCAGCAAAAGGTTTGGAGGGCCCTTGTAAAACTTTTGATAGACTTTTTTCAGTTGTTAAGTTAGGCAGGGCCTTTTATGTTTTAGTAGTGGCTGTGGCTATTTGAGTATATATCCCGGGATCATATACTATTTGAGCTTGTATATTGTTATATTGCCCTAGTCCAGCAAGCATGTCTAGGTTTTGTTGTGGGAAATCAGCCTGAGCATTTTTGGCAGCTGTTATTTTACATTGTTCCCGATATTTTTTTTTTTAGATAAGATAATCCCCCCAAGTCAGGACAGCTCTGGTCAACTGAGACCAATCAGAGGGAGTTAAATTTAAAGATGAGAAAGACTCAAAAATAGCCAAGGTAAAAGGAGCATGGGGCCCATATTGCACCACCACATCTTTTAATGATTTTATAATTTTAAAATCTAATGGTTGGTGCTGTCTGATTACTTGCCCCTCTTGAGTTTGAATCTTAATCACTGGGAAGCATATATCTCCCCTTTTTTTAGGCCAGTCAACAGGGGGCTCTGTAGGTGTTATCAGTCGCCCTACCGGCTCTGTAAACAATTTTTCCTGTAATTGCTCTTTGATGTCATATTTTTTAAGTTTTTCAGATAAATCCTTAATCTCTCGTTCTAGAGTTTTTTTGTCTTTTTTTTTTTCCTCTTTAAGGTCTAAATCCTTTTTTGACCCATTGAGAGATTGAGCATATACAGTCTCCTGCATTAACTCAAAAGTTTTGGCTAGTTTATTTATTTGTTTTGATACCGTATTCAGCAATCCAGATACTATGTTGTGTACCCATTGGAACGCTCTACCACACGGAGTAAGATTCAAAGATGAAAAGGATTCAAAAATGGCTAAAGTGAAGGGCGCGCGAGGACCATATTGTACCACAGCATCCTTCAAACCTTTTACATCCTTGAAATCCAACAGCTGATGTTGCCTGACTGTCTGTTCCTGTTGGTTTTGCATTTGTATTACTGGGAACAGCACGCCTCCTGGTTGAGGCTCTGGAGGCGCCGAAGGACAGGCAGGCCTCCTAGACTCATGCCCTGGATTAAAGGGAGGTGGTCTTTCCACTGAATAGTGTTTTTGTTTTTGCTTACATTGTTCTTTTAATTCCCACTCCTGTAATCTCTCTTGCAATGTCTGGATATCCTGTTCCAATTGCAATTCCTTATCTTTCTCCTCATCCTCTCCTTCTTTCTCTTCCTCGCTGTCTGTTTTAACTTCTTTAAGGGACTGAGTACTCCTTTTTAGCCCCGTACCCTGTTTCCTCAACAGGGTTTTAGTCGGATCTTCAAACAATTTTCTACTGTGGGTAGTGCCCATCTTTCTGCACTATTAATAATTCCCGGTTTCCAACAATTCCCTACTGTGGGTAGTGCCTATCTTTACCTGCACTATTAATGATTACCAGTCTGCAACAATTCCCTACTGAGGGTAGTGCCCATATCTGCACTATTAACAATTTACCCCCTACTTACTGGCCAGTCCCGGGGTGTCCGTCGGCGTTCCTTCCCTTCTTCCAGGATCTTGGTGGGACCTCCAGATGCCAGCGCCCGCGCCAGCACAAAGGGAAACCGAGTCAGGCGAGGGAGCCGCGGATGAAAAATCACTCACACACACACACACACACACAGAACAAGGCAAGAGACTTCAGAGACTCTTCTCCAGACTCTTGTTTATTTAGCTCACACACACTCACAGGGCAAGGGAGTTCCTCCAGACTCCTCCAGCCTTCTCCTAGCCTTCTCCTATCCTTCTCCTAGCCTCTTATTGAGCTCAGGTCCCTCTTTATATATGCTAAGAGGCCCTTTGTCCTCCAAGCACTACAGGGTGCACAGGGTGTGACTATTCCATTAGCACCTTGCTGCTATACACAGGAATGTGGCTATTGTTACATTATGGAACTATGGTGGCCAAAAGCTCATGATTAAAAAACCTAAAATAGTTGTATTATGTACTGCGAAAGCCCTTAGGCCAGCTCTCTCTCACAAACGTTCCATCTCTCAGCAAGTTTTCCTCCTGCTTTGCAACACACTGTTTTTTTTCCCCTCGTGAGATAGTTCCCCTCATGGTTAGGGGACATGCTGTGTGTAAAATGTGTCCTATGTATTAAAACATTAAATTCACCTCTAGGCAGTCAGTGCTGGAGCCAGCTCCCTGTGATTTGTTAGCTGGTTTTGTGCATCTTTTCCCAATTCTTCTATCAGTGTCATGATATTGATAGTTTGAAATTGTGGGGGAAACAGCCCCAGCCGGGCACCAAATTCCCTTTCGGCCAGCGAGTGAGGGAGAGGCACCCTGGGGGTCCCCGGTGGGGGTCGAACTGAGAGAGGAAGGCCGCCTGGCCAATTCATCATGAACCAGGGGGTCTCGTCTGAGCAAGTACTGATTTATTGAGGGGGTTCACAGGCTTATATAGAAGGAGGTTCCAATGGTGTCTGGTTTCCAAGCTAAAGAATTGGAAGGGGCTGTCCACCTGGAAACAGTATAGGGTCACTCGGCTAAAGCAGTATGGGAGCAGAGGTCAGCCAATAAAAGCGCGGGGAGGTGGCTTCTCAGGGCAGTGTGGTCAGTACTGAGCTGACTGCTCGGCGCCATCTTGTGGCACGCCCCCACAGAAATCAGCCATAGTGGGGGTATTTATCCAACAGAAATTGGAAAACACCAGAAACCATGATTTTTTCCCCTCCAGAAAAGCCAGCTGTCAAATGGTTACCTGCACATCAGTACCTAGTGAGCAGCAAGAGCTCACACCTGAGGGACAGGTGGGAGCAGAGATGGATCTAGGTGACCCATGGTTTGTAACTCTTATCTCATACTTTTTTGGGGGCCTGACTAGAATAATTTCACAATCTGAGTTGTTATTTCTTTCCTCTATTTCATCTTTTGTTGTTGATAGCAAATAAATGAATTTGAGAAGTAAACCACATGTCTGGTGAGTCTACTCTCAAGATGACAGACGCTGGACTTTGTCTTTGGGTCCAATCCTGTGATGGAGTCTTGTTTGGGTCTTAAGCAGGTGAAGCAATGTTAGGCTGAGACTCCGATACTGGGAAACAGATTCAGGATCCCAGCAGGTGAAAGAAGATGTGAGGCACAGTTGGCATAGGAGATGTGCTTTATTTGGAGGTAGCAGCAGCCTCTAGCCACCTGTCTTTTCACAGGCCTTTTAAAATATTCAGGCCAAAGAAGGCACTTGTCAGTATGTTACATAAAAGCACATGCTTGCAGCAGATGTTTATGACCTTGAGTACGTATGCTGAATCAATGTGCTTATAACCTTGGCTGTGATACTGCTGGTTATTGGTGACAAGTCCTGCTCCCTCATATGTTGAAGTATAACATTAGAGAAGCATGCCGAAGCAGGCATATAAAGCAGGGTTTATTTCAAAAGGGTGACATAGACTTCTCCTGAGAGGGAGAAGGGGGCCATAGCTGGTATCCTGGTATCCCAAGAAGTGAGAGTGTTCTGCCTTTTTTATATGTCCCAGGCTTCCTTTGTTCTGCTCTCTTCCCTTATCTCTCTCCTTCCTGCATACATAACTAGGCCCAGGAGATGCTGAGGTGGGATGGCCAAAAGGTGAGAAGCAGATGGACAGGGGAAGGGCCAGATGGAGCAGCCTAGGACACATTAATTAACAACTCTTATAACTCTCTGTAGGGAGGGACAATTCCTGGGACAGGTTACCTTAGCAACAGGTTGGAGTAGGGGGAGGCTATCTTGGTAAGGGTGGAGGAAAGGCTCTGAAGGATTTCAATCCCTCAGGGGGCAGTCTCCAACTTCTTGGACTCAAATTGGCCTCGTTGATCTGACCTAATTCGATTTACCTATCTACACTGACTGCCTGTCTAATTCTGGCTTCAGCTACATATTGAAAACAGCTAGCCAGAAGTCTCAGTGAAGGAGCTTAACTATAGCCATCTTGGGCCTGCCCTACAGGCATCCTCACATTATGGAGGTGAGCTAGGGTGTATGTCAGAGGAGGAGGTGATAGTAAGCTTGTGTTGCCATGCAGCTGTGCCAGGGGCCCAGACTGCAGCAGATGGTGATCAGAACCAGATATAAAGGCCCAGCTAGTACCAAGGCACAGATGTGCTTAGTAAATATTTGCTGAATTAAAACCTGTCCAGGCTATATGTTTAGCTTAACTGAAAGCTGGCTGTCTTGTTCTTGAGCACATCTTACACTCCCACATCTTCAGAGGCAAAGTGAGACTAGGGTGAGCAACAGACCCTGCATTTGTACTAGCCTACATTGAGGGCCTCCTGAGCTCACCAGGTCACAGGGCTGGTCCTGCATCAGAGGAGAGGGTCAGAGTCCAGTGCACCTGGTCGTATCACAGGTGACCAACACCACACTAAGAGTGCTGTGAGAGCTCACAACCCTGAACAAATAAATCTGCGTATGGGAAGTCTGGGCCATCTTCCTGGGTCATCTGACCTTCATCAGGAAGAGTCAGCAGACATCTGGTAGGGAAGAATCTTACTTCAGGGAGGCAGAGCAGGTGGACAGGGTGGAGGATGATGGGATGTTCTTCTGAGGTCCATAGAGGATGGGATGGACCCCCAAGTGGGGGGTTAATTTTCCAGTGAATAGCAGGGCTATTCCGGTCGGGGCTACTGAAGGGACAGGGGTACTTAGTGAATATTTGCCAAATAGAAACCTGTTCAGGTTGCATAAGTAGTTGAGCTGAAAGCTGCTGGTCTTGTTCTTGAGCGTATGTGATACATTAGGAGAGGCCCAATCAGGAAGAACCACAATAGTCTGTAGGCACATTCTGGGGGCTATAGATTGAAGTCTGCAGAGCCACAGTGTTTCCTGGGGTAGAGAAGCTGTGGTCCAAGGCCCTGCGGTGGAAGAGGTTGTCTGACCACTCACACTGCATGGTGAGAGATGCTGAGAACTGTAGAGAAAAGAGCCACTCAGGAAGCCTGTGTGGTTGGCCTTCACTGCTCTACAAATGAAATGCTCCAGAACTCAAGGGAGCCCACTAGAAAGGCTTCTCTCTGATGTAGCTGGGGTGTGAGTGTCATCAACACATGAGGTTGGGCAGAAGTCCTGGGTAGGAACAGGGCACAAGCATAAAGCAGAGCATTCTGTCCACCAGTGGGGGCTTCTCCTGGCTTAAAGGGAAATGTAGTTGGGACAGTGAACAGGACGGTTAAGACTGAGATGAAAAGATCTTATGAAAGCACAATGTGAGACTCCTGTGGAGGACAGTATTCACTGTCCCAGGGAGGAGGCCATGGCTCATAGCTGCTGAAGGCCTCCTGCCTAGCTAGAAGACCAAGCAAGGCATCTCAGGCCAGCAGTCTTTGCATGTCTGAGTGGAGCCTGGAACTGGAGGCCCAGCCCTGTTTAAGGCTCATTGAGTGCAGGGGGAGGGGACTGAGATTGGCCAAAAGCTGCCTTGGGGCACTGAGGCTGCTGAGGTGCAGCTGCAGGGCTGGAAGAGCTGGGGGTGGTGTGGAGGAATAGAGGTGCTGCCGGGGCTGGCCTGACCTTTATGCAGCTCAGCAAGGCTTTCAAATTTCAAAATTTCCCTCTGAGAGGTAAAGGGTCTGGGAGGAAAACAGTGGCCTTGCAAAAGGATTAAGAAGATGTGGCCACGCAGGGACTACTGAGGGATGTAGAAGCCAGGAAGGTGATCTGGGTTTTCTAGTCCCAGTGGGGACTAGAAGAGGGGTCAAAAGCATTGTGAAGGGGAATAGATGCTTCATGAATGTTTTCTGATGAGGTAGAAACAACTGTCCCCACTTTACAGATGAAGAAACTTGAGTTTAGAGAAGTTACATCAGTTGTCTAGGGTCAAGCACATAATATTTGGTCACTCTGGGCCTTGAACCAGATGTTTCATATGCCATGTTAATGTGGGAGATTCACTTCACTGAGAGGGGAGCTTGGATCTAGAAAAACCACTGGACCCCTGGAGACCTGGTCCTACTTCTGTCTCTAACTCTTAAATGACTTTCCAGACCTTGTGTTTACCAATTTCATGCTTTGGAAGTGCAGTTTTCTCATCTGTAATGGAAAGGCAATTATGGCACCCAAGGCCTCTCACAGGTGAAGGGCTTTGTAGACTAGTATGGGTGGTGGAGATGATGTAGCTGTCTAGGAAACTTCTGCTGTGTAGATTCAGTAGGACCAGATTGAACATGTTCCCACGTATCCATGGGTCAGACTTCTTCCATTCTTAACCTTGTGGGACGTAGCCCAGGGTAGGCTCCTGTCTCATTGCCATGGGCACATCAATGACCTTAACACAGGACTTTGTATCCCTCACATTTGGGGGCTCCTCATCCCAAGAATGGTTACTGTTGAGTTGCCTAGCCTCACAGAATAAAGCTACTTCCCATGGAATGGTACAACTGTTTTTATTTTACATGCCATATTCATGGGAACTGAGGAGTCAGGATCAAGGTGCTAGCAGATTTGGTTGTCTGGTACAATCCTCTCACCTGGAGAAGCTGTGTCCGTATATGGAAGGATGCTGAGTTCCCCACTAGAGCAAGAGACTGAACACTATATGAAGCCTTTTTTTTTTTTTTTTTAAATGAGCGTTTTAATCCCATTCTCCAGGGAGGAGCCCTCATGGCCAAATCACCATTAGAGGAACTCACCTGACCAGAAAGGAAAATAGCAGAAGAGAAAGAAAGGAACAAAGATTTACAAAAAACAAAAACAAAACCAAAAAACCCCACAAACTGAGTAACAAAATGGCAGTAGTAAGTCCTTGCCTATTGGTAATAACTTGGAATGTAAAAGTAAAGAGAGGGCAGAAGATCTCCCATGTGAATGGAAACTCAAAAAGCTGGGTCTGGTGGTGCGGGCCTGTAATCCAAGTGACACAGAAGGCTGAGGCAGGAGGATCACAGATTCAAGGCTAGCCTGAGTAAATTAGTGAGACCCCATCTCAAAATAAAATACAATTAATATTTAGCAATAAAAGAGAATAAAATTTTGGCATTTGCAGGTAAATGGATGGAGCTGGAGAATATCATGCTAAGTGAAGTAAGCCAATCCCAAAAAAACAAATGCCAAATGTTCTCTCTGATAAGTGGATGCTGATCCATAAAGTGGGGGAAGACCTGGGAAGAATGGAGGAACTTTGGTCACAGGGGCAGGAGGGGGGAGGGGGCAGGGGGACAGTAAAGATGGTGCAATAAGATGGACATCACAGCCCTAGCTTCATGTATGACTGCATGTATGTTGTGATTCTACATCACATACAACCAAATGAAAAGTTGTGCTCCATTTGTGTACAATGAACCAAAATGTATGCTGCTATCATGTATACCTAACTAGAATAAATAAATAAAATTTAAAAAAATACAATTAAAACAAAATTCGACTACAACAGCAGCAGCTGGGGATGTAGCTCGGTGATAGAGTATTTGCCTAGTGTATGTGAAGCCCTGATTCAATTTCAGTACTGAAAAAAAAATGTGAACATTAGAAAAACAATAAGAAAACATCAACAAAACTAAGAGTTGGCTTTTGGAAAATTGATAAATTTTTAGCTAGACTAAGAAAAGAAGACAGAGACTCAAATAAGATCAGAATGAAAGAGGAGAAATTACAATTGTTACTGTAGGAACTCAAATGATCATAAAAGATTACTATGAACAATTATCTGATAACCTGGAAGAAATGGATAAATTCTAGAAACATACAAACTACTGAAACTGAATCACAAAGAAATAGTCTGAATAGATCAATTAATGAGGCGACCAGCACCCTGACAGAGCAGATTCTAGCCCAGGAGGTATGAGCTGCTGGGAAAATAAAAAGTCTGAAATAATCAGTAAGAAATAAAGACAGAGCCAGTAATTAGATTTGAAGTGGAGTGGCTGATGGGGTTTTTCAGTCCTGATAGGAGTTAGAACTGAACAACTAAAAAAAGGCCCTGATCCTTTATTTAAGGGGGAGTACATCAAAGGCAGGGATAAGGATTCAGTGGGAGGAGTCTTGTTTGGTACTTGCTTCTCAGTGTGATAGGGGTCTTGCTTTACTGCTTCACAGGTTGATTGGCATTTTGGCAAGCTACATCCACCTCTGGGAGGCCGTGTGGCTCCCGCAAGTTGGTCTTTGGGGCTATGCTAGAACTTGAGCGGTGAGCTAGAACAAGGTGCCAACCTGAAGTAGGCATTCTCAAACCAGGGGTTCCACCTGGGAGTTCTTACAATTTGGCTTCCCTGCCTAATGGCTTCAACATCACTCAGTTTACCCATGGCTCCTTGCAATCAATAGTGAATAAGGGAAATGAATCAATAATAATAAAAAAAAACTCCCATCAAAAAACCCCCAAAAAACTCAGGACCAGATGATTCCACTGGTAAGACTATAAAATATTATGGAAGAAATAACATCATTTTTCTCAAATTTTTCCCAAAGATTGAAGAAGGGGAAATACTTCCCAACTCAGTTTACAAGGCCAGTATTCCACTAATACCTAGGCCAGGCAAAGACACAACAAAAAAGAAAATTGTATGTCAATATCTCTGATAAGCATATGATATTCACATACTCAGGAAGAATGGGAGATAAGCCAGCCAGGGTGGCACAATGCCTGTAATCCCAGAGCCTTGGGAGGCTGAAGTAGGAGGATTGTGGGTTCAAAGCCAGCTTCAGCAAGAGTGAGGTGCTAAGCAACGCAGTGAGACCCTGTCTCTACATAAAACACAAAATAGGGCTGGGGATGTGGCTCAGTGGTCGAGTACCCCTGAGTTCAATCCCCAGGACCCCCCCTCCCCCCAATAAAAAGAATGGGAGATAAGCCGGGCGCGGTAGCTCACGCTTGTAATCCCAGCACTTAGGGAGGCTGAGACAGGAGAATCGCGAGTTCAAAGCCAGCCTCAGCAACGGCGAGGCGCTAAGCAACTCAGTGAGACCCTGTCTCTACATAAAAACACAAAATAGGGCTGGGGATGTGGCTCAGTGGTCGAGTGCCCCTGAGTTCAATCCCCAGTACCAAAAAAAAAAAATAGGCTGAGAATAAAACAGAATTGGGTGAGAGATCTCATAGAATCAACATGAAAACCAAAGGCTATGTGTGCATAGTGGAGTGGATTCTGAGGTGAGAGAGGAACAAGAACAGGGCAGAAGATGGCCAAAGGGCATCTCAGCTGGGGAGGCAGATGGGCAACTGGATGCCGGGCTAATTTGCAGTCCTCACTCAGCAACAGTTCTCCATCTGGTTTGACTTGAATACAATATTGGTAGGTTAAAATAAGTGGAGAGAAAAAGACATGCCATACAAACAGTAATTCAAAGGAGAAAGGGATGACTAAGTAATGTCAGAGAAAGTCAACTTGAGAGTAGATAATTACCAGGGAAGAAGTGGAATCATGAAGGTTGAAGTAAACCTTGTGAAGGTGGAGGTAAACCAGTGGATCCTGTTGCAGCCTGTCCCACACAACTAAGAGCACATCAGTGCCAGATCACACTCCTAATAATGGATTATGCCTTCAGGTGGGAGCAGAATTCACCTTCCTCCCCAAGTTCCATGTTACACCAAAAGGAACCTGGCCCACTGCGGTAGAGGGTGAGGAGAGGGAGTGGACAACATGAAAACATCAAGGGCACATGCTGGTCTGGGGCCAGGGAGAGGGTGAGGGTGGGGAGTCAGTTGCAGATACTACCAACTGGGGGGAAAGCTGAGAAAAAGCAATGGCTTAGGGGTAGTGGCACTCCCTCCTCCACAGAAAATCTTAATTAAGCTTCTCCAAGAATCTTTACCATAATTGATCTTAGGACTATCAGCAAAAGAGTCTCTACAAAAGAGTTCAATGTAGTTAAAGTTCCTATTTCCTGCTGCTCTATCTTACCTGGCCACCGGCCTGAAAGAGATGAGCCCTGCAGGTGATGAACGCCTCTTTACTGGTTTTCACAAACATTTGTGGACTATGAAGTGTAGTAACAATATAATATTTTATAGCAGCGTGTGTGCAGATGCAAAGTGTGGCAGGAAGACAGGTCCTTTAACAAGGCCTCTGGCCTGGAGCCTGAGCTCACAGAGATGTTTACATTTCAAAGATAAGAGATATTACTAATTGGGCTCCATGGTAACAGCTGGCAGAGGGAGGAAAGAAAGAGGAGAAGCTCTCTCTCAGGTGGTGTCTTTGAAGGGTTAACTTGCCCAGAACAGTGAAAGAAAAAGGTGGTTTTGTGTGAACTTCTGAGCCCCTCTCCTTATATGCTTGGTATAAAGTTCTGAAACTGCTTGAACTCGGGGTCCGGAGGGATTAATTGATTATAGCAAAAGCTTTACCATCTGAACTGACTGCAGTCAAATAAACCTGCTTCCTGTTTCCTATCTGGGATCTTGCCTCGTCTGTCCCTACTACATAGGGAACTCTGCTTCCATGACCTCCGGAATAGCTAATGCTTTATTTACTATGTCTTTCTACTCTCTTAGGACTGTGACAATAAAATAAAATCACTGCATCTGAGGTGCTGACTGATGGATCTGATGTGCTGTCAGTACTTGATCAACTGCCCTGGGGGTCAGACAGAGGAAGAAGCCAAGGTCAAGGCCAGGGTCTGGATGGGACTATTGACTGAGACGGGGAATAGCAATAGGTGAGAAGACGAGGGTGACAAGTTTAGCCCTGGCACATGGGCGTGGGCACCAGTGGAGACTCTGGTAGAGTCGAGCGCAGGGCTGAGGCCAAGCAGGGGGAGTGGGGGGAGATGCAGAGCTGGGCATTGGCAGGGTGAGAAGGATCATAGAAGCCAGGGGCACAAGTGTCCTAAGGTGAGACTTAAAATGAGAGGATGAGAGGCCTGTGGCAAAATCCTTGGAAGCACCAACATTTGAGAGGTAGAGGAAGAGGAGCCATTGCCGTGGAGCCCAAGGAGGATGGCAAGAGGGAGAACCAGCAGAGTGTGATATCAGGGGAACTGAGGGAGGGGATATGTGAAGAGCGAGGGAGGGTCAACAGCGTTAAATGCTGGGGTGGCTGGGACCTGGTGACACTATGAGTGATGGCAGAGGAAGGCCAAGGAGTGAGTGTGTTGGAGGAGTCTTGGAAGTGAGGCTGTGGTGGGGAGGATGCAGATCTAAGGGAAGAGCTGGGATGTGTGGTTACGGGGTGTTAAGAAGGGGAGTTCTGGGGCAGGGGTTGTGGCTCAGTGGTAGAGTGCTTGCCTGGTCCTGTGGAGCATTGGGTTCGATCCTCAGCACCACATAAAAATAAACAAAAATAAAACAAAGGTATTGTGTTCATCTACAACTAAAAAAATAAAAAGAACAAAGTAACACGTTGGTTAAAAAAAAGCTGGGTAGGGGTAGTTCTGAGAATGTTAAAGGGCTGCAGCAAGCTGTGAGGAGGATTAGTGGAACATTTCAGAGAAAGAAGAAATACATTTTTTTTTTTGGTACTGGGGATTGAACTCAGGGGCACTCGACCACTGAGCCACATCCCCAGCCCTATTTTGTGTTTTATGTAGAGACAGGGTCTCACTGAGTTGCTTAGCGCCTCGCCATTGCTGAGGCTGGTTTTGAACTCGCGATTCTCCTGTCTCAGCCTCCCAAAGTGCTGGGATTACAGGCTTGCGCCACTGCACCTGGCTGAAAGAAGAAATACATTTACCAGGCTCCCAGGTTCTGGATATGATTGAAGTTTGATTGTCAGAGGTGGCCTTGGAGGTAGGAGGTGAAGCAGAAGCCACCCTTTGTCTTTTCTGCTGTATTAAGGACAGACATGGTGTCACTGGATTTCTGCAATAGCAGAGTCCTCTCTGTATCTATGTCTGTGGGTGTTGGAAGACAAAATGTTGGATTTTAGAAGAGTCTAAAATTCAACTTTTATAAAGTGCTGTAATCCTAGCACTTTGATATGTTTTATGTTAATTTTTAAAGTTTTTTAAAATAGTTTTTTAGCTATCAATGAACCTTTATTTTATTTATATTCAGTGCTAAGAATCAAACCCAGTGCCTCACACATGCTAGGCAAGCACTCTACCACTGAACCATGACCCCAGCCCTCTTTTACGTTAATTTTTTATGGCATGAGGTAAAGCTCTAAACTCATGCTTTTGTATAGGAGTATATTCAATTTTTTTCCTGCACTGGTGAAAGGACTACCTTCCTCCACACCCTGACTGAATTTTCTTGGCCCCTTGTTGAAAATAAATTGGCCACCTATTTATGGGTTTGTTTCTATATTTGCAATTTTATTCCCATGATCTATCCTCATGCTAGTACTACACTTTTTTGATTATTTTAGCTTTGTAATAAGTTTTTTAAAATAAGTTTTGAAACAAAAACATGAACAATTAGAAATCGATAACTTCCTAAACATGATTTATAAAAAATTTAAGTTTATATTATATTTGATGATAAAAAATGAAAGCTCTCCTCCTGGTTTGGCAGTGTACCTCGTAATAGCATGCTTACCTAGCATGCACGAAGCCCTGGGTTCCATCTCTAGTACCATGTACAAAAAAATTCCCTTAAAAGTTTGCCTTCTGAGATCAAAAAAACAAGACAAGGGTATCCTCACAATACCTGCATTCAATGATGGACTGCAAATTGGTGCAACCACTCTGGAAAGCAGTATGGAAATTCTTCAAAAATCCTGGAATAGAACCACCATTTGTTTCAGTTATCCTACTCCTTGGTATATACCAAAAGGATTTAAACTCAATACACTACAGTGGCGCAGCCACATCAGTATTATTTATAGCAGCTCATTTCACAATAGCTAAGCTAGGGAACCAACTTAGGTGCCCTTCAATAGATGAATGGAAGCCAGGTGCAGTGGCGCACGCCTGTAATCCTAGCACTTTGGGAGGCTGAGACGGGAGAATCGCAAGTTCAAAGCCAGCCTCAGCAACGGCGAGACGCTAAGCAACTCAGTGAGACCCTGTCTCTACATAAAACATAAAATAGGGCTGGGGATGTGGCTCAGTGGTCGAGTGCCCCTGACTTCAATCCCCAGTACAAAAAAAAAAATCAAATAAATAAATAAATAAATAAATAAATAAATACTCCTTCTGTTATTGTAAGCCACTGGCTAACATTCAGAGTTCTGAAAAAGTTCTAGAAAGAGTAAACAATTTTCTTTCTTTCTTTTTTTATGGAGAAAAGTTTTGAAGGTATTTGATATTTTCTACTCTTCACATTTTAACATAGACATTGAATTATTCATTATTTCCCAATTCCGCACCTCTCCCTGAATGAGACATTGAAGCTACCCCACTCACTCTCTTGTTATGATCAGATGTTTTATTTATTTATATATTTTATTTATTGATGTTCTATTTATTTTTAGTGAAAAAGATCACACACACACATACATTTTACCATCAAATAGTAATAAGGTTATAGAGGGAGAGGGAAGGAGCACAGGGAGTCCAGCGATGCCCAGCTGACGGTCCTCTGCACCCCTCTGTCTGCTCCCCTTGCAGGGCTGGGCTGCGCTCTTCTTTTTCACCCAGGCAGGAAGGTTGGGAAAGACCACAGCACAGAGCTGCTCCTGCAGCCCTCCCTTTGCCGCGGCCCCAGCCCTCCTCCCACTCCAGGAAACAGCAACCCTGGTCCCCCAGCATCTGAGAGTCCTGACTTGACCTTCTCACAACCTCCACTCCCTTTCCCTCCTGGGGCATGTCCATGGTTGGGCTGATTTTGACTGTTTCTGAGATCCTTGCCTTTTACTGAAATTATGACCTTGGACAAGTTTTTAATCTCATTAAAACATTCAGGATACTCCTTATAAGGTACCTGTAATGCTCAGATAATACAGTTTTGAAGATTTTTATTTCAACATATAATGTGAATTAACTGAAGTAACACATGTACAGCTTCTGACATATAGTAGATATTTTGTAAATATTAAGTGAAGATATTCTTCACTTAACCTTGCTCTCAGCTGGGGGGTCCTGCCCTTAGATACTCAAACAATATAGAAATGACCTCCCATCGTGTCCCATAGATGTCCAGAGCCTTCCCTACAATTTCCATGTGTGCATGCTTTCAAGATTATCTCTTATATCTCTTATTCTCCCTGGGCCCTCCGTATCCCTGATCTCTCTTTCTCTTCTGTTTGGCTCTTGGTGGCAAACGCACTCTTTTTTTTTTTTTGGTACTGGAGATTGAACTCAGGGGCACTCGACCACTGAGCCACATCCTCAGCCCTATTTTATGTTTTATGTAGAGACAGGGTCTCACTGAGTTGCTTAGCATCTCGCCATTGCTGAGGCTGGCTTTGAACTCGCAATTCTCCTGTCTCAGCCTCCCTAAGTGCTGGGATTACAAGCTTGAGCCACCGCGTCCGGCTGGCAAACACACTCTTCTGCAGGTTTCTTTGTTGTTCTTTTCTTTTTTCTTGTGGTACTGGGGATCGAACCCAAGGGCACACTGAGTTACATTCTTTTTGTTTTTTAAATTTTGAGACAGGGTCTTGCCAAGTTGCCTAGCTGGCCTTGAACTTATGATCCTCCTGCCTCAGTCTCCTGAGTCACTGGGAGTACAGGCATGTGCCATTGTAGCTTGTTCTGCAACTATCTTTTAACTCCTGGAAGCATTACTAGCACCATGCAGTTTCTAATACACTAACAAAAATGGCTGGTCTCTGTTTTTCGTTGAGAATATCAGACGTGGCGTTTTGAAAAGTCCCTGGCATCCTGTCAGCTGGAATATCTATCGGCTGACTCCTGTGGCCCTAGCTTCCAGCCACTAGCTTGCTTCCTTCTGTAGGCTTTCCTTCTATCCCTCACACAAATCTAAACAGTTTCCAAAGATTTTCTTATAGCAGACCCATAAGTATGAAAAGAGTAGGAGCTCTTGGATGCTGTGAGGTGTGCAGATGCAGAGGGAAGAACCTGGCTTTGCCTGAGCACTAGAGAGGACTAGAATCTACAGGAGCTCAGAAGCCATAAGGTCTCCAGTCAATGCTAACTGCAAATATTTGCATTGGAGATGTGGCTGTTGCCACTTTCTATTACGGCTTTTTTTTTTTTTTTGACCATAGTTTCTTCCTTAGGCAACTGACGGTTTAAGTTCTTGGAATATGAGGAAAGAAATGTGAGTTATTGAATGGGGTAGGTGTAGAGGAAGGCCACAGAACTCAGGAGGGCTTCGTTCAGGCTTGCTTGTAAGAGGGAGACTTCTGTGCCTGGCCCCAGGCTGGCATTAGAGATCAGGGCTGTCTGGGAAGAGCTGTTAGCCCTGGTGGGTGTGGGGCAAGTGCGTTTGCATGCAACAAGCTGGCCCTGCCTGCAGGAGGGGGCTGTGAGAAACCAGATTTCCATTCAGAGTCCGGTGGTTTGTACATTTATTCTGCAGTTACTTATAGCCAGTGAGAATGCCTTTGCGAATTCTGGTGGGCTTTCTAATAGGCCTGTAGCTCTGCCTTCAGAATAGGGAAGTCCCTCCTCTCTGGCTGGTTTCCCCTTTCTGATGTTTCCTCTGCAGCCGAAGAGGCCGGCAGGCAGCTGGGATGGGACACTGCTCACAAGACCCCCATCTCTGCTGGACCACCAGGCTCCCAGGAGTCATTAGCCTTCTCTGTGAGTAGTGGGGCTCCTGGGAAGGGAGAGCAGTTGGGGGTGCTGGGGTAGCTGGGGCCCTTCAGTCCTGGGAGGGCTGTGAGGCTCTGATGCCTTTGGGAAACACTGTGAAAGCTGCACTGTTGTAATTTACCAATGCAGTGTGTTTCACAGAGCCCAGGATGAACGGAAAGAGCGAAATGGCCTTTCTGTGGGAAGGAACTGGGAGCCCTGGGCTAGGACAGCCTTGGCTGCATGGGGGGACCTTTGCCAGGAAGCCCAGGCTGCCTGTGCTGCAGGAGCAGGGGGAGGCTGGAGCTGCCTGGGGAGAGGGATGGAGACAGACCAAGAAGCCTGTTCCTGGGGCAGAGGGGTGAAGATGCAGCTCCTCCAGCCTGGGCCTCTGAGGGTCCTCAGTGCCTCTGCAGCTCTTCTGTGGAGGGGGCCCCAACCGGAACCCTGGTGTCTGAGCTGGAGGAAGCTCCTCTGGTCTGGGCTTCTTCCCTCCACCCTGGAATGCTCTGGGCCCCGGAGACCTCACATGAAACCTTGTTTATCTCATTGCTGTTCCTGGCAAAACTCTGGAAAAACAGAGGAGGTGCCCATCAATCGAGGAAAGATTGACCAAACAGTAGTATCTGGAGCACCCGTGCCATGGAATAGTATGGAGGCTTAAGGAAACAAATGTAGTAGTATTCTGGGAAGAATTTCCAATTTCCCTGAGGTAAGATGCATGGATTCTCCTCAGCAAGATTTGGGGAACTGAACACCATGAAATCCTTCTTTTATAAAAGGACAAGAAGCAGCCTCTAAAACTAAGGGTGTCTATACACCACATTTGTGGGTATGTTGAACATGGGGAAGGAAACACAGGCTAAAGGAGGAAGTGAAATTTTGCAGGAAAATATGCAAGGGGAAAAAGAAAGGATGGGAAATTAAACAGAAAGGAAACTTAAAAATAACACTGACAGTGAATTATGAGCCATACATCACATTTATGATATAATGTCACATATTTGACATTACAGAATATTATGTTTGTATGTAGAAGGAAATCAAATAAAAGCTAATAAATAAACATGACCTACTGAATTGAATTTTGGTTAAAGCTTTAAAAATGTTTATGTTAGTTTTTGTTTGTTTTGGTACCAGGGATTGAACTCAGGGGTCCTTGACCACTGAGCCACATCCCCAGCCCTATTTTGTGTTTTATGTAGAGACAGGGTCTCACTGAGTTGCTTAGCACCTCACCGTTGCTGAGGCTGGCTTTGAACTCACGATTCTCCTGTCAGCCTCCCTAAGTGCTGGGATTACAGGTGTGTGCCACTGCGCCCGGCTCCCCCAACACTTTTATTTTTTTAGTTGTTGATTGACCTTTATTTATTCATTTATTTATATGCGGTGCTGAAGATTGAACCCAGTGCCTCCCACATGTGAGGCAAGCGCTCTACCACTGAGCCACAATCCCAGCCCTCCCCCAGCACTTTTGATATTTTATTTTGAGACAGGGTCTCTCTAAGTTGCTGGAGCTGACCTGAAACTTGGGATCCTCCTGCCTCAGCCTTTCGAGACATGTTGTAGGCATGTGCCACAGCACCCAGATCAAACAATGATTTTTTTTTTTCTGGTACTGGGGATTGAACTCAGGGGAACTCGGCCATTCAGCCACATCCCCAGCCCTATTTTGTGTTTTATGTAGAGACAGGGTCTCACTGAATTGCTTAGTGCCTTGCCATTGCGGAAGCTGGCTTTGAACTCGTGGTTCTCCTGTCTCAGCCTCCTAAAGTGCTGGTGTCAGGTTTGGTCAGGGTCCAAGATGCCCAAATAAGGAAGCTGGTCAGTGGAGTTGCAAGCCAGATGTGACGTCACTAGTGGACATGCCTCCTGTCAATCAGCGAGTTTTCCTGACCCATCAGGAAGGACTATGGCCTTCTCTTCCTGTACCCAAGCCCTCCCCTTCCTGATCGGGTTTTCTTGAAATTCTCTGTGCACAAAAGATCCAGTGCCATTTCTCCCGACCTGCTCTGATGGACGGGGAGATGGTCCGAGGGCTCACCTTCCAATAAAGCATGGCCGAGTGGCTTAATTCATC
>CM053400.1:101677545-101691821 GCA_028644305.1 Xerus rutilus
TCTGAGCCAGCCCAATGCCAGCCTCACCTGTGTCCTCAGCAACCAAGTGGACCAGAAAAATGCCACCTTAGACCTTGCTGACATCTGTAGCCCAGGTGAGTACAACCTGCAGGAGGGGAGGGGCATCTGCTAGGAGCTCAGGTGGCACTGGAGTCTGAGGGTTCCTGGCTTTTTCCCTGCTGTGTTGATTAACAGCACCACCTTCACTTGGTCACTGCAATCCAGAAGTGTGGAGTCACATCCAGCTCACATCTGCCTTTAAAATGTCTCTCTTCCATGCCCTTCCCACTGGTCCAGGCAGCAGCCTTCCAGTACCTGTTCCACCCTATTCACCATCCTCTGTGTCCAGGGTAGTCTTGGGAAAAGCAGATCAGATTGTGGCCTTTGTGTCATCTCTGGGATCTGACTTCCAGCTAGTCCCTATAGGATTCAGGGCTGAGAAGATCCTCTGCCCCTGATGTTGGCCTCGTTCACACACTGCACACACAACCGCTTGCTGAAGTCACCTAATGTGTGAAGCCATTGTCAGCTTTGAAGGCATAGCCTCCTTCAGGAGCTGTCCATGGCCATCCCTCCTGAGTGGTAACGATTCAGTTGTGTATTTGACTCTGCCCTGAGTGGATGACCCTGAGGGCAGGGGACACATCACTTTCTCCTTTTAATCCATGTGTCAAGCACAGTTCTGGGCAGTTTGCTCCCAACAGGTGTTTCACTGAACCAGTGAGTACCTTGGGGCCTGTGTGCATCCCTGTCCTCTCTAAATCTTCCTCCAGGAGCTGCTGGAGGAATCTGACTTGGCAGTGTCAATCACCATCCCTTGTCATGTCCCCGCCCTCCTCCCATCCTGGAGTCGCAGATAAAGTTCACAACAACATGACCCACGAAGTCCCCCTGACTCAGCTGCTGCCTCCCCCTGGCCTTCCTCACCTACACCTGCCTCCTGTGCTCTCCCTCCCCTGCAGCAAATCTCACTCCACACTGATATCCGTGAAACTCCTGCTGCTCCCCCATGACACTGTCGACTGAGCATGTCCTTGGAAGTCCTCACTGAAGTCCTTGTATGGGGTTAAACCTCTATTGCAGTGAGATCCTTTATCTGGTGATTGAGAGTTTCTGTGTTCTTCCTGGGAGATGAGCTTGTTCACAGACACCCCCCTACCCCATCACAGTCTCCCCAGCACCACGAAGGACCTGGGCCACTATCTGAATGAATGGATCTGTCATGGTTTTCCCTCTTCAGCTTCTGAACCTGGCCCCTCTGACATCAGCATCTTCTCTTTCTATATCCCTTTGGCAATGTGTATATCAGCTTCTCTTCCGCCTTATTCTTTCTTAATTTTCTTATTTTCTTAAGCCTCTAATGGAGAGCTCACAGCTACCCACATGAGAAGCATTTTTGTGGCCTTCCTGGCTGTGTTTTTCATCCTTGGAGTTGGAGTGTTCCTTTGGCACATACGTGAGAAGAAGAAGAAGAAGAAGAAGATGGAGATGGAAAGAGCAGGTTGCACTTACCTTTCAGGGTCCAGATTTCTCCTCCTCTCCCATTGGATCCTGGCCTTCCTGCCTCCTGCATTTTATTGGCAGGAGGTGGCCCCTGTAGAGGGGATGGTGGGTGTAGCCACGAAGTCCTTGGGTTTCTGGCTGTGTGTGTGTGTGTGTGTGTGTGTGTGTGTAAGGTTAGAGGTTTCCCTGGCACAGAATCAAGGTCCAGTCTGTCATGACTCAGGTGCAGGATCGCTGGAGGACTCCAGGGTCAAAGATGATGGAGTCTACTATGCACAGCTGATGGAACAGGAGTCTCAGCAGGGCAAGCAGAAGGTGAAAGCTGGGAGTGGTGGATACCCATAGGTCTCACAACCCCTCTCCCTGGGCTGCCCAAAGCCAGGTATCAGCTGTTCTCTCCTCACTATATACTTTTTCTTTTATTTTTACTTCTTTTTGTGCTGAGAGTATAAATTAAGAAAATTTATGGGTTGAGGTGTAACTCAGTGGTTAAGTTTTTGCCTAGCATGCACAAGGCCCTGGGTTCAATCCCCAGTACTACAACAACAACAACAACAACAAAAAGTTGTGTTTTCTTTGTTGGGTTTGTTGGCACATGCCTACATGCCTGTAATCTGAGTGACTCGGGAGGCTGAGACAGGAGGATCACAAGTTGGAGGCTAGCCTTAGCAACTTAGTGAGGCCCTAAGCAATGTTGTAAGACCCTGTCTCCAAAAATAAATAAATAAATAAAAAGGGCTGGGGATGTGGTTCAGTGGTAAAGCACCTCAGAGTTCAACCCTCGTACCCCCCCACTCCCATGGGTTTAAAAACATTTTATCTTGGGCTGGGGTTGTGGCTCAGTGGTAGCGTGCTCGCCTAGCATGTGTGAGGCACTGGGTTCGATCCTCAGCACCACATAAAAATAAAATAAAGATATTCTGTCCACCTACAACTAAAAAATAAATGTTAAAAAACAAAACAAGGGGCTGGGATTATGGTGCAGTGGTAGCGTGCTCGCCTAGCACGCCTAAGGCACTGGGTTCGATCCTCAGCACCACATAAAAATAAAATAAAGATATTCTGTCACCTACAACTAAAAAATAAACATTTAAAAAAAAAAAAAAAAAAAAAAAACAAAACAAAACAAAAACCATTTTATCTTGAAACATAGTCTCACTAATTTACTGAGGCTGGCCTAGAACCTGCAATCCTCCTGCCTTAGGCTCCCAAGACTTGGGAGCATGGGTGTGCACCACCACACCTGGCTTAAGCTATTCATGTTAGTGGGCATTGATTGTCTGCTGGTCGCTCTGGGGCCACTCTATCCTTTTTTTTTTTGGTACCAGGGATTGAACTCAGGGGCACTCGACCACTGAGCCACATCCCCAGCCCTATTTTGTGTTTTATGTAGAGACAGGGTCTCACTGAGGTGCTTAGCACCTCGTCATTGCTGAGGCTGGCTTTGAACTCGCGATTCTCCTGTCTCAGCCTCCCTAAGTGCTGGGATTACAGGCGTGAGCCACCGCGCCTGGCCTACTCTATCCTTAAGCTACTCTAAGAACCCTCTTTCTTATATTCCCAGGATATTGATGGAAAATATCTGGAAGGAAAGGAGCCTTGGACTGGTATCTACAGTGTGGTCCAGAGACCAGGCCAGGCCAGGCCATGAAGATCATTTATTTGAAGGAAGGAGGAGAATCCAGCACTAGTGAGACACCTACACTCTGCACCTGACACCTGCAGATACCTACTTCCTGTGACTTCAATCAGCTCAATATGTTGCTCATCTGCCTTAGCCTGACCTGTGGTCATATCTCTACCTCTGTGGGCACATATGGCCCTGTCACTTCTTCTGTCACCTTCCCAAGCTGCCCTCACACTCAGGACTATCATGCCATCAAGCCGGGATTCTTCCTCTGTCATTGATGTGGCCTCTCTTTTGGAAGACTTTCCAAAGAGAACCTTGCCTGACTGCATATAGCTAAGCCTCACCACGTCTGCTTTATCTCTGGTGTCGTTCTGAGACTCCAGGTCCAGGTGTGGGCACTGTGAGGACGTGTTAAGATGCCCCAGTGAAGGCTGTTAAGATAGGTCCTGCATGCTGAATTGGGCTTGATGGAGGCAGCATGGTTAGTGGGAACCCAGGCTTCCTCTCTAGGTTTTCTTTTCTTTTCTTGTGTAGGGTTTCTCTGGCGCTAAGTGTGTGTGTGTTAGGAGAGTTTCTACTGCTCATTATACACCTGGGCCAGAGTTGTCTTCCTGGACACCTGTGCTAACCTGGAGATAAGCCTCAGTCTCCTGAAAACCCATCTTCCTGTGGACTGGGAAAAGGAATCCATATTATTTTAGGCCCTTCTCAACTTTCTCTTTTCCTGAGAATGTCCTGGATCCACCAGACTGCGGTTGCATTCTTTTTTTTCTTTTTCTCTTCCTTTTTACTGGCACATTATAATTATACATAACTGGGATTTGTTACAATATATTCATATGCACACACAATAAAAGAGTATAATTTGATCAATTTCATTCTCTAGTATCTCCCCTTCCCCTCCCTTCCCTCCCCTGGATCGCCTTCTTCTATTCTACCAGTCTCCCTTCTATTTTTTTTTTAATATGTTCTAATTAGTTATACGTGACAGTAGAAGGCATTTTGACACACTGTACACAAATGGAGCACAACTTCTCGTTCCTCTGGCTGTACATGTTATAGAGTCACACCAGCAGTGTAATCATACATGTATGTAGGGTAAGAACGTCCGTCTCATTCTACCGTCCTTCCCATCCCCACAGCCCCACCTCTCCCCTCTCTCCCCTCTGCACAATCCAAATGGGTTTGCAGTCTTAAGAAAACTGCTTAAACTCTGCATCTGGCCCAAGAAGGCGGTGCTTGGTTAAAAGGGGTGTGTAACGTTCTCTCACTCCTCTCGGTGGGGGGCCCTGTGGCTGTGATGAGTGAACCTGGTGGGAGAATCTGATACAAGAGATTAAAAAAAACGATCATGAGGACAGCCCTCTCCCGCTTCTGCTGCTGACCCTCAGCCTGCTGTAGCCCTGCTGGCCCCGAACCTAAGGTCAGCCTCCTTTTTGTTTTTGAGAGTCAAACAGGTTTATTAGCAAGAAGTCTAGCATAATATTAAAAAATCATATGAAAAACTATCAGTTCGCTTTATCTCCAATTTTATTTATTTATTTAATTTGTTTTTAGTTATATATGACAGAATGTATTTTAACATAGTATACAAACATGGAGTATAACTTCCCATTCTTGTGGTTGTACATGATGTGGAGTTACACTGGTTGTGTATTCCTATATGAACATAGGAAAGTTATGTCCAATTCATTCTACTGTCTTTCCTGTTCCCATCCTTCTCCCTTCCCTTCATTCCCCTTTGTCTAATCCAAAAAACTTCTATTCCTTCCTCCCCTTCCCTTATGGTGTGTTAGCATCTGCATATCAGAGACAACATTCTGCCTTTGGTTTTTTGGGACTAGATTATTTCACTTAGCGTGATAATCTCCAGTTCCATCCATTTACTAAATGCCATAATTTCATTCTTCAAGACTGAGTAATATTCCATCATGTATATGTACCACATTTTCTTTATCCATTTATCTGTTGAAAGGCACCTGAATTTGTTCTATAGCTTAGCTATTGTGAATTGAGCTGCTATAGAAATTGATGTGGCTGTGTCACAATTATATGCTGATTTTAGGTCTTTTGTGTATAAACTGAGGAGTGGGATAATTGGGTCAAGTGGTGGTTCCATTCCAAGTTTTCTGAGGAATTTCTGTACTGCTTTCCAGAGTGTTTGCACCCATTTGCAGTCCTACCAGCAATCTCTTTATCTCCAATTTTGAAAGCAACTGTTATTTTACAGAGTACAGTTGGCATTCAGTACCAGTGGTGAATTGGTTCCAGCATCTTCAAGGATCCCAAAATCTGAGGATATGTCTCTTATGTAAAATGAAGTAATATTTGCATAGAACGTATGTACTCCTTTCCTATACTGTAAATCATCTCCATATTACTTAGTAAAATACCTAATACAATGTAAATAGTTATTGTACTCTATTAAGGAATAATGAAGAGGAAAATAAGTTTGTACATGTTCAGTACAGACAAGATTTTATTTGTTCATTTCAGTTGTAATATTGGTATCCATTCTGATAGGAATACAATTTGCTCAAATTTAGTTCCTAGTACTTTTCTTCCCTCCCAAGGTTCCTTTCCTTTATTCTACTGATCTGTCTTCTATGTATTTATAGTTCTTTAAAAAATTAGTATTATGGATATACATAAAGGTGAAATTTACTGTGGTGTATGCATATATGTACATAGGAAAATTTGGTCAGATTAATTCCATCACTCTCCCTTTTTCCTGACCTTTCTCCCTCCTCCTCGATCCCCTCCCTTTATTTCACTGATCTCTTTTCTATTTTCATGTGATGTGCTCTTTTTCCTTATTTTCTTTTTTCTTTTTTTGGTACAGGGGATTGAACTCAGGGGCACTCGACCCCTGAGCCACATCCCCAGCCCTATTTTGTGTTTTATGTAGAGACAGGGTCTCACTGAGTTGCTTAGTGCCTCGCCATTGCTGAGGCTGGCTTTGAACTCGCGATTCTCCTGTCTCAGCCTCCCTAAGTGCTGGGATTACAAGCGTGAGCCACCGCGCCTGGCTTTTCCTTATTTTCATCTAACTTCCCCACATGAGAGGAAACATTTGACCCTTGACTTTCTGGGTCTGGCTTGATGTCCTCTAGTTCCATCCATTTACCAGAAAATGCCATAAATTTCATTCTTCTTTATGGTTGAGTAAAACTTAATTGTGTACATATACCACATTTTCTTTATCCATTTATCTGTTGATGTGCACCTATCAGCCTCCTTTGAGCTCACTCACATCTGTGTCTGCCTGGAATGACGGTCCCTCTTCCATGTTCCTGGTTCACACTCATCCCTGACTGTTGACATTCTACTATTCTGCCCAAGTCTCTTTTCAGCTGTCTCTTCTGGGAGCCTGTCTAGATCACAAAGGTTTGGAAATGGGCTTTCTCACATCCAGTATCTTCCAATATTTGAAATTACTTGGTCCCCTGCCACAGTCTGCCTGGATTGGAGTCATGTCTCTCAGAAGGGTCATGGGACTGGGGGAGGCCAATGCCACGGAGAACACACCTCTTGGTATAAAGAATCTTGGCCCTTCTCCCCATTGCTTTGGGTACTCAACAGAGAGAGACCCAGAGTACAGACACTCCTGATGGTGACTCCATGTGCAAGTCAGGCTCTGTCTGATGAACTCCCATGAGGTTATCTGACCCAGGGGTCTAAATTGAGGACTTCCCATTCCATCCCTTACATCTTATTGCTGGAGGACACAGTATAGCCTGTACCATGGTGTGTGAGTGCTTTTTTCTTGCCTAGGGGTCTGTGGTTCCTTATAGCTTCTGCCTCTTGTCTTTGGCTCTAGTTTTTATACCAGAGATGGGCCAATTGTAGTATCATGAGCCGCTTGATTCTAGGGTCTCTTGGTTCCCCTTCCAGCTCAGTTGAGCTTCCTCAGTTCTGCCCTTAGAAATCGAAGTTCTGGGGCTGGGATTGTAGCTCAGTGGTAGAGCGCTTGCCTCGCATGCGTGAGGTCCTGGGTTCGATCCTCAGCACCACATACAAGGCAATAAAATAAAGACATAGTGTCCATCAACAACTAAAAAAAATATATATTAAAAAAAAAGAAATCGAAGTTCTGAACAGGGTCTGGCTAAGGGCTTGAGGGCTATGGACCAATGCCAGGGCCTGAAGCTGGTGGGTAGTTGAAGGAGGAGGAGAAACCATAATGGAGCTCTCTGACCTTTTTCTGCAGAAAGACGAGGCAGTGATAGGTGCCAAACAATACCAGTGTAACGTGTGCTCACTTGTTGACCCTGCTCACAACAACTAAAGGAGAAAAAAGAATGGAAATTGGTCTCTCCAAGCCTATATTAAAGTAGGTTTTTGTATTTTGCAGATACTTTGCAAATATTCTTTCTTCTAATTCTTTCAAGAATTTCCTGAGGTGGATATTATTCCCATTTTGAAGGACAGGCAACCAATGGCCCAACTAGTGGAAGAAGAGTATTTAAATCCAATACTGGATAAGTACAAAGTTCAATCTTAGCCCTTTATCACATGGTCACTGAAGACATGAATCTGGAGATTCAAGTTGGAATATCCTCCATGTGTGCCTCTCTTAGGACATTGACCTTGGACTCCAGTGTGCCAACTCAGACTGGCCTCATTGGTGATGGAACAGCTATGGTTCAAAGAGGAATTTCCTCTTAAGTGGACAAGGAGTCTGTGGAGTGGGAGGTGTGAAACAAGGGTCCTTGCACTTTGGTGCAAATGAGATATTCAAGGAGCAGATGCTTCTTCATCTTGGGTCTTTGTTCATGTTCCTTCCTCTCCATAAAAGGTGTGTGGTGGATCCCCATCCTCAAATCAGTTACACTTTTGCATTATTATTCACAACATCATTCAACAGGCTTTACTGAAATTTTCCATTTAGATTTGCAACAATTTTGCAAAGCAGAAATCTCCATTGTGCAGATGGAAAAATATAATTCAGAGATGTTGAGGATCTCCTACATTTTGAGTTCTGAGTATAAGTGATGGAGACATAATTTTGGTCCTCAGTGATCATAATTTCACTTCTTTGACTCCTTCTCCCTCATCTCTGGCATTCAACCAGTCATCATAATCTTTGGGTTATCCATCATTTAAGCTTATGTTTCATCCTCCTCTTATTCTTTCATTCTGGAATGAACTAGAGATGGATTCTCCCTCAGAGTCTCCAGAAAGGAACACAATCTTAAAACTTCTTAACTTTACTGCAGTGATACATCAGATTTTTGACTTCCAAAACTGTAAGATTATCTGTGGTGATTTATTTTGGCAGGAATAGAAATTGACACAAATGTCACATCATGTAATGGTTTAAAATATTTTGAGAGCTATGCAGTTTCTATTTGGGTATTTCTATTGCATTCCACATTGTAAAAATAGAGTTGTTTATGTGGCATCCTTGCTTGAATGATGGCATCTCTAGCTTGACATGTCTAAGCTTAAACTCTCTATACATGCTTCCCACACAGTGTTCCCATCCCAATAAATGTCACCTCTATTATCATTTGTTTCAGCCACAAAACCACACCATCATCCTCATTTCTTTTTCTCACATTGCACCCTCTATCTGCAAATACTGGTATCTTTTCATTTAATATAGAAAGCACTTCCGTGATCCCATATGACCATCATCTCTCACTTGGATTATTGAAGCAAACTTCCTAGTCTCCCTGCTTATGTTTTTAACTCTTTTCAAATTTGCCTTCAAACTAGCAACCAGAGCAATCCTTTCAGAGATGGGACTTTTGGAAAGTGGATCATGAGGGCTCTGACCTCATCAGTATGTATTGAAGCATTGATGGCTGAATGAATTACTAAGAGCAGGGTGGAAACTGTAGGCAGGAAAGGTATGGTTGGGGGCAGTGGAGGCATGCCCTTGGGAACTATATCTTGTTCCTGGCACTTCTTCTTTCTCTTTTTCTACTTCTTGGTTGCCAAGAACTGAGAAGTTTTCCTCTGCTATATTCTTCTGCCATGATGTTTGGTCTTACCTTAGGCTCAAAGAAATGGGGCTGGCTGACTATGAACCAAACCTTGGAAGCCATGAGCCAAAATAAATCTTTCCTTCTCCAAGTTGTTTTTCTTAGGTATTTTCAGAATGACAAAAATTTGACTAACACAGTGAATAACTTCCATGTGTGGCATTTGTAAAGCATGTTCTAAACTCTGGGTTTGAGACTCTTAAATTCTTTCTCATAATGAAGGCATAAAAAGGTTCAATTTGGAGAGAAGGAGAAGAAGATTCCTTTGGGAGAGTTGTGCTGAGAGTCTCTTCCCCACCCTATGGGCAGTTTTTCTTTTGTCATGGGTTTTCTTCATAATTAGGAGTTTTTAGTGGCAGAAAAGAAATCCTCCAAGGGTCTCTGGCATAGGGCAAACTGGGACCCTAGTACTTTGCCAAAGGAGGCCAGAAATAACTTTGGCAAAGCAAGGTGATGAGAGATGGGTTTTCTGAACCATATTGAAGCTCAAACATAGGGAGATGTTCCTAATAGAATGAACAGTTTTCTCCGGTGCAGGCGCCTGATTCTGTTTTTTCTTCTTCTCATTCAGATGGGAGTTTCTGTCTCCAATATGCCAGGTACGCCACTTACCTGCATGTTGAAAAACCGGGATAAGTTGGACCCATAGACACTCAATAAAAAGCACCTCATTTTCTTCTGCTGCAGGGTCTGGCCTCAATACAAACTCCCTGATGGGGAATCCTGGCCACCAGAGGGAAATGTCAATTTTAATACCATTTTACAGCTTGATACATTGTGCAAAAGGGAAGGAAAATGGTGTGCGGCTCTGTATGTTCAGACTTTTTTTACCCTAAGGGAAATTCTCCAATTATGCCAACAACGTAAAGTAGATTCAACTGTAATTACTGCTGCAAGGGGAGAAAATCTTAAGAAATCACCTACTGAGGGGGAAGAATCAGGAGGTCCCTGGAAACCTCCATTCCCTACTGATACTTATCAGCAGCCCTCCTGTCCTCCATAGCCTGGCCCTTTCCCATCTGTCCAACAGACAGATCAAATATATTACCCCTCCAGGAGATGACAGGATGAGAACTTGGACCACTTAAAGTACACACCCCTTCTCCCTCCAAGCCTTAAGACAGATAAAGGCTGACTTAGGGAGATTTTCTAAGGATCCAGATAAAGACATTGAGGTATTTCAGAACTTAAGTCAGGTGTTTGATCTCACCTGGAAAGATATTATGTTATTACTTAACCAGACTTTAACCTCCAATGAGAAGGAAGACAGCTTAAAAGTAGCTGATGGGGATGATTTACACCTTGCTCATGCCCCAGCAGCACAAGCTAGAAGCAAACCCAATTATCCATCAAACACAGGCAGTTCCCACAAACGATTCTGACTGGGACCCAAATGATGAACAGGATGCTTGGAAGGTTAGACAGTTCCAAATGTTGGTCCTTGAGGCCCTCAGGAGAATCAAACAAAAGCCAATTAACTATTCCAAGGTCTCTGAAATTACCCAGGGTTCCCAGGAAAGCTCTGCTATTTTCATGGAGAAACTCAGGGAGGCAAAGAGAAAACACACCACTGTGGATCCTGAATCCACAGAGGGCTGCCTACTTTTTTTTTTTTTTTAATTTTTTTTTAGTTGTAGAGGGACACAATATCTTTATTTTATTTATTTTTATGTGGTGCTGAGGATCGAACCCAGTGCTTTGCATGTGCTATGCAAGTGTTCTACCACTGAGCCACAGTCCCAGCCCCAAGGGCTGCCTACTTTTAAAGGACAAATTTATTCAGTTGGCCCCAGACATTCAGAGGAAATTGAGAAAATTGGCATATGGCCCTGATCAATCCTTAGATGATATCTTCCGACTTGCTATGTCCATTTTTATAATAGAGATCAAGAGGAAAAGGAGAGGGAGCATAGAGACAGGAAAAAGATTAAAGCACTGGTCTTAGCTCTTAGAGGATTAAACATGCTGGGTGAAAAAGGAGGAAAACAGAATGCATCTCAAGCCACAAAAGGAACTTGTTTCCATTGTGGAGAAGAGGGATTCTTTCAAACGAGAATGCCCATGAGTGAAATGAACACCTCCAAGGCCCTGCCCTAAATGTCAAGGCAATCACTGGAGGAATGACTGTCCTCAGGGGCATAGGTCCTGGAGGCCAGACTTCTCCACAGGCCTGATGGGGTCCAGGGTCAATTCTAATGGCTCCTGTAACTCCTATTACTACACATGAGCCCCGGTATGCTTCTCTGTAGGGAGCCAAGAGGTTAACTTCCTCTTATATACTGGTGCCAGTTTTTCTGTACTCACTTTTTACCCCAGATTTCTTTCCTTTAATACTATAATGGTGCAAGGAGTGTTTGGATGGTCTATTACCAGAAAATTTACCACCCCACTGAGTTGTGAGTGGGATGGGATGATGTTTTCTCATGCGTTTCTTATAGTCCCAGAAATGCCCTACCCCTTTGTTGGGAAGGGACTTACTGTCAAAACTTCAGGCTTCTATTACAATAAATTTGGGACCACTGGGACCATTATGTTAACCTCTATTATAATGTCATGTCAACCCTGAAATATGGGCCACTAAAGGCAAAATTGGATGGGCAGAAAGTGCAGTCCCAATTAAAATAGTCCTAAAGGATCCCTCTGTCTTTCCACATCAGAGACAATACCTCCACACCCAGAGGCAAAAAAGGGATTATTAAAGATCATTCAAAGCCTCAAATAACAAAAACTTTTAGTGCCCTGCAAAAGCCCACGTAACACACCCATTTTAGGAGTCCAAAAACCAAATGGGGAATGGCGCCTAGTCCAAGACCTCAAAACAATTAATGAAGCAGTCGTCCCCTCCACTCTATAGTTCCTAATCCATATACTCTGTTATCTGAGATTCCAGCAGCTGCTGCTTGGTTTACTGTGTTATATTTAAAAGATGCCTTTTTCTGTATACTCCTAGACTCAATCGTAGTATCTGCTTGCCTTTTATTTTTACTTAAAAAAAATTTTTTTTAGATGTTGATGGACCTTTATTTCATTCATTTACTTATATGTGGTGCTGAGAATTGAACCCAGTGCCTCACGCATGTGAGGCAAGTGCTCTACCACTGAGCCACAACCCCAGCCCAATATCTGTTTGCCTTTGAGGAACGAGATAGTGGATCTCAATTAACCTGGGCAGTGTTGCCCCAAGGATTTAGAGATAGCCTTCACCTGTTTGGACAAACCCTAGCTAAGGACTTAGCAGAATTCAGAGACAAAACATCTGTAATTGTTCTCCAGTATGTAGATAACATCCTTTTATGTGCTTCCACCCAGGAAGAATGTCAAGAGGCCACTACAGAACTCCTAAACTTCTTAACTAATAGGGGTTACAAAGTCTCAAAGAAGAAAGCTCAATTATTCCAGCAACAGGTTCAATATTTAGGATTACAATTATCTCAAGGAAACCGCAAACTAGGACAGGAAAGAATAGCTCCCATAGGACAATATCCTCTTCCCAAGACCATAAGGCAACTCAGAGGCTTCCTAGAGATAACTGGATACTGCAGGCTTTGGATTCCTGGATATGGGGAGTTAGCTAAGTCTCTTTACAGCCTCCTTAAAGAAACTCTACACCAAGGAGCAACTACCCTGATATGGGAACCAGAACACGTTAAGGTTTTTAAGGCATTTAAAGGGGTCTTACTCCAAGCCCCTGCTCTGAGTTTACACTACTAAACAAAAATTTAACCTGTTTGTCACTGAGAAAGGAGGAATAGCCCTAGGAGTGGTCACCCAAAGGAATGGACCTTCTCAGTGGCCAGTAGCTTATCTCAGCAAGGAACTTGACATAGTGTCTTGGAGATGGCCCTACTGTTTGTGAGTGGTGGCAGCAGTAGCCCTTCCATTCCCTGAGGCAACCAAGATCACCCTGGGAAAAGACCTCATTGTCTAAAGTCCCATGATCTCTCAGGGATTTTAAATACCAAAGGAGAATTATGGCTCTCAGACAGTCAACTTCTGAAAAACCAGGCTTAACTTCTAGAAGGACTCAAGTAAGGACTTACTCTAGTTTAAGCCCAGCCACTTTCCTCCCAGAAACATTAGAGGAAAATCCTGAGCATGACTGCCAACAGGTCCTAGGTATAAATTACCCAGCCCCAAAAGAACTTCAAAGCCTTGCCCTGTCTAATCCAGACCTCACTATGTTCACAGATGGCAGTTCCTTTATGGAATGAGAAGAACATAAAGCTGGATATACTGTGGTGACTTTACATGATACCTTAGAAGCACAACCTTTGCCTCCAGGCACAAGCTTGAGCTGCAACTTGCGGAATTGATAGCCCTAATAAGAGCACTTGAACCAGGGAAACAACAGAGAGTTAATACTTACACTGACTCTAAATACGCCTACCTAATCCTTTATGCACATGCAGCAATTTGGAGAGAGAGGATTCCAAACAACTGGGGGAACATCCATAAAAAATTACGAACGGATCCTAAAACTGTTAGAAGCTGTTCATTTACCCAAAGAGGTAGCAGTAATCTGTTAGGTCGGTTTAAGGCAGCCAAAGAGAATGAAGCATCAAGCAGCCCGCATGCTCAAAAGAACAACCAATCAGATGCTGACACGTAAGCAGTAATGGCGTCTCCTAACAATCAGCAGACCTCTCCTGACCCATCTTGGAAGGACACAGATCTCAGCAGGATCCCCTGACCAACCCCAGAGGGATGCGGGACTCCAAAAACCTCCTTTTCCTGCCCCAAGCCCTCCTCTTCCTGCCCTAAGCCCATAAAATTTCTATACCGCTGCCAAGCATGTGACTCCTCCAGACCCGCTCTGTTGGACTGAGTATCGTCGCCCGCCGGCAGGAGACAATAACCACGCCGTTGTTCTCAGAAAGCAATCTTTATTCTTGTTGAGCGCTCTTATTGCCTTTCTGGTTCTCTTTTGTTCTCCCTCTCTTCCTCCCAACCTCCCTCTATATACTTTTTCATACAGCAGGAAGGATTACCGAGCAGAGTTACAACCAATTAGCAGGAATAGCATTATCAAGCACGAGGGGAATGCATGAGCAGAATACAGGCGTGTATTAGAGCAGGCATAGCCCACGAGCCAAGCATGCACAGTGACGTTACCACCAGCCAATGCTGTGCACTTCCTTAAGTTGTCCACCTGT
>CM053400.1:101691921-101704577 GCA_028644305.1 Xerus rutilus
CCTTGAAAGGGCAGGGCAGCTCCCGGGCCCAGGGAGCCTGCCTCCAACACTGAGGAGTCAATAAAGCCTTGCTCAGTGGTTTTAATTTGTCTCCTTTTGTTTTGGTCATCTGGACTTACATAATTCACTGCCAAGGACATCAAAAAGGAATAAATGAAATAGCAGAAGGCAAGAGGTGAGCAGATCAGCAAGCCAAGGAGGCTGCTAAGGGGACTTTACAACAAGTGACAATCTTATACCCTCTAGTATGGACAGGATCTCCCCTGAGATAAGACCTCAATACACCCAGGGGAAAACACACCAGGTCTTATCTAAAGGAGGCAGTCTCCTACCCTTTAGGTGGATTCAAATGGAAGATAACAAACTTTACTTATCTGCTAATTCCCAGTAGAAGATTTTACAAAACTTACATCAATCTTTCCATCTGGGAGAAGAAAATACTCTCAAATTAACTAGAGAGATATTTGAAGGAAAAAATATTTCAAAGACCATCCACCAAATAGTCAAAGCCTGTGAGACTTGCCAAATAAATAACCCACTTAACTCTGCCAAGAAACCTCCAGAATCACAAAGGACAGGACAGTTCCCTGGGGAAGATTGGCAACTCGATTTTACTCACATGCCCAAGTGTAATGGATTCCAATACTTATTGGTTATGGTGGATACTTTTACTAGATGGTCTGAAGCCTATCCTTCCCTAACTGAACAGGCAGGAAATGTTGTCAAAGCCTTACTACAGGAAATAATTCCCTGATCTGGACTGCCTCGCAGCCACCAGAGTGACAATGGATCAGCTTTCAAAGCAGCTATCACTCAGGGGATATCCACAGCCCTAGGCATAAAATACCATCTCCAAGGTGCACGGAGACCTCAATCCTCAGGAAGGGTAGAGAAGACAAATGACATCCTAAAGAGGCATTTAAGAAAACTCACTCAAGAAACCCACTACCCATGGTCTAAGGTGCTTCCCCTATCCCTACTCAGAATCAGGAACACCCCCAAAACATTAGGGCTCAGCCCATTGAACTCTTCTATGGGAGACCATTTCTAAGGAATGATATCCTTAAAGATCAAGAAACTGCAGATCTACTGGCTCATATTAAGTTGGCCAAATTTCAAGCTGAAATCTGTAAATATCCCATAACTGAGCCAGGCACTTGTCCACCTCCATATGAGCCTGGAGATCTAGTTATGATCAAGACCATACTTTCAAATTTCCCAAATTTAGACCCCATTTGGAAATGATCTTTTCTTGTAATCTTATCTACCCCCTCTGCAGTAAAAGTGCTGGGACAGGAGATCTGGACCCACCACTCTCGGGTCAAAGCCTTCCATCCTGAATCAACTCCCAAAGAGACTTCTCCTTTCCAAGGAATTGAGGAACGATACTACTGCATTCCAACAGAAGTTCTAAAATATCTCTTCCACAGAGACAATGTTGATATGTAAACTTTTCTTCTTCTCTTTATTTATTATTATAGATAGATCCACTGAAACTAACTCTTTTCTAGACTGGGCCCAACAGTATGCCACTAGGTTACAAAAAAGATACTTGCTGGATATGTGGACTGTTACCCATTTCCAGCACCTCTGGATTACCTTGGTGGATATCCCCCTTACAAGGAAATGACTGGATAAATTTATAATCCTTAATGTTAGAACAACAAGAAGAAAGATCCTCTTTACAGACTGCTACTTGTGCCAATGTTAATTTATGGCCTATAAATGAAACTTTATCACAACCATGTCATGGAAAGATTTTTACTTCAGAGCAGACTAACCCCCATTTCTACCACTATTAAATCACATATAGGTCCATTCAATTCTCACTCACCACCACCATCAACATGTCACAGGTGTAAGGATGGGTATTATCAGATTTGGGATGGATGTTTGTGGCTTACTCCTACCATTCAGCATCTAAACCAAGAAGTCCCAATCTGTTGGAACAATGTAACCACACCTATGACAAATGGCCTAATGTTACTCGAGAATTAGGATGGACTCCAGAGTCACTATGCCAACATATTATGATTTTTCCAAGCCGATGACTGGTTTGGATTTAATTGGCTCTCTAGACCTAAAATTATTTGGCCAGCACCCAATGGGACTCAATGGATATGTGGAACTGTGATACCCAAGCTCACGAGACCACCAGAGAACACCAGGAGTCTGATTCTGATGTAATCACAAAAGGATCTTTTATTACAAGCTCTAGCAGGGACCACACACCTTCACCGATGCAGCAGGTAGGGAGGTGCGGCCCGAACAATGACTGAGCAGGTTTTTATAGGGGGAGGGGACAGGTGGTGGCAGTGGACATGACGTATGCATTGCATCATTACACAAGCACCAATTACAATCGTACAGCACCTATGGTGACAATATTGACCATTCAGAATCTGGGGGGTGTTTATTACATTTGGCAGGACCCAATCATGACCTTAGAGAATCTTTTGAAAATGACCAACTACAGGTGAGTTTAAAGGGCCCACAAGGGGTTTGGGCAAGCGGTGAGTGATTGGCTAGTTTGTACAAAGTAACTATCTATAGTCTCCTAGACCCTGACTCAGACTTCAGGAACGCCAGGTGTATTATTTTTAACCTTTGATTGGCTGCTCTGAGGGTGGTCTGAGAGTGGCTTTAGCCTTGAGCAATGTGTGGCTTTTCCTGGGATCTAAACTCAGGCCTACTAGTCTTTCTGGAGGGTCTGAAGACTATCATGGAGTTTATTTAGCTCTGGTCTTTCAGAACTAACTCCTCCAGGCTGAATGGGAAGATGTACTATTGGGTATCCCTGGATGCAAGAGAGATGTATACTCCAAGTATAGAGCAGCCAGCAAACCTCCCCAATCTCAGATATAGATGGGGACGATCTGTTTCTCATTGGTATGACCATCTAGCTTCACTGTTTTTTCTTCCACAAATTGGTTTAGAAGCTGTAATGTGGCATGTGGAGACCCTAAACAATTATACTCAAACTGCCCTCCATGATGTTGAGGAATGTATTTCTCTCCTTACCACAGAAATAGCACTCATGAGGAAAGCTGTCTTACAAAACTGCTTGACTTTAGATGGACTCATGGCGGCCCAAGGTGGTACTTGTGCCATTATTAAAACCAAGTGCTGTGTTTACATCCCTGAGAACTCTGGCAATATGACTAACATCCTTAAAGATTTATGTGCTCAGATAGAGGCCATATCCTTACCAGAGTTGTCATAGGAACAAATTCTTAGCTCCTGGTTCTCTTTTACCTCCTGGTGGGAAACATTGTTAGTCTCTGCCATCACCATCAAATTCATTGGCGTATTCCTAGCATTTATTGTTGCATTAATCTTATTCCAGTACTTATAACTTCTTGTTTCTCTTATAGACCACCCATCTCTCAAATGGCCCACCAGCCTATTGCTCCTCATCCAGATTTTTTCCACAGACCCTTGACTGGCCTGATTTTTAAAGGGGAACTCCAAATTGCTTGCCCCGTGTTGCCCCCTTCCAGCTCAAAGCATCCAGAATGGTTGTTGTCCCATTTCCTTACAGCAGTAAGGAGTCCCTAAAACTAAAGGGGGGAATAAGCCAGAATTAAAACTAGGTAGTCAGCATATATAGATAAAATTGGGCCAGATTGAGAAAAACAAGCCAAACCAGTCTGGGTCCAAAAGGTTGGAGGATCCTGCAGTGGAAGATTAAAATGTTAATGTCTCCAAAAGCCCAGCAGATACCATCCTTCCTAAAGAATTGCTAATGAAGCAACCCCTAAGCAGGCAGGAAACTGCTAATCCACCCTGAGGCCCCTTCCTGCCCCATTACCCCTCTCTACCCTCAGCCCACCTGTTTACCAACTTTTTGCCTCCCCACCAGCTTCTTCCAATCACAAGTAGGGATGAGGGAAAATTAACAAGATAGAGGAGAGGAATTTGAAAGGACAAAGAAGACTTTAGATGTTTAAAAGGGACGGGAATTTCTCATCCCACAGATTCCACCTTTTGGGTCCCCTTCTTCCTTTGGGGGAGAAGTCTGTTTTTCTATCCTTTAAATAAAGTTTTTCACTTTCTACTCTCACTTTCCAGGCTTGCCTTAGTGTGCCCCTCTGGTGTTGGACTTCAGCATTCAGGGAAGCAGGATTCAAGGTAACTGGTGACTGTTCACATCCCAAAACAATCCTTGCAAATTTATAAATTTAGATAAATTACTTCATTTTAGTGATAAGAAATAGTTAGGTTTAATTGTAGTGGATAGAAATAGGATAGGGGCTGCTGAGGATTTGGCTATTAGTCCTCATGCTATAGAGTCTACTGTGTTGTTGGCTACAGCTATACGGCCAGAGGAATTTTGATGTTCTCTGCAGTGTATGATGGCTACTCATGATGGCAGTTGTAGCGCCTCTAAGAGTTTGGAAATTAGAGAGGCATTGACCACTGGTGATCCCTTCTTGGTCAAGAATCCACGTTCCTTCCAAATAGCTGAGTATGAATGAGTAATCAGAAAGGCATATTTGGAGTCTGTGTAAATGTTTACCTACTTATATTTGGATAGGATGAGAGCTCTGATAAGTGCAAAAAGTTCAGCCTTTTGGGAGGTGGTCCCTTCAGGAAGGCAGCTGGCTTCTAAGACTGAGGCAGTGGTGACTACCATGTATGAGACTCTATGGTGTCCGTCATGACCCATCATCGAACTGCCATCCACAAAAATGGTTAAGTCAGGTGAGGGAAGTGGGTAATCAGAGAGGTCCTCATGAGGTGATTGTAGGGCCTCTAGCACCTGCGGACAGGAGTGGTTAGCATCTGAAGAGGGTGAGGATAGTGGGAGGAGTGTGGCAGGATTCGGGGAAGAAGAACAACAGAGGGTAATGGTGGAGTTCTCTCTAAAGAGAAGGTGGAATTCTTGAATTCTTGAAGGGCTTAGAAGGGGAAGAGCTTTATGACATAAGAGGTCCTGTAGCCAATGGGTAGAAAATACAGTTATTGGTTGGAGCCAGGTAAGCTTCAGGGCTTCCTTAGTAAGTTCCCCTGCTGCTGCCAATGCATGAAGGCATGGAAGCCATCCACGAACCATAGAGTCAAGCTGCCTGGAGAGATATGCCATTGGCTTATGGAAGGGTCCAACTGGTTGGGTGAGGAGGCCAGTGGTGATACCCTGCCTTTCATCCATAAAGAGGTGGAAAGGATGGTTAGGGTTAGGAAGAGATAGAGTGGGAGAGGATGTGAGAGTACCCCTGAGCTTATAAAAGGCATTGGCTATTAAGGTAGGGGAGGTGAGAGGCCCATGAGGGGTTTCCTTAGTTGCCTGGTTATAAGGGCTTGACCAGAAGGGCAAAGTTGGGGACCCAATGCCTGAAAAAGCTGGCCAGAACCAGGAAGGAGAGGATGTAGTCTGCTGTTTTGGGTGGTTGTAGGTCACAGAGAGCTTGAATTCTGTTGGTTGTCAGGCTTTTAGAGGTTGGTGTGAGGAGTATACCTAGATAGGTGACTGCAGTGGTAGTAAGCTGGGCTTTGGCTGGAGAAACCTGATAGCCCTGGGACCCCAGGAAATTGAGGAGCTGAGCAGTGTGTGTTTGGGAGGTCTTGAGGGATGGGCTGCATAGGAGAAGGTCATCCATATACTGTAAGAGAGTGCTATCCCCCAAGTCACAAGCAGTTAGATCCTGTGCCAGGGCTTGCCCAAAGAGGTGGGGGCTGCCTCTGAAGCCTTGGGGTAGGACTGTCCATGTCATCTGTTGGGCCTAAAAGATGTAGTGCCCTCCCATATGAAGGCAAAGAGGTAATAAGAGTCAGAATGAAGGGACACTGTAAAGAAGGCATCTTTAAGATCCAGGACAGTAAAGTGGGTAGTTGAAGGGGGTATATGAGAAAAAGAGTGTGAGGGTTGGGGACCACTGGGTGGATGGGAATAACTGCCTCATTAATTAGGCAGAGGTCCTGGACCAAGCGATAGGCTCCTGAGAGCTTGTGTACTGGCAATATGGGGATGTTGCAGAGAGAGTCAGTAGGGATGAGGAGTCCCTGAGCAAGGAACCAGTCTATGATGAGTTTAAGTCCCTCCCTGTGGGTTTTGGAGATGGGAAATTGGGGATGTGAGGGAAATTTAGTGTGAGGTTTTAGCTGGATATGGGATGGCTTGTGGTGAGAGGCTATGACTGGCTTGGAGCTGTCCCAGACTTGGGGATCAATTAGGTCTGGGGCTAATGGCATGATGGGTGCTGTTGGGTTATTAGAGAGAGTAAGGATTAGAGGTAAAAGAAGATGAGTGGTAGTATTGTTGGGGTGACCTAACAGAGATGACTTGAGTTTATCTCCCTAAGAGCCATATTTCTACCAACTAAGCCTGCAAGGTTATGGTTTAGACAGCAGCTAATTGGCATTGTGATCTAAAATTTATACTAGCAATTAAGTGATGTAGCTATGTTCCTAAAAGGTTTACAAAGAGGAAACTTCACAGGCATCTGTTGCATCTCTGGTCTTGAAGCCTGTCACAGAGATGTTTACATATTAAGAGAGAGTCCTCAGTCTTCATAGAGATAACTATTTACAACCCAATAGATAGGGACTCATGGTTAATTAGGTTCCCTGAAGAGAGGCTGGCAGAGGGGAGGGGGAAATATTAACCCTTTCCCCAGGCACAGATTCTTTATCATAATGTTCTTATAATTTCAGTTTATAATCTGGTCTGATATCTCTGCCACACAATACTTACCTGGTATCTTTTCCTTTTAGTTTGTGACTCTCTGAAGGAACTCTTTGCTTAGAAATCAAAAATCTCTTTTTCTTCAATCAATAAAATAGGGTTCTTGCCTATTTTGGAACTCAAAAAAATGAATACTGAGATTCCCATTCTCTGGACTTTGTCTGAAGTTATTTCTGCCTCTGCCCCGAGTGTGGGAACTTTCTTGGAAGAAGGGGTTATAGGAAGTGGAAAAAATACTCTGGAAACTTTCAAATTAGAAGCACCTGAACTGACTTTGGAAGCCCCTTCTCATTCCTGATCACACAGTAATGCTCAATAAAAGTATAACAAAAATGCCTTAACTATGTAACTTAGGCACATAAACAAGAGGGTACTCAGTGCTAAGGGGGTGAGTGGGATTTGAAACTTTGGAAGACTCACTGGCTCTCAGAACAGGACACCTTCCTGACAGGAAGGCCCATGTTATGTCCCCACATGGGAATGCAGAGCAGGCTATGACAAGTCAGAGGTTGTATGGATGCTGCCCAAAGTTGGATGGGGGATTGGGGTAGATACTGGAGGGAACCTGCCTCTCTTCTGGCCTGGGAAATCATAGCAGGGGGCTTCACTTGCCCTGTATCATGGGTGCAATTTGTGAGAACCTGGAATCTAATTCTGTACTGCACATGGATGTATGTTTTACTTCTCACTATGTGCTGGAACTCTGAGACCAGAAATTACATGAAAAATAGGTGAAGCCTACAACTCCTAGCAGATGAAACAGTAGACTTCCTTATCTTAGGGACCATGTACAGATTCTTGCAGAGAAGAATTACTGCTGAAGATATAATAACAGAAAATAATTACCAGCACATTTAGGAAATGCACATTATTTCTGAGAGAGAGAGAGAGAGAGAGAGAGAGAGAGAGAGAGAGAGAGAGAGAGAGAGAAAGGGGGGGGGGAGAGGGAGAGAGGGAGAGAGAGAGAGTGTGTGTTAGCAAAGGCCGCAGACCGGAAGTCATAGTCTGGGGATGACAGTTAACAGGGAAATCTGTTGGGTAACTTCAGAGAAAAATACTTCAACTCTATGAAGAGATAAAGGAAGGAATCAAGCCTATAATACAAATCAAAACATTTTGAAGAAGGGCTAGGCAAGAAGGAATGATAAGGAAAAATTTTGAACAAAAACATAGGTAAAAGATAGGAGAAAGTCTGGAAAGTATTGATATATGTGTTGATAACTGTGTTAGCCTTCCACTGCTCTGACAAATACCAGAGAAAATCAACTTAAAGAGGGAAAGTTTCTTATTTTTTTGACTGACAATTTCAGAGGGCCCAGTGTGTGATCACTTAGCTCCATTGTGGGGGAAGTGGGAAGGTGTGGCAGAGGAAAGCTGATTACCACATGAGAGCTAGGATAGCCCCAGACCCCTTACTCTAGACATAGGCCACCTCACTCTCCCTAAGGGTCTCTTAATCCTATTCTACATGTGTCATTTACATTCCAAGCATTAATTGTATCACATACATTGTATGTATTATTTTTCTCTTTTTAAATTTATTAATTGGTCTAACTCTCTAAGATCCTCATTTGGCACTGACTGTGCCTGTGATTGGAGCAGTAATCAGCCTAAGCAAATGGGTCATTCCTTTAGCACACACTAGAGATAAAAATTTTTATAATAGAGGTAAAAAAACAGGGAGTATCTACCAATGAATGAGAAGAAAGTGATAGCACAGCAGGATTATTTAGTGTTTCATGTCATCAAAGCATTGTGATACAGTGCTTGTCAATTTTGTATTATATACCCAGCAAAACTGTCATTTAAGAATAGAGATGAAATAAACACATTTCCAGTTAATTTAAGCTGAGAATGCATACTTTCAATAGGTAATCACTAGTAATTACTTCACAAAGAAAGAAAAAGTGTCCTAGGAGGAAAGATTAAAGTAAGAAATAGCAGAGAAATTAGCAAAATGGGGGTAAACCTGAACAATGATTTTATAAAATTAACAATAATTTATAAATATCATTGTAAAAATATACAACAACAATATTGGATAGCAATAATACTTAAGAGGGAGATAAGAAAATTGAAAGTGCTTTAAGATCTTTTTATTTTCAGGAAGTAGGTAGAGATTTTGATTCAGACTTTGAGTTTGATATGCATGTTAAAATTTAAGTCAAATATCCGAGAGTGAAAATACAGCTTATAATCTCCAAAAGAAGTACAGGAAAAATAAAATTTAAATTTAAACTTTCATCATAGAAACAAGGACAGATGCGTAGACAAAATAGAACAAACAGAAAAACAATGTGACAAAATAATTCAGATACACCAGTAATCACAATTCTTTAAATGGAAAAACCCCTCACCAATTAGAGTTGATAGAAAACTCAATCTAAATTTACAGTGTTTATAAGAGATATTATACTGAGAAAGAAGATTTTCTCAGTCCATAACAAAAATACCATAAACCTGGTAGCTTATAAAGAATAGAAATTTATTTCCCACAGTTCTGGAGGCTTGGAAGTCCAAGATTAAAAATCACCAGAAGATTTGGTTCTGGTGAGGGCCCACTTTCTGGTTTATAGATGTCAGCCTCTCTCCTGCTCTTATAGTGATGGGGTATCTAACTCTCTGGTTTCTCTTTTATAAGCTTTCTAATTCCACTTATGAAGGTTCTACCCTCACGACCTAATCACCTCCTACTGGCCCCAGCTCCTAATATCATCAACTTGGATGTTAAGTTGCAATATATGAATTTTGGTCTGAATATTTAGCTCATAGCAGGGATCATACAGTAATTCTAATATATTGATAAATTATAAAAAGACTTTAAATAACATAGTCTTATAATATAGAACAAAAAATTGACAGAATTACAAAGAGAAAAAAATAGATCCAGTTTCACATAGTAAAATATCTTAGTATGAATCTCAGTAATTAAAAAATATAACAAAAATAAGAACAATCTTCTTAATTGTGTTAAAAAACACAATTGAATAAATTGATTTAATAGATAAAATATGAAATACTTAATACTGCTTTTTATTTTCAGGAGCACCTGAAACATTTAGAAAAGTTAACTAGCACTACTACTAGCTACTATTCCATGAAGTGAATTTCAATGAATATTAAAGAGTCACTAGCTTTCTTTTCCAACTATAATGCAAGTTGTATAGAAATTAATAAAAGGTAACTGATAATAAGTCCATATTTTTATAATAGAGAACACAAAGCAGAGATAAAAAATGATAATATGATAAATAATGTAGGCTTATAGATGCACCATTAATATCTGCCTCCTTTTTGGGGGCCACTGGGTTAAATCCCCAGGGGCAATTTACCACAGAGCCACATCTCCAGTCTTTTCTATTTTTATTTTGAGACAGGGTCTCACTGAGTTTCTTAGGGCTTCACTTAGTTGCTGAGGCTAGCCTTGAACTTGCAATCCTCCTGTCTCAGCCTTCTGAACCACTGGGATTACAGGTGTGTGCCACTGTTCCCCACCCATTAATATGTCTTAAAGGAATTAAATCAATTCACTCTAACACCATCAGAGTCTACTTGGGTTTTGTTCTTTTTTGGGCTAATGCATTCAAACATTTAATGAGATAATTTCCTAGAAAAATATAACCTGAGACCCTGCACCTACTAGAAGAAAATGTACGCCCAACACTCCATCATGTCAGCTTAGGAACCAACTTCCTCAACAAGACTACTAAAGTGAAAGAAGTAAAATCAAGAATCAATAAATGGGATGATATCAAACTAAAAAGATTCTTCACAGCAGAGGAAGCAATCAAGAACATGAAGAGAGAATGGGAGAAAGTCTTTGCCATCCCAGCATACATAAAGAACTCAAAAAACTTAACACCAAAACCACAAATAACCCAATCAATAAATGAGCTAAGGAAATGAACAGACCCTTCACAGAAGAATAAAAATGATTAGTCAACAAATATATGAAAAAGTGTTCAATATCTCTAGCAATTAAAGAAATGCAAATTAAAACTATACTGAGATTCCATTTTATTCCAGTCAGAAAGGCAATCAGCAAGAACAAAAGTAACAATAAATGTTGGAGAGGATGTGGGGAAATAGGTACACTCATACATTGTTGTTGGGACTGCAAATTGGTGCAACCACTCTGGAAAGCAGTCTGGAGCTTCCTCAGAAAACTTAGAATGGAATCACCATTTGACCCAGTTATCCCACTCCTTAACATATACCCAGAGGACTTAAAATCAGCATACTATAATGATGAAGCCCTATCAACATTTATAGCAGGTCAATTCACAATAGCTAAGCTATGGAATCAACCTATGTGTCCATCAACCAATAAATGGATAAAGAAAATGTGAGAACAAAACCCAAGTAGACTCTGATGGTTTTAGAGTGAATTGATTCAGTTCCTTCAATATTAGTGGAGCTTCTATAAGAATAGAGAAAACATTCATCAAATCTTTTCCTTTGTCTTCCTAGCCACACAGGAAGTTGACTTTTCCTAGGCTTTCTTGTAGGGAGGGCAGATCGTGGCCAACATAATGTGATTCCTTAACTTCTGGGCTGAGACAGTTGAGAGCTGTGTGCTTTTCCCTGTCCAGTGGCCCAAAGCAAAGGACTTCAGTGTGGCAGAGCCATGTGATGGTAGAACCCTGATCCCTGAGTCACTGCTTGAAGATGAGCTGTTGAGAGCTACTAGCTTTGTATTAATTATGAGATTCTAGCATTTTAAATAATTTGTTCTAATTAGTTATAGATGAGAGTAGAATGCATTTTGACATATTGTACACAAATGGAGCATAACTTCTCATTCTTCTGGCTGTGCATGGTGCAGTCACACCAGTAGTAGAATCAACGTGTATATAGAGTAATAATGTGTGTCTCATTCTACCATCCTTCTCGTCCCACCACCCCAACCCTCTCCTCACTCCCCTCTGCACAATCCAAAGTTTCTTCATTCTTCCCTACTTACCCCCCAACTATGGATAAGCACCCACTTATCAGAGAAAACATTTGGCCTTTGGTTTTTTGGGATCGGCTTATTTCACTTAGCATGATATTCTCTAGTTCTATCCATTTACTGGCAAATGCCATAATTTCATTCTTCTTTAAGGCTGAGTAATATTCCATTTGTATATATACCACATTTTCTTTATCCATTCATCTGTTGAAGGGCATCTAGGTTGGTTCCAATGCTTAGCTACTGTGAATTGAGCTGCTATCAACATTGATGTGGCTGTGTCACTGTCGTATGCTGATTTTAAGTGAACCGATGAGTGGGATAGCTGGGTCAAATGGTAAAGAATTTATTTATTTATTTTACAACAGGTAGTATTAACTATCCTGATAGATACACCTGGGTCAGGTATTCTTCTAGGGTCTCAGGAATGAGCAGACAGTGTATTAAGTAGACAGTACCTGCCCTCCTGGAACCTGTGTTCTAGTTGAGGTGAACAGGGGAAGGTGACAGACAAACTTTCACAGAATGAAGAAATAATTATACAAGAGATGGAAAATTATGAGTTGTCATGGAAAATAAAACAAGTAGGGTAAGGTAAAGAGGATCAGGCATTCTGATCCTCTGACTATGCCATACTTTGGATCCGTATTTCTCCTTTGTGTTGAAAGTGTGGTGCCCACGGTGGGGAGGGTGCTTCTGGTAGACAGTGGGGTCTTTAGGAAGAGTGTGCTCTTTTTAAATATATTTTTTAGTTGTACACAATGGACACAATACATTTTTTAAAACCTTTTTTTATAACTTTATTTGCTTATTATTATTTTTTTATGTGGTGCTGAGGATTGAACCCAGTGCCTCACATGTGCTAGGGAAATGCTCTACCACTGAGCCACAACCCCACCCCACACAATAATTTTATTTTTATTTATTTATTTTTATGTGGTGCTGAGGATCAAACTCAGTGCCTTACACATGCTAGACAAGTGCCCTACCACTGAGCCACAACCCCAGCCCAGGGAAAGG
>CM053400.1:101711557-101775128 GCA_028644305.1 Xerus rutilus
CAGAGAGTGACCCCGAAGTGAGGGTTTCAGAGGTTATTATAGGGTGGGCTAGCTACATGACTCAGGAAAACATGATTTGGCAGGTATTCAACCTATAGTTATTTACAGTTCAACCGTGACAGTGCCTCCTATGTCCCCTTTCAGTTCCTGGAACTTTAGGTAACTGGCCAGGGGGTCTTGGCAGCCTGTGGTTATGCACGCCCATCCGTGAGAAGCAAGCATAGCAAAGCATTAATCACAGAAGCATAAAGAGCAGGTTAGCAAATACATGCAGGCCTGAGCCAGAGTGACTCCATTTTGTCTTAGGATTTTACAGACTCTGAGAATCAGGACCTCCCTTGCCAACCAAAGTGGTACCTATGACCATCTGGAAAATGAATCCTGCTTTCCCAGTTGGTCCTAACTTCATCTCAGGTGTGTTTTCATGAAAGAAGATAGCAATTTTCCCCATGATTCATCTCTCTTGTCCCTCATCCCTCTAGGATAACTAAGTCCTATATGTCCCAGGAACCAATTAGAAAGTAAAACACTGGAGGAGAAGTCTTTCACACTTTAAGACTTGCAAGATTTTGTAAATTCATATCAGCAAACACCTGGGAAATACTAGTGGGAATAGATTATCAAAGTATCACACCACTGAGAGAGAAATGTAATAGAGTTTGGTCATATCCCATCCCATCTGACAATGCAGATCTAACTTGGGAATTATATGATGTTGATTTGATGTAGTGAGAAGCAAATTCAGATACTCTAGATGCACTGGTACAAAACAAAAATATCAAAAAATAGAAGATAAATCTCTTGCAAGTTAGGGGATGTGACATGTTGGTAAAATCTCTAGCAGTAATTTGGGGACTATTAGCACATTACCTCAAAGATGGAAACAATTTTGCTTTACCTTGAATGCACTGTTTTTAACAGAGTCACTAGGCCTTGTCTTTTTTGTGTTTGGAGGCAATGTACATCACAGTTGGGTGTACTATGTCAGCACATTCACCAATGTACACATACAGCAATTGGCTTCAAATGTGCTCAAAGCAAGAGAAGGTTCTCCTTCTGGTGTGACTACAGTGTACTCTTATGGCCCTACAGACATAAAGGTGTTGGAAATGACCTTGAGCTATCTGGTTATTATTCTGAGCTATGATAGACCACGATAGAAAAAGACACACTGATTATCTTTTTTTAAAAAACTGACGCAAAATATTTATTCCAGGTTAGTTATTTTATGCAGTAGTTTTCCCCAACAGACTTGTGATAACCACATCTTTTCAATCTGTAAATAATGTTATCAAAATAATCTTTGAAATCTCACAAAAACTTATATTTTACAATCCACCCTGAATATCAAGGCTGCAAGAATAGCACATTGCCTATATCCAAATATTTTACAGCTGTACCCAAAAAGGAAAAAGAAAGCAAAACCAAAAAACCCACACATGCTTGGTTAAGGGCTAAAGTTACCTGAACAGCCAAAAATAAAATAAAATATCCAAATTATTAGCATTAATTTAACAAAATTAAAACTTCAATAGTTGCTTTGTCATTGACAATGATTGTCAATCAAATCAACATCATATAATCCCCAAGTTAGATTTGTATTGTCAGATGGGATGGGATATGACCAAGCACTCACTGGGGAGTGTCCCAAGGGATGGTAGTAGGAGCTGTAGCTGCAACCAGTGTCTCCTCTCTGCCTCTCTGCGCTGCCAGCTCCCATCTGTGCATTGCCCCATATGTACTGTGTGTGTGTGTTTAAAAAATCTTTCCCAGCCAGGCGCAGTGGCACATGCCTGTAATTCCAGCACTTTGGGAGGCTGAGACAGGAGAATTGCGAGTTCAAAGCCAGCCTCAGCAATGGCGAGGCGCTAAGCAACTCAGTGAGACCCTGTGTCTATATAAAACACAAAATAGGGCTGGGGGTGTGGTTCAGTGGTCGAGTGCCCCTGAGTTCAATACCCCCATACCAAAACCAAACCAAACCAAACAATCTTTCCCACCACACAAACTTCTATCGAGCAGATAACAGGGAAGAACAACAACAAAAGCTAAGCAAGCCAACTGCTTTTTCTTTGGGATATGATTATTTCCCTTATTCATGAAGTATTCAACACCATAAGAAAAGGAAAAGGAAAAAAATGATTTCTTTGGTATATTCCCTAAACATACAAGCTGCGTTTACTGGGTCAGATTGACTATGAACATTACATGCCTCTTTCCAGGTAGCGTCGGCTGATGTTTCACTGCTACTCGTTTCCATGTCTGAGTCCTCAAACTCTGCTTTACAAGTGCTTCTCCAAGGGGAGAACAGGCTAGAACTGTGGCCCTGCAAGCAGCCATTCTTTCCAAAGCCATTTCTTCTCAGCTGCTCTATCTTCATGTGGAACTCTTTTAGCTCATCCTCTGTGAGAGGAAGGCAATTCTCCTCATTTTCAGGATATTTCTACCATCCCATTGATTTCAATAACCTGTACTCTGCTTCCAGAGAGTGTGACAGGACTGCTCCCCCCCTTCCACCACAGGGAGAGAAAGACCATTCTGAAGACAGCCCTCCTCCCCACTTTCCTTTGGTTCAGGTGTGCTGTGGTCCCCCAAATCCTCCAGTTTGCCACAGTCTCTGTTCTCTGCAGTCTCCATTCCAGTCATCCTTCAGAGTCTCTAGGAACTCATTCTTCCTGTCAGTAGTTCGGCAGGTTAACTTGGTCAGACGAGGGGAGCTGATCGTAATTGGAGGGGTAATACTGGAGGGGCTGAACTGCGCCACCAGCCACTACCACTGGTTTGGTAACAGAGATTGGATTGGTAAATGCAGACTCCCGGCTAGAGGAAAGGGATCCTGATTTGTGTTCCATTCTGCTAGGTTTCCACGCATTGGGCTTGGAAGGAGGTGGTGCAGACTTAATAACCAAGTTCTTATAGACACTTGGAAACATAGTGGACAATTTGTTCCCATTTGCATGGTGAGATGTGGTGAGGTGAATGCAGCAGAGAAGGCAGCAGCAGGATGCTCTTTGGAAACTTTTTTGATAGCTAGCATCTTGGAGGGTTGCTTGGCACTAGGTGGATTTTCCCATACTCCAGAAGGGGTCCCAATAGGTCTGCATGGCTGATTCTGTTGCCAGCTTCTGGATTCAAAGAAGGAAAATCTTCCTCTTCAAACTGCAATTTTTCCACCTTGTCTTCTTTCTTTTCTTCCCTAATCTCTGTAGGTGGCTTTTCCTGAAAGGCACAGCCTTTCAGTGATGGTTGTGTCGATGGTTCCCTGTGCCACTTCTGCTCTGCTGGCTCATGCCATCATGAGCTTGGGAAGAGCTATGATAACCAGATAGGTTATCTGCTCTCTGTTTTTCAAAGGTGGATGTAGGTGACTTAGCTGATAGTAGTGTTAAGATATCTAGCCAAGTAGGAACAAAGTCATGCTTCACTGTTTAGGTCCAGTGTCTCTTTTTAGCAAGCGAGACATCCAACCTGGTGGTCAGGATTCCAGAGTGTAACCTCTGTAACCCTGTTTTCCAAGCTACCTGAAGCTACCAGCTGGCTCTTTCACGAGGTCTTCTTGGTAAAAAGGTGTGCAAGCAGTCTGGCCAACAGCACGCCTTGTGATGAAGCACAAAGAAGCCTGGCTCTGTGTGGCTCACTTTCTGAGTCCCTTTAATTGCTCATCCTAAACTACCTAGTTCCTGACTCGCTAGTTCTAGACTCTGAAGTAGAAAACTGTCAGTCAGCCTTCCATCACTGAGACAAAATACCTGAGTGAATCAACTTAAAAGGAGGAAAGTTTTATTTTGGCTCATGGTTTCAGAGGTTTCAGTCCATGGTCACATGGCTCTGTTGCTTTGGGCCTGTGGTGGGATAGTACATCACGGCAGAAGCACATCACGAGGAAGTTCTATTCACCTGATGGCAGCCAGGAAGCAGAGAGAGAGAGAGGGGAAGGGACCGGAGTCTCAATATCTCCTTCAAGGCATGCCCTCAGTGATCTTCCTTCCTTCCACTAGCGTTGTGGTTTGGATGTGAGGTGTCCCTCAAAAGCTCATGTGTGAGACAGTGCAAGAAGGTCCAGAGGAGAACCGATTGCATTGTAAGAGTCTTACCCCAATCTGTGATTTAATCCCATGACAAGGGTTAACTGAGTGGCAACTGAAGTGGTGGGTGTGGCTGGAGGAGGCGGGAACTGAGGCGTGGCTTTGGGTATATATTTGTATCTCTCTCTCTGTGCTTCCTGATCACCATGTGAGCTGCTTCCCTCTGCCACACTCTCCCACCATGATGTTCAGCCTCACCTAGAGCCCCGAGGAATGGAGCTGGACTTCTGAAACTGTGGGAACTTAAATGAACTTAAATGAACTTCCTCCTCTACAGTTGTTCTGGCTGGGTCTTTAAGTCACAGCAGCGAAACAGCTGATTAAAACAGTTAGGTTTTACTCTCTAAAGCTTCCACCCCCTCCCTAAAGCACCACAGGCTGGGACCAAACCTTCAACACAGGGGCCTTTGGGGGACACTCAAGATCCAATCTATAGCGAATACCTTAGTAATTAAAACTATTCTGCTCTACTTGTAAGAGGAAAGGATGCTGGGAGAGGGGCTGATAGAGGCACAGCACCTCACTAAATGATTTCAGTGAGTAGAAGCATGATACCAGGGTGGTTCCTGATTCTGAAGAGGGAGAACCTGTGGCCCAAGATGAGGTCTAAATTCAAATCCTGCCAGTTCTCATTAAACACTAGTTGTGTTTTTCTGAACCTTAATCCCCAGTACTTTCTAATGAAGGGTTGCATGAATAGCCAGATTTAATTAGCTGTATGTATAAGGAGAGGGTAAGAGATGTATAAGACCATAAAGTTACAAAACCACTATATGTGCTCCAGAGAAAAGTTCTGTCCCCACCATTAGAAAAAGGAGAGTGTGTGACATTCCATAGTCCCAGTGGCTCCTCCTTTCCACCCCTGGGGGAGAGATTTTGTAAGAATGCACAGATATGCTTCTGAGAAGACACAATGCGATGGAGGAAGCTGAGGAAGGTTGCCAAGCTTGAGAAAGACAGGAAATAAGCAATTGCTCCAGGGAGTGGCTGTTTTCTCCCTGGAGGGGACTGTGCAGGGTGGGTAGGTCACTCAGAAGGAAAAGCTGGTTTTCAAAGGAGATAGTGACGGGAATGTGAACAGGATGGAAGAAATGACTGGTTAGAGCTTGCCCAGCATGCATGAGGCGTAGAAATAGTTCCCAGCATGAAAGAATGAGGGAGGGGGAGGGGAGGGAGAGAGAGGGAGAGAGGAGAGGAGAGAGAGAGAGAGAGAGAGAGAGAGGGGCAGGCACTGTAAAGCTATGCAATCTAATAGGTAATGGGAATTGAAAACAGTGTAGCTTGAGGGAAGAGGCAGATAGCCCTATGCTAACACCCCTCCCTCCCCTGATGAATGTTTCTCTAAGACTAATTGCAGATAAGGGAGGAGTGCCCCAATAGGCCGGAGACACTCATCCACAGCTCACAGGACCTTGACCCCTGAGCCCGAATTCCTGGGCACTAACACTGACCACTTCATTGATTAATGAACTAGCCCCAAATTCCTAAGTGCCCGAGACAACCGGCACGTCTCCACTAGACCACTCCCCAAAATAAGCCTATAAAAACCCAGTGCCTTTCTTTGTTCACGGGAGCCCGCTTTCCACCAGAGAACTGGGTTCCACCGCTGCGTCACCTCGTCCCTGCCTCCCTGCTCCTGTGTGAAGCTCTGTTCCTGAATAAAGCGCTGAGCTGATCTGTGGAGTTGGCTGCGTCCTAGCTTTTTGCCCTAACACAATCAAGGAATGTAGTTTGGGCGACCTCCTGACGCTCTTTGGTTTTGGTTATTTGGTGGTGGGTATGGAATTGAGGGCTGTGCACATGCATGCGCTCTACCGCCAGCCGCACTCCCAGCCCATGGTGAAGTTATTAAATGGGTCATTTTGATGGACTACAAATAGGCCTGAGACACTAGGTGGAATTAAGGAATGGAGAGAGTAGGGGAGTGGATCCTGAAGGCACAGGGTTCAAAAATTACCAAAGACCAAGGATGGCTTTTGATCATCTGGGACTGTTACAGGATGTTTCAGATCAAGTTTAATGAAGTTGACCTGGGTGACATAAGATGAACATTCCAGAAGATGCTGGATCTGATGATCTCCCTAGCCTTGAGGAGGTTCAGTAACAACAGCACCATTAATCAGTGGTGTGTGGGGGATTTTTGTGCTGCCTGAAAGTCCAAAAGGTCCCTCCCTATTCAGGCTCCATGCTTTTGTAACACCACAAGTGAGCCAAGTCTTCAGAGGGACTGAGCTGACATGCTCCTCTTTCTCACTGCTACTCCTCCCCCCAAATTCCCAGAGTCGCTCAGTATGAGCCATGTCTGGGAACTGAATCCATAACTTCCCAGAACATCCTAAACAACTACTTCTCTGTCTCCTCACTAGCCCGCATGACTATGATCAACAAACATCTCCCTTGGCCTTTTCTCTCCCCAGGAGAAAATGTGATTCTCCTTTAGACTTCATGTCACAGTCTGTTATCATATCCATCATCTGTGAATACTCTCCCCAGTTCAGAACACTCCCCGTGAGCCAGATCTTGTCTTTGGGTATTTGGGGTGGAGGAAGAGAAGGAGGGAATGCATGGGAAAGAAAGGAAGAGTCTTTTCCCTGGACAAAGCCCCATTTGTAAAGTGAACAAGTTAATTTCTAAAAATATGCTCAAATTCACTAGTCATCAGGGAAATAAAAAGTGAAACAGAAGATGCCATTTTATTTTATTTTATTTTTTTGGTACCAAGGGTTGGACTCAGGGGCACTCGACCACTGAGCCACATCCTCAGTCCTATTTTGTGTTTTATGTAGGGACAGGGTCTCACTGAGTTGCTTAGCGCCTCGCCGTTGCTGAGGCTGGCTTTGAACTTGCGATTCTCCTGTCTCGGCCTCCCTAAGTGCTGGGATTACAGGCATGAGCCACTGCGCCCGGCTAGAAGATGCCATTTAAAAAAAATATATCAAATTGTCAACCAGGTTGATAATAGTATTGACAAGGCTGTGAAAAAAAAATGGGAATTCTCCTAGACTTTGGGGGAGAATGTAAATACACACAGCCACTTTGGTGTGCAATTTGACAGCATATCAATGTTGTAGATGTACAAAGCACTTTCATCTTGAAATTCTACTTCCAGGGATATAACTTAACAGAAGCAAACCTATCTGCACGTTTGAAGAAACATGTTTAAGTATGTTATGGCTCCAACTGCTAGATGCCTACTCCTTATCAATCCCTTCCCTTCCTAACTGTGTTTGGTTGTAGCACTGTGCCTAACTCAAGGGCCAATGAAATGTAAGCAGAAGTCACTGAACGGGACTTGAGGGAAAACTCCCTTCCTCTTCCACTCTTTTCTTTTTTTCTAGTGTTTGGAACTTGTACGCGATGACTAGAGTTCCAGCAGTTATTTTGTGACTTTGAGAACAAAAACTTTATGCCAAGGAAGATAAAATTGTAAGGAGCCTGAGACCCTCATGTCCCACAGAGTTCCCCTTCCTACCCTGCACTACTTCACTACAGTGTGGTTTCAGACACAAGTAAAAAAGAAGCCAATAATTTGCTTAATCATTGTGATTAGGTCTTTCTCACTACTAGATAAATGTATTTGTTTTCTTTTTCCCTTTTTTAAACTGGCAAATTAGAGTTATAAATAATAGTGTGATTTGTTGTTACATATTCATACATGCACATAACCGAACAATATAATTCCCTCAATACCCCTGCCTTCCCTCCCCTCCTCTTTCCCTCTCATCCCTTTGCTCTACTCTATTGGTCTCCTTTTGATTTTCAAGAGATTCTCCCTCCCCTACTTTCCCCATTTTTTCTCTCTAGCTTCCACATATGAGATCCTTGACTTTCTGAGTTAGCCAAGTTTATTTGTAGCTGGCACAGATGTTTATTGTGACATTGCTTTAAAATAGAGGAATGACACAAACAGTCTACATGTCCTCGGCTTCTGAAATTTTCAGTCTCAGTACATGAAAATCCTTACGTTGGACCTCTTCTTCTCCTTAAAGACACTTGAGTGTGGCCACTCTTGAGCACATTCCTGTCAAGCTGCTGGAGATTCATACTTGTCAAGCAAATATTTTCAAACTTCCAAAAAAGACCTACAGGAAATAAGAATCAACCATTATCAACTGTATCTAAAACCCTACATTACATCAACAAAACCCAGGAAGTGGTAGACAGACGGAAGAAGAAAGATTAAAAATTTGCTCACTTGTCATCTAACAGGAGAAAACAGATAACATTTTTTCCATAGCATTCATAATTAGAGAAAAAATAGATTCATACTTTTTTTTTAAATGTCCAGAAACCACTATTAAAGTTGAAAATAAAATGTTTACTGCCAAAATCATTAAGAGGCAGAGAAGATTTTAAAAGCAAATAGTCTATTTAGTGGTTTATAAACATTTTAGGGCTGTGAAAAATAGCTAAAAAAGTTTAAGCAGGCCATCCTACCATATGTACATTAGTTGATTTGTTTATTGTACAGTTGAAGGCATATAGTACCTAAAAATAAAGTATTTGAAAATGTGAGGTATTTGAAAATTTATCCATGGAATAAATTTTTTCATATCCTGTAATTCATGATGTCTTCACGCAACTGAGGCTCAGTGTGCATTAGAGTAAGGGTTATTGTTATATGTAGCAGAAGCAGTGCGGTATTTCATAGGGTCTTCTTGAACATTTTGAATTCTGGGTGGGTTTTTTGTCCAATTTAATTGGATCATCTGTTTTGCCCCATACTATGCTGATGAAGAGCTTATCCTGGTGGGGGAAGGGTCAGCTCTGTCTCTTTTTGGTTTGCATTGTGTTATTATTTTCAGCTGGGACTTCTGAGGACTCAGAATATCAGAAGATATCTGATATCAGAGAATATCAGAAGATCTTCTCGAAGGAGGCAGCCACTGTACATAGGTTCCTTCAGTAAGAACCAGGCCCCCCAGAAAGCAATTGTTTGAAATTGATCCTGGAGTAAGAGGAGCATTCTTACCCTTGACCTTGAACCTGGCGTTCTTCTCTTGAGGTTGTTCGCACATGCAATGAACTGTCTCACAAACAAAACACACGAGGGTGCGGGGATGGGGGCCGGAATCTGTAACACATTAGGAAAGGGTGCTTTTCTATTGTAAATACAAAATACAAATTGACTTTTTCCCTCCATATTTTCTTCTTAGACCACAACTATCTCATGTAACCCACTTTGGAGATATTTTACCTAGAAAGGTAACTTCTAAAAATTTTATTTTAAAATGCACAGAAAAACATGACCAGAAGAACTATACAAGAAGATTTATGGTGGTTAGTTTTATGAGGTGTGATAACAAGTGATTTATTCATCTGTATAATTTGCTGTGTTTTCCGAAATTTTCTCGAGTCAACATAAATTACTTTGGGGTTAGAAGGACATCCTTGTGTCTTCAAGTGTGCAGTTCCTTTTGACCCTGAAGGTAGAAGGCTTCAGCGTGCTCGGAGAAGGTTTGAAAGGAAAGGGGACCCAGGGCAGACCGGGCGGGGCGGGGGCGGGACCACGTCTCACTCATTCCCAGGCGGTCATGGACGGCTCCGGCAGCCGCTGCCTGGTCCACATTCAGGTCCTGATGCTCCAGATTCTTCCCTTTCTTGGTGAGTAAAGGAACTGGTGAGGGTTGGAGACCTGAGGCTGAAGAGTCAAGCGTAAGGCAGGTGGGAAGGAGCTGGGACTTCCACGGACTCAACCTCCTGATTTCTCTTGCGTTTCTTTGAGGGCCGAGGTGAGGAGAAGGGGGCTGGGGACTTTCTGGGACAGCTCCAGTTGCCAGCCTCAGACAAATCACTGTCATGCGAGTCGCTCCTTGCTTGCTGACCCTAAGGAAACGCAGGCTTGAAAAAACAGGACGTTTTTCCGGCGCCAGGAATAATTCATATTGACTGTAGGAAATTTGGAAAACAGCGAATGATACAGATGAATAAAAATCACGTGTTATCATACCTCGCACAACTAAACACCACAGATTCTTTTGTGTAGTCCCTCTGGGTAGGTTTTCTGTGCTTCAGTATATTTTTCTTACTTCAGAAGATAATTATTTGCTGGGCTGCAGCTGCTATCCTGAGAGCAATGTCTTGAGTCCCTGGTTTCTTGCTGCTTTAGCAAAAAAAGGAAAGAAAGAAAAAATTACATTCATACCCGATTTCTAGGACCTACCCAGTGCTGCAGCCCACTTCCTTCCTCTACTCCTAGATTGAGCTGGGTGGCAGGACCGCCTCCTATGAACAGGCTGACTTAGTGTCTTCTACCCTGCTCTTGCTGCAAAACCTTGTTAGAGTTCAAAGAGGAGCCGAGTTCTGCAATCAGACCCACTGGATCCCTATTCTGGTCTGCCACATATTTACAAAATTGTGGGCATATACCCTGGGACAAGCAGGTATGCCTTTCTGAGATTCAGTTACCTCAGCTGTAAAATGGCCCTCTTAAAAGTCACCACTGGAGGAGAGATGAGGGAACCACATCCCCTACCTTAGCCTGAGAGTAGAGGAGGAAACGGAGAAATACCTAACTTCAAGGTGCTGTTTGGGAGATGAAGTCAAATAGTGCACATCCTGACCCCTGTCTGACATAGGGACTTAAGTGTGTGGTGTTATACTTTTCTATCTTGATGAAAAACTTGCAAATGGATAAAAGAAAAAACTTTGTTTTGTAATTGGTGATTTTATCATGATCCAATAGTTTAAAAAGAGACAAGATTTCCCCTGGGAACCAAGGGGGTCTGTTAGTGCAGAGATTGAGTGCTTTCCCAGGCTTCTCATCAGCCTGCCTCTCCTTCAGTTGTAGCTCTTTTTAAAAAAAAAAGAAAAAAGAAAGAAATACTACCACCATTGTTGACAAATGAGCAAAGGATGTGAACAGATGAAGCATAAAGAAAAAATTGATAAGTAAGCATGCGAGAGTCATCCTCATAGGTACTTAACCATGCAAATTAAGTAAAACTGGACATCATATTTTGCCTATCAAATTAACAGTCCTTTTTGTTGTAAAGGAGACTATTCAGCATAGCAACGGAGCAGTGCAACAGGTGTTCTTATGCATTATAGGCAGTGTTTTAAGTGAATAAAGACTCCTTAGTAGTCCGTTTGATGTGTCAAACATCTGAACATTTAACATATTTATACATTTTTTTCATGGTATTTCCACCTCTGGGGTTTAACCCCAAAGTGGGGAAAAACAACATCATGCAGTAGAAGCTTCTGCACAAAGAAATTCATTTTGGTCTGGTTATAGTACTGAAAAGCCAGAACCCAATAAGAGGGTGAATGACATCTTGTCAAGTGACATTAAGGCGGTGAAATGATTGGTTTAGTAAGTGGCTTTGGCTGGGCCACTGGGTTTTCCTGACATGAGAAGATGGAAAGGACTTGCTTAGAAGAAAAGACAGGAGTAAGCATGTGTTAAGCACCTGTCATATGTCAGATCTGTACTGGGGATGTTACAGACAGTATCTCATTCCAGCCTCACACACTATGGTTACTGGTGAAGTTTGGCCAGGGATAGTGAAGCAGGAAGGGCCAGGACATTGGAAGATCCCTACTTAGCACCAGGCACAGGCACATTGGTTGGGAATCTGGCTTTATACATAAGTCTTCTTAACCCACAAGTCCCAAGTTTTCAATTCTGTGAATGTTTTAACAAAATCAACACAGGAGCATTGAAATAGCTTAGAAATTATAACCTAGAGCTTATATATATATATACATACACACACATATATATAAAAATATAATTGTATTATTATATCATAATTATATTCTTATAGTTATATAGTTATGTCATTGATTATGTGCATATTTAAGTTTTTATGTGTAGGTGTTCTGCACCTGGGACAATGTTTTGGGACAATGGGACAAAATGAGTCCAGTAGATACATTGTCCCCATTTAGCATTTGAAGAAATGCAGGCTCTGAAAATCTGATTAACATGGAGGAGATCAATCCTAGATCTAGTAAGTTTCATACTAGGATTCCAGCTGCTCCAAGATCATGCTCTGCCTCTGCCTGATCTGGCTGTGAAGTCAGATCTTTCTAAACTCTGTGTAGTCCTTGCATTCCATTCCTGATCTTCCTTCCATCCTCTCTCCCCTCTTAATGAAAGGGCTGGGGGTGTGGCAGAATTCCCAAATGGCCCTCTGCTATTTGAAAGAAATTCAAACTCATAACTCGGCCTCTCTCTTTGTGCTGCAGCCTGGAGGAAAGTAATTCCATCTATAGCTCAGTAGGAAACAGCTGCTCCCTTAGTACCTTCCTTCCCTTTGTGTGCACTGTTCTATTCAACGAGTACTGTCATTTTCCGGTTTGGGTCATGGATCTTTAGGGGTCAGTGGTTAGTTCAGGAAGTCCCACTTATTTTCTTTTTTTGAAATTTGCTTATTTATTATATTCCCATATTTTTAATTGGTGCATTATAGTTGTACATATTGATGGGATTTGTCATTACGTCTTTGTATAGGCACAAAATATGTAACAACCTAATTTGGCTAATACTGCAGCCCAGCACTTTCCCCCTCCTCCTTGCCCCCTACCCCTTTGTCATTTTCCTCTACTGATTTCCTTTTGATTTTTAGGAGATCCACCCCCAACCTTTGTTTTCCTTTTCCCTCTTTAGCTTCTGCCTATGAGAGGAAATATATAGCCCCTCACCTTCCTAGTTGGACTTGTTTCACCCTAGTTTCATCCATTTTCCTGCACGTGCCGTAATTTCATCTTTTTTTTATGGCTGAATAAAACTCCATTGTGTATATATACCACATTTTCTTTATCCACTCATCCATCGATGGACACCCAGAATGGTTCCACCCACGTTTCTTTTCTTGAGATGCTGGTTAACTTAGGCTGGCTCTGTTGTTCTACCATACTATTTATCACCAGGCTGAGAAAACTGCATAGGTTGCAGAGCAACTGAACACAGGAAACCACCTCTACTTGCAGCTGCCTTCTTGTTTGTGTACCATTGGTTGCCCAACAACCATTAAGGGTGGAAGTCCCGCAGAGGAGATGCAGCTGTTCCTGCCTCTCCTGTGCCTATGTGCATGGGTCTCACCTAAGCGGATGTAGGCCAGTCATATCTGGGCTAGCTGTAGCCCTCCATGTCGGGGAGGGCAGGGAGGTGTCTGGCTCCCAGTGTCTGTAAGAGCCACAATGTACTTTTCTTCCTTTAAATATTGACAAAACACATCTTGGATTAATGTACATTCAGGCCTTTCAAACCATGATGAACTCATTTCTATTTTGAACTGAAAATGACAGAACGAATGAGCCTTTGTCTTTTATTTAAAAAAAAACTTATATTTTTTATTTCCTTATTTTTTAAAATTAAACTTTGAAAGCATACAGTATGGCAAACTTGGGTTGGGGATATAGCTCACTGGTAAAGTGCTTACCTAGCATGTGCAATGCCAAGACTTAGAAAAAAAGGAAGGATTTTGCTCAGGGAATGTCCATGTGAGGAGACAAAAACCAGGCTATGGAGTGGGAGAAAATATTTGCAAACCTCATATCCATGAAACAACTAGAATATAATCCATTTACAAACCTCCACAAACTCAGTAGCTAAAACTATGGGGGAACGACATCATCAAGAGGTTGCGCAGATGGGAAAGAAGCATACGCAAAATCTTCAATATGATTAGCCACCAGGGAATACAATTTAAAACTACAATGAGACATCAACATCACCACATACTCAACAGAGGGACCAAAATAAAAAATAGTGTCAGCACTGAGTGACAGAGAGGATGCAGAGAATCTGGATCACTCAGTTGCTGATGGGAACAGTGAAACATTGCAGCTTCTCTGGAAAACAGTTTCGTTGTTTCTTACAAAGCTAAGCCTAGAATTGCCTTTTTAGTCATTTTTCACTTAGAAATATAAAAAAGTCAAAAATATAAAGTATACAGCATTGTATCATATTTATTATTATTATTATGATTATTATTTTTTTGGTGCTGGGGATTCAACCTAGAGCCTGTACAAGCTAAGCACACACTATTGAGCTATACTGCCAGCCCTAATCTTGGTTTTATAAAATTTTGCAAGGAAAAAACTTTATGGACTTGTATTTGCATGTGCCCTCAAGGCAGGGCATAAGATGTCATTGTGCACCAGAGATGGAATAAGGGAAGAGCTGTATCCCATCTACTCTTCTCCAGTCTTTCACTCATTATTGGATTTGATTCTTTTTCTATATGTTTCATTGATTTTAGAAGTGTAGTTGGAAGAAAATCGGAAACCAGAAACTCTGGATATTGCAGAGATTGTAGTACAAATTTCTCTTGAGTGATTTTCTCAATTATGTTGTAGTTGGGAACTTTCTCTGTACATAGTGAAGAAACTTTTCTGTAGCCTTGTGGAAAATACCTTAATAAATTTCTTTAAGTGAGAAAGAGAGAAAAGGGGGAGAGGGAGATCAGGTGGCTCTCAGAATATTCCAGACCATTACAGATACACAGACTCAACTGCACTGGTATGTGAAGCTCTTGTTGCTTTTCTTAATATAGTTGGTCTCTGGAAATCCCCTCATTCCACCACTTTCCTGAACTCAAACCTTCTCCTTATTTAGATCTCTGTTCAAAGACTGGGTAACAAAGTTTGATCAATTACGTGTATATGTGAACATGCCACAAGGCAAACCCACTCGGCACCAATAAAAACCCCTCCCTAAGAATCCTCAGAAAACTTGGAAAGGAACCACCATATGACCCAGCTATCCTACTCCTGGTTTTTTAGCCAAAGGACTTAAAATCAGCATAATACAATGACACAGCCACATCAATGTTTATAGCAGCTCAATTCACAATAGCCAAACTATGGAGCCAACCTAGATGCCCTTCAACAGATGAATGGATGAAGAAAATGTGGTACACATACACAGTGGACTATTACTCAGCCTTAAAGAAGAACAAAATTATGGCATTTGCAGGTAAATGGATGGAACTAGAGAATATCATGCTAGGTGAAATAAGCCAGTCCCCCCAAACCAAAGGCTGAATGTCTTCTCTGATTAGCAGATGTGGATCCATAGTGGGGTGGGTGTGTATAGGGAAGAATGAAGGAAGTTTGGATTGTGTAGAGGGGGGTAAGGGAAAGGGTGGGGCTGTGGGGACGAGAAGGACGGTAGAATGAGACAGACGTTATTACCGTATATACATATATGATTACACTACTGGTGTGACTCTGCACCATGTACAGCCACAGAAATGAGAAGTTGTGCTCCATTTGTGTACAATGTGTTAAAATGTGTTCTACTGCCATGTATAACTAATTAGAATAAAAAATGCTAAAAAATCTCTCTCTTGAAAAATTGAATACCCCCCAAACAAATAAAAAAGAAGGAAATACATACACAAAAGAAGCTAAAAGACTTTTTTACTTATTTCATTCAAATTTAACGAAAACCTTGATGAAATTAATCATTTTCTAGGAAAATATAGTTTAGTGAAAATAGTTTCTCTGGAAGAGGAAGAAAAGCTAAACAAATAAATTATCTTATTAAAAAACCTCATTAAATTGTCAAAAAGCTCCTTCTCAGAAAGTTAATGGCGCAGTTTTACAAATTAATTATAACCAGTGTTTAATTGTACTTTTACCAGTATAATTTAATAGTGTTATGCTTACTAGTTAACATAGTTCTGCCAGAGAAGTGAGGCAAAAAATTTCAAAGGAAAGGGTCATATTGTAATTATTTTGTAATGATTTAATTTTTTCCTTTTAAGTCTAAAAGCACTCACAGGAAAATTATTACAAATGACAGGAGATGGAGGGCAAGGGAAGAGTGGAGGAACTTTGGATTGAGTAGAGGGGCTGGGAGGGCGTGTGTGGGGAGAGATGGTGGAATGAGGTGGACATTATTACCCCTATATACAGGTATGATTGCACAAGTGGTGTGAGTGGTGCAACCAGAGAAATGAAAAGGTTGCTCCATTTGTGTAAAAAATAAAATTAACTAATAAAAAAATGATAGGAGAACCCGGGACAGGAATTGTATACAAACTTAAAATAGAGAAATAAGTAGATTTGTAACATGATACTAATAACCGGAAAGATGTTTTGGCACTAGAAAGATAGAATGCCCATTTACAAATACAATAGGAAGTATGTAAAAGATATTGATTTCTTTAGTAGGAAAATTAAATTATATAAAAGTACATTCTCTTGATGTTAATCTATCAAAAATATTAAAAGGATTAAAAACATTTCAGACAAGTAGATTCTTTATAAGGAAAAAAGAGGCAAAAACTTCCAAAAATATTCCAAAAAATAAGCATAATCAGAAAGGCTAGCCCTGGCAGATATTGAACATATGTAAATACATTTATTGAGGCAATGGGATAACAGCACATGAATAGACAAAGTACAGAGAAAGACACAATGAATGGTGTTGAGACAGCTAGTAAGCCATCAGGAAGAAAAGACAAAACAAAACCAGTTAGATTCACTACACAGACCTCAAGCCAAAATCAATTAATTCCACAAGGACCAAAGATTTAAATCTGGAAATTTCTATCTGGAAAGGATAGTGGTGATGATGACTGTAAAACATTGTGAATGTACTGAATAACAATGAATTGCACATTTAAAATGATTAAAGTGGTGAATTGTAGGTATATTTTGCTGTGCTGAAATTATCATATGCATAAAATCTTAAACAAATATATTAAAATGAAAAATACAAAAGGGACTTTTTTTAACACCTGAGAGTAGGAAAGCCTTACATGATAAAACCAAACACAAAAATAGTAAAAAGCCTCTGAAACCAGACAAAGTTAATAAATTTGACAACATAAAAATGTTATTCATGGCAAGAACACTACATAAAGAGTTAGAGAAAAACAAATTAGGAAAAATATTGCAAAACATACACTAACTAAAAGGGGAAAATGGTGAAATGGTGATCATTAGTTGGAAATGATAGAGGATCAAAAGCAATACAATGGAATCCTGTGCAACCTTGCAAAAGGTTGAGGCAGCTCTTTATGTACAGTTATAAAATCATAGTTAAGATGCACCATTAAGAAGAAAAAAAGGTGAGATCAGAGTGCCTAGTATGTTAGCATCTGCACAAACAAGGAGGGGAATTACATATGCATTTTCTCTGCATTTGGTAGAATGTCTCTGAAAGGGTACCAGAAATGCAATAAAGCAAGAAAGCCTTTTTCAGAGTCAGTGGTCCTGAGCCTTTGGAATTTTGAACCATGTGACTTTATTACTATTTTGAAACTTCATGAAATTGAAAGACTTAAGGGCCGGGATGTAACATGTGCTAAGCCCTGGGTTCAATTCCCAGGGAAATTGAGGAAAATTCTGAGGAAAAAAAAATTCTTTCAATTCTGAGGAAAAAAAAAAGCAAAATTACTGAATGACTTTTCCAAAACAATGGCAGGTGCAAGGCCAGCTCTTTAGGAATCTCTATCAGTGAAACAGTCAAGTGATTGTTTAGGTGAGGTAGGAGCTGGGGACCCTGGTGACAGGGGCTGGGACTATGTTTCCCTTAAGAGAGCTTGGTCTTCACAGACCCAGGAATCCCTATGGGTTGGAGTTTGAGGGCAGAACTAGGAGAGCCTGTGAGAACTACGCAGGAGGGCCCGACTGCACCAACTCCTTCACAGCTGGGGAGAGGAGAGAGGGTATCTTCTTTCAGTGCATATAGTTGGTGCCATGTGGGCTCCAGGAGTGAAGACTGCCAGACCTCTCCGCCTGCCTGGCTTGCTGATGCTCAGGAAACCCTCTTAGGTTGACTTGACCACTGAGGGCAAATGGAACCCTGAGTAGGCAAGTGAAAACACACCTAAGGGGCCTCAATATCTTTGAGAAAAGAAGACCCAGCAGAATGCTTAGGACAGTGGGAGGCTGAAGCAGGAGGCTTACAGTTCAAAGCCAGCCTCAGCAACTTAGCAAGCCCTAAGCAGCTTAGTGAGACCCTGTCTTAAAGTAAAAAAATTAAAAAATGAGCTGGTGATGTGGCTCAGTGGTTGAGTGCCCCTAGGTTCAATCCTTGGTACTCCCCTTGCTCCCCTCCCCCAAATATGCCTAGGACAGAACTTTACTGTGATTAGTTAGGAATTATCTAGGATCTTGCTAAATGTGTATTCTGATGGAACACCTGGGTAAGGTCTGAGATTCTGCATGTCTCACAAGCTGTGAATTGATGCTGGTAACTGCTTAGATCATACTTTGATTAGCAAAGACCTAGGGAAAATAAGCTAAAGCAACTCTCAGCCTTGACTGCATTTTAGAAGCACCAGGAGAACTGTTGAAAGTTCAATATCCAAGGCCCAACAGAGACACAATGAAATTGGAATTTGCGGGTGGTGGTAGAAGTAGGCACTGTATCTGTCTTTTTAAAAGAAGTGCAACCAGGATTGAGGAATAATTTTTTTTAGCACTTCTAGATTGATTTATTTATTAGTAGTTTTTTATTGGTGTATTATGATTATACATATTAGTGGGATTCATTGTGACATATGTGTACATGCATATAACATGATTTGATCAATTTCATTCCCAGATCCTCCTCTTTCCATTCCCTCCTCCCTTCCCTGGTCTCCCTTTTCTACTCTTCTGGTCTTTTTTTTTTTTTTAAACTTCTCTCTAGCTTCCACATATAAGAGAAAATATATGACCCCTTCACTTTCTGAGTCTTAATTTGCTAAAAAATATTCCCCCAAAAACGCAACACAGTAATGTTGATGCCGTAAGCTACTTTATGGATATTTTAGGAGAAAGAAGTAAGAGAAAAAACAATCAGATATGAAATTCATGTTTTAAAATTGTATTGTTAAATGTGAACTGGAAATGCCAATATGAAATCATGTTTTTAAAATGTTTTCTGGGTCTGTAAAGTAAAACAGACTACATCGCAGTAGTATTAAACATACTATGCTGAAAAAATAACAACCCAACAAATAACCCAATCAATATATGGGCAAATGAACTAAGTAGACATTTTTTCAAAAGAAGAATTTCAGTGACAAAAATATTTGAAAAAAATGTTCAACATCTTTAGCAATCAGGAAAATGCAAAGTAAAACTACACAGAGATCTCATTTCACTCCAGCTAGAATGGCAATAATCAAGAAAACAGTAATAATAAATGCTGGCAAGGATGTGAGGAAAAAGGAACACGTTATTTTTAAAAATCCTTTTTATTGGTTCTTTTTAGATATACATGATAATAGAATCCATTTTGATATAATAATACAAGCATTTAATATATCTTATTCTAGTTAGGATCCCATTCTTATTGATGTACATGATGGTGGAATTCACTGTTTTGTTTTCATATATGTACATGGGAAAATTAGTCCCCCAAAGCCAAAGGTTGAACATTTCCTCTGATCTGTGGAAGCTAACCCTCAATAAGGGGGGCGGGTGAGGGAAAGAATAGAAATTCAGTAGATTAGAAAATAGAGAGGTTTCTCTTTGACATACTGATACAAATTCCTTTGGTTATATATACAGAAATGGGATTGCTAGGACATAGGCAGTTGTATTTTTCATATTTTGAGGAAATTCCATACTGTTTTCCATCATGGCTATGCTAATTTGCATTCCCACCAACAGTGTACAAGAGGTCCCTTTTCTACACATCCTCACCAACACTGGCTTTTGGTAAGTTACCCTAAATATATGAGGCAATATCTCACTGTGGTTCTATTTTTGGGAGTGGTACTGGGGATTGAACTCAGGGGCACTCAATCACTGAGCCACATCCCAGCCCTATTTTGTGTTTTATGTAGAGACAGGGTCTCACTGAGTTGCTTAGCGCCTCGCCTTGCTGAGGCTGGCTTTGAACTCGGGATTCTCCTGTCTCAGCCTCCCTAAGTGCTGGGATTACAGGCTTGAGCCACCGTGCCCGGCTCACTGTGGTTCTATTTTGCATTTCCCTGATGATAGGTGATGCTGAGCATTTTTTCGTATACCTGTTGGCCATTTGAGAAATGTCTATTCAGATCATTTGTCCATTTTTTTGCTTACATTTTTTATTTGAAAAATGTATTTAAAAGTCCAACAATTTTTTAAATATAAATTATGACTCTCCAACCCATTCCTATCACTTTATTGTTAAAGTGATGGTCGCGTACACTTAGGAGAAGGAAGGCAGCTCAAGGCAAGAGAGCACCAAGGAGAAGATGTGTCCAAAGAATATATTAGGATGTGCCTAGAGGTCAGGAGTCCCCCAGCCTTTCTACCCTACCCTATTAACCCTTGAGATCTCTAGTCTTAACTGCAGGCCACTGAGTTCCTTTAGGGCAACAAGGTGGGCTATTTTCAGAACAACTAACTCGACTAGAACAGAGTGAACTGGGAATGCATCTCTATGACTAATGTTAGACCCTGAAAAACTGCAGGAAGTACAATGAATTTGGGAAAACATAACACAATCACTGCAGGTGGGGCACACTGGATGGATGGTGGAATCAGCAGAGTGGATACCCGTTTCCAGAGTCGGGACACTACTACCGTAAACTAAGCTTCCTATTAAGAGCTCATGTGAGATTCCAGCCTCCTTGTCTTAGAGCAGGCAGGAGCTCAATAGTCTTGTTCTACCTTCCTAATTACCCTGCAATTCCCTTCCCAATTACCCTTCCTAATTACCTTTTGTTCAAAGGGTCAGAACAAGAAACACCTGAGAAAACAAAGTGCCTAAAGACCCTGCTCCTACATGGCTTTCCCATCTAAAGCAGATTCGAGCAGGTGGGGGGTGGGACCTGGTCTAAAGACAAAACTCCCTGAGTCTTGTGTCTGGTTTTAGGACTAGGGCACAGAAATAAAGCTTAGAACTTGGGGAGGATAACCAGGGTATGTCTGCTGGTTTTATCTCCTCCCTCTCCAATCCCAGCATGCCCTGTTCCTATTTCCATACTGCAGGAACCCCTCTTCCACAGAGCAAGAATGGAGAAGCATAATACATACCCATCACAGACATGATCCATGCAAGCACAATCAATACACTGAGTAAAGAAAAATTATGTGTGGCTCTACTGAGCCTACTTTATAAGGGGTTCTAGTTCATTCAAGGCTCAGGCTTACGCTGAACAACCAGATTAGGGAAGGGTGGAAGGTAGAAATCACTCCAGAGAAAATCATCCTGGCGCCAGAACTGATTCTCAGCTGTGGGTAATTTTGCCACTATTAGACACCTGGCAATTTCTGTAGACATTTTTGGTCGTCATAACTAGGGTAGGCCAGGAATGCTGCCACATATAACGCACAGAAAGCTCTCCGAAGAAATTACCCAGCTCCAGATGTTGACTGTGTCTTGGCTGAACCTTGTTCTAGAGCCTCTCCTGCTCCCATGCTGAGGAACAACCCTGCGCACAGACAATTGCTCTCTCTCACCACTCTCCTATCCTTAATGGCCAGGAAGCCCACCTTGAGATATAACTCCCAGTTTTGCTGCATTACGGCTTTCTCTCCAGCCCCCTTCTTCCTCCTCTTACCTGGGCTAGCAGGGAGGCTGGCAGAAGGCAGGCCAGGTCTCCCAAGACTTAAATGGAATGCTGTCAAGTTAACATCACCTCTTAACCCTTGTTCAATGGAAAACAATAGGTTCCTAATGGGTGAAGTTAAGAGCAGAGGTAGGAGTAGCAAGGTGGGGATAATTAAAATAACTCATCTTAAATTAAGTTTTTAATTAATAATAAAAAAAGGGAATGGTGCTGGGAAGCTAGTAATGCTACAGACACACAGGATTTAGAGCCCTAACTAGAGAAAGACCTTGGTGTTGGCAGAGATTGAGGGACATAGCTTAAGGTCTAAAATCTGAAGAGAAAGAATGGACTTGACCAGGCAATGGTCACCCTCCCAGCCCCTGCTTGAAATCTACTTTAGTTAATTCCAGAAAGAAATAGAAGGGCATGGAGGTAGGGAGTGTCTCAGCAAAGCCTGCTTCAGCTTGCATAATCTCACCTACCTACCCCATCTAAGGAGTTCCAGGTTAGGAGTTTAAAAACAGGTGGCATCTAGACCATCATTCAGGAGAAGGGAACTCATTCCAGATTCCCAGAGAACTCCTAGCTCAGATCTAGAATACCCAGGGCTTCAGCTGAGCTCCTCTGGCCAACCAGTAGTCACGTGGTCAGTCCTGCTGCCTTGACCCCATCTCCAGGAGGGGCTATAGCCAGAGGGAGAAGAGGGAGTCCAGCCCCCATGCCTTTTTTTCTTTTTTTGATACTTAGGATTGAACTCAGGGGGTACTCCATCACATCCCCAGCCCTATTTTGTGTTTTATGTAGAGACAGGGTCTCATGGAGTTGCTTAGCGCCTCGCCGTTGCTGAGGCTGGCTTTGAACTCTCGATTCCTGTCTCAGCTTCCCAAAGTGCTGGGATTACAGGCGTGCGCCACCGCACCTGGCTCCCTATGCCTTTTGAGGCACTTTTAGGCAGACAGGGAAAAGAGGGGCCCTTGTGTTCTAGGAAGGATCTGGTGGGGACAGCATTTCTTCTGGGCTGGACACAAAGCAGGGGCTTCAAGACAGCAGAACCATTCCTATGGGAGGTATAAGCCCCTAGAATTGCTCCACGGCCTGTCTTGGTTTCCCTTGGATCTCATCTGCTCCTGAACTGCACCTGTCATGGCAAGTCCATCACCAGCCCCCATCTCCCAGAGCCAATGTGAATCAGGTGGAGAAAATTCACTGGTTCCCCCATCATGGTCTGGTCAATTCATCTTCTTTTCTTTTTTGGCTGGGGTTTCTCTACCACGCAGCAGCCCAGTTTGTGCTAAAATTCACTCATATTCCCTGATGGTTCCAGCTTCACTCCTCTGCTTGAGGCCCCAGAGGGCTCTTGCTCTGGGGCCTTGACCACCCACTTCTTACTCTCCCCAGGTGTAACAACACCCCAGGTTCACTCAGCTGGATGTGTTTAGAGGAGGTAGAATCCTCAGGATCCTTAGCTGAGCAGTGAAGGTCAGCATCTCAGACCTGGAGAGTCTAACAGGGCCAGAGAGAGGGGTAGGCAGGCAGATACAAGGTGATGTCTTCCTCACATCTGGAACCCTGCTCTTCTTGGGCATCTAGGCACCCAGCCACAGCCTCTCGCCCAGTGTCTGCCAGTGTGGGCTTCCTGGGCTTGTTCCTTGCGGGGTCTCATTTGTCCATTTTTAACAATTATAATTATTAACACATATAGTTGTACAAATTAAGTATTTTCACTGTGACATTTACATATAGGTATGTAAATACCTTGGTCACATCCACCTTCCCTTCTGCCCTCTCTTACCCTTTTTCCCTTCCTCTTTCCTGAAAGCCCCTCTTCCACTTTCAGATTGTCTTTCTCTCTCTCGTTTTTTAGTTCCCACATATGAGAGAAAACACTTCATACTTGTCTTTCTGTGTCAGATTTATTTTGCTTAATATAATGTCCTCTAGTTCCATGTATTTTCTGGCAAATGGCATAATTTCACTCTTCTTTATTCATTTGTCTTTATTTCTAGTAGTGGGGAGTGAACTCAGGGGTGCTGTACCACTGAGCTATGCCCCTGACCTTTTATTTTGTATTTTGAGACAGAGTCTCACTAAGTTGCTGAGGCTGGCCTCGAACTAGTGATCCTCCTGCCTCAGCCTCTCGAGTTGCTAGGTTTACAGGCATGAAGTACCATGCCAGCTCATTTGTCCATTTTTAATTAGATTGTTTTTTTCCTACTGAGTTGAGTTCCTTATATATTTTGCATATCAATCTTTTATCAGGTGTATGACTTGTAAATATTTTCATCCATTCTTTATGTTGTCTCTTCTCGCTGTTGTTTCTTTGGCTGTGAAGAAACTTTTTGTTTCTAAAGATGATGTCATGGCACTACCTATTTTGTATGTTGATTTTATATTCTGCAACTTTACTAAATTTATTAGTTCTAAAAGTTGTGTGTGTGTGTGTGTGTGTGTGTGTGTGTGGTATTTAGTATCTTCTATACATAAGATCATGTGATCTGAAAACAGACAATTTTACTTTTCTTTACAATTTGGATGTCTTTTCTTTTTGTTGTCCAATTGCTCTGGCTAGGAATTCCAGTACTATATTGAATACATGTGGTGAGAGTGGGCATCTTTGTCTCTTTTCTGATCTTACAGGAAAGATTTCAGTTTGCCACCATTGCAAGCTATGAGCTTGCAATACAAGACATTTATTATGTTTGAGGTAATTTGTTGAGAATTTTTATCATGAAGTTTTAGTTTTGTCAAAAGGTTTTCTGTATCTATTGAGAAGATCATGATTTTTATCCTCCATTCCATGTGGTATATCACATTTATGGATTTATCTATGTTGAACCATCTTTGCATCCCACTGATAAATCTCAATTGATCGTAGGATATGGTACTTTTAGTGTGCTGTTGAGTTGTATGCTAGTATTTTTGTTGAAAGTTTTTAGTATCTATCTTTTTCAATGATATTGGCCTGCAATTTTCTTGTTTTATAGTGTCTTGGTCTGGCTTTGGGTAAAGTTGGCCTTCTAAAATGAATTTGGAAGGTGGGTTAGTCAGCTTTTCATAACTGTGATCAAAAAATCTGACAGGAACAACTTAGAGTAGGAAACATTAATTTTAGACTCACAGTTTCAGAGGTTTAGTCTGTGGTCAGCTGATTCTATGGTTCAGAGTCTGAGTTGAGGCAGAACATCATGGTGGAAGGGCACTGCTGTTGATGGTTTCCTTGGCTGTGAAGAAACTTTTTTCAGTCTGGAAGGAGAGAGAGAGAGAGAGAGAGAGAGAGAGAGAGAGAGAGAGAGAGAGACATAGAGAGAGAGAATGAATGAGGAGCCAGGGACAAAATATATATAGTCCCTAAGGCATGTCCCCAGTGACCCACTTCCTCCAGCCACAACCTACCCATCTGCTCTTACACCTAGTAATGCAGTCCAGTTATTAATCCATCAGATGGGTTAATCTGATATGGTCACAGCCCTCATAATCTTTTAAATCTTTCTTTTTCTCAGTCTCATTAGTGGTTTGTCAATTTTATCTCCTCAAAAAAATTAACTGCTAGTTAATTTTCTAATGTTTTCCTAATCTCTATTTCAGTTGTTTCTTTGGTCTTTGTAATTTCTTTTCTTTTGCTGACTTTGGGGTTACTTCCTCTCCGTCATGCCTGCCTGTCTCCCTCTCTTTGTCCCTTTTCTCCCTTCCTCCTCCTCCTCTTCCTCCCTCTCCTCCTCACCACCTCTATTATGTCATGAATTCACGGGGAATAGGTTCCAGCAGCTCAGGCTCCTTTCCTTGGTTCTCACAAAGTGTGCTTCTCTGAGCAGAGTGGGCTGGTGCTTCAGTTGAATTCAAGTACCTTTCTCTTTGGCTTTCTTTTTTTTGTTATTATTTTCCTTCGCACATTTCAGGAAGCTATTTTGCTCTTAGAGTGCTTAATGTGCTCAATAAGCACACTGATTTTCTTGGAAAGAATCTTGCTCTTAACTTGCTTGTTTACAACAGTATCAGCAGCATGCTGTCACATGGTTTTGCTGTGGTGACAAGTTGTGGGGGATTCCTTTTTGAACAGTACCCATTCTCTTGATGTCTATGATATCATCCTTGTAGATACACATATATGTGGCTAAAGGAACAACTCCATGTTTTCTGAAAGGCCTAGAGAACATATGTCAGGTGTCTATCCTCTTTCTCTTTGTGTTCATTTTGGCAAATTACTGGAAGATGGTGGCTTACTGGAAGATGCTGAAAGGAAAAAAAAATCTATTTCTAATTTCTTGAGGTATAAAGCTAGGTTATTCATTTGCGATCTTTATTCTTTTTTTTTTTTTTTTTTGGTACCAGGGATTGAACTCAGGGGCACTCACCACTGAGCCACATCCCCAGCCCTATTTTGTGTTCTATGTAGAGACAGGGTCTCACTGAGTTGCTTAGCGCCTCGCTGTTGCTGAGGCTGGCTTTGAACTCACGATCCTTCTGTCTCAGCCTCCCAAAGTGCTAGGATTACAGGCATGTGCCACTGCTCCCGGCTCTTTATTCTTCTTTAATGTAGATATTTATTGCTATAAATTCCCTCTTAGAACTGCTTTATCTACATACCATATGTTTTGAGATGTCAGGACGTGTTGTTTAATTTCCACCTATTTGTGAATTTTCCTCTTATTAATTTATAGTTTCATATCATTGTGTTTGGAAAAGATACTTTGATATGATTTCAATCTTCTTGAATTTGTTTAGGCTTTTTTTTAATAACTTTAAGTATGATCTTTGGAGAACGTTCTGTATGCTCTTGTAAAGAATGTGTATCCTTTTGTTATTGGATGGAATGTTCTGTAGATATGTTAGGTCTATAGTGTTGTTCAAGTTCACTGTATCCTTACTGTAAGGTAAAAGGCAGCCCTTTTGTTATTAATTTTCACATCCCTTCTCGAAAAGCCTAAGGCAGCTCCTGCCCCAGGCGGTTCCTCTCCCGAATCTTCCACCTGGGAAACAAAGCCTAGCCTAACTGCTCCGGTTAGCACATCAAAAGAAGACTGCTGCTGCTGATCTGCCCCCAATTTTAAAGTGACCAATCCATAGCTCCCCACGTGGTTTGTAGCAGGCTCTATAAAGTCCCTGCCCCGTGTCCCTTCTCTCTGTCTTTCCTCCTTCCTTCACCTGGGCCCCCATGCCCTGAATAAAGGATTTCCTGGCTGCATGAGGTGTCTGTATCTGGCTGGCCGATACCCCAACACTTATTGATATCCTTTATGGATGATCTATCCATTGTTGGAAATGAGATATTAAGAGTAAAGTCCCATAATATTATTGTATTTCTATTTCTCCCTTCAGTTTTCTAAATATTTGCTTTACATATTAGATTTAATTCTTTTTTTCTCCCTCCCTCCCTCCCTCCCTCCGTCCCTCCTTCTCTTCCTTCCTTCCTTCCTTCCTCCCTCCCTCCCTTCCTCCTTTCCTTCCTTCCTTTTTTCAGTGCTGAGGATTGAACCCAGGGCCTCACAAATGCCAGGCAATGTGCTCTGCCACTGACCTATGTCCACAGCCTCCTATATATGTTTTCTGATGTTGGATATATATTTACAATTATTATGACCTCTTGATGGATTATTCCCTTTATCATTATATAATGATTTCTTATGACCATTTTTGATGCAAAATCTATTTGTTTGATATATGTATAGCTATTTCTGCTCTTTTTAGTTCCTATTTCCACAGAATATCTTTTTTCTATCCCTTCACTTTTAGCTTGTAAATGTCCTTAAAGCTAAAGTGTGTCCCCTGTAGGTGCATATAGTTAAATTTAGTTTATTTATCCATTCAGCCACTCTCTGTCTTTTGATTGGACTATCTTTTTACATTTAAAGTAATTATTGGTCCATAAAAACAGTACAGCCATTTTGCTAATTAGTTTTCTGTTAGTTTTCTGTTTCATAGGTGATTTTTTCCTTGTTCTCTTACCATCTTCCTTTGTGATTTGATGATTTTCTTGGTAGTGGTATACTTTGATTCCTTTTTCTTTTGTGAATTTGCTACAGGTTTTTTCTTTGTGTTTATCGCGTCACTTAAAACCACTTTATAACAGTGTGAAGCTAAGAGCAACTCTCTCTTGACCATGTACAATAGTTCTAACACTGTAACTTTTCCTCTGCCTACATTTTATGTTATTGATGTGACAATTTTACATCTTTTATATATTCATGTATCCTCTAAGAAATTATCGTACAGTTATTTTTAATACTTTTCAAATTAATTCTAGAATAAAAACTGATTTATGTGCCAACATTACAGTATTGGAGTATTCTGAATATGACTATATTTTTGCCTTTATGATGAGTTTTATATTTTCATATATTTTGTTAGTATCCTTCCATTTCAACTTGAAGATCTCCTTTTAGCATTTCTTGTGAAGCTTGTCTAGTGGTGATGGATTCCTACAGCTTTTGCTTGTCTTGGATTATCCTTCTCTCTTCCTTATTTCTGAAGCATAGACTTGCCAAGTGTAGTACTCTTGGTTAGTAGTCTCCCCGACCCCCTTTCAATACTTTGAATATATCCTTCTAGTCTCCCCTGGCCTGCAAGATTTCTGCTAAAAAATAGACTGATATTCTTATGGATTTTCCTTTTTAATGTGACAATTTGCTTTTATCCTGTTTCCTTCAAAATTGTCCTTGTTTTTGACTTTTGAGAATTTAATTATAATATGTCTCAAAGAAGATCTGTACTTGATCTATTTGGAGTTCTTTAGGCTTCATCATTTTAGATGTTCAGCTTTCTCTCCAGATTTGGGAAGTTTTCTATCATTATTTCTTTTTAAAATTTTATTGTTATTGGTTCTTTTTAGTTACACATAACAGTAGAATCCCTTTTGGCATAATTTGTGGAGAGTCATCTGTGGACTATGTGTGGGCCAAATTTGCATGGATGCCCGTTGAATAGGAAAATCTGGTATTTGGGAACTTTCAGCGGTAATCCTGCTGGTAAGACCGCCCAGATACATGTGAGTCCTATTCAGCTCTGCCAGCTCCCACACAGCGTCAGAGATGGGGTGACCTGCTGTAGCCACACAGCCTCTCAGAGATGAGTGTAGCCTACCAAGATATCAATCAACCTGTTGACTACATGAAGACATCATGAAGCAAGACTCCACCCCTGAAACCTTATCCCTGCCTTTGATGTACCCCCTTAAATAAAACCACCAGAGCCATTTTCTAATTGTTCTGTTCCAGCTCCTACTAGGACTAGAAGATCCTATCAGGTGTTCTACTTTTAAAACCTACTCTTTGATTCTGTCTTTTATTTCCTCACTAATTATTTCAGATTTTATTTTCTGAGGTGGCTTATTTCCTCCTGAGCAGGAAAAATTACCCTGGTGAGGTGCTGGCCTTCTTGTGATAATAATTATAAAAGCATGGAATATATCTTGTTCTCATTCAGTCTCCAGTACCTCTCTTTCCCCTTCTCTACCCCCCTTGCTCTTTTCCCTCTACTCCACTGATCTTTCTGCCATTTACCCATAGTTTTTTTTTTAAATTAATTTCTTGTAGATGTACACAATGGGGAGATTCACTATGGTATACTCATATATATATAGAGGAATGTTATGTCAGATTCATTTCATTGTCTTTCCTTATGCCATCTTTCCTCCTTTTACCTCTATTCCCCTTTGTCTACTCCACTGAACTTTTTTTTTTTTTTAACCTCCCTGCCCTTTATTGTGTGTTAGCTTGCACCTATCTGAGAAAGCACTTGGCCTTTGGCTTTTTGGGACTGGTTTGTTTTACTTAGCATGATGGTCTCCAGATCCATCTATTTACTGGCAAACGTCATAACGTCATTCTTCTTTATGGCTAATACTAACTGTGTATATGTACCACATTTTCTTTATCCATTCATCTGTTGAAGGGCACCTAGGTTGACTCCGTAGCTCAGCTATTGTGAATTGTGCTGCTGTAAACATTGATGATGCTGTGTCACTCTAGTATGCTGAGTTAAAATCCTTTGGGTTTATACTGAGAAGTTCTTTCTTTTTTTAATTCCTAAGTAGTTTATTCTTTTTTCCCATAGCTTTATTGAGGTAAAATTGAAGTATAATAAAATGCACATATTTGAATTATGCAATTTGATCACTTTTGACGTGTATGTAACCAATACAATCAATAATAAAAGCATTTCCATTACTTTATTAAAATTTGAAATCATGCAGACTGTGTTTCCTGCATGACTTATTACATTAGAAATCAAAAACCTTAAGATACATAGAACCCCAGCCCCACATGTTCAACATTATTTCAACATTAAATGGTGCACTTATAAATATCTCAGAGGTCAAGGAAGAAAGCACAAGATAAATAGATAAAAAGTGCTTTGAACTAAGTGATAATAAAAGCTTAACATATCAAGATCTTTGGGATGAAACACTACTCAGATGAACATTTATAGCTTAAAGTAGAAGTTATTTCTTTAAATAGGTTTTTCCTCCTTTCTTTTTCTCTGCTCCTTTGGGGCACTCATAATGCATATATTAGTTCCTTGGTGGTAATCTCACAGTTTCTGGAGGTTCTCTATTCTTTTTTGGTTTTTTTTGTCTTTTTGTTCTGCTGACTGGGTAATTTCAAGTGACCTGTCTTCAGTCTCACTGGTTCTTTCTTATTTCTTCACTGATTGAGTCTTTTGTTGATGCTGTCTATGCAGTTTTTCAGTTTAGTCATGGAATTCTTTAGTTCCAGAATTTCTGGTTCTTTCCTTTTTTCCTCCTGCCCCCTACCTTTTTAAAATGGTTTCTATATCTCTATCAAGCTCTGAAATTTTGTTGTCTGTCTGTGTTCTTTTTCTTTCTCTCCCTCTGATACTAGGAAAGAACCCAGAGGTGTTTAACCACTGAACTATATCCCCAGGCCTTTTGTTTCCTATTGTTTATTTTGAGGCAGAGAATTTTTATTCTGAGCTAAGTTGCTTAGGACCTTGCTAAGTTGATCCTCCTGCCTCAGCCTCCTGAGTTTCTGGGATTACAAATATTTACCACCATACTTAGCTATCTGTGCTCTCTTAAAGCTCACTGAAATTCTTTAAGTTGATTACTTATTTGTTAGGTAGTTTGTAAATTTCTATTTGTTTAGAATCTGTTATCCATGCTTTATTTTTTTCCCTTAATTCCTTTTGTTGTTGTTCATGATCCTTGTGGCCATGCACTGGAGTCTTTACATTTGAAGAAGTAGGCTTATAGTCCAGTTTTTCACAGACTAGCTTCAGTAGAGAAAGCCCTTAAACAGTCATCTGGTCCAGAGTTCTGGGCAGGGCATCTGATACAGACTATGTGTGGATTTGCTGCTGAAGTCCTTGAGCAGGCTGGTCTAATGCCTCAGTTCATGAGGTTGGGCTTGGAGTTTTGGAAGGCTTGGATTCTGGGTTTATGGGAACTATCCTGGTGCTGGGGTCCACTGGGGTGGACTTGTTGACTGTGTCCACAGGGGTGGGCCTTAAGCTCATATCTATGGCAGCTGGCCTGAAGCCTGGGTGTATAAGAGCTGACCTGACATTGGAACAACAGACTGGTGGCTGGGTCCCTGGGGATGGGCCTGGATCCTGAGTCCACAGGGACTGACCTGGCACTGCAGTGGGCCTAGACCCTGAGCCTATGGGGAGACAGTCTTGGCCTTGGCTTAGTGGGGCTGACCTGGTACTTGGAGGCACAGGGGCTGGTCTGGAGTCTGGGTCTATGGAGGTCAACCTGGAGGCTGGTTGTGAGATATCCTGGCATGGGATAGTAGGAGACAACCTGGAGCTAGGGCATGCTGGTGGCTGGGTCTGTAGTTACCAGCCTATTATCTAGGGTTGTCAGGGTGGCCTGGCATTTAAGCAGGGAATGAGCCAGGGATGTTGTCAGATACTGGGGTTGGTCTGGAGCTTGGGTCATTGGGGCTGACCAGAAGGAGAGGTGGGCCTGGAGGCTGAATCTTTAGGGTGTCAGTCTAGGGCCTAGGACCATTGAACTATGTCTGGCTCTGAGGGTAAGGACTCAGCTTGATTCTGGGTTGGATCTGCAGATTGAGCTTGTGGGTCTTGGTGTGAAGTATGGGCTTGCAGGGGCCAACTTGGAACTAACTGGGCTAGAGGCTTGGTCTATGGGAGTGGGTCTGTGTCTTGGGGTTACTGGGGCTGGCCTGGAGTCTGGGGATTTGGGTGGCCTGACACTGAGGCAAGACTAAAGCCTGGGGCCACTGAGGCCAGCCTACCTCTGGGGAGGCCTGGGGCCTGAGGGCATGGAGCTGGTTTGATGCTGATGTGGGGTAGAGATGAGTATGCACAGTCAGCCTGGAACCTGGAGTTGAAGGCACTTGCCTGGCACTGGGGCAAAAGCAGCCGGAGGAAAGAAACAGTGCAGAGATGAATGACATACAGAACAGAAAAACAGAGTCAATGAAACCACGAGTTATTTCCTTGAAAATATCAATGAAATTGACAAACTTTTAGCTAATCTAAGAAAAAAAGAGAGAAGATATAAAGAATTAAACTCAGATAATAAAGTGGGATCATTTTCCCCAACATTAAAGAAGTTAAATAGATTATAAGAGAATATGTGAACAATTTTACATTAAATAATCCAGGTGAAATTTTTTTCCCCTGAATTCCTTCACTTCTCCCCATTCCCTGCCACCACCCTTCTCTGACTGGACTGAAAAGTTCTCCTAACTGTAACCCTTCCCCGACTTTTTTCTTTTTTTCCTTTTCTTGAGGTACCAGGGATTGAAACTAGAGCCTCATGCATGGTGGCAAGTGCCCCAACATGGAGCTATATCCACAGCCCTCCTTTTCCCACTCTTTGGAAATTATCCCCAGAGTATCTATTCTGAAGTGATCATTAAAAATGCAGGCCTGTAATCCTAGCAGCTTGGGAGGCTGAGGCAGGAGGATCGTGAGTTCAGAGCCAGCCTCAGCAAAAGTGAGGCACTAAGCAACTCAGTGAGACCCTTTCTTGAAATAAAATACAAATTTGTGCTGGGGATGTGGCTCAGTGGTCGAGTGCCCCTGAGTTCAATCTGCAGCACCCCCCACCAAATGCAAATCTTGTGATATCACTCTATTAAAGACTGTTTGATATTTTGCTGTTGTACTCAGAATCCAAACTCCCTATCCCCATGAAACCTTCCCTGCCTCTCAATCTCCTGTCTTCAGATCCCTTTTTTACTCATTCTGCTCCAGCCATGGCTATTATTTCCATCCTATGTACAGGTCAAGCTAGATTCTGTATTGGAACCTTTGCACACACTCTTTCCTCTGTCTGGAACGCTTCCTGTCATCTTTCAGGATATTGTGTAATTGACCCTTCCTGGGACCTATCTTGATGATGAACTCTCACCCCATGCCTCCACCAAGCCACATTATTCTATCACATTATCCTAAGTGTTAATCAGGATTCTTGGTTACAAACAACAGAAATCAATGGCCTAATTGGAAATGTGCATTAGAGAATAGCAAGTGTCTGGCAGACCTTTGCGGGGTCCAGATGACTAGGCTTTGAGATTACTTATCCAGGGACCACATCCTAAGTCCCACCATCAGAGTTGGTCCAGTAGAAGGTGGCCTGGCAGAGACTTCACAGCTCCCACTCCAATGCCATAGTCCTGGGCACTTGCCCTGCTCCAGAACAGTTGGCACCATTGCCTCAGGCAACTGGATGTGACTGCTGCCATGGGTTTCACCCTCAGCAGTACAGAGCTTGTGGTCTTCCTCTTTTGATGTGACTGGCTTGCATTTGAAAGTCTGGGATTGGTACATGTAATTGGAGGAGCTTAGGTTAGGTGCTGTCTTATCTGTAAAGGAAACTGGAGGAGAGTATCTGGCATTTTAAGCTTCTGTAGCAGGAGATAGGCTCTGACTTCTAAGGCAGAAAATCTTCACATTTTTGAGAAATTCCAGTGCTAGGCAAGAGATCTGTGGTGCATCTTTTAAATTTTCTTCGTTGCACTTAAAATGATCTGAAGTCATTTTTGTTTTTACTTGCCTTTTCCAACAGTGTCATTTATTCAAATAAAATCTCCATGAGAACAGAGATCTGCCCTGCTTGTTCGTCTTCAAACCCTAGCAACCTCAACAGTGCAGAGTGCATTAAATATTTTTTAAATGAAGTTGAGCTGAGAGCCCAAAGGGGTAAACATTTGTACCAAACAAATGGAATTTTAAGAAGGAGACAACTAGTCACATGTCAAATGTCACAAGAATAGGACTGAGTAGTGAAAACTGGATTTGACAAATAAGGGTTTATTAGTGATGTCATCAAGGGTGATTTCAGAGGACTGTTAGGCCGGAGGCCACATTGCATGGGTTGAGGAAAAATGTTGGCAGCCGAAATAATCTTCTTTCAATACATACAGGCAGATGGAACTGTTGGATTATCATTTATCAACTTTGAAATTGTCAATTTCCTTTTCCTGACCATGTTGGGTGCAAGCTTGCCTTTTTCAGCAGTTTTATATATTAACATAGAAGCTCCCTGGAAACAGAGATCTGCCATGCTTGTTCATCCTTGCACCCAGCAAGAGAAAGAAAGAGCCGGAGTCCAGGAGGGTGACAGACACGTGGTTGGAATCAAAACTGCCACATTGTAGGCAAGATCAACACCCAAGCAGTTCCCTCTGCAGCTTTGATTCCTTCTCTGTAAATATTCATGTGACATGAAATCCTAGTGCAGACACAACATACTGTTCCCTCCAGCAATTTCTTTTGCTAATTTCAGCTCTTCCTTTACCAGGTTTCCGGACTGTCGAAGACTCTAGCTCTTCCTGCACATTGAACAGGGTCGTGGGGGAATCTGTTCAGTTGCCCCTGAACTACTCTTTGAGCCCTTACGTCCGAGAGATAGAGTGGAATTGGAATTCTAAGGATGAGCAAAAACAGTTTCTGGTGTCCTGGAAGCCTACAGCCCCTAGTCCTGAGTGGTATGAATTTGAAGACAAATACAAGCACAGATTCTATTTGACTGAAAAGTATATTTTGAGCATTTTGAATCTCACCCTGGAAATGAGTGGACTATATGTAGCAGAAGTCAAACTCAACACAGGAAAGTCTCACAAGAAAGACTTTAGACTCTGTGTACATGGTAAGTGTGGTTCCATGCCCAACCAGGCATTCCAATAACCATGTTTCTAAAGTAAGTTGGCCTAAAATCAGGTGACAAAAACAAAACAAAAACCCCAAACAAAAAATAAAGTAGCTTCTTTTTAGTACATCTTCTGATGTCCTAAAAATAAAAACTAAAATTTAAAGACACATCTTATGGAAAACTAGCTAAAGTTTCTTAAAATTTATACAAAATGCACATGAAATGGCATTTTCACTGACAGTGAGAGTCACCCAAAAGGTTTAAAAAAAAAACTTTTTCAATCATGAGATACTGTAAAATCGATTATTAGAAATATCAAAAATATCCTTAATTGACTGTTTCAAAAACTGATTTAAAAATTCCATGACTGAGATAAATTGGTAAAAGCAAAACAACAAAACTGGACATTGAAAAAGATGAAGAATAAAACCACTAAAAAGGAGACTGAAGGTTAGAAATGGTCATAAGGTAAAATGGTTTTATTTTATTTTTTGTACCAAGGGTTAAACTCAGGGGTGCTTAACCACTGAACCACATCCCAGCCCTTTTTATTTTGAGACAGAGTCTTGCTAAGTTGCTTAGGGCCTTGCTAAATTGCTGAGACTGGCCTTGGACTTGAGATCCTCCTGCTTCAGCCTCCAGAATTGCTGGGATTACAGGTGTACATTATCATGTGTGGTTTGGTAAAATGGTTTTAGATAAATTGATCTGAAGTATGACTGTCAAATTTTCAAAACAAAACTCTGTCCTAGAGGAAGGTGAAGATGCAGAAGGTGACCCAGCCCCCGTGTCCTGGATTTCCTAGGCCAATAAGCAAACCAACATTCTCCTTCAGGAATCAGAGGTCGCTGGTCAGATAATGTAGTGGAGAAAGTGTGAGAAAAGTGAGCAGAAGGAGTAGAATCTAAGTGCAACCAACTGCCAGAGCACTCTCCCATTGGTCCTCTATGTCTCCACCCATCCTCTGTCCCCTCTGTATGGGTTACTGCAGCAATTTCCTAACTGGCCTCCCTGCCTTTGGTCTGTTCCCTCTTTCAAATAACCTCCCACACAAATACTGTTTCTATCTTTTAAAAATGCAAATCTTAGCTGGGCCTGGTGGTGCATGCTGTAATCTCAGTGACACCAGATACCGAGGCAGGAGGATTGCAAGTTTGAGGTCAGCCTGGGCAACCTAGTGAGACCATGTCTCAAAATAAAAAATAAAAAGGACTGGAGCCCAAAGGACTTAAAAACAGCATACTACAGTAATGCAGCCACTTCAATGTTTATAGCAGCACAATTCACAACTGCTAAACTGTGGAACCAACCTAAATGCCCTTCAATAGATAAATGGATAAAGAAACTGTGGTATATATATTCAGTGGAATATTAGTCAGCATTAAAAGAGAATGAAATTATGGCGTTTACAGGTAAGTGGATGGAGTTGGAAAATATCATGCTAAGCAAAGTAAGCCAATCCCAAAAAAACCAAAGCCCTAATGTTCTCTCTTATAAGTGGATGCTGATACATAATGTGGGAGGGGGCATGGGAAGAATGGAGAAACTTTGGTCAAAGGGGAGGGAGGGAAGGGATGGGACATGGGGGCAGGAAAGATGGTGAAATGCGATGGACCACAATGCCCTATGTTCATGTGTGACTGCACATATGATGTAACTCTATATTGTGTATAACCAGAGAAATGAAAAGTTGTGCTCCATTTGTATACAATGAATCAAAATGCATTCTGTGGTCATGTAAACTTAATTAGAATAAAAAATATATATTAAAAAAAAGGACAGGAGATATAGCTCAGTGGTAAAGCATGCCTGGGTTCAATTCTCAATACTAAAAGGAGAAAAACAAAAACAAACAACAAAACAACACAAAACAAAAACCACAATTCTCTTCCTGTTATTCCATGCTTAAAAGAAACAATGCTCTATGTCCTCATCCTCACAGGATAAATGGCACTCAGGAATAAAGTCCAACCCCCCACAGGATCTGGCTGCCAGTGGCTTGCTGACACTTTTTTCCATGAGCCATGCTCCATATTGGCTACCCTTCACCTCACTCTAATGGCCCTTCCTCTCCTTGATAAGCTGGGGACCCTCCAGGAAAGATATCCACCTCCCACTCGTCCTCTGCATGACAGGCAGTCACTCACTTACAGGGAGTGGGAGAGGGGTGAGGGACTCCAGCATGTTGGATGGGACTGGGTTGACTGGATTGAATGTCCAAGATGGATGTTCCAGTCAGCGATCGGTGGAGAGTACACCAGCCATCTTGATGACCTCTAGCTCTTGATTCCTGGTTTGTCTTTCATTCTCCTCTTTGGATGATAATTTTTTTTGCATAGCTTTCTGAGTGACAAACATACCGGTACAGTCTCATCCTATCTCTTTGGCAGCATGGGTACCTGCTCAAATTAGGTCAATAAAAAGGATTTTTACCATAAGGATGCATAGATCTCTTAGGACCTAAGATCAGTAAAGGAATTCCTTTGGCTCTGTTACTCACGGGAACTAGAAAGCAGATGGGCACTCTCCTCTCTGTGAGGGGCCACAATAGCCTGCCATCTTCACTATCCCCCCTGCCATCATCTTTGTTCCCTTGGGCTTCTCTACACAGTAGGGACCATGTCCTTTGGTAGTTATGGCTCCTACCCAACCAGAGAGCAAAGGGACTTTCCTGGCCCCTTCCACATAGACAACTGGAAGAAGAGATTCTCATTGGTGAGATGGGAACCCATGCCCACCCCTAGATTGATCACTGGCTGGTGGAATTGCATGCTCTGCCTGGAAGACCTGGGATGCATGCTCTCCCCAGTAACTAGATCCAGGGTGCTGTGATTGACAGTCATATAAAAAACACAAGGTTGGAGCAGAAGAGAAGTTGCCAGAAAAAGAAGTGCTTACTGGTTTCTATTTATTTTGCCTTTCACTCCCTGATCCACCTCTGCTCAAATTAAATCTTCCAACAACACTTACTCATTGCCTCTGCAGCCACCGCAGTGTTAGAGAGCCTCCATGAATTGAAACCATCTTTCCTCCCTTGTTTCTAAGCAAACACTTTTAACTCACATATTGCCTCTCTTTCTCCCTTTCCTCTGGGCTTTCAGAACTACCATGTCTTAAATCATGATTTTCCTGATCCTTCTGATCCTGAAATGAACCTTTCCATTACCAAGTCTCAAAATTGATTTTTTTCTAATTCTCTTATGGATGTTGTTTCTCTCTGCCTTGTGCTGGAGTTATCTGTGTGCGGTCCACTCTCCACCTAAGAGCAGAGATCATGTCTTGTTCTCTTTGGCATCCACTATGTGTCTCGTACAGCTCCAGTGAGTGTTCAGAAAGTATTCCCTTAAAGCTCATGACACGAAGGGAGGTCAGTAGAATAGAGGAAGGGGGTCAGGGAAAAGTAGGGGGGAAAGAAAAAGGAGGTACTGGGGAAGGAAATGGGTCAAATTATGTTATGTGCATGTATGAATATGTCACAATGAATGCCACTAATATGTGTAATTATAATGTACCAATTAAAAATTTAAAAAGAAAGTATTCCCTTAACCAAATAGATTTAAACAAAACAGTATTTAAAGGATACTGACAGATACCTAATTTTTCTAAGTTTATTAAAAAAATTCAACCCTGACTCATTCCTTCATCCATTGAAAAGAACATATAATAAAAATTCATATAAACCAAATGCTGGGTGAATACTTTAAATACCTAAGAGCATTAGCGTTTTAAACACTCCTCTATGTTGCAGAACACTTTGTAGTACATATTCCATTTTGCTTTATATTTAAACTATTATCTATTCATGAAGTAATGAATACTTTAAAATAAGCAGTTTTTAAATGTTATCACATGTAACCCATGTTTTATCTTCAGCACTGGCAAAAAAAAAAAAAAAAACCCAAACGCGTGTGTGTGTGTGTGTGTGTGTGTGTATACATATATATTTATATATATGTGTGTGTGTATATATATATATATATATATATAAAATCTTCTCCAGGCATATGTTCTGTGAATCTTGGGAAGAATCCAAGAAATTAAAAAAATTAAATAACTATTTTAGATCTGTGGTGGGCAATTTGCAGCCACAGGTCAAATTCAGCCCAATGTTTGTTTTTGTAAATAAAGTTTTATTAGAACACAGTCACATTCATTCTATTACATATTGTTTTTGGCGATTTATGCATTAAAAAGACAAAGTTTTGTAGCTATGACCTCAAAAACCTAAAATATGATCTAACCCTTTACAGAAAATTGTGCCTAGCTCTGCCCTGGACGATTCTGTTGACATAGCTGATCCATTTAACTTTATAGGGTCATTGATGAGTAGTAAATGAATGAATGTAGGGCACTTGACGCTGTGCCTGGGGGGCTGTGGATGTAGCTCAGTGGTAGATGCTTGCATGTGTGGGGGCCCTAGGTTCCATCCCTAGTACTGCAAAAATGAAGTAAATGACATTAACAAATTTCCTAAATATAACGTCTTTGCATTCCTGTACTGAACACGGCTTGATCATGATGTATTGTGAGAGTATATTTGCTAATATTTAATGTAGGAATTTTAAGTTATCTGTTCATAACTGGCATTCACTCATGAGTTTACAAGTATGTTTTGTCCTGTTTTGTTTTGTTTCTGGCATTCTCTGTGTCTTATGTGAGTACTGAAGTTAAACTATTCTTTCTAAGTGAACTGAGGAGTATTGTAGGTTATTTTTTCTCTAAATTTTGGAACAGTGTATACAACATAAGAATTTTTTTTTTCCTGGCAATTTGTGAGCATTCACTCCTAAAACCATATGTTCTTCAATGCCCTTTATAAGGGCAGATTCCTGGCTACCTTTCTAATTGCTTCTGAGACTATGGATGTATTCAGATTTTCTCCTTTGATTTTTTTCTTCTCTTGCTCCTTCTCCTTCATTGCCATCTTCTCGCCTTCTTCCTTATTCTCTTCCTCCTTCTCCTTTGTCTTCTTATCCTTCATCATTATCTTCTCCACCTCCTCCTTTGTCTTTTTCTTCTTTATCATCATCATTTTCCTCTCCATCATGATCATCTCCTCCTCCTCTTCTGATTCCTCTCCACTCTTTTTTTTTGGAAGTACAGGCAATTGAACCCTAGGGTGCTCTACCACTGAGTTGCATCCCCAGCCCTTTTTATTTTTTGAGAAAGCATCTTGTAGATGTTTCTGAAATTGGCTTTGAACTTGAGATTCTCCTGCCTCAGTCTCCCAAGTAGCTGGGGTTATAGCTGTGGGCCTGTGCCTCCTGTATGTGTCTGTCTGTCTGTCTATCTATCTATCTATCTATCTGTCTATCTTCTTTTTATGTTTGTAGTAATGCTCCAATTCTCATTCCTAATATCACTTACTTTTGACTTTAAATTTTTAGGCAGAGGAATCAATATGTTTTTCTCTTGATGGGTCTTTTTAAAAAATATCAAATTTTGGTATTGCTGATTGAATAGCTCCTTTATTATTGTTGTCTATCTGTGTAAGCTAGGCATACACTTGAGTATAATTAGAATAAAACTTGATTTTCAAAGGCTTACGTGAGTTCGGTTTATTTTTCTCATGTAACAGGAAGCCAGGAGAGAGCACTTGCTGACACTGGCTTAGCTGCTTGGCTTTGTCACTTGGGACCTGGGGTCTGCTCTGCCATCCTCAGCACACTTATATTTTCCTGGTCTATCTTTTTCCATATTTTTCTTTTTAATATTTTTATACCATTAGATTGTGTAAAGAGCACACTGGGTTTACCCAATTTGAGTGTCTAGGCCTTATTTCAATGGAGGGTTATAATGCTTTTAAGTGTACTTCAATATTTTGCATGTATGAATTTGCTCCTGACATCTTATTTAATGTTTTCTATTTAACATACTTTTTTTTTTTGCTTTTGTTGGATTGATTAACAGTATTTCTTTGATCCAAAGCTCTCTAGTAATTTGGGAGGTATACAACCCTGTACTTTAATCCTATTGGTTACTAAACATAAAATTTTACTTCAGCATTTAAAGATAATCAGCATATTTTTTCCCTCTGAACAAAACAAGAATTTTATTGTGCTTTTGCATTGTATTTGCAACTCCTCTATGTTGTGGATATCTATTTTATGTATACACACACACACACACACATACATATATATGTGTGCTATAGCTATAGTGCTATACACACATTTATGTATACATATATAATGCACACACATATATATTTATATAATGATAATCATATGTAATGATTAATTATCTAGATTTGACTGTAGGTTTTGCTTTTTTTTTTTTTTTTTTTTTTTTTGTGGTGCTGAGGATCGAATCCAGAGATTCCTGCATGCAAGGCAAGCACTATACCAACAGAGCTATATCCCTAGCCCTAAGATTTTACTCTTTGATCACTGCTGTATCTTGTTTCTTTTTCATTCTTAAATTCATTTGACATTTTTTCCTGCACATTGTTGAACTCCTTTTAAAGAGGTGATTAGCTTTCAAAGCACTTAAGTGTCCTAAAGTGTCTTAATGCTAGATGGGTAGGGTATAAAATTCTAGTTTCAAGACCAGTTTCTCACAAAGGTCATGGAAAATCACTGAGCAGGGTGACCTGAAGGAGCCTAGGAATCATGGGACAATAGTGAGGGCCAGGGCAGCCTGGGGAAGGTCCAGGAAGTGATCCTCACCTTGCTTCTTAGAGTAGAAGGATGATGAGGTGCCCTAGGTCCCCTTTTTGAGTAGAAAAGTCTTCAGACATCTGCCTGTGGGCTGGGAGTCAGAACCCCTGGGAAGCGTATGGAGGGGTAGGCTCCTTCCCCAGGCCTATATTTAGAAAATTGGCAGCACCTCCTTGCTGCATCATATGAGGGAGAATGGTTGATGTACTCTGGTGAGCCTCTAATTCTGAAACTCAGTTTCTCTTTTGCCGTTTCTTACTCCAGAGCCCATCCCTGAACCCCAAATTCTGATTCATTCATTATCCAACACATCAGGCTGGTGCAATGTCAGTCTGGAGTGTGGGACCCGAGGGACCACAGAGAACTTGACAGTGACCTGGTTGAGCAATGGCTTTTCCAGGGAGCTGCAGCCGAGAGGGACACTGTCAGCAGCCTCCAACTCCAGGAATCTAAGCCTGAGCCTGCCTCTGAGTCAGTTAAATGGCCATCTCACCTGTGTGGTCAGCAACCCGGCAGACCAGAAGAATGCAACCTTAGACCTGGGGAGCATCTGCCCACAGAAGGGTGAGTGTGGTCTTCCAGGAAGGGTGATGGAAATGCGATGACAGTGAATGGGGGTTGGGTAGCAAGATGGGGAGGCCTCAGGACAGTGATGGGACAAAGGAACATGGTAAGGCTCTTTCTTGGTACAATCTGAAGATCCCTGCCTCAGTGAACAACCACATGACAGCCTTCAAATCTGCAAGTCCAGGAGTTGGGCCAATATATGGAGATTGCTGCATCCCCCAGGACTTAAATATAGGACTGTGTTTTAGTTAGATTTTTCAGAAAGTGCTGCATGTGGAAGACCTGACCAGAACAACTGTAGAGGAGAAAAGGTTTATTTAACGGCTCAGGGTTTCAGAGGTCTCAGTCCATATACAGCCAGTCCCCAGGGGCTCCAGGATAAGCTGAACATCATGGCAGAAGAGTGTGGCAGAGGAGAGCTGCTCACATGATGCTCAGAAAGCAGAGAGAGAGAGACTCTATTGTCCAGATACAAAATATATACCCCATAGCCACACCCCTAATGAACTACTTCCTCCAGCCACACCCCACCTGCTTCCAGTTACCACTCAGTTAATCCCATCAGAGATTAATTCTCTGATTAGATTAATGCTATGACCCAATACTTCCTTTTCCAAACTTTGCATTGTCTCACATGTGAGCATTTGGGGACACCATATCTAAATCATAATAGACTGGTATGTGGGCATCCTAGCTCCCAGCATCACAGAGCCTGGAAGGCTAAATTAGTCATCAGAATCCAAGCAAGGCAGGGGAAGAACTCAAGGAGTAAGTGAACTCTCAGGGCCCAACCCCACCTCCAGGACTGGAATGTTCTGTCCCCCATACTCAGTTCAGGCTCCCTCCCTGCATGGCCTGGACATGCACGATCCATTCAGGCTGATAGATGCCTGGTGTTTTTTTCTGCACTCCAGATATCCCCTTTGAGGATGGTTACCATCCCTGACTATGTAAATCACTGCTAGCCTCCTCTGGACAGTATGAGCACCTGTAGTCACTAGGACCAGTTACCCCGCTTGCCTGCGGCAGCCTTCAAACCCACCTGGGCTATACAAAAGGCCTTCAGGGTGTGTTAGCTCTTAAAAAGGAGCTGTGTTTTCATAAAACACCAACCTTCCTACCTTCCCAGAGTAACACAGTAAGAGCAGCGGTTGTAAAAGAGGAGGTGTAATTATCGGGTCAGCTACCCTGTTCCACCATTGTCTTCCTGAGCTCTGTTTCTTCCCTCTGGGGAACTTCACAGTCTCTTCCTTGTCATTTCTTTTTTTTTTTTTTTAATTTATTTTTAAAACAGAAGAATGCATTTAAAGTCATAGTACATATATGGAGCATAATTTTCTATCTCTCTGGTTGCAAACAATGTAGTGTCACACCATTCATGTCTTCATACATGCACCTAGGGTAGTGATGTCCATCTCATTTCACCATTTTTGCTGCTCTCATTTCTTCTCCCCTCCCCCACCTCCCCCTGCCCCATCCCTCTATTTCTCCCATGCTCCCCACCCCCGCCCCCATTATGTATCAGCATCCACTAATCAGAGAAAACATTTAGCCTTTGGTTTTTTGGGATTGGCTGACTTCACTTAGCATAATGTTCTCCAGTTCCATCCATTTACCTGCAAATGCCATGATTTTATTCTCTTTTAATGCTGAGTGATATTCCGTTGTGTATATATACCACACTTTCTTTATCCATTCATCTATTGAAAGGCATCTAGGTTGCTTCCATAGTTTAGCAATTGTGAATTGTGCTGCTATAAACACTGAAGTGGCTGTGTTACTGTAGTGTGCTGTTTTGAAGTCTTTAGGGTATAGGCTGAGGAATGGGATAGCTGGGTCAAATGGTGGTTCCATTCCAAGCTTTTTATCTTCCTTATCATTTCTTACTCCTCCACTTAGCATGCAATCCACAGACTTGCATTGAGTACTTACTATGTGTTGGGTGGGTGGTGCACAGTGGAAAATAAGATAAGCCCCTGACCCTGAGGGACATACAGTGCAGTGGGGACATTGACACATCCCGGCTGTGTGACTGTGGATATGTTATATAATTTTTAAGTCTTTCTATTTATAAGATGGTTAATATTTTTACCTACTCCACAGAGTTCTTGTTGTGAGAATTGAAAGAGGTAATCTATGTAAACCTATCAGTCAATATTATTAGATAATACATACTAAAAAGAAGAAGAAATTTCTAAGTATATATATATATATATTATGTACATATATATATGTATATATTTTTCTTCTTTTGGTTTTTGGTACTTGGGATTGAATCCAGGGGTACTTTACCACTGAGCTATATCCTCAGCCCTTTTTATTTTTTAATTTTGAGACAGGGTCTCACTAAGTTGCTCAGACTGATCTTGAACTTGTGATCCTCCTGCCTCAGCCCCCTGGGTTAGCTGGGATTACAACAGGCATGTACCACTGCACCTGGCTTGTTTCAAAATATAAAGCCAGATGTTAAATGGTGAAGTTGAGGCAAATATAAAGAGTGATTTAAGGAAATAAAAAATAAACTGAGAAACTGCTACAGGAGTTGGGAAAGACGTGACAGAGAAGGGAACAACTGAGTTGGGCCTTGAAGGATGAATAGGAGTTTTCTTGTGGCAGGATAAAAACTTTCATCACAGACCCTAAGGACAACATGTTCTGAGGCATGCAGAGCCCAGATCCTTCCACCCCATCTCCCTCTTGCAATGTACTTTGCTTCTGGAGGTCTGCAAGGAGGAAAGAGACAGGCTGGAATATACACTGTCATGCTAGGTAGAGGAAGCCCTTCAGGTTCCTGTGTAGAGATGGGACAGAAGACCTGGCAGCAGAAAAATTAATGAGTCATTGGCCAGTTTATAGAGACATTCCTCAGGTTGCAGCAAAGTTGGGCACTGGGAGACAGGTAGAGCCTGGGTAGTCGCACTCGCACCTGTCTGCCAGTCCTGGTTGAAACAGGTCTGACACCAGGTTGTCTTTGACCTCAGGTTCTTTTCAGAGCAGATGGCTTTGGAGAGGAGTTCTTGCCATGGTTCCGGTGGTGAGTCTGGGGGTTGGAGTGTGGATCTGGAAGAGGAAGAAGATGGAGACTAAGAGAGGTAGAAGCTGAGGGACGGGGGGTTCTGGGGAGGAGCAGTGGGTGTAGGAGACCCTAGAGACAGTGGCAGGCTGGGGAAGTCAGTGGGCAGAGAGAGGCGCTTTTCTGGCAGAACCTGGGGTGGAGCAATGCTGAGGGTGGGCGGTGTGTGCATGCCCAGGAGGGAAAGGCCAAGGGTGGCAGAAACAAGACATGGGTCTGGGAACCACTTTTATAGCCCAGGGAGCAATGACCATGCTCTGGGCCTGGTGATGGGTCACTCAATTAATTGCACACTTTCAGTGAGAGTCTTCTGTGTACAGGTGGGACTACCCTCCTGCCAGCTGTGTCTGCCTCAGCAACTGTTTCTCAAGCCCCTTTGAGAGCAGACTCTGATGACCTGCAGACTGGTAGACTTGACAGCCATGACCCTTCCTATGCAGAGATCAGCCCCCTGAGGTCCCCTAAGGTGAGTCTAAGGGAATTGAATCAGGGCAACAGACGTGTACTCAGAGTCTGGGAGTCCCAGGACATCCAGGATACTCTGCCCCACTGTCAGGCTCTGGGTCTGTTCCTTGCCTTGAACACTGTGGTTACATGCCTGGGTTCCCACAGCACGCTGGGAGCTGTGGTGCAAAGGGAGGTTACCTTGCACAGACATCTCCACATCTGCAATTGTGTCAGATTCTCACCACTGGTGAAGAGGGGTGAGGAGGAGAGGGAGGCCAGGGGAGGTGAGTGACTGACTCAAGGCCACACAACCTGGCAGTGGAGGAAGTGGTCTGAGGACCCTGGAAGAGCTCCTCACCCATAGGCTGAAATGGGGACCACAGGAGAGGACAGAGTGTAAATGGCCAGGGCTCTGGTGGGACTCAGCCATCAGTTCAAGTGATTCCGCCTAGGGGAAGATGGGAGACAGGATGAACCAGGGAAGGAGAGGCCCTGAGAAGAATCCCCAGAAGCCATGCCTCTCAAACTTGAGTCAGTGGCAGAATTTCTGGAGGGTTTGGCAGAATGGACTGCTGGGCCCACTCATAGAGTTTCTGATTCCGTGGGTCTGGGGTAGACCTGGATGTTTCCATTTCTACCAGGCTCCCAGGTGATGCTGATGCTCCTGATCTCATACTTTGAGAACAAGTGGGCTAAGGAGTGAGTAGAGGCAAGATAAGTGAAGCTGCAGTCTGGACTCTCAGGGACAGCGAGGGGCAGACTCCTCTCCTCTCCATCCTCTGATCTTTGAGATACATAAATTCTTTGGTCCAGTCCCAGTAATTTATAGTAGAAAGTGTGGGACCCAGAAGGGTCACTGGACTTATCCAGAGAACCATGGAAGACAGGGCAGGACAGGGGTCTCCTCTCTCCTAGTCCAGTGCTTGTCCACTGTTCCCAATTGCCGCAGTGCCTGTCACAATTGCTTCCCATCTCAGGCCTTCTGAGTTATGTCTCCTCTTGACTGGGGCCTTAGGGGATACAGGAACTAGCTCCTTCCCACCTAAGCCCCAATCCTCCACTACCAGAGCACCACAGGAGGGGAGCCCTCATAACTTTGGGGGAGAAAACCAAATCAAGTGACATTCAATTCCATTTCGTAGCCCTATCCTGTAGTCCCCTCCTCCTCAGTTCCTGGCCTTGGAGAGCTCTTGCCCTGCTTAGGAAAATGAATACCCTCCCAGGACACAAGGGAACAAGGGGACATGAAGGAATAGAGTCAGCAGAGATGTCCAAGCCCAGCTTGGACTTCTTGTTTAACTGTAGAAATGTTACTTTATTTTCCTGGACCTCAGTTTCTTCTTTTAAAAAATATGGATTATAAAAATAATACCTGACATTTAGCTGATGCTTTGCCCTGAGAGCAAAGTGATTTACAAATTTGTCCAACAATAATTTATTGAGTGCCTCATGTGTTCCTAGAATTGTTCTAATCTGCGTGGAAGAAGTCACCAAAACAATGAAAGTCCTTCCCCTCGTAGAATCTGCATTCTAGTGAGGGTGGGCGTAGGGCGAGAATGACGAATAAAATAAAGAGGCAAAGTGGGACATGTCGGGTGGTGATAAATGCTAAGGAGAAAATAAAGCAGGGAAGGTGGGGGTGGCAGGGTTTCAGTTGTTGCAAAGCAGGGAACAGCAATGAGAAGAGAGACCCTGGAAGAGATGAGGGAGTGAGCAGTGTGGAGGTGCCCAGTGGTCAGGGGAGATGGGAAGCGTCCCCATGGAAGACAGAGCAAGTGGCATTCAAGAGAGGGTCTGTCTGAGTGAAGCTGAATTTTGGGGCGTTATCAGGCTTGAGAGGCAGAACTCCCTGCTGGTAGAGAAGAAGCCCACAAGAGATGTAGCTTGATTGGTTCTTGTGTCTGTTTCTGAGAAGCTGACCAAGCCCCCTTCTCAACTCCATTTGAATTGTAGAACAACTTGGACAGGGACACCTGCCATGCACAGACCCCCAAGCTGACTCCGAGAGTCCACACTATTTATGAGAAGATCCATAAGAGTCCAGACCACAAAGGGGACACCTAAGTCATGAATGGACTTGGACAATGAGAGACCCTGGTAAAGTTCATCTCTCCTCACTCTTCACCCCGTGTTTTCAGCTATCCCTCCTCCGATGCAGCTGGAACTAGACTCCCATTCTTCTTAATCCATCCTGCTGAGATAGCAAAGCAGCATGAGCTGCTCCCTTGTGCTCCCATCTGTTATGACTTGAATGGCAGCGTCTCCTCTAAAATCCAAGGTGAAACTTAATCCGCAGTGCAACAATAGTAAGGAATATGGCCCTTAGAAAGTGACTGAGTGATGAGGGCAAAAGTCTCATGAGTGGGATTAGGCAGCCTTACAAAAGGGCTTGGCGGAGGGAATGTATCCCTTTTTCCCTGTCTCCTTCTGCCATGTGAGGACACAGCTGATGTTCATCCCCTGTGGAGGAAGCAGCAACAGGGTGTCAGCTTGGAAGCAGACAGCAGCCCTCAGCAGAGAGACAACCTACTGGGGCCTTGACCTGGGACTCCCAGTCTTCAGAACAGTGTGAAATGAATTTCTCTTTGTAAGTTACTGAGGCTGTGGTATTTTGTTATAGCAACATAAATAGACTAAGAAATCTACCAAAGTTTTCTTACTTACAGGTTATGAGCAGTCATTTTGCTTATTTAAACATCAAAACAGGAGAAGCAAACCTTTTTTTAGCAGTTAGCCAGACCTCTGATCCGCTTTATCCTCTTTAGGGGATTAGGCATTTTCATGAAGATAATTGGGATAGAGATGCTTTCCTGGAAAACCTGTGAGGAAGATGGGCCTTCAGGACATCACAGTCAAACCCACTGCCCAAGACAGAGAGAGGAGTGGGTCTTAACTGGCCAGGCCCATGAGTCCTGTAACTGCAGTCCAGGGTGAGAGGGAACATTTCTTGAGCTTTGCTGCCTACTGGGTGATTCTAAGCACAATAAATTTAATGTCTCAGGGCCTCCCAGAATTCAAGTGATTCACAGAGCCCTTTACTTTTTAGCTTTTATGTTTGGTGGCACTGGGGATCAAACCCAGGGCCCTGTGCATGCTAAGCACATGATCTCCCACGAGCTACATCTTTAATCCAATCCTTTTATTTTTATTATATAACATATGAATAAAGTACAAAAGTCAGAAGGTGTCTTGTTGAAATTCTGATGTTTTATCAATTTTGTTGCTATTGTAAATAGTCTTTCCCCCAGTATAGCTTCTGTTTGATTGTGATGAAATAATATGTATATTCTACGTATTAAGCCACATTGCTAAATTGCCCAACTGTTTGTAATAGTTTTTCATTTCATCCTTTGAAATTTCTGGGGTCAATAACCATATTATCAACAAATAACTATAAATTTTGCTTCTTTCCAGTTTTTATGCCTCATTCATTTCGCTTGTATAAGTGCTTTGGCTAATCCTCCAAAACTATGTTAAATATAGTGATGATAACATGATATAGTTATTTTGTTCCTGACTTTAATGTCAATAGTTTTCTCATCATTCATATTTTTGGGCTAAGGATATTTATTTTATCATGTTACAAAGATATATACCAGTTTTTATTTTAACAAATTTTTTAAATCAAAAATAAAATGTCAAATTTTACCATTTTCTTTTCAGCATCTGTGAATATATCATTTTTTTCTCTTTTTTGTATATTCACAACACATTAATAGAATTCTGTTCCTGGATTACTGAAATAAACCCCAGTTGATGTAGTCTTTAATTGTGCTGTTTGATATTATTTTTATTTGGGATTTTTGCATCACTATTCATAAATTATGTTTTGTTTATTTTATTTTTTATCAGTTTCTTATGTGTGTTATTTTTATTAAATATTTTTATCCTCAATTTTTATAATTAAATACAAATTTGCTTTATAGTCCCCATGATAAAATCCTTTTTAAAGAATTATCATTACCCAGTGTTGATTTAAATCATTTTTATTATAATGTTACTTAAAGATATACCAACATAAAACCAAGTATAAATGACTTTTGATTATTATAAACCATAAAAAGGTGTATAAAGTGAAGAAAAACACAAAATAGTATATAATGAAGCAATGGTGTGTTACTTTTTCATATAGCAACAAATAACTGAGAAAAATCAACTCGTGAAGGGTAAAGGTTTATTTTGCTCCAGTTTCAGAGGTTTTAGATCATGGTAGCTTGGCCCCGTTGACTTTGGGCCTGTGGTGAGGCAGACCATCATGGTGGGGAGTGCGTGGCAGAGGAAGCTACTTACCTCATGGTGGCAGGAAGCAAAGGAAGAAAAAGGGATGGAGGTTCCAGTATCCCCTGCATACCTTAAAACTATGGCAAGAGAAAGCCAATCCCAAAAAACCAAAGGCAGAATGTTCTCTCTGATATGTGGATGTTAATACACAATAGGTGGGGGTGGGGTGGGGGAGAATAGGAGTTCATGGGATTAGACAAAGGGGAATGAAGGGAGGGGGCGGATGGGAATAAACAAGACAGTAGAGTGAACTGGACCTAACTTTCCTATGTTTATATATGAATAAAGCACCAGTGAAACTTCACATCATGTACAACTACAAGAATGGGATCCTAATTGGAATAAGTTAGACTCCATGTATGTACAACATATCAAAATACAATCTACTGTCATGTATATTTAAAAAGAACAGTAACAACAACAACAAAAAACCTATGGCAAGAGAGGATTCCAAGGTGGCTGAATAAAGGTGTCCCAGGTTCACCTCCTGCACAAGAAGAAACAAAATGACTGATGAATAGCTGCATTTTGAGTTGACCAGTTAAGGGAGAGCACTGAAACTCAGCAAGAGAGAGATGGGCACCTCATAAGACCTGGGATGACAGCAGAGAGGGAGGAACAAACCACATAGCAACAGCAATCCTAGCTCTCTGGCCAGAGAGACTTCCCACTTCAGGGGAAAGATAAACTGGGGAGTCCCAGTGAATCTCAACACTCTATTCGTTGAGTCTCAACACTCTGGACATTGGCAATACTAGCTATAGGAGAGTTACATGGTCATCACAGTCTTGGATCTCAGTTGTAAGAGGTACCTGGAGTCCACATATTAGTTTTGCTTCTGAGCAGAAACTCAACATTCTTTACCTGCCCAAACCCCACAGTCCAGGCTGTGGTAGCTTGGTGCTATCTTGAGAATGGAGCCACTGTTGGAATTCATACTTCTCTAGGGGATAGCAACTTCTACATATCCCTATTCTTAGGGACCCCAGACATTCCATCACACCAGCACAAAAAGTCACACCTCACAAACCAAACTAGGCCAAGAAGTGCAACTGTGACTCCACTGACAAAGCCCATACAGTGCCCTGCACTACAGGGACAGCTGATTTAGCTTGGCAGGAGGGTGCTGCCTGTAAGACCTGAGAAACCAAGGCACTTTCCCCTGGGTCCTGGGGTTCCACCCTGCTCCAGTCACTGCTGCCTCCATTGTCTCCTATAACTGGCCACTCATTTGCCTATGCCACTGCTGGGCTTATGGGTGTGTGTACCATGCCCCCAGTGCCACTGGGGCTGCCATTTCCCCACTGACAGAATAGCTCATATCAGTGATATGATGAAATGTCCACCATCCTCCCTGTCACTGGCACCACTGAGCCCATTGCCAGAGTGGCCACATAATGGACACCCCACCCCCACTTCTGTGGGCACCACAGTTGCCTGGGCTGCTAGATGCCTCCACCACTGCACATATCTTGGAGACAGATGGACCCTACTGCTGCAGGCACAGTATCCAAAGCTATTGATTGTAGCTGAAGAATTTACAGGGAGACCATTCTACAGTGCCAAACTTGAACCAGAGCCAACACTGCCTATAAAAGTGACACCCTAGGAGGTGTCTTTTAAGAGAAAGATTTTGCTATAAAAACCACTTTATGAAAGTGGTTTAGTTGACTGATCTGCCAGATGCATGAATATTAATGTAGGGATACAAGAACCATGAAAAAGCAAGGCAACATGACACCTCTGAAGGGACACAGTAAGTCTCTAGCAAGAGACCTCAAAGAAAAGGATATTGATGAAATGACCAATAAAGAATTCAAAAGAATAATGCTAAGGAAACTCAATGAGACACAAGAGAATATAGACAGACACTTCAGTCAAATTAGGGAAAATCCATGATATTAATGAGAAGTTTAGCAAAGATATATATCATAAAAAAGACCCAACTATAAATCTTAGAAGTGTTCTGGTGATACAGTTCAGAGGTAGTCTGTGTACTTAGCAAGCATGAAGGCCCGTGTTCAATCTCCAGCACCTCTCAAAACAATCTTGGAACTACAAAATGCATTAAATTAATAAAGACAGAAAGGATCAAATAACATGCAGAATAACCAGAAAACAATGAACAAAATGGCAGGAGTAAATTCTCAGTAACAAACTCAAATATTAATGGATTAAATCCCCAATCAAAAGATGTAGAGTGGCTGAGTGAATCATAAAAAAGAGACCCAGTTTTTGTTGCCTACAAGAAACTCACTAGTGAAGGGCTAGAAAAAATATTCCACACAAATGGAACCCAAAGCAACCAGGAGTAGCTATACTTATATGAGATAAAATAGACTTTAATCCAAAAACTTTTTAAAAAGACAAAGAACACTATATAATGACAAAGAGATTAATTCAGCAAGAGAAAATAACACTTGTAAAGATGCATGCCCCCATCAAGGGAGTACCCAATTATGTAAAGCAAACTCTATTATACAAATACATGGAAATTAAACAACATACTCTTGAATAGCCATTGAGTCAATGAAGAAATCAAAGGGAAATTAAAAATTCTTGAACAGATGAAAATGGAAATATACCATACCAAAGCATGAAATACACTGGGGTTTGTCAGCTTTTTCACTGCTGTGACCAAAAAGACCTGACAAGAACAACATAGAGGAGGAAAAGTTTATTCAGGGGCTCATAGTTTCAGAGCTCTCAGTCCCTAGATGGCCAACTCCATTCCTTGGGCCTGAGGTGAGGCAGAAATCATGGGAGAGGAAAGTAGCTCAGAACAACACAGCAGAAGCAGAGAGAGACTTCCTTCACCACAGACAAAAATATGTACCCAAAGACATGCCCTCAATGACCCAGCTCCTCCAGCCACACCCTACCTGCCTACTGTTACCCCTCAGTTAATCCCTATCAGAGGATTAATGCACTAATTAGGTTAAGGCTCTCATAACCCAATCATTTCACTTCTGAACCTTCTTGCATTGTCTCACATCTAAACCCTAACAACAGCAAAAGTTGTACTAAGAGGATATGTATAGTAATATGTGTATACATCAAATACAAAAATCAAGTCAAAATGGACCAATGACTTCAATGTTAGAACCAAAACTATGAAACTATTAGAAGAAAGCATAAGGGAGACACTTCAAGACACTGGGAAAGGCAGATTTTTTTGGATAAAACCCCCAAAGCATAGTCAACAACAGATAAACTAGACAAATGGATTTATATCAAACTATGAAGCTTCTGCACAGCAAAGGAAAATTGACAGAGTGATGAGACAACGTACCGGATAGGGGAAAACTTTTGCAAGCTATTCATTAGACAAGGGGTTAATGTCCAGAATCAAGAGTACAGAACTTAACGCAATTCAATGTTAAAAATTCTGAATAATTGGATTAAAAATGGGCCAATTATCTGAATAGACATTTTTCCAAAGAAGATATACAAATGGTTAACAAGTGTATGAAAAAGTGCTCAGCATCACTAATCATCAGGGAAATAAAAACCAAAACCACAGTGAAATATCTTCCTATCCCAGTTAGAATGGCTATTATAAAAAAGACCAAAAATAACAATTGGTGGTGAGGATGTAGGGAAAGGGGGATTCTTAGATGCTGTTGGGAATGTAAATTAGTACAGCCATTGTGGAAAACAGTATAGAGTTTCTCAAAAAACTGAAAATATGATCACTACTGGGTACACATCCAAAGGCCATGGAATCATTATATAAAAGAGATGTGCCCGTGTTTATTGCAGCATTATTTACAATAGTGAGGACAAGCAACCAACCAAGATGTCCACTGATGGATAAATGGATTAAAAAATGTCACTTATATACAAAATAGAATGTTATTCAGTCACAAAAAAGGATGAAATTCTGTCATTTTTCGTAAAATGGATGGAACTGAAGGATATTATGTTAAATGAGATAAGCCAGACACAGAAAGACAAATATTCTATGTTCTTACCCATTTGTGGAAGATAAAGAAATTGATCACATAGAATTAGAGAGTAGAATAGAAATCAGTAGAGGCTAGGAAGGGGAGGAGACATAGTGAGGGAGGGTGGGTGCCAAAATAAAGTTGGGGAATATAGTTCTAATGTTTTGTAGGACAATAGAACAAGTAATTATAGTCTATAACAATTAATTATGCATTTCAAAAAAACTAGAAAAGTTTGCAAATTCCCCAAACACACAGATGATATTTGAGGACATGGAAATGCTAATTATCCTGATTTGATCATTGCACGTTATACACATGTATGGAATTATGCCACTGTGTGGTACCTCTTAGCTTAAGAAACTCCATTTTGTCTGGGCTGCCAGCCACCTTAACGTTAGCCCACATACTGGGAGGTCCCTAACATCAACATGCTTTATTTTTGCAAAGAGCCCGGTCATCTTGACCTAACCCGGGTGGAATGCAGGGTGGGCTTAGCTAACTGCAATCTCTGCTTCTGTACTGTTGGCTTGCTTGCATTGGCTAAAAGAGAAAACTTCATAGCACCTGACTCGCAGTTTTCTTTTGCTATATAATCTGTAACCTAAACCAAGTCGGGGGCTGCAATTTCAAATTGGCTTTGCAGTCCCGCCGGCTGAAAAATAAACTTTTAACGAATAAATCTATGAGTTTGTTGTTTCTCGCTGATTAGATATAACAACTCTACTCCATAAATAAGTACAAATGTTTTATGTCAATTAAAAATATAGTCAATTTTATTTAGGCATTTTAACTCAACCCACAAGAAAGACTGGGAGGCAGCTAATCAGAGACCAAAGATTCCTGGAATCTCAAATAGAGATGGAAGAGGATTGCCTGGTGTGTTAGTCAGCTTCTCATCACTGTAACAAAATATCTGAGAACAGCAACTTAAAGGAAAAGTATTTCTTTTGGCTCATGTTTCAGAGGTTTTGATTCATGGTCTGCACCTGCGTTAAGACAGAACATCATGGTGAGGATGGTATGGCAGAGCAAAAAACTGCTCACTTTATACAATGGTGGCTGGGAGAGAGAGGGAGAGGGAGAGGGAGGGAGAGAGGAAGGGGAAAAGTTTCCACTACTTCCCAATAGTCCATTCAGTTGCAAACCCATGAAAGGATTAACCCATTGATGAGATCAGAGCTCTCATGATCCAATGACTTCCTAAAAGTCCCACTCTGAACAGGGCTGGATTGGGGACCAAGGCTTCAACACATGAGCCTTTGAAGGACATTTGGGATCCAAACCATACTACCTGGTTATACAGAGCTAGACACTGCACCAATTATGTTGCAATCTCTGGGATAGTGTCCAGAGATCGGTGTTATTTGAATGACCCTGGTGAGCCCAATGCCAGCATGTTCAATGCCCAGCCACATCTGAGAATCACTGATCAGGAATGAAGCTGTCTGCCCAGAGGAAACTGCAGGGTGTGGCACAACCTCACTGTTTCCTCCTCCTCTGACAGAAACCTCAATCCCCAGAGGGGTCCAAGATGCAGTGCTTGGTAGGCACAGAGGGAGGATTGCTCTCTCCTAACTGTCCACAGAGGGCCCTGCTTAGTGCCATGTGTGCTGTAGTTCCATGGCTAACACCACAACCCCATTCTGTGAGGCTGCCCCACCTCCTTAGGGCCCAAGCAGGACTCCATCCATATCATAGATATGTTTGATTTGCCCTCAACAACTAAAAATGAGAGAGAGAAAAAATTGTAATTAAAATTGTGCAGTGATTCTATCCTTATAAATGGACTCTTGAGGTGGGATTTGGAAATCCGTATTTCTCTTGATCCATGTCTCTGCTTCCAGTCACCTTTCCTGGCTCCAGGATTGTGCGGGTATCTGTTTTAAGGCCAGTTCTTCAGAAAGAAAAAGCCCTGGTTTGTTGGTTTCTGTGGTATCAATATCCCTGCAGTGGCTGATTTCCAACTACCAACATCCTGAAACTCAACGAAGAGCTGAAAAGATACGCATAAAACTGGTTCTCACAAGCCAGGTCCAGCTGGAGGCAGCACTTTGCCTGCAGGTGAATCTAGTGTTTCCTACGTAGGACTCGATCTTGACACAGCATGGCCCCTCATCACCAGCCAACTATTTCATGAGGAAGGAAAGGCAGTGAGTTCTAAGGAGGAGGAAAAATTTGCTGAGGGATGGAATGTTTCTCTCCAACACAGGAGATCCATGGGAGTCATTTCATTCCTTTATTTAATAAAGAAAAACTGTATATATCATGTACAATATGTTGTAATAATATGTAAATAAATAATATATACATATACCCAGGGCCTTGCTCATGCTAAATACATTGTGGAATGGCTAAATGAAGTTAATTAACATATGCATTAACTAACCTAGTTATGTTTTTTTGTGTGTGATGAGAACATTCAAAATCTGTTCTCTTAGCAATTTTCAAGATTGCAATACATTATTATTAACTATAGTCCCCATGTTGTGAAATAGATCTCTTGAACTTATTTCTCCTCTCCAAGTAAAATTCTTTCATCCAACCTCTTCCCCTCAGACCCCCTTCCTTCAGCCTCTGATAATCTTCAAACTCTCCACTAATGAATTTGACATTTTTAGATTTTACGTGTCAGATCATGCAGTATTTACCTTTCTGTGCTTGTTTTACTTTATTTAATATAATGTCCTCCATTGTTCATCCGTGTTGTTGCAAATGCAGGATTTTCTTCCTTAAAGGTGGAATATGTACCACATTGGGTCTATGTACCACATTTTCTTTACCCGTTCACACATTATTAGTAACTAAGGTTGTTTCCATTTCTTGGCTGTTGTGAATAATGTTGCAAAGAACATGGGAGTCCAAGCAGAACTCCATCTCTTTTACACATTGATCTCACATCCTTTGGATATGTATGTTGGATCAGATGGTAGTTCTGATTTTTGATTTCTTGAGGAACTTTTTTTTTTTTTTTTTTTTTTGGTACCAGGGATTGAACTCAGGGGCACTCGACCACTGAGCCACATCCCCAGCCCTATTTTGTGTTTTATGTAGAGACAGGGTCTCACTGAGTTGCTTAGCGCCTCGCCGTTGCTGAGGCTGGCTTTGAACTCGCGATTCCCCTGTCTCAGCCTTCCTAAGTGCTGGGATTACAGGCTTGAGCCACTGCGCCCGGCTGAGGAACTTTTATATTATTTTCCATGGTGGCTGTAATTCATGTATATTCCCATCAACAGTACAAAGGTTCTGTTTTCTACACATCCTCAACAATACTTGGCATCTTTCTTCTTTTTTGACCATTCTAACATGTGTGAGGTTATATCTCACTGTATTGTTTTGTTTTTGTTTTAAGTTTACGTTGTGGGGATTGAACCCAGGGCCTTGCTCACACTAAATACATGCTGTACACAGAGCTACACCCTAAACCCCTCATTGTGGTTTTAATTTGCATTTTCCTATAGATTAATGAAGTTGGGCTATTGTTTTAATGTTCTTGTTGGCTACTTGTATGCCTTCTCTTTAGAAATGTTACTTCAGATCATTTGAAACTTTTAAATTGGGTTGCTTGTTTCCTTACTACTGAGTTGTTTGAGTTCCTTGGATATTTTGCATATCAGGTATATAGTATAACCCCTCATCAGGTATATAGTTTGCAAAAATTCTCTTTCATTTCATAAGCTGTCTCTTCACCCTGTTGTTTCCTTTGCTGCAGAAGCTTTGTAGATTAATGTAGTCCCATTTACATATTTGCTTTTTTTGCCTAGGATTTTGGGCTCAAATTTTAAAAATCATTGTTCAGACTAATGTCATGGAACTTTCCTCCCCTGTTTTCTTCTAGTAGTTTATAGTTTCAGGTTTTACATTGAAAATTTAACTCATTTTGAGTTGACTTAGGACATGGTATGAGATAGGATGTAAGTTCATTTTTCTATATGTGGATATCCAACAGAAAAGTGATTCTACCTGTATTTGACTTGTACCTAAAACACTAATTCTTTCCTTCATTACTAAATAAATGCTTGGTTGCTTCTTATCTGCATTGCTCCTTCACTATGCATTCCCAGCTCATACTCAAGGGTAGGTGGCCCTTGTGTATCCCCTGCCATTAAGACCTCCTTGCGGTCACAGAATGATGTTTCCTCTGGGAGCCCAGCATGCTGGAGGTGGGACTTTGGAGACAGACCTACATTGATTCTATTGCTCTTCTGCCACCAACCTGGGTAATCATGGGCAGATCCTCAATTGTGTCTTGTATAATATGGTATGAAATCTGCTTTGCAGGTTGCGGAGGACTAAACAAATATATTGTAGCAGGCACCTATCACAATAAAACACACAACAAAGCATCTACTGCCCTTCCTTCCATTCTTCCCAGGAAAGCTGTAGTCAGTCTAAGTGCAGTCACTAAATACCTGCACTTAGAATTGCCTGAAAGGCTTAAGCTGTTCTTGGATTGGAGTAAAACAGGAATGAGCCTGAATATTGGGTTCCAGTGAGAATCCTGTCCACAGATTCTGATAGGCCATTTGGTGTAATGTAAAGTGTGCACTGTAATCAGAAAAACCAAGTTCATGTTCATGTTCAGGTTCAGGTCCCAGCATTGTGAAATGTTAAATATTTGACCTTGGGTAACTTATTTAAGCCTCAGTTTCCTCACCTGTAAAAATGAGGATAAGTTTCTATTTCATTAGGTAGACACTCAAAAAGTCCTATTGCCATTCTTCTTGTTGGTGACCACTCTTCTAGTCCCCTTGCCCGTATGCTGATAAATATCATCTATATGCCCTGACCCCTCTGTACTTTCCCCTGGCCACATCTTTTTCACTCTGGTTTTAGAGGCTCTAATTTTCCTCCAGACACTGTCTCTTAGAAGGAAAAATTCAAAGTCCACGGTCTGATTTTCTGTATTTCCAGTCTAAAAATTCTTATGTGATTAAAATATTTAGTAACAATCAGACTCCTGTTGATGCATTCATGCTGAAAAAATTATGGTGAAGATGACATATAAAGTATGGACAGCATGTTACTCATTTATAATAAAAGACTTCACTGTCAAGGCACAGGTACAAAGCCAGAGACTCAAGATACCCCCTTTATAAGGGTTCTTCCAATGCCAAGGACTCTTGCCATAATGAGATCCTGAGATGGTCAGGGTGCTGGGACTATTTCTCCATGTTCAGGGGCATCCTGAAACAACTTCCTGAACCCAGCCTGAAACAACTTGCTGATCTCAGCTAGAAACACCTTTCTGCAAGGCAGCTTGCTCATGATTCTGATCCTGAGACCCTTGCTGTCCAGTGGTGCTTCTCTGCTTCCTAGTGCCTTCAGGCTGGGAAACCCTCCTTAGACGAGTTCGTGCTGCAGCTGGCTTTCTTGGGAAGACTGTGTCTAGAACTAGGCACAATAACTACTGAATCACACTTTCACATGTTCTCTCAGTGATCCTGGACAACCTGCTGAATTTATCAAAGCTTGCGATTATTAGGACAACGGGCATGAGCAAGCACTTCAGGGAGTCGCTGGGGGCCCTGGGTGCTATGGCCCCCTCTCTCAGCCATAGCCATTAATTCAGAAAAGCCAGCTAGGAGCCATGAGGGATTAAGAAAAGAAAAACAGACACACATAGAGAGAAAAAGTTGAGGCCAGGTGGGATATTACCTTCATTAACCTCTGGATGATGACCCAGAGCTAGTACAGCATGTTTATTATATAGGTTTCATTAAAACATTATTTGTGGGAAAGTTTCAGCAAAATAGGCAATCTGAAGGAAGCAGGACTAGTGAGACATTAGGGTTATCTTGTTATGTTCAGAATTCTCTATCCCCAGGAGTTGGTGCCTGAGCTCAAGGTCCCAACTGATATATCTCTGTGCCTTTGCATGGAGCCTCCTCAGGCCAGGCGTCACCATAGCAACTGGGCCATCTTGACCTGTTCCTTTGGTCAAGGAAGTGTTATGGTTTGTATGTGAGGTGTTCCCCAAAAGCTCAAGTGTGGGACAATGCAAGAAGGTTCAGAGGAGAAATGATTGGGTTGTGAGAGTCTTAAGCCAATCAGTGAATTAATCCCCTGATAGGGATTAACTGAGTGGCAACTGAAATGGTAGGGTTTGGCTAGAGGGAGTGGGAATTGGGGTTGTGGCTTTGGGGTATAACTTGTGTCTGGCAAGTGGAGACCTCATTCTCTGCTGCTGATCATCATGTGAGCTTCTTCCCTCTGTCACACTCTTCTGCCATGATGTTCAGCCTCACCTTGAGCTGGAGGAATACAGCCAGCCTTCTACGGACTGAGACCTCTGAAACCATGAGCCACCAAATAAACTCTTCTTCCTCTACAATTTTTTCTGGTCGGGTTTTTTAGTCATGGCAGCAAAAAAGCTGACTAAAACAGGAAGTTCCCAGCACAACAGCCATGAGGCAGTCAGGGGACCATGATCCAAATCACTGCTTCCACATCTGGGTTTAGAAGCTGAGGTCATGCTCAGTGAGGTCTGTATGTGAGTGACTCATGAAGTCACTGGCTAATGCTCAACAAGTAATGTTTTTTTACTCAGAATCCCTTATCTAGGACAAGCTTCCTGTTATAACCTTACTGGCTTTGCTACTAGACTATGTAGCCAGTGGTGCTCCCCTATGGAAAACACTTTTCTAAATACTTTTCCTAACTAAAATTGTCCTTGGGAATAAGAAACGTAATGACAGACACCACCATTCCTTCAGCTAGTTCATGTCTACATTTAAAAATAGCCACTGAAACTCATTTACAATGAAAGAATAAAGTATAAATATATATATTTAATGCATTTGCCTATTTGCACTAATTAGAAAGAAATGCCATTAACACTACACAAGAGGATAAACAGAGTAAATGATCTTAAGTGTGGCCAGAGGACAGATGCCAAAGGGCCACAATTCAGGAAAGGCAATGACTTCACAGGTGCCCAGGCTAACGCATGGGGTTGTCAAGGACCCTCTTCAGGTCCCTATGTGGGTACCAAGTGCTGAAGCCTCACATCTGGGCCCTTGATTCAGGAGGTACTGGACGAGGGTGATGGGAGAAAGAAGGAAAGACACACGTAGAGAGTAAAAGGTGGGGCCCGGTGGTTCGGCCAAGCCCTGGTGATGCTGATTTCTTAAGACAAACTATGTTGGAACCCAGAGTCAGGAAAAGAGAAGCCTGAGGAGGGCCTGAGGCAATATGGATTCCTTGTTCTACTTGACATGGAGATGAGTTTGCAATAGGCAACAGCTTAAATTCAGGTTAGCTGTGGCCTGGTGTCCTGTATGTATTAGAAACTTCCCTAACACACACACACACACACACACACACACACACACACAGCCTGACACCCCCAGGGGAGTCCTACACCAGGTCTGCAGAGGAGCTTGGGCTCCCATCATGCACGCTGCCTCTATCAACCCCCAATTCAGCATGCAGAACCATCTTAACTTGCTCCTCTGGGGCAAGGTCCACACCTCGTCACAGTCCCACCACCTGCTCTGGTGTTTGCAGAAGGACAGATCAGTGATGCAGCAGAGGTGGTAAGGATTTGCCATCTGCTCAGTCAGGCAGGGTTCTCTTTGGGAAGGCTTCTCAAAAAGAGGGGTTGGGAGCCAGGTCAAGCACAGAGGAAGAGCCCTTGCTTGGCTGGCATGAGGATCCTGAGTATGAGGGCAGCTTGGGAAGGCATCAGAAGAAGGAACAGGACCATGTGTGCTCAGGAAGATGTGGCATCTCCAGGAGCGTCTGGAGGTGGACTGAAGCTGAAGGAGGTAGATGTCTGTATGTGTGAGGCTCAGAGTGCAGGTGTCTCACAAGTGCCAGATTCTGCTGCTTCCTTCAATGAAATGATCTTCATGGCCTGTCCGCAGTTATGGACCTCCCTGTAGACACTAAGTGCAAGGCCCCTTCTCTTCCAGATGTTGTTCATCAATTCCTGAGAAAGCAAGACAGAGTGTTCCTTGGATAGCTGAGGGAAAGAGTGGCCCCAGAGGTACTGGCCTATAATCGATACTCATTAATATGAATTGCTTGTGAAATCCTCTTAAAAAAAACCCAGGACTACATTTGTCAATTATGAATTTTCTTAGTTAATAATGTTGGTATTATATAAAGCGGTCAAGATTACATAAAGAGGAATAGAAATAGTATACGTCTGAGTTTGGGGAGCCCAAGGCTGTGCAGTGTGACTTATGGGTGTGTGTCCAGGCTGGCCACCACTCCCAGCTCTTACTTTGTCCTTGTCCTGCCAAGACTCCTGCTGCATCAGCTGTGAATAGTTGATGCCATTATCCTCGACCTTATGGCCCTACTGCATGGACCTGAGTCATCACAGATTGGAGCTGGATTCTCCAGGGAAACCTCTAACTATACCCTCCACCAGGAATCCAAGGCTGTCGTGTTTATACTCCTCATCTTCCCTACAAAGCCTACTACCTATCAGTAAAATGTAGGAGGAAGGAAGCCCAGGTCCAATGGGAAAGAGGGAGTATCTGGGCCCAGAAAGAGAAACACAACCTGCTTCTTTTGATCTCCCTCATCTTCTCGTTGATAATCCAAAGGCAGATTCCAGCTGCAAGGATCAAAATCACAGCCACGTAGCCCATTCCGATGCCTCTCATGAGGATAGCTGTGCGTTCTCCATATGAGTCTGTTCCCCTCACAATGAGAGAGTGAGAAGCATTAAGGCAGAAGAGAAGATGAGATGCACAATGGTAAAGGGAGAAAGAGAAGGAATGTAGAAGAGTTGGAAGGGGTCTGGTTCAGAAGCTGAAAAAGGAGGAGCACGGCAGGTTCATTCATTCAACCAATGACCCAGGTGCTGCGTGGTGCCAGGGAGGCTGTTAGGAACAAGGTGGGCTCTGGGAATCCAGGAGTTCATCACCCAGGAGGGAAGACAAAACTCTTAACACCTAGGTAGAAGTTTAACTGCAACAGTGGTTTAACCCCATACAAGGACTTCAGTGAGGACTTCCAAGGACATGCTCAGTCGACAGTGTCATGGGGGAGCAGCAGGAGTTTCACGGATATCAGTGTGGAGTGAGATTTGCTGCAGGGGAGGGAGAGCACAGGAGGCAGGTGTAGGTGAGGAAGGCCAGGGGGAGGCAGCAGCTGAGTCAGGGGGACTTCGTGGGTCATGTTGTTGTGAACTTTATCTGCGACTCCAGGATGGGAGGAGGGCGGGGACATGACAAGGGATGGTGATTGACACTGCCAAGTCAGATTCCTCCAGCAGCTCCTGGAGGAAGATTTAGAGAGGACAGGGATGCACACAGGCCCCAAGGTACTCACTGGTTCAGTGAAACACCTGTTGGGAGCAAACTGCCCAGAACTGTGCTTGACACATGGATTAAAAGGGAAAAGTGATGTGTCCCCTGCCCTCAGGGTCATCCACTCAGGGCAGAGTCAAATACACAACTGAATCGTTACCACTCAGGAGGGATGGCCATGGACAGCTCCTGAAGGAGGCTATGCCTTCAAAGCTGACAATGGCTTCACACATTAGGTGACTTCAGCAAGCGGTTGTGTGTGCAGTGTGTGAACGAGGCCAACATCAGGGGCAGAGGATCTTCTCAGCCCTGAATCCTATAGGGACTAGCTGGAAGTCAGGTCCCAGAGATGACACAAAGGCCACAATCTGATCTGCTTTTCCCAAGACTACCCTGGACACAGAGGATGGTGAATAGGGTGGAACAGGTACTGGAAGGCTGCTGCCTGGACCAGTGGGAAGGGCATGGAAGAGAGACATTTCAAAGGCAGATGTGAGCTGGATGTGACTCCACACTTCTGGATTGCAGTGACCAAGTGAAGGCGGTGCTGTTAATCAACACAGCAGGGAAAAAGCCAGGAACCCTCAGACTCCAGTGCCACCTGAGCTCCTAGCAGATGCCCCTCCCCTCCTGCAGGTTGTACTCACCTGGGCTACAGATGTCAGCAAGGTCTAAGGTGGCATTTTTCTGGTCCACTTGGTTGCTGAGGACACAGGTGAGGCTG
>CM053400.1:101775628-101794625 GCA_028644305.1 Xerus rutilus
ATGCATCTGCTTCTGTAACCCTGCTTCTGCCACCCTGACCCTATAAAAAGGAATGCTTTCCCCTGCCCGGCACGCTCAGTCTACGGAGGGCTGAAGCGTCCGCAGGCGCCTGTGTGAACAATAAAGCTGCCTTGTGCTTTTGCATCCTGTGGTTCCGGACTGGTCACTGTGCGGGGGCCTCCCCTCAGGACGAAGGACTATGGTTCGGGGTCTTTCAGTACCACAACTGAATAAAGAAAGAAAGAAAGAAAGAAAGAATATTGTATCCATCTACTACAAATGCACTGTGGATGGCTGCCAAATTCTCACTGTAGATGGATATGAAGTGGGCACCCCTTATCTCAAACAGTTGTTCTCAAAAAATGTACACAATCAAGAAGTCAATGAACTCCACATAGGATAAACTCCAGGATATTTAAATGTAGACATACCAAATCAAACTGTCACAGACAAAATCAAACAGAGCATCTTCAAAGCAGAAATAGATGACACAGCATGTACCAGGATCCCCTAATAACATTAAAATTGACTTCATGGCCAGGTGCAGTGGCTCATACCTGTAATCCCAGGACTTTGGGAGCCTGAGACAGGAGAATCACCAGTTCAAAGACAGCCTCAGCGATGGCGAGGTGCTGAGCAACTCAGCGAGACCCTGTCTCTAAATAAAACACAAAATAGGGCTGGGGATGTGGCTCAGTGGTTGAGTGCCCCTAATTTCAATTTCTGGTACCACACACACATAAAACTGACTTCATGGATGTAAATTTCTGAAAGGATATGTTCAAAGTGTTGGTAAAATGAAACACTTTACAACAAATCAGTCCCAATTTGCAAAAGTATCCTTCAAATAATGAATGACAGCCAAGTACAGTGGCGAATGCCTGTAATTTTCAGCTACTCCAGAGGCTGAACTAGGAGGATTGCAAGTCTGAGGTTAGCCCTGGCAACTCAGGAATACCTTGTTTCAAAGAAAAAAAAAAAGGGCTGAGGATTTAGCTTAGTGGTAGAAGAGGAACTCTGGGCTCAATCCCTGGAACTGGGAGGTGGGGGGAGACAAGAATAGAAAAAGAAAAGAAAGAGGAGAAATTAACAGATGTCAGGTAAACAAAAAATGAGAATTTGTCTGTAAGCCCCTAGTAAGGGCAATAAAGAGATAAATATGTAGGGCTGGGGTTGTGGCTTAGTGGTAGAGCGCTTGCCTAGTATGCATGGGCACTGGGTTTGATTCTCAGCACTACATATAAATAAATGAAAAAAATAAAGGTCCATTAACAACTAAAAAAGTGTTAAAGAGAGATGAATATAAAGATGATTAAGAAAGATTTTAATTTGTTTATAGCAAGTTTTCCTTTTAATTCACTTAAACATGCAGAATACACACACACACACACACACACACACACACACACACACACACAGGGTTGGGGTTGTGACTCAGTGACAGAGCGCTTGCCTAGCATGTGTGAGGCACTGGGTTCAAAACTTAGTACCACATATAAATAAATAAATAAATGGTATTCATCTACTACATATATATGTATGTATGCATATAAATGTGTGTGTGTGTATATATATATATATATATACATATATATATATTTATTTATAAAAGAAGGCAAAAAGTAGGCCTGTGGAATTATTTAAAAATTTTTTTTGCAAAAAATAGTGATGAGCCGGGCGCGGTGGCTCAAGCCTGTAATCCCAGCACTTAGGGAGGCTGAGACAGGAGAATCACGAGTTCAAAGCCAGCCTCAGCAACGGCGAGGCGCTAAGCAACTCAGTGAGACCCTGTCTCTACATAAAACACAAAATAGGGCTGGGGATGTGGCTCAGTGGTCGAGTACTCCTGAGTTCAATCCCCAGCACCACAAAAAAAAAAAAAAAAAAAGTGATGAACACAACCTAAAAATGAATCAAGAAAACAATTTCAATATAATAGCACCAAAAAGAAAAATTACTTAGGGATAAAAATCCAAGAGTGGTAGACTGAAAAGTGCAAAATATTGTTGAAATAAATGAAGGAGGCCCTAAATAGTTGGGAAAATTTGCCATGTTTGTGGATTAGAAGATCCAATATAGCTAAGATGCCAATATTCCCAAACTTATCTATCAATTCAACATAATCCCTCCCAAGTCCACCTGGATCTATTTATTTATTTATTTATTTTTCAAGAATTGAAGACCAATCCTAAAATTCACAGAGAAATGCACAAATCCTTGAATAGACAAAATAAAGCTGAAAAGAGGAATAAAGATAGAAGACTCATTCTTTACACTTTCAAACTTACTACAAAGCTAAAGTAATCAAGACAGTGTAGTACAGACACTGGGATAGATCACTGGAATAAAACTGAGGGTGTAGTATTAAACCCACAAATCAAGGATCAACTGATCTTCAAGGAGGGACCAAGACAATTCAGTTAGGGTCCAGCGGGCAGTGGGTGGGGAGGGGAGTGCTTTCAGCTGTCAGTGCTGGGAAAACTGGATGTACACATGGAAAAGCCAGGGCAAGAACTCATTTGGTCAGTGGATGAGTGGGTTAACACAACGTGGTGGTAAATTTGTATAATTGAATATTTAATTGTGTTTCCTCCCTTCTGTTTGCATTGGGTTTTTTTTTTTGTTGTTGTTGCTGTTCTTTTTCTAGTTCATTCAATAGGGAGTTTAGGCTATTGATTTGAAATCTTTCTTCTTTTTTAATATAGGCATCTATAGGTATACATTTCTCTCTCTGTTCTGCTTTTGATACATCTCATAAATTTTGGTATGTTGTGTTTTCAGGGTTTTTCCATTTTAATGCCCAGACTCATGAGACCACCAGAGACCACCAGGAGTCCAGTCCCGATGCAATTACAAAAGGGGTCTTTTGTTCAAGCTTGAGCAGGGTCTGCACACACCTTCACCCACGCAGTGTGTAGGGAGGTGCGGCCCCAAGTCTAGGGGAGCAGGGATTTTTATGGATTACAATTGCAAGCAGGGGAGTACATGCCTTGGCGTTACATGATTGGGTAAGGGAGAGCGCGCGCAGGGGGACAGTGGTCTTGTCGCTACAGGATTGGGTAAGGGTGAGCGCCATCAGTACGAGGTCAGTTGGCCTTTAGGCTGATAGGTTTGGCTATGGTGGGCCCAATGCTTAATTTCCTGATTGGTTGGCCCAGATTGCGAAACGACTCACTGGCACCAGAGCAGTGTGCCATTCAGTGTGTCGCAATTTTTCAGGATCTGGGCAGGCGCTGCTGGGTTGAGGACAAAGGCTCAGAGTCACAAAATGGCGCAGGTCTTGTCCTCTCACTATTGTGTCAATTTAGGCCTCATGTTACAAAGCACTGCTGTTAGGTGCATTCGTGTTTATAATTATTGTATCTTCTTGATTTTTAATTTTGATTTAAATTTTACAATTTCCTTTGTAAAATATGCTTCTTTGTCTCTAATAACAATTTTTGTCATGGTCTTTCATGCAGGACATTAGTAGAGCCACCGCAACTCTTTGCTTACTCATTACATGACATGAATTTTTCTTTCTTTTTTTTTTTTGGTACTGGAGATTGAACTCAGGGGCACTCGACCACTGAGCCACATCCCCAGCCCTATTTTGTGCTTTATGTAGAGACAGGGTCTCACTGAGTTGCTTAGCGCCTTGCCGTTGCTGAGGCTGGCTTTGGAATTTTTCTTTTTAAAAATTTTTTTATTTGTTCTTTTTAGATATACATGACAGTAGAGTGTATTTTGACATATTCTACACACATGGAGTCTAAGTTACTCTCATTAGGATCCTATTCTTGTGGTTGTACATGATGTGGAGTTTCACTGGTCGTATATTCATATATGAACATAGGAAAGTTATGTTCGGTTCGGTTCGTTCTGCTCTTTCCTGTTCCCATCCCGCCTTCCTTCCCTTTATTCCTTTTGTCTAATCCAAGGAACTTCTCTTCCCCCTCCCTTATTCTGTGTTGGCGTCTGCATATCAGAGGGAACATTCAGCCTTTAGCTTTCCGGGATTGGCTTATATCACTTAGCATGATAGTCTCCAGTTTCATCCATTCACCTGCGAATGGCATGACTTTTTCTATCCTCTTATTTCAGTCTATATGTTACAATCCAAAGTGTGAGGACTGCAGGCAGCAGCGGATCAGGCTTTCAATTTTATTCATTCTGCCAATGTACATGCCTTTGTTAAACTTTGTTTCATTCATGTACATTCAATGTAACTGTTCATGAGACTTAACATCTGTCATTTTGTCTGTCTATATATCTTACGTGTTTTGATTTCTGTATTCCTCTGCTTTACCTTCTTCATGTGAAACAATTATTTTCTATGGTGCCATTTAAAATCCCCTGTCACTTCTTTTGCTATGTATATTGAGGTTGTTTTCTAAGTGGTTGTCCTAGGGGATAAGCTGATACATTAATTTGTGAATATCTAGGTTGTACTAATGTGAATTTAATATAAAATACTAGCCTTATTAGAATTCCATTGTGTTAAATTTAAGATTACCATATCAAAACATACCACTTACAGCCAAACATAAAATATAATTGGAGGAAAAAATCTGATTCACAAAATTAAAATGGTGTCTGGAAATAAATAGAACACAAGGTTAGTCTTCCCTGCAACCTGTCTCTCTTGCAGAGGCTGCTAGCCCTGAACCTCTCAAGAAGAGAGTGGTGATAATTTGTCCCACTCAATACCTTGGGATGGAGGGACAGTCACCCTTCCTGCCCCTCCCTGTTGTATCCAGTCACAATTCATACAACACTGTTCAGTGCCAAGTCCTTTGAGGCTGTATCTGACTTCATCACACTCTCAATCCCCTCCTCACAGTAACCTATATGCCAACCTGCTGGCCACCTCGCATCCAAGTCAAGCTCAGGTATGTATGTTCTCCAGCCAAATCCCAGCATGGTATCTCTTCCCTCCTGTGCATCACAAATAACAGAGCCTCAGCTAGGATCCAGGGTGCAGAAGCCACCACCAAGCCTCCAGTCTTGGCTCTAGAGCCACGCCACATCTTCTAGATGCATACCAGAGACAAAGAATCCAATACCTTGACCCAAGACTCACTGACATAGGGACAGAGGCCTCTGCTATTGCAGAAATCCAGGGACCCCACAACATCCTTAATACAAAAGCAGCAGAAAAGACAAAGGGTGGCTTCTGCTTTACCTCCTACCTCCAAGGTCACTTTTTACAAAAAAATTTTTTTAGCTGTAGATGGACACAGTATCTTTATTTTATTTATTTGTTTTTATGTGGTGCTGAGGATTGAACCCAGAGCCTCACGCATGCGAGACAAGCGCTCTACCCCTGAGCCACAACCCAGCACTCCAAGGTCACTTTTGACAATCAAACTTCAATCATATCCAGAACCTGGGAGCCTGGTAAATGTATTTCCTCTTTCTCTGGAATGTTCTGCTGATCCTCCTTGCTCCTTGCTGCAGCCCTTTAACATTCTCAGAACTCCCCTTCTTAACACCCCGTAACCACACATCCCAGCTCTTCCCTTAGATCTCCATCCTCCCCATCACAGCCTCACTTCCAGGCCTCCTCCAACACACTCATTCATAGTGTCACCAGGGCCCAGCCTCCACCAGTGTTTACTGCTGTTGACCCTCCCTCCCTTTTCACGTATCCTCTCCCTCGGTTTCCCTGCTATCACACTCTCCTGGTCCCCCCTTCCCCTGCCATCCTCCTTGGGCTCCACTGCAATGGCTCCTCTTCCTCTACCTCTCAAACGTTGTTTCTTCCAAGGATTTTGCCACAGGCCTCTCATCACCTCTCGTATGGTTTGAATGTGAGGTGTCCCCCAAAAGCTCACGTGTGAGACAAAGTAAAAAGGTTCGTAGGAGAAATGGTTGGGTTGTGAGAGTCTTAACCCAATCAGTGAATTAATCCAAATCGGGATTAACCCAGCAGCAACTGAAATGGGAGGGTGTGGCTGGAGGAGGTGGGGATTGGGGGCGTGGCTTTGGGGTACATGTTTGTATCTGGGGAGTGGAGACCCCAGTCTGCTTGCTGATCATCATGTGAGCTGTTTGCCTCTGCCACTCTTCTGCCATGATGTCCTGCCTCACCTCAAGCCCCGGGGATCGGAGCCTGCTGTCTATGGATTGATACCTCTGAAATGGTGAGCCCCCAAATAAACCTTTCCTCCTCTACAGTTGTTCTGGTCAGGTACTTTCTTCACAGCAGTGAAAAAGCTGACTAAAACCACCTCATTAATTCTCACCTTAGGACACCTGTGCCCCTGGCTTCCATGATCCATCTCACCCTGCCAAAGCCCAGCTCTGCATCTCCCCCCACTCCCCCTGCTTGGCCTCAGCCCTGCGCTCGACTCTACCAGAGTCTCCACTGGTGCCCACGCCCACGTGCCAGCGTTGCACTTGTGACCCTCATCTCCCTACCTACTTCTGTTCCCAATCTCTGTCAATAGTCCCCTCTAATCCTGGCCTTGCCCTTGGCTCCTTCCTCTGCCTGACCCCCAGGGCAGTAGATGAAGTACCTAGAGCCGTCAGATCCATTGCTCAGCAACTCAGATGCAATGATTCTATTTTATTACCACAGTCCTAAGAGGACAGAAAGATCTAGTCAGGCATTAGCTGTTCCTGGCACTTATTGCTGAGGTCATGGAAGCAAAGCTCCCTAAGCCATTGCTTTTTCTCAGCTTTCCCCCCAGTTGGTAGTATCTGGAACTGACTCCCCACCCTCACCCTCTCCCTGGCCCCAGACCAGCATGTGCCCTTGATGTTTCATGTTGTCCACTCCCTCTCCTCACCCTCTACTGCAGTGGGCCAGGTTCCTTTTGGTGTAACATGGAACTTGGGGAGGAAGGTGAATTCTGCTCCCACCTGAAGGCATAATCCATTATTAGGAGTGTGATCTGGCACTGATGTGCTCTTAGTTGTTTGGGACAGGCTGCAACAGGATTTGCTGGTTTACATCAACCTGCATTATTCCACTTCCCCTGGTAATTGTCTTTGTTCTGAAATCTCTATCTGACCTGACTTGGAAAGTCATTAGATCTGATATATTTAGTTTAATTGACTTTCTATAAAGTTAAAAGTTAAAATAAAAATATCTGTACCAATCTGCATGAGGCAGTGGCAAGTATCTCCATTCTGTGAGGCTAGGCAGCCTAACATTAACCCTTCTGGGGGGTGAGTAGCCCCTAAAGATAGGTAATGAGAGGACCTGTGCTCAGGAAACTTAAATGGGTCATGTGCCCAGGGCAATCAGATGGGACACCGTCCTGGGCTAAGTCCTACAGGGATAAGGAGGGGAGGAGTCTGACCCATGCGTAGGTGGGGGCATGTTCAACCTGGTCCTGCTGGATCTACACAGCAGGAGTTTCCCAGACAGCTACATCATCTTCATCACCCCACACCTGTCTACAAGGCCCTTCACTTGTGGGAGGTCTTAGGTATCAGGATTACCTTTCCATTTTGCAAATGAGGAAACTGCACTTCCAAAGCATGAAATTGGTCAACTGAAGGTCGGGGAAGTTCTTAAGTGTTTGAGCCAAGACTGGAATCAGCTCTTCAGCCTCCCTGTCAGGTGGTCTTTCCAGATCCAATTTCCCTTCTCGGGGAATTGAATCTCCCACGTTAACATGGCATATGAAACACCTGGTTCAAGTCCCACTGTGGTCCAACATGAGCTGTTTGACTCCAGGCATTTTATCTAACTTCCTTAATCCTGTTTCCTGACCTAATCAATGGTTTCTACTGCATTAGAAAAACACTCAGGAAGTGTCCGTTGCCTGCACCTTGCTCTTGAGCCCTTTTCCAGCCCTGTTTCCCAGATCCTGATAAATGCTACCTTCCTGGCTCCTGCACCCTCAGTAGTCCCTGCATGGCCACATCTTCTCCAGTTTACAGAGGCACTGCCTATTCTCCCCCCAAGACCTTTGCTTCTCAGGGGGAGGTTTTGAGAAGCCACACTGAGCTGCATAAATGGCAGGCTTGTCCCAGGCAGCACCTCCCCTCTACCACAGCACTCCTACACCGAGGAGGATTCGAGACCTGTGGCTGCATCTGGGCAGCCTCTGGGCCCCAACGCAGCCTTTGACTAAACACAGCTCTTCCCTCTGCATGCAATGTGCAACAAATAGGCCTGTCCTACAGCTGCAAGCTCCAGCCCAGAAAGGCCTGAGTGGCCTTGCTGATCTCTCAGCCAATCAAGGAACCCTCACCAGCTGTGAGCCCTGGACCCCTCCCTGGGGCAGTGAATTTTTTCCCCATAGATGTCCTGCCATCTGCTTTCACAGGATCTTTCCATCTTCTTAATAACCATCCATCCATTGTTCCCACTACATTATCTTTTAAATCTGGAGAAACTCCCACTGGTGGAGAAAATGCTTGACTCCATGCTGGTGAAGTTGAACATTTTTTCATGTGTTTGTTGTCCTTTCATATTTCTTCTGTGAAGTGTCTGTTTAGTTCCTTTGCCCATTTATTACTTGGGTTATTTGTGTGTGTTAATTTTTTTGAGTTGTTGATATAATCTGGAAATTAATGCTCTGAGATGCAGGTGGCAAAGATTTGCTCCCTTTCTGTAGGCTCTCTCTTCACGCTCTTGATAGTTTCTTTTGCTGTGAAGAAGCTTCTTGGTTTGATGCCGTCGCATTTACTGATTATTGATTTTACGTCTTGTGCTTTGGGATTGTTGTTAAAGAAGATAGTTCCTCAGCTGACATGATGGAGAGTTGGGTCTACATTTTCTTCTGGTATGTGCAAGGTTTCTGGCTTAATATCTAGGTCCTTGATACACTTTGAGTTTTGTGCAGGGTGAGAGATCCAGGGGTTAAATTTCATTTTACTACATATGGATTTCCAGTTTTCCCAGTACCATTTGTTGAAGAAGCTACATTTTCTCCAATGTATATTTATGGTGCCTTTGCCTAGTATGAGGTAACAGTATTTTTGTGGGTTTGTCTCTGTGTCTTCTATTCAGTTCCACTGGTCTTCTTCTGTGTTTTGGTACCAATGCCCTGCTGTTTTTGTTTCCATAGCTCTGTAGTACAATTTAAGTCTGGTATTATGAGGCCTCCTGCTTTGCTTTTCTCACTAAGAATTGCTTTGGCTATTGTGGGTCTTATTTTTCCAAATGAAAAATGTCATTGGAGTTTTGATGGGAATTGCATTGCGTCTGTATAGCACTTGTGGTAGTATGGCCATTTTGACAACGTTAATTCTGCCTTTCCAAGAACATGGAGGTCTTTCCATCTTCTAAGGTCTTCCTCAGTTTCTTTCTTTAGTGTTCTGTGGTTTTCATTGTAGAGATCTTTCACCTCTTTTGTTAGATTGAGTCCCGAGTATTTTTTTTTTTTTTGAGGCTATTGTGAATGGGATGATTTTCCTAATTTCTCTTTGAACTGATTTGTCATTGGCGTGTAGGAACATAATTGGTTTATGAATGTTAATTTTGTATCCTGCTACTTTGCTGACTTCATTTATGAGTTCTAGAAGTTTTCTGGTGGAGTTTTTCTTTTGGTGGGGTCTTCTAAATATAAAATCATGTCAGTGGAGAACAGAGATAGTTTTACCTCTTCTTTTCCTATTTGTATCCCTTTAATTTATTTCTTTTGCCTAATTGCTCTGGCTGGAGATTTGAGGACTATGTTGAATAAAAGTGGTAAAAGTGGGCATACCTGTCTTGTTCCTGTTTTTTGAGGGAATGCTTTCAGTTTTTCTCCATTTAGAAAGATGTGGCCTTTGGTTTGTTGTTTATAGTTTTTACAATATTGAGGTAAGATCCTTTTATTCCTATTATTTCTGGTGTTTTAATTATGAATGCTGCTGTATTTTGTTAAATGCTTTCTCTGCATCTGTTGAGATACTAATGTGATGAATGATATTTATTGTTTTTTGTATGTTGAAGCAAACTTGCATCTCTGGGATGAAACTCACTTAGTCATGGTGCACTATCTTTTCAATGTGTTCTTGTATGTGATTTGCCAGTATTTTATTTAGAATTTTTGCATCTGTGTTGATTTGAAATTTTCTTTGCTTGATGTGTCTTTGTTTGGCTTTGGTATTGGGGTGATATTGGCTTCATAGCATGACTTTTGAAGAGTTCCGTCCTTTTCTGTTTCATGGAATAATTTGAGGAAGATTGGTATTAATTCTTCTTTAAAGGTCTGGTGGAACATGGCTGAGAATCCATCTGGTCCTGGGCTTTTCTTTGTTGGTGTGCTTTTAATGGCTTCTTCAATCTCATTACTTAAAATTGATCTATTTAAATTTTCTACGTCCTCCTGATTCAATTTGAGTAGATTCTATGTCTTTAGGAATTTATGGATGCCTTCAACATCTTCTAGCTTATTGGAGTATAGATTTTCAAAACAGCTTCTGATTATCCTCTGTATTTCAGTAGTGTCTATGGTGATATTTCCTTTTTCATCATGGATTTCAATAATTAGCATTTTTCTCTTTTTGTCTTGGTTAGCGTGGCTAAGAGTTTATTTTTTCAAAAAAACCAAGTTTTTGATTCATTGAGTTTTTGAAAAAAAAACTTTTGTTTTGGTACCAGGGATTGAACTCAGAGGCACTCGACCACTGAACCACATTGCCAGCCCAATTTTGTATTTTATTTAGAGACAGGGTCTCACTGAGTTGCTTTGTGCCTGGCCATTGCTGAGTGAGCAATGGCCATTTCATCACTTTGAAATCCTGATCCTCATGCCTCAGCTTCCCGAGCCTCTAGGATTACAGGCGTGTGCACACGTGCCCTTCTTTGAATTGTTTTTTAAATCTCAATGTCACTGATTTCAGCTGAGCTTTTAATTATTTCCTGTTTTCTGCTTATTTTGATGTTGATTTGTTCTTTTTTCCCCTAAGATCTTGAGATGTAATATTAGATTAATTATTTGGTATCTTTTTATTCTTTTAATGTATGAGCTCAATGCTATGAATTTTCCTCTTAGTACTGCCTTCATAGTGTCCCAGAGATTTTGATATGTTCTATCATTATTCTCATTTATCTCTAAGTAATTTTACTTCATCCCTAATTTCTTCTGCTATCCATTCATCATTCAATAGTGAATTATTTAGAGTAATTTCTGGTTTTTGCTTATCATTGATTTCTAATTTCATTCCATTATGATCTGATAAAATGCAGCATACTACCTCTATTATTTTTGTATTTGCTAAGAGTTTCTTTGTGTCCTAAAATATGGTCTATTTTAGAAAATGTTCCATGTGCAGCTGACAAGAAAGTGTATTCAGTCACTGATGGAAGATATATTCTATGTATGGTCTATTAAGTCTAAATTATTAATTGTATTTTTAAATTCTGTAGCTTCTTTATTTAGTTTTTGTTTGGATGATCCGTCTAATGATGAAGGTGGCATGTTAAAGTCATCTAGTATTATTGTGTTGTGGTCTATTTAATTTATGTGGAGAAGGATTTGTTTGATGTACATAGATGCTTTGTTGTTTTGGGTGTAGGTATTTCCCCAGAGTTTCCCAAAGCAGCCATGACCTGTAATCCCAGCACTTAGGGAGGCTGAGACAGGAGAATCACAAGTTCAAAGCCAGCCTCAGCAATGGCGAGGCGCTAAGCAACTTGGTGAGACCCTGTCTCTACATAAAACACAAAACAGGGCTGGGGATGTGGCTCAGTGGTCCAGGACCCATGAGTTAAATTCCTGGTACCAAAAAAAAAGAAAAAAAAAAGCAGCCATCAGATATGAGGGCAGTGTAGTGCTGAGGTGGAGGCCCCTCCCTCCGGCTTGCAGCTGTTGAAGAACTGCCCTGTTCTGGCATGAATGTCACTAGAGATCACCATCTCCATCTGGCAGTGACTGCTTCTCTACCCCTGCACTTCAGAGCTCACAAAGGACCTTGCCATCTATTGCCAAAGCTGTTCAACCCTCACTTCCCAACCCCACTCTCCTTCCCTGGGATAGCTCTCCCTGGGCTGGACCCTTCTCTCTGTTTAGATCAGCCTTGGGGCTCATGGGGACCTGGAATGACAGCTGGCCTCTGCCCATGTCCTCACCATAACAACTCTGCTCTTGGTCTACTCTTTCTGCCACTGGGCCTTCTACTGAGGAAAGCATGAAGAGGAGAGAAGTCACTGTCCTCATTCTCTGTGTGATGGGCAGGTCTAAGAAAGCCCTTCTACCAGAATCTAAGCAAAAGTGAATCCCCCTCCTTCCCCGTCCACTGCACTGGGAAAAATATTTACCCCTAATTTACATCGGGAAGTCTGTGTTAGCTTTTGGACACGGATCAAAATATCTGAGAAGAACAACTTAGAGGAGGAATAGTTTATCTTGGTCTCATGGCTTTAGAGGTTTATTCTGTAATTGGCTGCTCTGGAACTGGGAGGAGAGGCAGAACTGCATGGCAGAAGAACATGATGGAGGAAAGTGGCTTAGTTCATGGCAACTAGGAAAGAGAGAGGGAAAGGGAGAGGGAGGGAGGTGGGGTGGGGGGAGAAGGGGAGAGAAAGTACACCAGGGACAAAACAGAGTTCAGGCCACACCCCCAGTGTCCTCCTTCCTCCAGCCACTTTCCACTGGCCTATACTTATCACCCATTCATTCATTCAAATTGTTAATCCAAAAAATGGATTAATCCACTGATGAGGTTACAACTCTCATCATCTAATCATTGCTTAACAGCCTCACTTCCAAACTTAGCTGTGTTGGGCACCAGGCTTTCACAACACGAGCTTATGGCGGGGGGATATTAAAGGTCCACCCCTAAACACCTATAACAACTTCCTTTTGTAATAATCAACTTTTTCCTATATCTGGGAACAAAGGACATATCTTTCAGTGGCTTTTATGTTAAGCACTATCACATCTAAAGATGTTGATGACAATTTTCTGATCCTTTTGTGGCCTTCAAGTCTACTCATGTCCCAAAACTCAGGCCAAACAATCAGGCCCACAGACTTGGGTGAATTCTCTGTCTGTGGATGAGAAATCTCACTCTCAATTCCTCACTCTTGAGCAAAGAAAGAAAGTAGTATTGGATTATATGCTAAAATTCAAAAAAATTAGCAAAATTGTGTTGATATAAATTAATGACTAACTCAATAAATTGAATGAGGAGTAAAGAGAAAAGTTGTATTTGCAGAAGAATTAGAAAATATGTATGTAGAAGTTCCACTCTTAAGAAGGTAGAGCATAACTTCTTTTCCTTCAGTGTGTGCTGCCCGCCAGGTCCTCCCAAAGAGTACTGTGTGGGAAGAGAGAAGAAGGATGAGTATACAGTGGAGCCATTTGACAAGCACCACCTCAATTAGGTGATAGAGACTGGGATTATTATGCATGTTGGAGAAGACCACAGAAGTAAAGTACCATTGTGACCATATTCCACCAAAGGTACAAACCATCTACAGGACTTATTGCCGTTGAGGCTGACCTTGATCATTACCTGGGGTTTTGCCTTTGATTATAATTTCTGCTTTGGTTCCCCACCACTACTTCTAAGAGAACTTTGTCATTTTCAGACAGTTTGTTTTTTTGCATGGCTGTTTAGGTGTATGCCTGTTTGATAGGAAGGGGTTTCTAGCTTTTATCAGATCTCAGAAGGGGTCATGATTCACAATGGAGGTGTCATAACCATAACAAGATCACCAAGGAGCCTTTTTGGTCAATCCCAGCTCAGTCAGTACTCAGCAAACACGCACTGAGTCCGCACAGGGGTGTGTAATTCAGAATGTGGCGCCCCAACTGTGGCATCTTAACATCCTGATTAGATTAAATACCTTTGGGGACCAGAAGATGCTGGAAGAGGCTTTTCTCTAAAATTCACTTCTCTTCTTAAAGCCCACGCCACTGTGTCAGTCAGCTTTTCATTGCTGTGAAATACCTGACAAGAACAGCGTAGAGGAGGAAGGTTTATTTGGGGCTCCCAGTGGCAGAGACTGGAGTCCATGGTCATCTGAGTCCACTGCTGAGGCTCTGAGGTGAGACAGAACACCATGTGGAAAGGCATGGTGGAACCTCGGAACATTGGTATATTGCCTAACACGTGAGCTCTTTGGGGGACACTTTTAAATTAAACCATTACACCCACCAAAGGGAAGTGGTTATTGTCTAAAGTCATCTTCCTTAAATGTCAACCAAGAAATGTCATTAGATTTATATCCTAGAGGAAGAGATTGAAAATTGAACAGCAGACCCAGATCCCAGAGAACTTGGTCCCAGATCCTTGTATCTTCTTCAGGGTCCATTCATCTCCCCTAAATGTCATTTATTTACCCTCCAAGTTGCATAGATCTCCTATTTCTCTCTCTGCTATGCAGAAGGGGATCTAAGTTTCTGAATCTCATGTGTTATTAGGGACTCAACCTTCCCTTGATGTGATGCCTCCATGCAGATCAATCAATTTGTATGCTTTTTATGCTGTTGATCTATCTATTGCCAGTTTACTTCAGCAGACTTAAATACTGAAAGGTGCGGTGTCTGGGAGAGGGGGAGAAACTCCCTTTCCTCCCATAGGTAACAAGGGAGGGAAATATGAGTTGACTCCTCAGGAATGCTACCTCCCCGCAGGGCGATAATGAGTACAGAACTCACGTCAGCTGACTGTGGAAACAGGAAGGCTCGAGGGAAGAGTCTGAGAAAACCTCACAGGCAAGTGAGATTTGACCTGCAGCTTAAGCCAGGGGCAGGAGTCCAAAAAGGCCACTGCGTTAGTCAACTATTTCTTGCTGTTACGAAATCCCTGGGACAGGCTATCTGTATGGAGTTTATTTAGCTCCCAGTTTGGGGAAGTTCAAGGGCAGGGCACTGGCACTGGCTCAGTTCTGGTGAGGGCCCTCTCAGCTGAGCTCATGTCAGAGGAAATGATGGGAACACATGGGAGCAAGTATCACATGACCACATCTGTGCCAGCGCCCACGCCAGCACAAAGGGAAACCGAGTCAGGCGAGGGAGCCGCGGATGAAAAATCACTCACACACAAACACACACACGGAACAAGGCAGGAGACTTTTTATTGAGCTCACACACACTCACAGGGCAAGAGAGTTCCTCCAGACTCCTCCAGACACCTCCTTTATTGAGCTCAGGTCCCTCTTTATATATGCTAAGAGGCCCTTTGTCCTCCAAACGCTACAGGGTGCATAGGGAGTGACTATTCCATTAGCACCTTGCTGCTATTCACAGGAATGTGGCTATTGTTACATTATGGAACTATGGCGGCCAAAAGCTCATGATTGAAAAACCTGATATAGTTGTATTAAGTACTGCAGAAGCCCTCAGGCCAGCTCTCTCTCACACATCTGACAGGAAGCCAGAGAAAATAAGTCAGATCAGGCACCAGACTTTATAGCACCTCACTCTGAGGAGATCTCACTCCAGGGGGCCAGTCTTCCCTTCTGAGGGCAGCACCCCAATGTCTAAGGACCTCCCACTCTTAACTGTCTATTCCACCTCAACACCACCACCTTAAGTCCACGTGTCCAATACATGGACCTTGGAGACAGACCACATAGCACCCACTTAGGAGAGATGGGAGAAAGGAAACTATGGGGAGGACATAGGGTTAAGGAGTGTCAGAGGCTGGGTTCTGAAGAGGGCATGGATTCATGGCTACTGCACGGGGCTCTTGGCGGTGGGAGATGGATGGGTACCACACACTCTCCAGCACATATTTTCTTCACATGTAACATTTCAGAAATTGGAATATGTCTTTGAATTAATGTTACTTTGTGGCAAATAAAATACCAGTGTATAGAAAGAACCATAGAAATGTGCATTTAATGAAGTGTGGTAGCTACTAGCAATGGTGAGACATGATTGAAGGAACTCTAGAGGACAGGGACTATGGAAACAAAGAGGCAAGGCTATTATTTCTTTCCGTAAACATGTGCTTGGATTTCAATCATGTGCATGTTATATAATTTTTGCCATCAGGATTTTCTGCCAGAGAGTACATGAGTACATGGTGGCCTGTTTCTTGATGCCACTAATTTTCAGAAAAACAAAATAATAAATGTTAGATTATGTTTTAAATGGATATGATTTGCTGAGCATTCCTGTTAGACACTGAGTCATATATTACTTTATGTAGTCCTCATAGAGCTTGATGAAGTCTCTGCCACTGGCTCATGAGAAATCAGAGGTGCATTGAGTTTGTGTGACTTGACTGAAGTCACATGGCAGGGGGAGGAACCCAGGCTTCCAATCCCAGCAGTCAGGTGTCCCTGAGGGAGGCGAGAACCAGGCAGGAGGTGCCCTCCAGGCTCCAGTAGTCTGCCCTTCCATCAGCTCAGGCTGTCTCCACCTGGCCCCAAGGTGACCACCCTACTTCACAGAACAAGAAAGCAGCTCAGAAAGGTGAGTGTGTGAGGGGGGGAACGGAGACACAGACATACCTGGGGGAGCGGGCTTTGCTGTTGACTTGGGTGACCCTTCTCAGTCCTTTAAAGCAGGCTCCTCTTCCAGGGACTGAAAATCGTCTCCAGGGATGGATGCTATGTTCAGTCCCAGGAAAATGCCTGTCTCCCATCTCACCTCCCTAGGCAACCCACCTCCACTCCTGCATCTGTCTGAAGGGCCGCAGGGGAGGATGCTCTCCCTCTCTCCTCTGAGAGACTTCAGCTCTCAAGTTTCAGAACAGGGACACTCGATTCTCAAGTGTCCCCAACTTCCCAGTGGTCCCAGCCTACTCCCAGTCTTGTATTACTTCTCACATGATCCAAATCTCAGACTCCAGTAATTCTCGTTTTAATCAAGAACTTAGATCTCCAACACTGGGTTCCTGGCCTGGGCGTCTTGTCTCGGCTCATGTTGCCTGGGTCTTGGCTCCCAATCACCATAGGGCATGTATTTACATATGGCCTGCTGCCCCAGTTATCGACCTGCCTCCCTTTTCCAGTTTTTCTGGCCTTAACTACTCTCATCTTTCCCTGAGTTCACGCTGAGAGCAAAACAGAGTCCTGGACACCCCAGACTCCACCAGCAGCCCACTGGCAGCTTCTGCCCACGATTGTCCCCTGGTGGCTGAAGACCAAACTGCCGGTAGGGGTTTCCTCATAGGAGACTGTCCACTGTCAGTTCACCAAAATCCCACAGATGTGTAACAAGCGCCTACTGTGTGCCAGCACCTCTGAAGCACAAGGACAGAAGCAAACTAGTGTCCTTGAGGCAGAAGCAGAAATCTCATCAGTGCAGGGTGTGAGGGTTACTCTACAGGAAGCATTTTCCTCCATGAGGCCAGGAGAGCAGCCCAGGAGAAACGGAAATAAGGCAGGAGGGAGTCCTGGAGGAGGAGTTAGGCGAGTTGCAGAGGGCAGGCACAGCCCATGAGACACGTGGAGGTGAGAGGGCTGCAGGGAAGAGAAGGGTTTTAGTGGGGTCCCCTGAGGCCAGGTCTCTGCCCCTGATGGAGTCTGTTGCAGAGCAGACTGGAGGAGGCTGAGCCTGCTCCTGAACCTGAGTGTCCTGAGGGAGGTGGGAGGCTGGCCATGACCATGACCTTCAAATTGATAAAGAGAAAACGGGCAAATATGAGTTCCTCCTTGCTTGAAAACTTGCATGACCATCTAATGGGGAGGACCAAGAGGAAGTCACTGAGCCCATCTTCACAGGATGTCACAGGTCCATCTTCACACAACTCCAGGGGGGTCACACAAGGTTGAGATCTCAGCACAGGGGATAGAAACAGATGGGACTGGAAAGGGACACCTGACTCCCTCCAGAGCCCATCCCACTGTGGGATTCAGCATCCAGAGGGCTAATGGGAGCTGGGGAAAGACATGGACCTCATCGCCAGGTGCTAAGGGGATGGGGTTTGGCAGCAAGGCCTGATGGAAGCAGTTTCCACCCAGAGCAGACACACCCAGGAGGACGGTGTGCAAGAGGGAGGAGAGCCCAGGCCTCAGGGCACAGAGCTACAGCCAAGCAGACTGGAGTGAAGGCCAGGGGATGCAGGGTGGGCTGGAAGCCCAGTGTCGCAGGCCATGTCAGCATGATGAGGCAAGACAAACCCCTCCCCTCCCCCTCCAGGTCTCTGGGTCCAGGCCAGGCGGGAGGGGTCTGAGGCCTGCCCAGGAAATGGAACCCTGAGGCCGAAGCTTCCCACAGACCCTTCAGGTGGTGGGTGCCAAACACTTATGCAGGATTTGGGGACGATTCAGCCCCCAAAAACCTTTGATGGGGAAGATATGAACTCTCTAGAGACGAATGTCCTCTAGAGAACAACCCTCTATCTGAGGGTTCCCCAGCCCCTCAGATAGGCAGGGAATTCCTCTAGCAGAGCATCACTGCAGAAGGTGGGCCTCAGGCTCTGCATTAACTCTTCTGAAAAGAATCCAAGCTTCAGTGGCTGCCCAGAGGCTCATGTCTTCTTAAAACATTTGCTCCTCTGTCTTTCAGCCACCTGATTTGCAGAGGCCCCAACTTTGTTTCAGCCTGAGCCTTACAGATGAGGCTCCTCCCACCAGCCCAGCCTAATCCCTCAGCACCTGCTCTGACCCCTGCCCCCACAGGCCAAGACCAAGAAGCCACTGGACAGGGGCTGCCAGCCAATGCATCTTGGAATTTCTTTTAAACCTCAGGCCACAGACTCATCCAAAACTCGGTGAACATGCTTCCCCATGCGTCCCTGGGAGCCAGGAGCAGAACTGGGCATAAATAGCCCTGGAGCTCAATCTGGGTTCCCTAGGCACACTCCAGCTGGTATTGGGAGTCCTTCTTCTCCTGGGAGAGTTTGCTCCCCCACACAACTTCCCCTGAGATCATTAGTGTTAGGGTAACGGCCAGCCAGACACGAACACCTCATATAGCCAGGAAATCCTTTATTCAGGGGAGTGGGCGCCCGGGCGAAGAGGAAAAGAGAGAGAGAGAGGACACGCGGGAGGGATTTTATAGAGCCCGCTACAAAACCGCGTGGCGAGCTAGGGATTGGTCATTTTAAAATTGGGGGCAGGTAAGCAGTGGCGGCCTTCGGTTAGGCCTTGTTTTTCCAGGTGGAAGATTCCGGAGCGGAACCCCCTGGGGCAGGGACTGGGGTGTGAAAACTATTTGTTTCCCAG
>CM053400.1:101794725-101839707 GCA_028644305.1 Xerus rutilus
TTAGCTGTGTTCTCTGGGCCAGAAGACTTACAAATGCCCCAATGCCCCCAATGTCTGGTGCTGGGTGCCTGCCTTTCTTGGAGGCCTCCTAACCTGGACACTTGAGGTCAATGATCTGCCTGTTCCCTCATTGTCCAGGCTTGTCCTACAAGAAGGGAAAAAGACCTGGGAAGAGGGTCCCTCCTCTGTACACTGCCTATGCTGTGTGTGTTCAGTGAACCATGCAAGCCCAGTCCTGCCTATCCATGGGGGGTGATGAGAGGACTGGGTCACAAGTCTCATCTCTTCTTGTCAACATCTCCTGGTAAGTTTCCCTATTAAAGCCTGTTCCTAAACCCATAAGCATTTTTAGGACTATTCTTGTGACCTTGGACACAATGATGATTGTTACAAAAAGACCCACTTGCAAAATGGCACAAGACACTGAATCTGAGGACCGAGAACAAAAAGGTGATTTTTGAAAGGACAGAGCATGGAAGAGAAGGGGTGTTAAGTTAGCCAGGCTGTTTCTCCAGGCCCCGCCCCTTTCCTCCTCTGCTACCAAGCAGCTCCCAGCCCTCCCCCAAGCCTCCTGGCCCTGGACATCTCACCTGGGCTCCACTTTCCAGACGTCATTCTCTCACCATAACGTCTTTGAAAAAAGACCCCCAAACCTGAGTGTTCCTTTTTCTCTGAAATACTGATCAAATATAGGTTTGATATTTGAATACAGATAAAGATATACCTACCAAATGCACCATTGTCTTTGCAGTGAGGACTCCTGCAAGGCTGGGGTGGGGGGTGACAGAGGGGCCTCAGCCTGAGCCAGCTTTTTAGTGTTCCTGGAAGAAAACTCCAAGGAGCCCTCACAGGAGCAGGGCCAGCTGTGTGGACAGGAGAGAGGATGGAATGCTGAGCCTACACTCTGTCCTCAGTGGCCCAGGGCATGGAGAATCCCCTATCCATGCTGGTGGCAAGCAGCACTGGAGCAGGAAGGGACGCTGATCAGTGCTGGGAAGGGAGTGGAGGGAATCCTGCTCCAGCAGTGGAGCTGAGTCCATAGCCACAGAGGGAGGAGAAAGAATGAAACCCGAACTAATGCCCACCTCGGGCTGTGCCCAGTGCTAGGTGTTTATACTCCATGTCTTATGTGATCCCTATGACTCAGCCACTCTACTCCCACCCACCTCAGCTACAGAGATGCACCTGTGCATGGCACCCATAATAAATGCTTCTTTAATGTTGTATGAAAGAAGCCAGGGACAAGGACACAAATCTGATACTAGGGTGCTGCTCAGTGGTAGAGCATTTGCCCAGTAAGTTTGAGGCCCTGGGTTCAATCCCCAGCACCACAAAAAATAATAAAATAACACACACACAGATCTGTGATCACACGTGTGAGTCCCAAACTCAGACAAACCGAAGCCTTCCTGCTCAATAATGCCTGTGGAAGAGTCAAACTCTGGAAAAATGAGGAAGTGGTCATCTCAGTGGGGTGGGGGGGCTCTTGTTAGCTAGGGACACACAGATTCTTGGACTGATGGTGGCTTTCCATCTTGTGTCACGATGGTGCTTTGATTGGCTTTGCTCTACAAAAACTCCTTTAGCTGTACATTTATTTTTAAGTACTTTTCTATGTGTTATTTTCACACTTACAAATCTTTTAAAAATACTGTTTATAACTTTTATTTATTTATTTTTCAAGACGTGGTCTCTCTAAGTTGCCCAGGTTGGCTTTGAACTTGTAATCCTCTTGCCTCAGCCACTCTTATAGTTGGGATTACAGGTGCGTGCCATCACAAGTTGTTATGCTGAGAACTTTTGAGCATAAGTGTTTCTAAGATTTTTGTTTTCTTCCTTAGAAAGATTATTCACAGACGTGGGTAATTGAGGCAAACAGGTGAATATTTATTTCAGTTGAATGAATATTTTTACAGTTCTTGATACACATTAAAAACGATATTGTATCTCACTATTTAGTTTGCATTTCAATGACTCCTAGTAAGTTTGAACATTTTCCCAATTGTTTGTTGGCTGTTATTTTCTATTTTCTACCAGTGGATATGCAGTCGTCTCAGTGAGGCGCCTCCTCAGCATTTTGAGGGAGCAGAAAAATCCATAGAAAGGATGATTTTAAAGATACCAAGGAAGGCCGGATGTGGTGGCACATGCCTCTAATCCCAGAGACCAGGAAGGCTGAGGCAGGAGCACTGCAAACTCAACGTCAGTGTCAGCAAGTTAGCAAGGCCCTAAGCAATTTAGTGAGACCCTGCCTGTAAATAGCGTATAAAAAGGGCTGGGATGTGGCTCAGCGGTTAAGCACCCCTGGGTTCAATCCCCTGTACCAAAAAACAACAAAACAACAAACAAACAAAAACAAATCAACCCAAGGAGGGCCAGGGGTAAGAGAGGGAGCAGCCAGGCCCCTCTTCGGGAACCTGGGATTTGACCAGCTAACATCCCTTCCCTCTCTGCAGCCACAGAGCCGTGCCAGTCTTTTCTGCGTGGCTCCATTCATCCTGTGCCTGCTGAAGCAGCAGGAGGGGCAGGCCCTGAAGAGGCAGGGTGAGCTGGCTTCACCCCTGCTGTGGGTCCAGGATGCTGCAGACACCGCGTGGGTATGAAAATCACAGTGACAGATGCAGACAAGGCACTCAGGCTGGGCTGGGGAAAGGGGGCAATTCAGCTGGAGCAGGAAGGAGGTTTAGAGAAGGGGGTGAGGCGTGCTGAGCTGAAGGACACGTGAGCAGATGGGAATTGCACAGGATGGATGAGACACTGGGCCGGTCCAAAATTAGCCTGGAGGGACTGGAAGAGACCACAGAGGCCTGGAGCAGCCGGGAGTTAAGCCTTATCTTCAAAGTCGGCATTTCCCAAATCTGTGCTGGTACTGAACACTAATTTAGCAGGACCTCAGTGGAGCTTTTGGGTTAAAAGGGAAAAGGGACATGGAATCTCATGATCATGTGTTGTGAAATAACAGGGTGCAGAATTCAAGCTGGTGTGCCTGCTGAATAGGGGACTCTGAATAGCTCAGAAGGAATCTGGTCTGTAACAGATGTATCTGACCCTTTCCTCTGTACTATTTTTTTTTGTTTTGGTAGCCACATTCTCAGCCCTTTTTATGTTTTATTTAGAGACAGGATCTTGCTAAGTTGCTTAGGGCCTTGCTAAATTGCTGAGGATGGCTTTGAACTTGCTATCCTCCTGCCTCAGCCTCTGGAGCCCCTGCCCTCCTTTTTCAAGAAGTATCTCTCAGAACTGATGTTCCATGGATTATGATGCTAGTTTGTTGATATGGTGAGTGACAGGAGCTGAGCTATGCCCTGCTCTCCCCTACGAGCCCTGGTCTTCACCTGTGATAGCTGATTAATAATGCGGTTGCTTTCAATGAGACTCGATTTCAATCACAATGGCTCAGCCACATCTCCATGGGAAATATGAGCTACTAAGGTGAAGCTCCCTGCTTCCAGCCCAGACCCTGGTCAGTGGTTCACAAAAAATAGTTAATAAACTCCTGACTGGGTGCCAGCCACTGGCAGGTGTTCCACGGTTCCAGGTGGCTGGGACACATGCACAAAGGAACCCCCAAACGTTCCTGTCTTTCCCATTCTGCTAGGAGAAAGGCATCTCACAGCAACAGTGAGGAAGGAATTGCATGGCATTCTAGGAGACTAGGGCTTTTGGAAAGGAGCATGGAATGGAGGATCAGGACCAGAATTGGTGGGCTTTAGTTTTACACTGAGAGATCAGAACAGGCTCCATGGAGAAGGAGACCTCGAAGAGAAGAAGGAACGGCTGAGCGAGTGGCCAAGCACACGTCTGGGGAATAGCTTTTCAGGTGGAGGATCCAACCTGGCTGATGGCCCTCAGTGGGGATTTGCCTGGCATGTCCCAGGAAGAGGAGGCCAATGTGAATGGGATAGATGTAAGCACAGGAAGAGGGAAGGAACTTCTGAGATCAGAGAAGAAATGGGAGCCAGATCAGCTCCATCTTGCCCTAGAACCTGGGGTTACCAGAGGAACAAAAGGGGATGTGAGGGACGTCCAGTTGGCAGAAACCAAAGCCTCAGCAGGCAGAGAGAAAGGTGGCTGAGCTCCAGAATGGTCCTTGGAATTAGAATGGTTTGCTTTAAGTACAGAAAATCTGTAGGAAAAATAGAAACAGAATGGAAAAGAACTTGGTAAGTAATAGTAACTGTCTTCAAATATTTTCACTTCTGATTTATGTTATCTCTGGCACAGAGTGGATCTTTTAGGAAATACATATGAAAATGGATTAAGTTTGGATGATTTTACATAAACTGCATGTTAGAGAGACCAGATATGAAGTTTTGGTCTCAAAGTTTTATCTGTAGCACCCACCAATCAACTTTTGCAAGATTCCTTAAGAGAGTATATTAGTATCAGAATCATGAATAGATGGGAGAGTTTTACCTGTCTAATCACCTGTAATCTTACTGGGTATTTTATTTCACTTGTGTTCCCAGAGTTTTCTGTAAAGTCAACTACTCAGTTTGCAGAGTTTTAGTCATTCTTTAACAATGTTTAAAAATTTGGTTTGTATGTTACACTTTGTAAGGGAATTGATATCAGAAGGAATATTAAAATGTTACAATAAGGAAAAGAGATCCACTAAAATAACTTTTGGTTGTTAGATTTGGGCTACTTTCATTCATGAACTAATCTCAGGTGTTCATGTAAGATCTGGTGAACGACTCGAGCTGTATGAATGTCTAGCAGGCTGTACACGTTTTGCATTCCTTTTGTGACCTAACTTACAAATATTTAAAATTGTTTTGCAATTCTGCTTTGCTATTTAAAAACAGCTGTTATAGAAAGAAAAATGAACATATCATTGATCATTTTGTCAAAAAACAAATGAATTGCAAAGAAGCTCATGAAAGTGCTTCATCTCATTAATCATTAGAGAAATGTCAAATTAAAAATCATAATTACATGCCACTATACTATCTCAGAATGACTAATAGGAGGAGACTGAAAATGCCAAATGTTAGAGAGGATGTGGAAGAACTGGAATTTTTGTATACTTCTGGAGGTAATGTAAAATGAGACAGCCATTTGGGAATTGTTTGACAGTTTCTTATAATTTTAAGCCTACATTTGCCACATGATTTGGCAGTGCCGATCTTAGATACTGCCTCAGTAATCCCATTCCTAAAGAAATAAAAACCGGGGCTGGGCTTAGGTGAGGCAAAATTACCCAGAGTGCAAAATTTAAGGAGGCACTTGATCCTACGGCTGCACTTGCATAACCCTGAGAATAAGCACCTCCTTAAATTTCTATCCTAGATGCTGACCTGAGAAAACATGTCTACACAAAGACATGCATGTTCATAGTGGCTTTCTTTGCAGTTTCCAAAATCTAGAAACAACTCAAATGCCTATGAACTGGTGAATGAATAATCCTATGGTGCTACATCCATACAATGGAATAGTACTCAGCCACCAAAAAGGAATGAACTCACAATACACTCATTAGCATGAAGGACTCAAAGGCATTATGCTAAGTGAAAAAGTCAGAGAATACATAAAGTCAAATGAATACATACTGTGTGATTCTACTTGTACAAATTTCTAGAAAAGGAAAACTAGTGTCAAAAAGCAGATCAATATTGCCTGGACTTTGAATCAAGGGGATTCAAAGGGAAAGGGATTAATTGCAGAGGGGTACAAAAAAAATTTTTTTTTGTAGTGAAAGAAACGTTCTATATCTTGATCATGTGATTTGAATGATATAGGAATGACTATATCCTTCAACGGCAAACAGAATTTGTCAGATTCCTGAGATAGACTAGAGAGACCCCCGTGGTTCAAGGACAATGTAGATTCTGGTGGGAACAGACCCTGGATGCCAGAGTCTTCTTAGAAAGTCCCTCTGTTTTCCAAAATCTAAAGACTGGGTGGGAGGTATCAGTTTCTTTGCACATTCTAGCCTGTGCTCAGCTAAGACAACGGTGCATTGTGGAACATGCCTTTAAAGAGAGAAGCACATGTAAAGAAACATATGGTCTTTAACTGAAATTAATAAATGCTTCCAAAACAAAGTCAATTGCTGGAGACCAGATCTAAGAGGAAGTAGCTGGGAGTTGGGAGGGGATGGACATCCAATCTAGGCAGAAGAAATGGCATGTGAAAAGCCCTGAGGGACGAGGGAGCAAGAGCCAGTATTCAGCGACTGACCATTTTTTAAAATTGAGGTCTAATTTACACGGAGTACAATTCGACATTTTAAACTATACAAAGGTTTTCTTGCATTTCTTAGAGAAATTTTTTAACTTTCCTACAACTGTGTATCAGATTCATGTTGCTTTGTTACTTATGTTGGAATGGGGGCAATGTGATCTGTCATTTATCTTCCGATATTACGAGTAAAATCACAATTTCCCTTTTTGTTTGCATTTTCTGCTTAGCAACTCAGTTGCTGAGACAAGTGAGTTTAGAGACTGGACTGTGGATAGCTATATTTTTAATCTTCGTGGTTTTCCTTTGAATTGTAGGAAACATTTGCACCTCAGGCCCATGCCCTAGGTTTATGCTCTGATCATATTCTCCAGTGACAGTAGTGCCCCTTTGACTTCATGTGTGTGCGCATTTTTAGTTCTGCAAGGCCCAACCCATCTTGGTAACTATTATCACTAGTATTATTAATTCTAGGAGCAGAGACTGGAGAAGACAGCATGCTGGCAAATACCATTCATTCCAAACCCTTCTGGGATAAATTCCTGGATGAAAATAAAGAGCTTTGCGGAAGTTGCAAAGATCTGGAACAAAAGGCAAAGCAGGGTATCTTGACTGTTGCAGGCCTGAGATTTGAGTTCACTTGGAATTAAGCAATGCTTGGCTCTTGAGATACTCAGTGCAGCCAACTCCTCTTGCAGAACATTGAAGGGAATATTGAGATTATGATGGGATATTTCAAAAAAAATTCAACAGATGCCTAACCACACCCTCATGTTTCTGTGTACAGCAGCATTATAGGAAAGGCCTGGTAGCATGGGTGAGTTGGTAGTACTTTTATACTTTAATTTTCAGAGGCAAGGGATGGATAGAACCCTGGAGTGGATACCCAGATTTCTAATTGTATTCCCAGCATGTGATGCTACTTTGCTTAAAACCCCTTTTGGTCCTACATCTTGAGGTCCAAAGCTGAGCTGAGCTGAGCTGAGCTGGGAGGGGAACCTGAATATTTGGCCTCGTATATGAGACCAAGTCTCAGCAACTCACTGATCTGGGGTAAGTCCTTTCTGATGCAGAAGCTGCTGAGAAGGCAGCTTTGTTGGGGCCTTGAGGAGACAAGGACCTCCAGGGCAGGGGTGAAGCAGCTGTACATCTTGTTGCAGTTGCATCTGGTGGGGGTAGCAGGAAGAATGGAGCAGACCTGGTAGCCCTGGGATTTGACTGGCTTTCACTGGCTGAAGAGCACAAGAAACCTATTCATAGTTCCTGTAATGGTTTTTATTTGTACATAACTCATTAGGGAAACATTTCAAAGGTAATAAGCATTATAATGAATCAATAATGTAAGAGGTTTTGTAAAATGTGATATGAGTGAATTGAATTATTGGGGTCGAATTCTTCGGTTTATTGGTTCATCAAAAGAACGGGTGGATAGTTTAAAAATCATTGCTAAAACAGGAATTTTAAGATATGACTCAAATGAAGATCTGTTGTGTATATAGTAAATAGATTTAAGTCCTAAACCAGTGGACCAAGAAAATCTGAATGCACATTAGTGCTGCTAAATTCTAAGTGACTAACTTAGCAGCAGAATAACCACTCACATTAATGTTTATAACAACTACTTTATGCCTTTTAATTTTATTGCTTTGAGATAAGCATAGGGCATATAGATTTTGTGTTTGTATATATTTGACTAATCTGATCATAAAGCAATTTAAATCATAATTGGAATTCAAAATGTGCCTGATCTAAAAGGGAACTCAGCTCTTAGGCAAATACCAGCTGCCACGCGGAGTGTCAGCGACACCTAGTGGCTAGATGTAGAACTGCAACTCCATTGCCTGGTGGGTTTCCATGAAAAACAGGACCTTAGTATTTTAAAAATTTTCCCAGGTACTGGGAGTTGAACCCAGGGCATTGTGCATGCTAGACAAGTGCTCTCTCACTAAGCTATATTCCCAGCCCTCAAAACAGGCTGTTAGATAAGTGTCTGTCTTCTGGTGAGGTCTTGAAATGAGGGGCCACCAAATCCATATTGTCCATATTGGCTTGTTTCACACTGTGGCTCTTCAACTCTTCTAGGAAGGAGGGAATTAGTAGTCTTCATGTACTAGGAACAGGATGTGGAAACAAAATGCCGACTTTTAGTGAGATAGTTTTTAAGAAGTCATTTCTAGCAATTAGAGTGTGTCAACAAAGTCCATGAAGTGGCCAGATCCATCTTTGTTCCCTGTGGGCAGTAAACTGCCTTCCATCAGAAGTGTTTAAAGAGCAGCTAATGACCAGGGTCACAGATGCTATTAAAAGGTCTTCTGCCTTTAGTGGGAGGATGGATTAACAGACATCCTGGTCTCATGGTAGCCTGGTGACTCTATGCGCTCAGAATTCAGTATGAATTCTAGGGTTTCATGCAAGCAGAAGGTAGAGGAGGCTTCCCCAGAGCTAATGGCCAGTCTTCTCCACAGCAATATGTTGGACTCAGGCTCACTGATTCTGTCCCCTTCTTGAAAGTGTCCATTCAGAGGAACTGGAAAGTATCATGCTAAGTGAAATAAGCCAATCCCCCCAAACCACAGGCCACATGTTCTCTCTGATATGCGGCGCTAACTCACAATAAGCAGGGAGGAAGGAAGAATAGAAGTTCACTGGATTAGACAAAGGGGAAGAAAGGGAAGGGAGGGAGGATGGGAAGAAGAAAGATAGGAGAATGAATCAGACATAACTTTCCTATGTTCATACACGCATACATGACCAGTGAAACTCCACATCATGTACAAGCATGAGAATAGGAAATTATACTCCACATACGTATGATATATCAAAATATACTCTATTCTCATGTATAACTAAAAAGAACAAATAAAAAAATATTTAAAAAGTATCCATTCAGGCCTCCATCTTCACTTTCTCTATGTCCCTGTGCTCTTGTTTGGATCAACTAAATACAACATTGCCCTTGCCCCTGCCCCTTGCCTGTCCTAGAAGCTATTTTCCCTGCTAGGGAACAGAGTACCTTAGTCCTTGCACTATGCCCAGGCCAGGAGGGAGGAGACATCCCTCTGACTTAGAGGTCATTTGCCAAATGAGTGAGGAGATGATCAGGATTGTTCTCCCATGAGTGGGCAGGCCTGGTCCCTCCTGCACACAATATGGGCTCTCTGTGGAGCTTGAGACAGGACGTGCTCCAGGAATGGAACCCACTGTGATGCACCAATAAAGGCAACAACACAAAACAACGACAAGCCAGGAACGTGAACATATTAATTGTACCTACTCCTATTTACGGGTAGACAGGATAATGCAGTGAGGTGCCTGGCTCAGGGCTGGGCACGTGGAAGAACCTCACAGGAGTGAAAAAACACCTGTGGATGAGACAGACTAGGGCCAGAGCAGACCATCTGGTTGTACTGGGATTTCGTGGAAAGGAGTTTATGATATAAAGTGTTAAATATTTTGGATTATGCAGACTTTTTGGATTTATAAGATTTAGGAAACCAACAGAGAACCAAGCATGTAAGTGAGCCTGGCAGTGTGCCCAGCAACTCCAAACAACATGGCTTTGTGGTTCTCTACTGTTGTGTGTGTGTGTTTGGACACATAACTAATATTACAGGTGGGATTCAGCATGTATGTGCATGAAAAATGACTCTCAAGTGAGAACCTTGTTTTTCGCACTTTGGTGAAAGACATAAAGGCTATTGACTTTCAGTGCGAGGACATTCTCAGGAAACATCTGACTTTTTCTAGGGCAAGGAGGAAGCCAGCCCCAGTGGTTTCCTATTAGTGAGTTTGTGGATTTTTAGGGGTGTTCAGATAACTCTCAGCAAATACACAGGTGTCATGGATGGCTCTTATCCTCTGGAATGAGTGAGGCCTTTCCTTAGATTTTGAGGCAGCCGCATCATGCAGGGAGAGGGGACAACGACAGTCTCCCAACTGCTTTTGGAAACCAGCCCGTTTGTGAATGGGGCTTGTGGTCTACCAAGTGCCAAATGACTTCCAGGGATGACGGGGTGAGACAGCAGTGTGATGTCACATGAACAGTTTCTATTGACCTTTCCTGTAATGATACATCGGGCTTATGTGTGATAACCACTTCCCCTCTTGGCCCTTCCAGTCAGCGTGGCCAACAGAACAAGTGTGTTAATAAAAGGGAAGTGTCCCCTCTACTCTTCCCACTGCTTCCTGAGCTGGGAGAAACTTACACGCGTCTTCTCTGGAGGGCACTGCCCCCACCCCCATGCCCTCCTTCATCAGGTTGAATGTCTCTCAGCTTCTTTAGGTTGAGGGGAGGATCTAGGCTTCCATGTGCTCACAGATCTCAGCCCCAAACCAGGGAGATAAGGAAACTGAGAAATGCTGAGCCATTGGGCCACCCCTCCTGCCATGCCCTACCCAGTGGTTTGCTTTCTGGAAACTTCTGGGCTTTAAGAGAGACACTTGCTCAATCTTCTTTTCCTTTTAACACTGATAGGCTATACCACATCTGGTATAGCTAGTGCCTGACTGGGTGATAAATTCTCCCATATGTGCTCAGGCAAGCCGATGCTTTCTGAGACATTGACGCTGACACTAAGTGCTAACAAAGCGTCTTTTGATAATTTTATCAAAGGCTCTTTTGCAGTCACTTGTGGCTGGCCAGGCTGGAGCAATGGCCTACTTGTTGAGGAAGAAGGGTATAAATTCTCTATAGGGAAGCCACAAGCCTGTTAGCAGCTTTACGGGTGTCTCCTGTCTTGAGGTCTATCTGTCAGGCTGAGGACACTTCTCATCATTTGTCTTGAGCTTGTGTGCATGTGTGTTTAGAAAGGACTCATCATTTAGATTGAAAACTTTTTTTTTCAGTACTATGGCACAGGAGGATTGCCAGTTAGGCCAGCATGGGTAACTTAGTAAAAGTTTTTTCTTTCTTTCTTTTTCTTTTCTTTTTTTCTGGTTTTTTGTTTTGCTTTGTTTTTTTACAAAACAAGGGATAGGATATAGGTGTTACTCCAGAAAGTATATTGAAAAGCCTTTTATAGCCAAACTAGGAGTTCAAGAGGCTTCTTACATTTAGGTCCTCAATAATCAAAAAGTTGCCATGGTGCACGCCTGTAATCCCAGCACTTAGGGAGGCTGAGACAGGAGAATTGCGAGTTCAAAGCCAGCCTCAGCAACGGCGAGGCGCTAAGCAACTTGATGAGACCCTGTCTCTACATAAAACACAAAATAGGGCTGGGGATGTGGCTCTGTGGTCGAGAGCCCCTGAGTTCAATCCTCAGTACCAAAACAAAAAAATCAAAAAGTTGACGTTTTCTTCAGGAAAGTAGTTATTATCTCCACAATGACAGAAGTAGGTGGGCCCCCAAAGGGACCTTGGAGAATTTGTGTTGTGCATCTTTACCCAGCTGTACTGAGGGCTGCAGCATCTGACAATTCCTTCAAGTCCACCTGACAATACTACTGGTTTTGAATTTTTTGGTTTTGATTCTTGGTTTGTCTTTTCCAAAATAGTTTCTGATGAGAGCAGGCAGAGGTGGGTGGGGTAGGGAAGGCCTGGGGCAACTGGAATCTCTGAGATGGGCACTGTCAGCATCTGTTAGGGGTCAGTAACCTGGCGCAGTTTTGAAATGATTATGTTTCTCTTAAGCTTTGTTTCTTTGCTTTAGCTCTTCCTGACATGGAAAGTCATTCTTTGATGTGTATCATCTGTAATTCTTCTGGAGAATGCTGGATGATGAGGCCTGCTTCCAGGTACCTGTTGGTTCTACCTTGCTCACTGGCCGCCCTACTGCCCTAATTTCCTGTATTACTGAGTCTAGCACATGTTATATCTCTGTCCCTGTCTTAGTGGGCTGTGCCATTCATACCTACTACATGGCTACTAACTCTCAAGGGCCTTGGATGAGGGGCTCATCCTGGAGATCCCTTCCTACTAGTCAGGGCTAGTGACCTCATGAATCTGCTCCTAGTCCCTTTGCAGATCTTTTTATTGGTGTTTGGGATTGAACACAGGGAAGTTTTACCACTGAGCTACATTGTTAGTTCTTTTTAAAAAATTTTAAATTTTAAGACAAGGCCTTGGCTGGCCTTGAACTTGTGATCCTCCTGCCTCAGACTCCTGAGTCACTGGGATTACAGGTCTGCACCACTGGGCTCAGCTTGCTGCTGATCTCGAGGTCCCTCCACCATCCCACAGTGAGGAGTGCTAGCCCTCCCTGACCTCTTCTTTTCCCTCCCACAGGGCCCAGGGCGCTTAGTTTTCTTTCCCCTTAAAGCTCTCATTGTCCATGATAACTGAGTTTTCTTTTCCCTTGATCCTGATTTCAGACTCAGTTTCCTTATGCCTGCCTATTCCTGGTCCTTTTTCAGGATTTTAAATGGTCTTTGCTTTGCAGATACAGACTAGGGATACAAAAATAGGTAGGTTACACACTTGTAAGAATTCAAGATGTGATGTAATGTGAAGGTTGAAAGCTGCTAAGTGTTTGTTTTTTGTTTTGGTCTACCCACAGTAGGAGCTGGGAAATGACAGGGTTTGCTTTCAATGTGGAAGACAGCAATTGCCAAAACAAAATTTTTGCCTTCAGTTTGGGTTTGAATAAAAATTTATAAATCGCTTACATGTTTTTTATTGGAAAAGTGAAATCATTCTTTTGACACAACAATGATTTTTTCAGCATGAAAGATAAGTCTTTGAATGCTATTCATGTTTAAAAAAGTTTGCTGTGAAATCACTTGTATCAGTGTATATGATTATCAAAATTACCATTAACTTTTCTCTGTTCTTTTATAACTTAAATAAATTATCTAAACAATGTTTCAGTCCTTCCTACCAATGAAACATAAAAGTTTTGATGTGTATTATTTGGAAAAAAAATAGTATGTTTCATTGGATTAGGGGAGTTCTATATACTATGTTTTGTTAGATCTTTGAAAAGAATAAGTGTAGTGAAAGCAAGAGAAAAATAATGTAAATAATGACAAAAAGCTTTTGCTTTGAGATTTTTTCTTTAAATCTCATTGCAAGAACTTTACTGATTAGAAATCAGCTTCAGTTTTTCAAGAGAAAAGGAATTTTTTTCTGCTCTCATATGTTTTTTCTAAAGAAGGGTGTTGCTGATTATTCTTCTAAAGGAGACATAGGATTCTCTCCTTGCTGTGCCACAGCTGGAGATCTGCAGGAGATGTCTACCCTTGTACCCTGGACCACCAGCAGCCTTTCTGTCAGAGGCAGCACCAGGGACCTGAGCTCAGTAGACTCTTGGCATCCCCTGCCACTGCCTGCAAAGAGGAGAGCTGTGTGCCTCCTGTCTCTTCCCTGCATCCTGTAGCTGGAGGTGAGGAGGCCTGTGGAGGGAGACATGCTTTGACTATTGCTGTGTGAGGCTGGTAGCAGTGCCCTCAGCCATAGGCAGAAATGGGAACCAGCATGCTGATTAGCTCCTTCACCATTTTCACAACTTCTGGGTGTGCGAAGAGGAAGTTCCAGTTTGGACCAAGAAAAGTCATGGGGAAGTGGTTACTGGGCTGATGGGCAGAAGCATCAGTGAAGGTACAGGTGAGCTAGTGGGGTGCCATGGTGGGGAGCCCATCAAGCCTTCTTGTCACTGTACCCGCTCCAGGTTTCCTTCCATGAGGCTGGTTACACGGAATTCTCCCCTCCCATTCTTCCTGCTCTTACACGGTCGCCATCAAAGCCTGCTCCCTCAGGCCCACTTCTATGACCCACCTGATCCTCAGAAGGGGTGGAGGATGGAATAATAGATGCCACTGCAGGTTGACCACTGTCACCAGAGAGGGGATGGGAATCAAATCTTGGGCACCTTCTCTGGAACTTTAGACTTCTTCCTTTCTTGCTGTCTTTGGCCCTGAGTCAGATGGGCTCATGGCTTTTGGGGTCTGATAGAAAGTCTTGTGGCAGGTGAGGGGTCTGGCTTCCTGAGCTGCTGTTGGGACACCCAGAAGTGTGGTGGAGTTAGTACCCACCCACAGGGTGTGGACAGTGGAAACACTGGTCCAATGGAAAAGGAGACATAGTAGTTTCTTAGAGCTGCTCTTGTCACCAGAGGGGGGCCAAGGAGGTCCTAAGAGAGAGGCCCCTCATCTTGGAACCACACAGGCTCTTGACATTTGTTGCAAAAAGGCTTGCAGATGCATTAGTAAGCAAGGCACAGGTAAAAATTTATTTAAAGACACTAAAGAAATTCTCACTCAAAGGGAGTATAGGTACGTACACCTTACCTCTCAGAGAAGGGAGAACAAGTGACATGTCCAGGTGTTAGTCAACTTTTTATTGTTGTGACCAAAATACCTGACCAAAACCACTTGGCAAAGGTAAAGTTTATTTGGGGCTCATGGTTTCTGAGGTTCTGTCCATGGTCAGTGACTTCATTGCTCTTGGCCTGAGGTGAGGCAGAGGCATCATGGCAGAGGCATGGCGTATCTGCCATGCATGGGTAAATCTAGGTGTGGTGTGTATGTGTGTGGGGTAAGGGGTGCGTAGATCTGAGGATGGACAGAAAGATCTCTGCAGCTCTGGGGTTGTAGTCAAGGCAAGAGATGAAAGCAAAGAATCAGGAGATCTAATCGTCCCCTTATGACCCTGTCCCCTCTTAGCATGGCTGAACTCCCAGTGCCCAAGCAATGTCCCTCTTCACGGGAGTTGCCCAGGACAGCATGATGCTATAAAGCCTACTTTTTAGGCTTTATAGCAACTTCTTCTCTTGCCCTGGCTGACTAGAAAAATATGACCCATCTTTGATTGCAACTTTGTGATGTGTGTGGTCCTTCAGTTGGAGAAGAAAAGTCCACTTACATTATTACCTGTGTTTTGGGAAAATCTGGTATACAAGAACAGGCCACCAAAGTTGGATAATGCTGAAAGACCAAAGGACAAGGGGGAAAATCCAGGATTGCAAAAAAAGGGCAATTAGGCACTTACTGACAGAAGCATCTCTTGAGTAGCAGAAGAGAGGAGGATCCCTGCACCCCAAGGCAGGAGGAAGGTGTTTTTATGCTGAACTAGACAAAGGTGGACCTTGGCCAACCAGAATATATCTGGGCTTTCCCAAAGACTATTAACACGTCACACATGGGTTGAGAAACAGCCCAGGTGTCAGTGCCCCGTATGAAAAGCTCAACTGACTATCTTATAATTTTTTAACTGGTGTGTAATAATTATACGAAATAGTGGGTTTCATTGTGGCAAATTTGTGCATGTACATAACAATTTGATCAGTTTTGGTCCCCAGTACCCTCCATTTCCCTCCCTTCCTCCTTCCCCCTGGTACCTTTCCTCTCTCCTATTAATTTACCTTCTGTTTTCATAAAATCCTTTTTTTCCTCTTTTTTTTTCTCTGTAGCTTCCACTTGGGAGAGAAAGCATAGGACCCTTGACTTTCTGAATCTGTCTTATTTTACTTAACACAATGCCCTCCAGTCCCATTTATTTTCCTGGAAATGACATAATTTTGTTCTTTTTTAAGGCTGAGTAAAACTCTATTGTGTATATATACCACATTTTAAATCCATTTATCTGTTGATAGACACCTAGGTTGGTTCTATAACTTGGCTATTGTGAGTTGCGCTACTGTAAACATGGCTATGCATGTATCTCTACTTTAATTCTTCTGTATAAATATGAAGGAGTAGCATAGATGGATCCATATGTGGTGGTTCTATTCCTAGTCTTTTTAAAAATAAATTTAAAAAATATGTGTATATATAATTTTTTTTAGTTGTAGATGGACACAATATCTTTATTTATTTATTTTTATGTGGTGCTGAGGATCGAACCCAGTGCCTCACACGTGCAAGGCAAGTGCTCTACCACTGAGCCACAACCTCAGCCCCTATTCCTAGTCTTTTGAGGAACTCCCGTACTGATTTCCATAGTGAATGTGCTAATTTATATTTCTGCAACAGCGTATAAGAGTTCCTTTTCCTCCACATGTTCTCGAGCATTATTGTTTTTTGCATTCTCAACAGCTGCCATTCTAAGGTGAGATGAAATCTCAGTGTAGTTTTGATTTGCATTTCCCTGATTGCTAAGGATGTTGACCATTTTTTTCATGTATTTGTTGGCTATTTGTATTTCTTCTTTTGAGAAGTGTCTGCTTACTTCATTTGAATGGGTTATTATTATTTTGGGGGTATTAAGTTTTTTCCAAAGTCTTTGTATATTCTGGATATTAATGCCCTGTTGGAAGAGTAGCTGGCAAAGATTTCCTCCCATTCTGTAGACTTTCTCTTTACACTCTTGATTTCTTTGCTCTGCAGAAGGAGATGCTGTTCCACTTATTAATTTTTGGTACTATTTCCTGAGCTTTGGGGAAGCTTTGAGTTCTATTGAGGAAGCTATTGCCTGCTTGACTGTTGTGACTTTGTGTATCCTATAGGGTTTGAAATGTGTGCCAGTGTCCCCTGGTGGGCACAATGGTGGATTCAGGTCAAGCTGGATCCCTGAAGTCCCCATTGCTGTTTGTTATTTTAACAAAGCTAACACACATACTATAACTATAGCTCCTACCAATAGTGATATCCTGATGATATAGAGTGATAGCAATAGCAATAACTAAGGTTAAATGAGTTCTTTCCTTGTGTGGAGCATTGGCCTAAGCATTTTATTTTTTAACCATCCATAAAATACTTTATGAGAACTGACTGTGCATTTAGTGTTACTCCAAGAGGGGGTTGTACAGGGAAGGAGACAGACTCAGTTCCATGGAAAACCTGGAGTAGGTCAGACAGCACATAAACAAAGAAACAAATCTACATAGTGTGAGGTCATGCAGTGTCAGGTCTAAGAGGAAACTAAAGGCACAATAAAGGAACGGTGACTGGAGTGCTGGCCAATGTGTAGATGTGGGGCTGTGAGGAGCATGGCTCACTCTTTCCCAGCCCCCCCTAACACCCTCCCCAGAAATGCTTCTGAGCAGAAAATTGAGTGTAGCCTGGAAATGAGCTTGCAAAGCTCTAGGGAAGGAATGTTGCTGCAGGGGTCACAGCAAGGGCATAGGCCCCCAGCCAGTAATAAACTTGGCTGAGAAACAGCTCTCTCCCCATTTCAAATTTGCATTCTTTTTAGTACCTGGTCAGTGAACTCTGACAAATACACACATTCATGTAACCAGCTGCGTATTCAAGATAGAACATCCCATCACCCCCAAGCATTCTTCTGTATTCCTTGGTTGTAAATCTCCTCTCCCACCCTAGTCTCTGGCAGCCTCTGACGTATTGCTGTTCCTGTAGTTTTGCTTTGTAAAAAAAAATCATAAAAATGGAATCATGCAAAGGGAAGGTACTAGAGAATGAGACTGATAAATTATGTTATGTACATGTATTGATATGGCATAATGAATCTTACTATTAGGTATAATTATAATGGACCAATAAAAACCCAGAATCATGCCATTTGTAGTATTTTGAGAATGAATTTTTTCACTTAGCATAATGCACTTGAAATTTATTCATGTTGTGTGTATCAGAATAGGGTTGTTGAATAGGATTCCATTGTGTAGAATTTTCCCATTGTGCTCATTCATTTCCCAGTTCAGGGATATTCAGGTTGTTTCCAGTTTTGGCTGACTAAAACCAAAACTGCTAAAAACATACAGATATAGATTTTTGTAGAAATCCAGGTTTTCATTTCACTTGGGTAAATACCTACAGTGGTATTGCTGGGTTGTATAGTAAGTATATGCTTAATTTAAAAATAATTTTTTTTAGTTGTAGATGGACGCAATATCTTTATTTTATTTATTTATTTGTATGTGGTGCTGAGGATCGAACCCAGTGCCTCACGCATGCAAGGCAAGTGCTCTTCCACTGAACTACAATCCCAGCCCCTATATGCTCTTAATTTTATAGGAAACTGCCAAACCATGGAACAGTTTATAAAATGTTTATTAAACTTTTAGTCTTCACAACAACTGCTTAGGGTAGCTACTCTTATTATTTCACTTTCCGAGTAAGGAAACTTAGCTCTCCAGAGCTAGGCAACTTGCCCAAGGTCACAAAGTTGTGTAGATCTTTTTCAATTTTCTTTTTCTTACAGTATTGGGAATTTGAACCTAGGTCTGCCCCACCACTGAGCTACATCCCCATCCCTTTCAATGTTTTGAGACAGGGAATCACTAAGTTGCCCAGGCTGGCCTCCAACTTGTGATCCTGCTGCTTCAGGATCAGGGATGACAGGCATGCGCCCCCACCGGGGCTAGCATGCACACATCTAAAGAACTTGAGCTTCCTGACTCTCGCTTAATGCCATTGCTTTTCTTGGAGCCTCGGTTTCGGTGTGTTCTCTCATGGCTGGCTTCCTTTGCTTTTCCAGTCCCTGATCTTGTAATTCAGTCTGGCCCAGGACCAGCCTCTCCATGGCACCTGCTGCAGCCGGCATTTTCAGGCATTTTCTCTTGTGGTGATGCCATGTGGTGTTCCCGGGCAGTTTTGCCCCGGGTGCCAGCTGATATGAACTTCTGCTTCCTGTGCTTTTCTCTGTTTAACTTGAGATGACCCAGGTCTGGGTGTGTGCTGAATGCCAGCTCCCGCTGATAGCAAGCCACCCACGAGCGAGGTTGTCAAGGCTCTGATGAGATAGCAAAGCCCCCTCCTGGCACTCTGCTCTCACACTTGGCATCAAGACGACAAGACAGTGACACCTTGTGGTCATTAGTTAGAACTTTAACTTTAAAGTGAGGGTGTGTGTGTGGTTTTTTTTTTTTTTTTGTACTCAGAATTGAACCCAAGCACGCTTAACCACTAAGCCACATCCCCAGCCCTTTATTTTGAGACAGGATCTCACTAAATTGCTTAGGGCCTCGCTCAATTGCTGAGACTGGCTTTGAACTCGTGATCATCCTGCCTCAGCCTCCCGAATTGCTGGGATCACAGGTGTGCACCAGCGTGCTGGCTTGGGTTTTTCCGAAGTGCAATAGCTGCTCCAATAAACCTACATACTAAATACTGTAGGTACATGTGTGTATAGAGGATACATGCTCATGTTTAAAAATTCAACCAACAGATAAACACATACACTAAGAGTAAAGTTTCTCCTCTCTCTTCCTAAAATTCCACTTTTTATCATCTGGTCATTAGCACACAAATATAACATGATAATATATGTAAATTCTCTATCCACTTTTGATGGTATTATTAACTACATTGTGGGAAAGATAAATAATTTAGAACTTTTCTATCTTCCTATCCCCTTTACATCCTGGTTTTAATCTGTAACATTACTAGGTTTTCCTAGTGGTTAGACTTACACTTAAAAGTAATGTACTTCTGGGGATTGAAATGGAGCAAATTATGTTCTGTCCTTTTCTGAATACGTCAAAATGTATTGCCCCACAATTACATATAACTATAATGCACTAATAAAAAATTTAAAAAGTAATGTACTTAAATCTCCTCGATTATCATTGTTAGACAAAATCTATTGACTCACCACTATGTAAAGCAAGGAAATTATTATACATAGATTTCTCTCCACTTTCTGCTTCCAGATTTCTGTCAGCCATATTATCATTTTCATATTGAGTATGTTTATGGTAATTAAGTGTTTTGTGCTTGGGGTTGATTCGGAAAACTGAAAACCCTCAAACGGTATTTAAGGCATTATGATTAAGTAAACACAATTCACTGAAGAACCAAGTACTGTGATTAGGCCCACAGAAAAGGAGATAAAATGCTGTGTAATTAAACCTTGGGCACTCAAAGGAGAATGTTCGATGAGTGAAGGTCTCTTTTCTCCACTCCATCAATTATCCACAATTACCCCACACTTAATTTGCATCAAATTTGAACCACCGCTTTCTTACACTGTCTTGTTTTTCCCAGGGTGTCTAATTACCATTCTTCTTCTTATTAAAGTCTCTATTAAAATTCATATATCTTCCTCTCATCATAGAATTGATCAACAACAGCTTAGGATCTTTATTTTGAGTGCTTGTTTGTCTGGTTTCTGTAGTGGAAGTGGTTCACCTGAACACAACCTTTACAGAGTCCCCTGACTTTTTGTGGACATCCTGCTCTCTAGGGCTGCTGTGTGGATGTCACCTTGGAATGTTTTTCACTGCACACCTGAGTCCCACATTTTTGTGGGTCTTATGCCTTTTCCTCATAGGAACTTTATTTTATTTTTTGCTAAAGCCTAGATTTTCATTCTCTGTCTGTATAACAGTGTGGTTAAGAGCTGGCCTCTTGAGTTTGAAACCTAGCTTCACCCTGTATGAATCCTTGATCTTTGACGAGAGTGTGATCTGAGCACCATGGCATCCTCATCCGAAACATGGGCATGATGTAGCTCCCTCAGGGATTATTTCAGGGCTCTGTTGAGATAATGCATACAGTATTGGAGGACAGAGACGATTAAATGATAAAATAATATTTTGGTGGCTTTGGAGAGGAATAAATTGGAGTGCTCCTTTGACAACCAAAGCATGTTTCTGAAATGGTCACAAAGGCTCACTCTGCCACTCTGCCCACTATGCCTCCCTTGATGATGTCATGCTGTCTTTATGCCAACGACTGACAGGTACATCCCCAGGCCTTTCTCCTGGACCCAAACTTAAGTTATAGACTGTCTGCTTGACAGCTCTTGCTGCATGTCCACTGTGCTTCTCAAATGGAACTTGTTGAAAATAAACTTCTGATCTCCCCCAAACTTGTTCCACTCAAGCTGTTCAGCATGTTAGGATGGAGTTGCCATCTTTCTAGTGGCCCAGGTCAAATATTTTAGAGTCATGTTGACTCTTTTCTTTCTCATGTAATCATCATCTAATCTACCAGGAAATTCTGGGTACTCTATCATTAAAATATGGCTAGTATTCTGCCATTTCTGACCACTGTCACCATCTTCATCTTGTCTCAACCATCATTATCTCTTTCTTGGATCTTGTGGTGGTTTCTCACTGGTCTGTCTGCTTCCACTCTGTTGCTCTCTGCAGTCTATCCTCAAACTTGTCAGAAGTGATCCTGTCTTATGGCTTGTATGCTCTTCCTTGGGTACTCCTCCCTCTGAGGCTCACTGGCCACCTGAAGGGCTATGAAACCTTCATACCTATGCCTTGGCTGACTTCTCCATGAGCACTTCCCTGACCTAATTTATAATTGCAGGCTTTCTTGGGCACTCATGATCTCCTTATTCGGCTCTCTTTCTTCTTTCTCATGGCACATACTACCTTCTACATTACAACATAAAGTACTTGTGAGAGAGAGCTGGCCTGGGCACATCCACAGTACATAATATGCAACAAATATCAGGTTTGTCAATCATATAGCTTTGGCCATAGTTCCATCTTGTAACAAGTTCCACGTTCCTGTGAGTAGCCACAGGATGCTAATAGCATAGTCACCGGATGCTAAAAGAATAGTCACACCCTATGCACCCTGTAGGGGATGCTAATAGAATAGTCACACCCTATGCACCCCATAGCCCTTTGAGGATAAAAGGCCTCTTAGCATATATAAAGAGGGACCTGAGCTCAATAGGAGGAGTCTGGAAAACTCTCTTTCCCTGTGAATGTGTGTGAGCTCAATAAAGTAACTCTCTTGCCTTGTTCTGTGTGTGTGTGTGTGTGTGTGTGTGAGTGATTTTTCATCCGCGGCTCCCTCGCCTGACTTGGTTTCCCTTTGTGCTGGCGCGGGCGCTGGCAAGTACTTATTGTAAGGACAAAAAAGAAGAGCAGGAGCACGGCGGCAGCAAACTATGCAAGTCATGGGAGGCTTTGTTCAGGAGCAGGAGTCATCTGTGGAGGTGGTGGACCCACATTCCTGGTGGAAAATGAGACCCAGCACAAAGGAAGGGACTGGGTTTATATAGGCTCTTAAGTTTTGGCGGGTATTTAGGAATTTGGGGTTGTTTGCCAATTAAAGTAATCAATTTATCACTTTAGTTCAGTGCCCTCTTCTTCCTGGAGCAGCCTCAGGAAGACATTTGTTGGGGGAGGTGTTAACTGCTGGCTTGATTAACATCAAAGAGACAGAGCTGGGGAAGGTAGGGCTGCCGGCAGGATTAGCATTAGAAAGACAGTGTTGGGGAAGGCGGGAGCTGCCAGCGTGACCAGCATCAGGAAAACGTTGTCTGGGGAAATGAAGGTAATGCTTGGCCATTCTTTTACATTATTTTTCTAATTCCCATATCTATCACTTATCACGTTTATTGTTTCATGTCTGCTTTAAGGATGTCAAATTCTTTTTTTTTTTCTTCTTTTGGTACTGGGGATTGAACTCAGGGGCACTCGACCACTGAGCCACATCCCCACTCCTGTTTTGTGTTTTATTTAGAGACAGGGTCTCACTGAGTTGCTTAGCGCCTCGCCGTTGCTGAGGCTGGCTTTGAACTCGCGATTCTCCTGTCTCAGCCTCCCAAAGTGCTGGATTACAGGCATGCGCCACTGTGCCCAGCTCAAGGATGTCAGTTTCTTGAGGACAGGATTTAAAAAAAAAAAAAAAAACAACTGTTTTGTTCACCAATCTAATTCAGAGCACTTGGTACAGGGCCTGGCTCAGTTGTATACACTGAATGCATAACCAGAAAACAGACTAGTGGATGGCTGTGAGGAAAATAGAGCTTCTCCTGCATTGGATTGCTCCCCTGGACCAGTTGTTTGAAGAGGCCTTTTGATTAATAAGTCCAGGGAGCAGGACCTTCTTAATGGAGGTAGACTTCAGGGTGCAAGGAGGGTAACAGGAAACGTGAAGACTTCCCACTCCAGCGTGCACTAAACCACCTGTGTCAAGGGTTTTCTTCAACTCTCACTTCCTGTGACTTCAGGCCTTTTGGGGTGCTCCAGAGCTGAGGATTCCAGCATAGGCTGAGTGATGTCTCTACAGGGATCCTGTGGAGGGACTCAAGCACGAGAAAGGTACAAAGAGTGGATGGCCTTCAAGGTCTCCTGTGATCATGAGCCATGAGAATTAAATAACTGGCCTCTCCCTGACCATTCCACCTGTCAGATCCTGAGTCTCAGTCCTGGAATCCCTGACCCTGAACTTTCTATGAGGTTTGCACTATGGTTCTGGAGATGGTGGATGTGGTATTTGGGGGTGTGGAGAAAGCACAGAAAGTGTGAATGAGAGCAATGACGGTGACATGGGAAGGGGTGGCGGGGGCTGGGTGTGGAGGAGACAGCCATGACAAGCCCAGGAGCCCGAGTGCTGTCACTTGATCTCTTTTCATCCCCGCTGGCTCTTTATCTCTTGAACTGACTGATGTAACCTAGAGCTGCAGGACATCCCAGGGGCCTCCACCCAAGGAACTGGCATTTATATAAATGCTCTCATGAGCAAACAACATGTTCTTTTGTCAACAAAACACCTTGGAAGAGTGCTCTAGGGAAGTCACCCATCTGCCTGTATTTCCCTGGATAAAAAAGGCCAAATAACACCCAAATCACAAAAGTTAATCTCTGCAATGCTAACTGTATGTATTCCCACACTTCCTGCTCCATTATCCCATTCCCCTCATGTTAAGGAGACCAGATTATTTTCTCTCATTTCCTTCTGAAGCATCTTTTTTTTTTGGAATTCAGCAGCTGCTTCACTATAATGATGGGGGAGGGACCAATAAAGTCAAATAGAAACCAACGTGAACTTTGTAATGAACACGGGTACCTCCCTATCTGCATTTGTGAACATCTGCGGGTGTTTATGCAAACCTCATCTCCTTCCATATGTGATTCAGTCAAGCAGGTGTTGTTATTTTCCCTGTATTACAGATGAGGTAATCAGAGATCAGAGAGGCTAACTAGTGAGTGGTACGAAAGCCAGACTTCCCGTCTCCAAGTTTCATGTTATTCTACTTCTTCACGAAAGCTTCTGCTCAAATGGGACCCATGAAACCCATCAAGGACATTTGGTGAAGTAACTAAGAGCAGGGACATTGGTGCTGGACAGTCTTAGCTCCAATTTACTCATATGTAGCCTCGTGTTAAACTGATTTCCTTAAGCCTCAGTTTCCTCATCTGTGAAATAGGGACAGTAATGGATTATTGCATAGGTTTATTGTGGTAAACATTAACTATGATTTATGCAAAAAACTTAGCATGATGTCTGATGTTTATTAATTTTTAATACATAGTAGCTATTTTTAAGAGTTAGGTCTTTGTTGCATATGCTGCAGTGATCAGAAGGTATCAGAGGAGGGCAAGACTATAAGGTTGGCTAGCTAGAGTAAAATTAAATTAGGAGACATTGTGTCAGAGGTGAAAGAGAATGATGGACTTCCGGGAAGGACAAAAGACAAAACAGGCAGAAAGCAGGCCTAACTTTGGAGTGTTTTTAACCACAAAAGTGAGGGAAACTGCTCTCCTTTTTAGTGAGCCACCCCCCCCTCCCGCCCCACTAATAGCCTTCTTCCTATCAGAGTTCTGACCTAAATGAGAACCAAGCTAAGAAATATAGTAGAGTCAATAGAACACCTTCAGGATCAGGATACTGAATTTCATGTGTCTGTTTCATTGGGCCATGGGGCATCTGCCATTTAGTCAAACATTCTGGGTGTTTCTGTGAAGATAAATCTGGATGGAATTAGCATTTGGTTCAATAGACTAAATCAAGTGATTACCCTCTGTAATGTGAGTGGGCCCCGTGCAGTCTGTCGAAGGCCTCACTAGAACAAAAAGCCTGACCTCCTTCAAGTAAGGGGGACTCCTCCTGCCTGAGTGCAGGCCTTCCTGCCTTCAGACTCAAACTGAAAAGTGGCTCTTCTTGGTTCTTTAGCTTGCTGGCATTTGAACTGGAACTACACAATTGGCTGCCCCAGGTCTCTAGTTGTCTGACTGTGGATCTTGGGACGTGTCAATCTCCAGAGTCAAAAGACCTAACTGCTTCTAATAAATACACTCTTTCTCTGGTTCTGTTTCTCTAGAGAACCCTGATGAATGTGATGGTTAACAAAGCTGAGCTCTAAGAGTCAAATGGGTCAGCTAAGTGCCTACACTCCAGGATAAAACTTTAGAGAGCTCGCTTCAGGGAAGTTTCCACCTGAGTGCAAGTTCCACCTGAAGGAAGGTTCCACCTGAGAGAAGAGGGAAAGTCTCACCTGAGGGAAGGTGCCACCTAAGTGAAAGTTCCATCTGAGTGAAGGTTCTATGTTAGGGAGCTGGGGAAGAGTAAGAATATTTTAAAGGAAAATTTCTACATTCCTTAGCTTTTGGTTCTTTTGACCCATTGGTACATTACTATCCAGTAAGCCTGTGGTCTACCAGGGCTGTGGTGGGCAGGAAGACTCTCCGCACTGCTTTTCTGTCATGGAGAGCCTCCTGAGACCACTGCCTAGCAGAGTTTGTCCCTTGAGAACTCTGAAATGGGTTACAACAGAGAACCAATTACAGGCCACCCAGGTCACACTATACTTCAGGTTGAGAGTTTACTCTTTGTTGTATTATCCATTCCCAAATATTTCATCAATATTTCCTAACAGTCAATCAGAGATTCTGCAACAAGATCCAATGACATCATTAAGTACTCCAATCATAACATGACAATACAAAGGTACTCTGATGTTGAAACAAACTTCATTCCATTATGTAATTCCCCAGGGAAGGATTACATTTCCAAGATTAAATTCCCAAGGACATTAAAGTAAAATATTTTAAGTAAAACAAACCAAAACAAAACAAAACTCGAGTTATTGTCCTCAATGTCTTGTTTGGTTCTCTTTTGGCCAGGGAGTCCTTAATTGCCTAGGTCAAGAGGAGGTTCTTTCCACACTCTCAGTGGACAGGAAAGGGTGAAGTTCTATCAGCACCTTGGGGATTCTTAACTCAAAGCCAAGTGTCTGATGTTCTCCATTCTTCTCCATCTAATATTTTATTTTAGAAAATTCTAAGTCTTCCCAAAATTGGAAGAATAGCTGCCAGTAGGCCGTCTCTACATTTGCCCAATTATTGACATCTTTTGGGGTCACATTTGCTTTTTTCTTACTCTCACTTCCTACACACACAAAAAATTTTTACTGAACCATTTGAAAGTATTTAAAATATTATCAGAAGTATTTTGAAGGCAACATGGGATCATTGATTCAACAGTATCAATAATACATAGTCTATATTTAATTTTCTTTAATTATCATCAAAATTTCTTCTGTGGCTTTTCTTCTTGGGTCCATATTCAGTGGAAGTTTCTATTTGGTTGTCATGCCTCTTCAGTTTCCCTGAGTCTCAGTGTCTTTTTGTTTCCTCCTTTCATGACATTGACAGTTTTGAGACATCTTCAAGTGGCGCAGGTCCTAGATTTGTTTCCTCTCAATTATCCCAATAAAATTATGTCCTCAGAGTTCAATACTTGGCATTGCCAGAGACTTGGGTCTGAATCATGAAGGGTGAATGGAAAAGATGTTTCTAATGTTAGTCTCACTAGAATGACATTGATCTGGAGTCTACGCCCCATAACTTTAATGCGAGGGGGAGGAATCTTCCAGCAAGCTTGTTTTGTCACTGTGCACTTATCATTCGGAGACAGGGAGTGGAAATCCACATAGAAGATACCTTTCTTTCCTAATGAGGAATTTTTAAATTTCATCCTTGGAGCCTGGTGCTTCTGTCTTCTCAGTACTGCACTGGGTGTGAGCTGTTTGGTGACCTCCAGAAGAGATGGTGAGCAGTTACTTTTTTTTATCTTGGGGTGCTCTTGTTCGGTCCCCTCTGGGTTTTCACTTAGACCTAAGAACCCTGACTTTCTGGGAAAAATTTCTCATGTTCCACCTTTATGGCAAGCTCCATTTCTGCAGTCAAGACAATTATCTCTGCCTTGTGCTCCACAAGGCGTATGCCTCTGGCATGTGGCTTCCTTTTGGAAAGGTTCAGCTTAGGTTGTGTCGGCAGACCTGACCCTGCTGATCTAGGCAAGGCCATTGCACCAGAGAGCTTGAATGCCATATGACACACATGGAGCTCATCTATATTACGGTGAAAATGCAGAGCATAAAATACTGCTCTGCATTCCAACAGGTCAAAGACTTCAATGAGAAGTTTTTTAAAAAAATTAATTAATTTATTTAAATGCATTTCAAGTCATAGTACATATACAGAGCTCAATTTTCCATCTCTCTGGTTGCAAATAAGATAGAGTCACACCATTTGTGTCTTCATACACGCACCTAGGGTAGTGACGTCCCTCTCATTCAACCATTTGTGCTACTCCCATTCCTCCTCCCCTCCCCCACCCACCCCTGGCCCATCCAAAGTCCCTCCATTTCTCCCATGCTCCCCACCCCCATCCCCATTATGTATCAGCATCCACTAATCAGAGAGAACATTCGGCCTTTGTTTTTTTGGGCTTGGTTTACTTCACTTAGCATGATATTCTCCAATTCCATCCATTTACCTGCAAATGCCATAATTTTATTCTCTTTTATTGCTGAGTAATAGTCCATTGTGTATATGTACCACAGTTTCTTTATCCATTCATCTATTGAAGGACATCTGGGTTGAATCTTTGCAAAAGCCATGGCTGTTCAGGAAGCAACATCTGTTTAAGAAGTGGGCACTTTATCAAGGCTCTTGGCTCTGCCAGGGTGCTTCCCATCTGCTCCCACTGGCTTTGACTGCATATGTGGTTCTGACTGCTGGGCTCCATGTGGCTGCTGCCTGCCTGAAACTCTGTGGCTTATACCTACTGTCTTAGCTTTTGTTCCCTAGAAAATAGCATGAAGCAGATGTTCATGTGCTAACACATGATGGATAAGTCTAATCCCAGGGAGCAGGCATGGAAGAGAATGAGAGAGGCTAGCAAGTAAGAAGAACACATCTAAGGGTGTGTTTTCTAAGCTTGGCCACAGTTATGCCACAAGTTGATTGCTTGTTCTCTCAGGATGTCTCCATATCAAGCTTTTGCATCTTTGAGCTGTGCTTTTGGTGGATGGTAAAGGAGAAAAATTTATCCACTGGCTCTAATAACCCATCATCAAGGTCAACCTCCTTATACATCTATACCTCAGCCCAGTAGGTGACCTAGAGTGGAGGTGGGGGTACATGGTATACATGAGGGAAGTGCCGTTGGGTTGTGCTCCCATGTGCCAGGAGAAACTGAGGTCATTGCCTGGCAGATGCAGCAGCCTGAATATACAATTGCAGAAATAGTGCGAGCTGTGGATGCAGCTACTGCAGCCTGAACAGTCCAGCATCCCTGCTCAGCATTGCTTAATGGTCAGTGTGTGCATTCTCGGCACCAAAGCCCTAAGACAAAGTCCTAGTGACCTGTCACAAAACACTGCAGCCTGAGCCTTAGAGCTCTTCAGTAGCCAAAAGCAAATTCAACTCTAGACACACAGTTCCAAATAAAGTGTTGAAAATGACCATGGTAAAAATCCCACATGGCTTATGCCAATAGATACCCACTGATGCATAAAGCATCTGCCATGGCTGTAGCAGAAGCTTCTATCCTTTCTGTGCATTTTGCTCTTCTGAAGTCTCTATTTCTCAAGGTTTGAAGCCTTGCAGGCATCTATGATAGAGGTAGGTCCTTTCAACATTTTTGGGGGGATTCTGGGAATCTAACTCAGGGCCTCACCTATGCTAGGCAAGCACTCTACAACTGAGGTATATCTGCAGCCAGAAGTGAGTCCTTTAGAACTTAGGATGGAGGAGAATTCAACCTTTGCCCTTGGCCGTGACAAAGGAAGAGAGACTGACTGGTCCATGCATGCCCACACTCTCTCTCCACACCCTTCAGGGAGCTAAGTAGCTGTTCCTTTTCTAGGGAGTGAGGCAGAGAGGGGCCAGGAGTATAGTGCTAACGGGCTCTCTCCCCATGGTGGGGTGGGGATATCAGGAGTGGTGAGAAAATGCTCCTCCCTCGTACACCCAAACTCCAGGGCACTTGTGTCAAGATCTCCTAAAAGCTCCCTCAGTGGGCTGGGCTCTGGGGCACTCTTGGAGGGGCCTGTGAATTCCTGAGCTGAATGGTGAAGGACTGCCTTCATTTCTCTAAGTAGTTATCCAGGAGTTTTTTTTTCCCCTGGCTGAGTCAGGAGGGCAGGTACCATGCCCACCACCTTCACTGGTTCACCAGCTCCTCCCCCACGCTTTCTTCCTTCCCTCCCTTCCTTCCTTCCTTCCTGTCTGTCTCCCTCCCTCCCTTCCTTCCTTCCTTCCTTCCTTCCTTCCTTCCTTCCTTCCTTCCTTCCTTCCTTCCTTCCTTCCTTCCTTTCTCTCTCTCTCTCTCTTTCTCTCTCTCTCTCTCTCTCTCCCCCTCTCTCCCCCTCTCCCTCTCTGTCTCTGTCTCTCTCTGTCTCTTTCTTTCTTTCTTTCTTCTTTCTTTTGGTACTGGGGATTGAAATCAGGGGCACTTGACCACTAAGTCACATCCCCAGCCCTATTTTGTGTTTTATTTAGAGTTGCTTAGCGCCTCGCCTTTGCTGAAGCTGGCTTTGAACTCGCAATTCTCCTGTCTCAGACTCCCAAAGTGCTGGGATTACAGGCGTGCACCAGCGCGCTCAGCTTACCCCACTATTTCTTAATGAACTCTACACATCAGCTGATAAGGGATGCCTGAGGAACTGGAAGTGCTGAAGGGTGGAGGTGCCATTTCTTAGTCCTATGGATGTGTTTAGAAGCTCCTTTTCTGACCATGGTAGGTAATTGTCAACTGCTGAACTCAGCTTTGGGGCTATGGGAATTATTCTGAGAAAACAGGAAAAGTCCTATTATACAAATTTATTCACTAAGAGTTGAGCATCTGATTACCAAGTCCTGTACTGTAGGTTGGGGTTATGTGAGAATCAGGGATGTCTCCCCGCTTCTCTCCCCCACCCCCTCTCTCATAAGGACTATAAGAAACATAGATGCAAAAGTTACAGAGACCCAGAAAAAAAAAGTGAAGCTTCCCTGAGAGGTGAATTAAGTCTTGGAGGACAAGAGACTTTGACAGATAAGACAAAGAGGGAACAGTTACTGGAAAAGATGTAGCCTGTGCAAACGTATGGCCACTTGAAATCAGGTGCGTGTGTGTGTGTGGCAGGAGTGTGTTGTGCCTGTTCCTGTGGTGATGGGGAAGGATTGGAGATGAAGCTGGAAACTTAGGTTGGAAGTAAATTGCAAAGAGCCTTGTACCCCACTGTAAAGTTTGAGCTCTCTGGAAAACAAAGGATTTCCAGCAGAGGAATCAATAGGCTGGATTTTGGAAAGTTCACACCGATGATGCTGCTGGGAATGATAGCGGGTGGAAGAGTCGGGAGGTAGGGACACCAGTCTCAGGTTACTGCAGTAGTGCTCGTGGTGGTTGACAAGAACCTGTACCACGGCAGTGGCAGAGGGTGCTGAAAGGAGAACATGATTTAAGAGATACCCAAAATAAAAATCAGAATGGATTGGATTGGGTGACCCATTCAGTGTAGAGACCCAGAGACAGCTGTGTATCTCCTGGTTCTGTGGCTCTGAGAAAGAAGTGTAACTTCAGCTAAAAAGAAGGAGATGCAAGGGAAAAAAGAAAGGAAGGGAGGGAGGAAAGGAGTGTGGAGAGAAAGAGTGAGAGAAAACCAACTTTGTGGGTTCCTCTGATTAGGTTTTTTCTTGTGTTTCAGATACCTGCAGGTCATGCTGGTTTTGTATAAGTTAAAAAACTCACTCCAGACTGACAGGTTGGTCTGATAGAAATTATTTTATTGGTATCCCAAAACATTCTGAGATCTGAGGATATGTATTGAATTCCCCTGGAATAAGAGTCAGTAAAGATATGGATAAATTTGTGGAGATGGTGTATATTCATTGAGGGACTTACCCAACATTCAATCTGGCAATCATTTATTAAAAACCAGCTATATGCCAGGCACCATGCTGGGCTCTGTGTGTACATCAACTGGAGTTGGGCTTTGCTTTTATGGCCTCTCATAGTTGTTGGAAAAACAGAAATTCCATCCCACCCCATGTCTCTGCAGGAGAAGAGAGATGTGAAAGAAATAATATGGTCTCAGGGGTCAGGGGACTTGGGTTTACTTTAGCCTGGGATTTGCTTACTACTACCTGGTTGTGTGATTATCATCTGGTTTCTTCCCAGCTCTCTGGTTCTCAATTTCTAGCTACAAAATTAGAGTTGTCCTAATAAACTCTAAGTTCCCTCCCAACATTGACAATGGTAATTACAAATCTCTCTGTAAAAGTGCATTAGTGCCCAAAGGAGAGACTGGTGGGGCGGATATTGGTGGAGTTTAGGGAAGGGGCAGAATTCCAGTAGATGGAGATGACAGGAAAGGGCTTCCAGGAGAAGGAATTGCAGAAGGGCTGAGCTGGGGCGTGGAGAAGAGCACCTCCTGACTAGGTGCAGGGTCTGGAGGGCAAAGGCAACAGGAAAGCCTGGAGATATAGGTAGAAGAGCCTTGAATGTCCTAGGAAGGATTTTATTTCAGGACAATGGAGCTTAGCGATGATCTCATGGTATAATCCACAGGGAATAGAGATCAAGAGATGGTATGACAAGCATCATTAAAGTGGAACAAAGCATCCATGGTTCAGAGGTGGGACAGAACCACTTTGACCACTTCAAATGGAGAGGGCATATTCATGCATAGAATGTTCATTCACTGTTTTCATGGGAAAGTGTGGGAAAACAAAGATGGCGGCAGCCACCTTCCCCTGCCCAGGGTGGCTGATGAAACCCAAGATGCTGCAGAGAAGGTCTGCAGCTAGTGGGGCTCTGGCTGAAGGATAGTTCTAGGAACAGTGTGATCTGTGTGAGAGGGCCCCGTCGAGTTACATAGAGGACAGCCAGACCTATGCACCTCAGCTCTTAGTATGTTTCCTGGACTAGTGGCATCAGCATTACCTGGAAGTTTGTTACAAATGGAGAATCTCAGGTTCCACCCAGCCCCACTGAGACAGAATCTGCAATTTTATAAGATCCTCAGGTGGTCCACAGGCACATTAAAGTTTGAGAAATCGTCTCTCTTGCTAAACCAAATTCCTCCCCTCAGCTCCATTTTTTTAATTTCTTACTCAGAGGAAAGAGAAGTACATCCTGAATTTTCTAGGGAGCATGCTGGAGCTGGATCAGAGGCCAGTTTGATTACCCATAGTTTCTTCCTCATTCATTCGTTCATTCAGTCATATAGTAATTTGCATATATTCCAATATGCATTTTATCAGTCCTTGGTCATCCTGGGCTTGATTTCATGGCATTACTTCTGCAAGGTTGGGAAAGACCTGGGAACTGGAGTGCAAAATCCACTTACTTGGATGAATAGATGTTGGCACATGAGCAGGAGAGAAGTTATCCTCAAGTCAGGTGACCTTAGAGTTTCAGACAGGTTGAAAAGCATGAAATGCAGTCCCACTAGAAGGAGATCTATATCACATCCATCATCTATAGGGTGTGTGCTTCCCATTTGGCCAGCTACTGTAATAGCCCCAGTAGGGTGATAGCAATTGAGAAATATGCCCACTGAGAGCAGGACTTCCATGCTGGAAATAGGAATGGCAGGACCCACCAAAGCTGAAGCCCACTAAGGAAGCCTGGAGATGTGATGGTCCTGGGGTGGGAGCAATTTATCACTAGATTAAAAAAAAAACAAAGTGGTAGAGCAGTGCTGTAATCTAGGAAATAGGTGGGAGTCCAGCAGGGCTCTGGGCTCTGCAGACAAAGAGCATGGGCATTTGACACAAAAGCTGCTAGATGTGGCCTGTGGTGGTTTGAATCTTCCCATTTCGATGCTTCTTCCCCATGAAGAACACTGGAATTCAGAGGCTGAGATAGCAGTTGGGGAGATGTGTGGACTCATCTGTGAGGAGCTGGGGAGGCTAGTTGCTGGGCCCCGGAGGCTGGGGTGCATGCCGTTTTCACTTCGGAGTAGATGACAGGGGATTCCTAGGAGAAAAGAGCACTTGGGTGAGGGCCAGAGCTGTTGGGACAATGGGTGAGGCAACACAGGTCAAGAGACTCACCTTGTTCATGCTGAGGCTGTGTGCAGAGGCCGCTGTGGAAAGAAGGGGAGTGCTCAGCTGTGGAGGCCCACTCGTGGGCCCCGTGCTACAAAGCAAGTCCTTTTCCCCCTAGGTCCTCTCCTGTCTAGCAACTGCTCCATTCTGCCCTCAGCCTTGCAGTGCTGACCAGCCCTCTCCTCAATATCACCTCGCGTTTTGTTCCCCACTCTGAGCTGCCAGAAGCTCTCAAAAGAAGGACTTTCCCTTTGATCTTGTTAGTTCCTTGATCTTAGGGTCACATTACATATTATGGAGCATTTTCTGGAACATATCTTCTTAGAGAGAAGATCCCGAGTCCTGTCTTCCTGGGACTTAGCCCTGGGTCTGCCTTGCCACCCCTGTGGTCTGGGGCAAGTCATTCAACTCCTGCCTCAGTTGCCACATCTATATGATGAGAACGAGCATATCATCTGCCTATAGGGTTACTATAGTGATATATTCCTTTATATAATGCATGTACATATTGTGCATATGTTTGTATATGTATAATTTCTATCACCTACATGTGTTGAGCAGTTTCTTTGTGCCAGGTACAGTTCTAAGTGCTAAGAAAATAAACTCTCTCCTTATCATATGCAAGTATACTATAGTTCTTTCTATATCTATATTTACAGGTATAGTTCAAAGGGATATATATAAGATATTTATGTTTATATGATAAATATATATAATATTTATTTGTACCCCAGTTCTAAGGAATATATATATATCTTAGATCTTAGATATAAATGTATATCTTAGATTATATATATGTGTCTCTAAGATCTCTCCCTCTATATGTACACAATATTTATTTACATCCCTTTATAGCCCAGTGCTAAGGGATTTATCTATCTATATCTTAGATATATATATACACACACATATATATCTTAGATGTTAGATGTATCTTAGATCTTATATATATCTTATATCTAAGGAATATAAATATACATACATACATACATATATTTATACCCCCTTATAACCCAGTTCTAAGAATATATGTATATCTGTATATAAGATATACTACATGTAAGATATATATGTGTGTGTATACACACATATACATAAATTTATTTATTGCCCTTAGGACTGCATCTGGAACAAGAACTGCTCAACATGTAAAAGATGTTAGAAATTATTATTACTGTTATGTTGTCTACATACTGGAGAGAACCATGACATTCTCCAGACAGGGCTCTCTACTTTTGGCTGAGCATCAAGGCTCCCTAGAACTGCACTGAGAGTTTGGGGTCTGGAGACAGATTTTTAGGTGATTTACTAGTTATATGACTTCAGGCAAGTCATTTAAGGTGTCTACGCCTCAGTCTCAGTATTTGTAAGATGGGATAACAGCACTTACCTCAGAGGGGGATGTAAGTTTGAACGAGCTAGTATGTGTTAAAGGAGTATTATTATATAGAACAAATGGGGCACAAACAGTTCACTTGACTTTATACAAAGAAATCAGGGAACAAGAAAAGGAAGCATGCTGGCTTACTCGCAGCACTTTTTATAAAGCAGAGTTAGGAAGAAAAGCCCACCCCAAAGGACCTTGCTCCCCTTTCCTGTTCTTGGAAGGAGGAAGTCAGGCTTGGATCCCTCATCACAGCCACCCACTGAGGTGAGAACACAGCCAGACCATAAGCGCACAGTCATCGTCACATATGCTTCACACTCTGCTGATTTAATAGCATTTCCACATCTATTTCTTCATGAGGTCCTCACAACAACCCTATGAGATAGTATGGAGTAGCTAGGATAATGTCCCCCAGTAATGTCCACACCCCAATCCCTAGACCTATGTTAAGTTACCTTAGATAGAAAAGAGGACTTTTCACCCAGGCGTGGTGGTGCAAGCCTGTAATCCCAGCACTTAGGGAGGCTGAGACAAGAGAATTGCAAGTTCAAAGCCAGCCTCAGCAATGGCAAGGTGCTAAGCAACTCGGTGAGACCCTGTCTCTACATAAAACACAAAATAGGGCTGGTGGTGTGGCTCAGTGGTCGAGTGCCCCTGGGTTCAATCTCTAGTACCAAAAAAAAAAAAAGAAAAAAGAAGAAAGAAAAAGAAAAAAGGATTTTTCAGATGTGAAGGTTATGAATCTTGACATTCTAGATAATCCAGTTGGAGACAATAGAATAATAAATGCTTAAAATCAGAGAGCCTTTCCCAGCTGTGGTCAGAGGGAGGCCTTTCTGTGGAATAATGGCTGGAGAGCTGCAACACTGCTGGCTTGGAATATGGAAAAGGTGACATGAGCCAAGGAAAGTGGGTGGCCTGTAGAAGCTAGAGAAGTCAAGACACATTAATCCCTACAGCCTCCAGAAAGGTACATAGTCTTGCCCACACCTTGATTTTAGACCAGGAAGACCCATGTAAGATTTCTGACCTCCAGAGCTATAAGATAATCATTTGAATTATTTAACACCACCAAGTTTGTGGTAATGTGTCACAGCAGCAATAGAAAACTAATACAGATAGAAAGGTCCTATAGATTGAATATTTGTGTCCCTTTCCAAATTCATGTGTTGAAACACCAATGCACACAGCAAAGAAGATTGGGCCTTTGGAATCAATAGGTCATGATGGGATTGGTGTCCTTAGAAAATGAGACACAAGAAGGATGATCTCTCTATCATGAGAGGATACAGAAAGAAAACATCTATTTGCAAACCAGGAAGAGGAAGAGGGGAACCTAATCATGTTGGCACCTTGATCTTGGACTTACAGCCTCCAGAACTGTGAGCAATAAATGCTTGTTTTGTAAGCCAACCAGTCTATAATATTCTGCTTTTGCAGCCTGAACTAAGACAGCAGGGAATGGCAGTTCTGTTCCATGATGGGTTTATAGAGGGGTTAAGTGACCACCCAAAGTGATGATTTTGTCATTTAGGTCACACTGAGGCCATCAGTTGAGAACAGAGAAAGCAGCACCATATGACGGGCTTGGATTAACCCCAAACAGCGTAGGTACAAGTTAAGGAGCCCCTTACTAGTGTGAGGAGGAGGAGACTGAGCTGTCAAAGTTGAAGGTTGGCCAGAATAGATGCTTCCTCTGGTCTTACCTGAACTTTTGTTTTTCTTCTGGAGGTGCCACATTTCTGAGTAAACCACGTCTTCTCCTCTAGAATTTACTTAGAAAGAAGTTGAAGTGTCAAAGGACATGAAGGTGCTTGCCTCTTGTTTGAGCTATTTTCTCCTCCCCCAGCCTGTTTATTGTGTGGAAGGACTAAACTTTCTGGGTCAGTGTGTATGTAGTCCCTCCTCAACTCCAGTCCCAGCTCTTTCCCACCCTAACCCACATAGCCCAGCCAAAACAGAGTGCCCTCAGTCCTCACCATTCATGTACACTGGCTGCAATTCCATCCATCTTGGTACATTGTGGTAGGTGGGATCTTGAGGGTTTGAGTCTGACGAGCACCTGTGAGATACAGAAACATTGATGTTTCCCAGGAGGCCTGACAAAGTGGTTATGGTGATCACTTTAAGTTAGTGAGTTTTTATCACAGATTGGCAGTCAAGCGTGGAATCATAGAAAGTACAGGACAAATGGTCTGTGGGTATTATATTATGAATCATGAGAAATTAATACTGTGTATTTTTCCAAATTAATACTGTGTATTTATGGCCACCAGGTACATAATAGGTACTATACTTAGAACAATATTGTTAGTTCTATTTAATTCCCATTCTACAGGTAAAAATAAAATGGAGGTTTTACAAGGTGAAGTGACTTACCAAGACAATGTAAACAGAAAGGGGAAAAACCAAAATTCAAACCAGGCTCCGGAACCTCTACTTTCCGAGAGATCAGAATCTCAGAGAAATCAGTAATCAGAAAAGATCTTGGGAACTCTGGATGGTTTAGATACTGCTACCACTGCTACCATGGACTTGCCCAGGGATAGTTTGTGAGCTATGATGTGGCTACTGAAGTCAGCCTCAAGGATCCAAGACAGCAGTACTTCAGCTGGCAAACTGACTTCACTGGGTGACCAAGTTGTGTGGCTCTGTCTTCTTGGCTGTTATCACAACAGGTCTTGATTATGTTGGCCATGTCCAGAGCTTTCCAGGTTAAATAAGCTAAATCATCTCAAGACATGGATGGACTCAGTGGCCATAGTGGTCACTTAGACAACCAAGTCAACAATGTGGCTTGGTTGTATAAGAATGTGAATTGATAAATAAAAAGTAATTGATACTTGATGTGAGAAGAAGGCCTACACAGTTAAAATGACAGATGAGAAGGTCCCGGGAATTGCCTTGAGATATCCCAACAGAAGTGGCAACATGAAGTGGGTACCACCCATCTCAGCATCATGCAGCAGAAACTAGGCTCTTGGTGATAATCAGGTTCAATTCCATTTTATACACCATGGGAATTTCATTAACTACATAGAAACACAGCCCAGGTCTTACCTGAAGGGGTCAGAGTCAGCCTGTCCCCCTGTAAAAGCAAGCACAGGGGTACTGGATTTAGGAAAAGGAGGCCTTCTCAGGAGGCCCAGCCCCAGGAGACTTACATAAAAATTACCAGGAGCTGCTGTCACTAAAGTCTGAATCTTCTTTGCTATTCCCGGGGGAGGTGATATATGGGGCCAAATCTACTAAACTACTGACCCTGGCCTCCAAAAGGATATGGTTATAATATGAAATAGGAGCCCACAAACCATAGGCCTTTAATTTGGAGTTTTAAAAGATTGATCTTGAAAGCTGGGCGTGGTGGCGCAAGCCTGTAATCCCAGCAATTTGGGAGGCTGAGACAGGAGAATCACAAGTTCAAAGCCAGCCTCAGCAACGGCGAGGTGCTAAGCAACTCAGTGAGACCCTGTCTCTACATAAAACACAAAATAGGGCTGGGGATGTGGCTCAGTGGTCGAGTACCCCTGAGTTCAATCCCCAGTACCAAAAACAAAACAAGATTGATCTTGAAAAATGGCAGGCAGTTTAATAACTGCAGGCAGGAAAATAGATGACTTTATCATCTACAAAAATACTGTACATTAAAAAAAAATCAATCCGTTACCAAATCCTATTTGGCTTTTGTTTTCACTTCTGTTTCCCAGAGTTGCTATCTTCCTCTTCCCATTGCTTAGGAGGTCTTTGTGGATACAGAGGGAGATACACTGCAATTTATGAGACTGGATAAGCTATATCTCATCAAGGCCTTTCCACCAATAGGGCTGTTTCAGCAATTTCAGATTTGGTAAAGAGGACTTTGAAAGACCCAGTAGGAAAGGTGAAGAAGGAATATGGGGTGAAAGAGGAGGAGCTTTTGAAAGCCTGGGGTATGGTCACACAGTCAGTATAAGCTTGGGGGAGTACAGAGAAGGGAGGGATTCAAGCAAAGGTAAGCCAAGGAGCTACCCACCTGCTTTCCTTGAGAGCCACCAATAGAACAGCAGTGCTCCAGCAGCAAGGCTCACCATGCTCAGCAGCCCCCCAGTGATTCCTGTGGCCACAGGACCACTTCTGCTATCAGTTAACCCTGAGGGGGAGACCCCATGTGTGAGCCCAAGAGAGAGACACTTGTGGCCTTAAGCTGCTCTGACCCCTGAAGCTAATGCCTGGCCTGAGAGAGAGGATGAACCTAGATGTCCAGAATTCCTGAGGCCCGGCAGGTGTTGGTGTGGCACAGGACATGGCTCCTGTCTTTGCGAGGCAGTTTGCTGCCATGCTTGAGGCAAGGGCTGAGGGTTAGGATGGATAGTGGCCAGTGACAGGAGAGCCAGCAGATAAACCTTAAATCCAGTGATACTCTTGGCACCCCCACCCCCTGCCACCATTAGTACCATCACTTGAGAAACACCTTGGAATATAAGAATTTAGAGAGTTACCAGCTTAGTGGAATTGCACTGGAGAAGCACCCTCTTGGTAAAGCATCATAAGAATGAAGGAAGTTTTTGGCTCACATTTGTGCCCCTGGGATAGGAAAGTTACCTATGATGAAAAGTGTCACCACCTCACTGTGCTGAGCCCCCAGGCCATTGTCAGCTTCACAAGTGTAGTTTCCAGAATGTTCTGCAGTCAAGGAGAGGTTGAAGGATGCTCCTCCTCCAGAGGGGGCTGAGCTGTTCCCCAGGGTAATGTCCTCATGATAAAACCAGTACAGGATTGGGGGAGAGCCCCTCAAGGCCTCACAGTGAAGTTCCACCTCATCTCCCACCACAGCCTGGCCCCTGGGAGTCCTGAGTGTGAGCACAGGATGGGACACTGGAACTGAGATAAAACAAAATGTCCATAGCAGTTTCTGTTTCTAAAATATTTGTAAGAAAAAGAAAAGTATTACAAGCAAATAGAAAAAGTGAGATCTCAATTTCTGAAAATAGATTGAAACTAATGATAGTTAATTACTTTGACCTATAAATACCTTTCAATGTACAGAAATATTCAATAGAAAAATGTAAAAAGTGATGAAAACTTCAAATAGCCAATAAATATGAGTTTTAGCTTCATTATTAATTAATTACATGTATGCAAATAAAAACAACCATAAAATACAATTCCTTTTCCTTCTTATCCGATTGGCACAGCCCAAATGGATGGATACTTACTAGGTATGTGTAAACAGGCACTTTGTTATTTATCAGGTAGGAAGGCAAATTTAAGACACTTCTTTGACAATTTGACAATATCTACCAAATTTAAAACACTTAGAAAGTTTGACCTAGCAAATCTTCTAGGACCATCTCCATTAGAGATACTGATATAATGTAGGTCCAAATTATTTGTACAAGGATTTCTACAATAGCTAAAAATCAGAAACAACCTAGTAGACCAAGTAATTCAATAATGAAAGATAGCCAAGATGTACAGAAGTATTTTTAAGTGAAAAATGGAAGTTGGATAACTATATGTGTAATATGATCCTACTTTGGTAAACAAATGTTCATAGATTATTTATGAAGAATACTCATGAAACAGTTAACAGGTGGTTATATCTAGGAAGAGAAGTTAGAAAGAGACCTTTACATTCATTTATACATTGCTGTTGGAACTGCAAATTGGTGCAACCACACTGGAATGCAGTATTCCTTAGAAAACTTGGAATGGAACCACCATTTGACCCAGTTATCCCACTCCTTGGTTTATATCCAAAGGACTTAAAATCAGCATACTACAGTGATGCAGCCATTTCAATGTTTATAGCAGCTCAGTTCACAATAGACCAGCTATGGAACCAACCTAGATGCACTACAACAGATGAATGGATAAAAAAGTGGTATATATATACAATGGAATATTACTCAGCCATAAAGAAGAATGGCATTATGGCATTTGCTGGCCAATGGATGGAACTGGAGAATATTATGCTAAGTGAAATAAGACAGTCCCAAAAAACCAAAGACAGAATGTTCTTTCTGATAGGTGGATGCTAACCCACAACAAGGAAAGGGAAGATTAGAAGTTCCTTGGACTAGACAAAGGGAAATGAAGAAAAGGGAGTGGGAATGGGAATAGAAAAGCCAGTAGAATGAATCAGACATATCTTCTTAGTTATCAGAATAAGTAATACTTATTCATGTATGTATGATATGTCAAAATACACTCTACTGCCATGTATATCTAGAAGGAGAGAAATTTAAAAAAAGAAAAAAAGGAGAACTTTACAGTATTGGTCCTTTTGTCACACTGAAGTTTTTAACATTAAGATAAAATTTCATCATATGAATCTTGAAACTAGGACAAAAGTCGTAGAGAACAGAAACTGCCTCCCAAATTGCTTTTTTAGGCAGTTGCTGTTCTCCACGACTTGTGTCCTAGTTCTAGAACTCAGACACGATTTATCCAGGATGGACAGGAAACCCTTTAGCTATGTTGATAACAGTAGCAGCATAACAGGTATCTGTGCCAGGGAATCATAGAAACAAAGGAAGAAGGATGATCAACAGTCTCAGTTTAGGGCAAGACTGTCTGAGGCAGGTGCTGCTGGGGTGGGAGGTGGTAGAGCTGAAAACAAATGAACTGGTTCAATGGGAGAAACCAAACCCGAAATCAATTTACCTCCTGGTGGCTTAGAGGTGGCTGCACTGGCTACCTTGAGTAGAGACTGGATCCTGAGTTAGCATTCCCAAATTATCCTGTTTATTTAATGTTGTCTCTACTCCTAAAGATACTCAGGGATCCAGCCAAGAAAGACCAAGAGTATCAACGTATATTTTGCTTTACATGACTTGGGAGGTATTTGTACACCATTGCATGGTCTCCTGTTTCTGGGATGTATCCCAGAGGTAGGGACAACCATCTTCTCCTTTTGCCTGAATCCTTCTAGGAAACTTTGCGTCTGTATGTTCTATATTCCCTGTCCATGAAATTCACACAATTCTAGGGCAGGGGACGACATGATTTCCATCTAGTCTGATTTTCCATTTTATGGGTGAGGAAATTGAGGTCAATATAGGTAAGATGCTTAGTCAAGGTCATATAAGTAGCTATCTTTAAAGCCAAATCTAGAGCATTCATCTTAATGCCCTAAGCATAATTTTTATTTACCCTAGGTCTCCCTAAACAGGGATTTAAAAATTTTGTCATTGCCAAACAGATTAAAAGCTCACAAGAAGTAGTTTCCTTTGTTTTACACTTAATAGCAAGGGGTCAAAGGGCAGCTTAGAGAACGGACAAATTTAATTGATGGGAGCTATTTTCATTTCATGTCATCCTGATGTCCCCTCCTCTGCCCCCACCACCTGTGCCATTCCTTTAAGGACCAAAGAGTGTCTCTCCTGAAAGGCTGTGCTAATGTTAGCATATGATTTTAATATGGAATGTAAACAAAATTTTTATTTCTGGTAATGAAATGAACTCAAGAGTAGAGGTTTCTTTGAAGTTAATGGAAGAAGAACCCAGGCAAGGAATGGTCTAATATTTGGGGGAGCAGAGAAACCCTTCCTCAGAATTCTTTGGTTTCTTTTTCATACCATAATTTTAGGTCAGAATGTAGTCTAGGTTGTAAAAATATCTTCTCAGTATTTTCACTGAGGAGCTTTGATCACATTGAAGAAGAACTGTGCTATTGAAAAGGTCAGGGTTCCTGAAACCATATCTCAGGAGAGATCCCAAACATTCAAATAGGGGCTCCATAGACAGGAAGTATGCTGAGAAGCCATATCAGAAAGTAGCCCCGAGGAGCACTGTGGCTCCATTTTGGTCTGCTAGAAGGCAAGGCACAGTCAGTTCTTGATTGTGCTGCTGGTGGGCAAGCCAGCTCACCTATGACGTTGAGAGTCACCACTTCACTGTGCTGGATCTCCAGGCCATTGTCAGCCACACAGGAGTAGTTTCCAGAATGTTCAGTGGTTAGAGAGAGGTTGAAGGATATGCCTCCTGTAGAGTGGGTCATTCTGGTCCCCAGGGTGACATCCTCATGATGTAACTTGTACGTGATTGGGAGAGTGCCTCTCAGGGCCTCACAGTGAAGCTCTATCACGTCCCCCACAACAGTCTGGGCTCTCGGAGCCCTGAGTGTGAGGACAGGGAGGGACACAGGAACTGAGGGAAGAAAAACAGCCATTAGCTCTTCCGCATTCAATATATTCCTCCACACTAAAAGCATTTCAAACAGGAAAATAATTTTCTTAGTTTTTAATGATCTTGTGCCGTGAATCAGAACTCACTTGTTATGCATTCTCAGAAACTTCTTCAGGTCTCAGGAAACAATGTCATTTGTGTAGCTATTGTATATGGTCTGGAGTACTTAGATATACAAATTCAAACATATTTGGGCGATGAAAACAGATTAAATTGAAACCTAGATATCTGACAAGTCAAAAATGACTGGGGGAAAGGAGAAATCAGTTCAATGGAAAACGAAGGAGAGGAGAGAACTGTTGCTATACAACCAGGGCTGTAATTCAGCCTGGGCTGCATCAAAATAGGACCCACAGGAGAAGGAGCAGTGCAAGGTATTTGGTCATTTTTATATTTATTCACCAAACATTACTGAAATAAGCAATCCGTAAGTCTCAAGAACTGCTGTATATAAAGGAAATTCAATGGTGAGAGAGACGTAGGCTCTGCTCTCAGAGCTTACAATCCAGAGGAAATGGTAGGCAGCAATTAAGCAAAAACACAAATTTAGAGTTAAAACACTGATAATTGACACCAAAGACCAGGGTGCTAAGAAATGTTTAATACTGGGACTGGATCTAGTGCAGATCAGTCAGGGGAGCTTCCTCATGACATTTGAAATTAACCATGGGGGGAGAGGAAAAGTGGACACGAGGCAGGCAGACGGTATGTGCCAAGGGCCTGAGCGGGGAAGAAGGTTGGCACAGGTGAGAGCAGCACTGAGGGAAGGCTGGAGAGCTAGGCAGGGCTTCCTAAGCCGTGTTGAGGACTTTGACCTTCTTTGTTAAGCAATGGGATGAGAATTTTGACCTTGTTGAGCAAAATGGACTGTCGTGGGGGCAGAAGTGAGGTTGAGGGGTGGTTAATGTCATTGAAGTAGTTGAAATGCTCTGACTAGGATGGTGGCGGCAGAGACAGAGAGGATCCAGGACACATTTAGGACGTAAAATCAGCAGGACTGACCGTGAAGGGTGAGTGGGAGAAGAATGAAGGAACACGCCCGGGTTCCTGCCTTGTGTATTTGGGTGCAGGAGGTGTGACGGAGCAGAGGATGGAGCAGGGTCAAGCGATGGTGTTTCTGGACATGAGAGAAATGTGGCATGTTAAATGCCAGTGGGAGGGATCCTACAAGGAGACATGCTGGGAGCCATGGCGAGAAAGGGGTAACTGGTTTCATGAAGGCTCTGAGAATGCACGAAAGGATGGAATCTAGACACCAGATGGAAATGTCCACTAGCACAGGGAGAAGAACCCTCTCCTCCACCCCTGAGGGAAAGGAGAGATGGCTGCTGGGTGGTGGAGAGCCAAATACTCGATTTGATGGTAGGAATCAGGGGTGTTCTTGTCTGATGGATTAGGGAGGGCGTACAAGTGCTATTGAAGGGGAGATCTGCTGGGTCTGAGAACAGTAGCCAGAGGAGGAGTTGCTAGAAGGGTAGGCGGTCACGGTGAGGTAGTAAGTGCTCAAAGTTGTCATTGTGGAGATGGAGGCGTGTGTATATGTGGGAGTGGATGACTGGAGTGGGGGAAGGACAGGCCATGGTGTTGGTCTTAGACATAGACGTAGACATGCGGTCATTAGAGTCATGAAGTCATGGTGGGATGGAAATGGTCATGAAATCCAAATACGTGGAAGTCTTTAGTGATCTGTATGAGACAACCTGGTAGTTGAGTCTTTTCTCCAATTTAGCTCTGATGGAGCAGTGGGTGAGTCAGATCAAGTGAGGCGTGACTGGGGGGTCAGTGGGACTAGGTGATATTGCTGAATGGAATGGGGCATGTAAAAACGCAGGACTAGGGCTGGGAGAATTTCTAGGAGGTCCTGGATGGGAGCCCAAGTTGCTCTGGCACAGGGGCAGGAGAAGCTGGGGAGCAATCTGTGTTTTCGTAACAGTGATTGCAGAGCATTGCTACTAAGGAAAAGTGCAGCTAGAGAAGGGAGGGTGCCAGTTCCTCAACATGTCAAATCCGAAGCACACCTGCTCTCCCTGTGGCTGTGCAGGCAGCAGGCCTGCCAGGACAGCTCACCGTGGGTGTTTCTGTGGAAACCGAGCTCCAATCTTGCCTACTGAGATGGTGGGGAGATGGTCTGTCCCTTTGGCTGCTGCTAGTTGGAAAGGTCCACTTACCTTTGACACTGAGTGTCATTGTGTCACTGCGTTGTGTCTGCACACTATTCGTGGCTTCACAGAAGTAGTTTCCAGAATGTTCTGCAGTCAGAGAGAGACTGAAGGATACTCCGCTGCTAGAGTAGGCTGTTCTGCTCTCCAGGTTGTCTTCCTCATGATATAACTTGTACGTGATTGGGAGAGTGCCTCTCAGGGCCTCACAGTGAAGCTCTATCACGTC
>CM053400.1:101840207-101874998 GCA_028644305.1 Xerus rutilus
TGTCACTGCGTTGTGTCTGCACACTATTCGTGGCTTCACAGAAGTAGTTTCCAGAATGTTCTGCAGTCAGAGAGAGACTGAAGGATACTCCGCTGCTAGAGTAGGCTGTTCTGCTCTCCAGGTTGTCTTCCTCATGATATAACTTGTACGTGATTGGGAGAGTGCCTCTCAGGGCCTCACAGTGAAGCTCTATCACGTCGCCAACCACAGGCTGTGACATGGAAGTCCTGAGTGTCAGGATAGGTTGGGACACTGGAACTGAGGAAACAAGTTAGCTGACATCAGTTCTTTTTTTATACATTTAAAGCAGTTCCTCATTAAAACAATGTGAACTTTACAGAATTATAGAAAATAAAAATGAAGCGTTCTATCATTTATTTTCATTTTTCAGAGATTTTGTTTGTTGAGTATGTTGTAATAACTTTCTAGGCCTTTTCTATGTATGAATACACTTACTCATATCAACATTAAACCTTCACATGCAGGAGATCACAACACACACTATTTACAACTTGCTTTTCCCCCTAGCAATATATCATGAGCATCATTCTGTACTATTACTGGAAGATCTGCAACATTCACTTAAAAGAACAAACTTTATTTAGGTATAATTTTTAATACAATAAAGTGCAACTCTTTTAAGTATGTAAAGTTTTGTACAAATATTATCTATTTTACCAACTACAGAATACTCCATTGTGTGATTTTACTATAATATATTGAAGCAATTCCCTCTGAATGAATGTTTAGGTCATAATTTAAAAATTTTTGAATACTACATTAAATAATCCTGTAGATATTTTGTGCATGTATTTCTTAGGATAAATTCTTAGAAGTAGACTTTCTGGAATGAGGTATATGAACAGTTTAAGTAATGATAAATTGTTCTTCAAAAAAGGTTGGACCAATTAACACTTGCACTAATCACAAATAAATTCTTGTTTCTCCACACCTTGATCAGTTAGGTTTATATTTATTACTTATTCTCTTTTTCTAATCACTCTACTTGAATAATTCACTCATCTTCTTTATTATTCTACAGGCTACTAGTTGGTTTTCCATGTAACTTTACTAACCCATTAATGAATTTCTAAAAATATTCAGAAATGCAAATTTGGAAAATGCAAACTTGGTAATCTGTTATTAATTTAAAAATGTTTTTCCATTTTTAACTGGCATGGTAGTTGTACATATTTATGGGGTACATTGTGACGTTTTGATAATGTATACAATGTGTAATGATCAGATCAGGGCAATTGGCATGTTTATTACCTCAGACAATCATTTGTTTGGAAGCATAATTAATTTTTTAAAATTGTCAAGTCAATTCTTTTTTGTTGCTCATTATGAAGTAATAATGATCACAAGAAAATAGTTGTTCTTTTAGTTCCTCTCCTGCTTCTGACCAGTGGATTTGTCTTCATTACATACATTTTTTTACATTCTCAGTTTTTATAATAGTTTTCTATTCTTAACCATAGTTTTCACAATTGGTTGGCCACTGTTTCTGTATCTAAATATGTGGTTTTCAACTTTGTTGTACAATATTCTTACCTAAAGATGTGTTTAAAAATATTGTTTCTGAAACCTTACTTGAGAGATTCTGAATTTAATTTCTTTGTAGAGTAGCTGAAAATTAGGTATTTTTGCCAAGTTCCCAGGTGATTCTAATGTGCAGCCAGGGCTGGGAACCACTGATCTACATAGGTTCAATCCTCGTTTCCATATCATGGTTCCCTCGTTATATGTCCTTTATGTTGATTCACATCTTGGTTGGCTGGATTTTCTCATGACGTAATTTTTTTTTAAAGAAGGATTAATGGGCACTAAACTCCCTGAGTTTCTGCATTTTTGAATGACTTTTCAATTGGATATAAAATCCTGGAGGTTCAAGTCTGGACACCATGCCTCTCTCTTTGGCACTGAGTATTGTGCAAAATTAAAGACCAATGGATATTTTTCTTTCTGAGAAAAAAATAGATAAATGGAGGGCTTTATGTTAAGTGAATCAAGTCAGGCATAGAAAGATAAACACTGCATGTTATCATTTATATGTGGCTTGTTTTTTCCAAACTGCCTCCCTCCATTCCCTTCCTTTCCCCTCTGCTTCTCTCTCTCTCTCTTTCTCTCTCTCTCTCTCTCTCTCTCTCACACACACACACACACTTAATTTTGAAGTTCAATAACCTCATTAAGATAATCTTATGATGCACATGCTAATGTTTTCTTCATTTTAGGAAATTTTCAAATTACATCTTTGAGTTTGTTTTTCTCTTCAGTTTGGTTTTCTAACTCAGAGGCATTTAATTATTCAAACATGGGGTATCTATTGTCTAATTTCCATATTACATTTTTGCCTCTTTTTCTGTTTTGCATTCTGTGTTGCTTTCTCCTACTAATTCTTCATTCAATTAACAGTTTTTACAGGTATCTATTCTATTCTTATTGTCTTACATGTAAATTTTATTTCTTAAAAAATCTTTGTCATTTTCTTTGTTTTCTTTCTCCTGAGTTCTGCTGGATCATTTTCTTATCTCTTATTATTTTATCTCTTATCATTTCCTCTTTGACCTCTTTAATTCATTTTTTTGTACTTTTTTGAGTCCATATTTTCTTTAATTGTATTGAGAATATCTAGAAGAATTTGGGGTTTTTTCCCCCCTGTTTTCTGTAGCAATTCTTCTTCATAAAGATACTATGTCACTTTCCTTTCCCCTTAAAAATTTTTTAGTTTTCATGGACACAAAATAATCATATCTATATACGAGGCCCAGTGTGATATTTTATACATGTATACAATGTGCAATGATCAGGTCAAGATAATTAGTGTATCTATTACCTCATACATTTATTATTTCTTTGTGTTGGAGACATCAAAAGCTCTCTACTAACTATTTTGAAGTAGGCAATTAGTTGTTGTCAATCATAGTTACCCTACCAATGTGCTATAGAACATTAGAAATACTCCCCCTATCCAACTGCATCCCTGTGTGTATTAACCATCTTCTCCCCCCACCACTTCCCAGCCTCTGGTAATCACTATTCTATTCTTTCATAAGACCAATACTATTTTAGATTCCACATATAAATGATAACATGCAGTGTTTATCTTCCTATGCCTGACTTAATTCACTTAACATAAAGCCCTCCATTTATCTATTTTTCCTTTTGCTGCCTCTGTGTTTCAAGTCTCACCCCCCAAAATGGGATTATTCTCTTGATTGTTTCCTTTCAAAGGAAGAATGAGTTGACCTGAAGAATGGGAGAAGATATATGTAAACGATTCTTCTGACTAAGAATTAAAAGACATAAGGAACTCAACAGAAGAAAACAAATAATCAAATCAAAACCAGAAAATGATATGAACAGATATTTTTTAAAAGAAGATAAACAAATGGCTAACAGGTATATGGAAAAATGCTCAATATCACTAATCATTAAGGAAATGCAAATTCAAACAGCATGGCTATTATCAAACAAAAAACAAAAAAAATAACATGCTGGTGAGGATGCAGAAAAAAGGAAATTCTCATATACTGTTGCTGGGAATATAAAGTACTAGTGCAGCCATTAAGGAAAATCATATGGAGGTTTCCTCAAAAAACTAAAAGTAGAACTACCATATGATCCGGCAATCCCACTGTTATGGATATATCCAAAGAAATGGAAATCAGTATGTCCAAGAGACTTCCCTTTATAATTTTAAATGCATCTATGCAAAGATGGAGTACATTGCCCTCTCTTTTCTCTTTTAATTCATCCCTCAATGAATAAAGTTATAGTCAGAGTCTGGCATTTGCTTGAGAATACTGCCTGTGCACATGTTTCAGGGATCTTGGGGCTATTGGTAGATTTTTATCAGAACACATTCCCATAAAATCTTTCTGTGTCCTGTTTGGGTCCTTTGAACAAAGCAGATTATTCTACCAAAGGTCTGCATGGCTCAGAGTGAAGTTTCTCAGCTCACAGACATGTTTTTGCTGATTCAGGTTTATTTATTTCTGTTCAGTTGCTATTATATGAAATTTCAAAGATCAATGTTTTCTCCATGCTCACCTCTTCTGCATCTCACCTCAAAACCTGTTGTTCTTTGAGTTCCAAATGCCCAGTGCCACACACTGATAGCCACAAGGAGGTAGGCAAGACCTATACCGATGAGGTCCTGTTCTCTTAAAGCTTATATTCTGTTGGCATTGAGAAACTAGGAGTAGAGAGGTTTTAGATATTGCTAAATGTGAGGAGATAATAAAACATTATAATGGGATAGAGGATGCATTAAGGCTGAGGACTCTGGCTTTGGGGTCCAAGTCTCAGGACATTTAAAACTCTTACATAATCTATTCACCCAACAATTTATATTGGAGCATGTCTTCCTGTGGTTATTCTTGATTCCCATAGTCTGAAACAGGAGCTGTCTGTGAGAGCAATTGCTCCTCCAGGTCTGAATGTTCCCTGACTATAGTAATGAACTCTACGTGGACTTGTGTTCCTAAGATAAGACCACTGGCCATTCCAGCCATTTGGCTATACCAGATCAAATTTTCATCACTCTGATTAATTTCTATTCCCCCAAATCTGTAGGTTTCTCCTCTCATTCTCCTCTTTGATGGATGATGAAACTCTGTCAAGATCATGCTGCCCCCTGAATTTCCCAAGTAGGTAGCCTGGTGATCGTGGCTTTGACAAGTGCTTCTCAGCCCTCTTCTTTTCCTCCAGGATTTCATGAATTTCTGGCCTTTGGGTTCCTGTTCCAACTCAAATCATAGAATTCTGGGGCTAAAATGGATCCTAATTATTGTCCTACCTAACTTTCAAAATCAAGTAAAAAGAGTGAGAAAAAGTTTAAACCTTTTGCACAAATCATGAATTAGCCATTTTCATGGCTGGGGCTAGAACTCAGTTCTTCTGACATATAGTTACACCTAACAACCCAAACAGGGTGTTTTTCATGGATATTGGCTCATGGCCCCTGCCATATGTATAATTCTCTAAAAAGTCATTTTTCTTAAATTACGTGCCATGTAGTCCATGTTGCTACCTTGGCCATAATTTGTTGAACTAGGGATGAACAGTTGGATTAAGAACAGACCATGCACAGGATTTCTAGTGGCCTAGGAGCAGCTCAGAGGCTAGGCTGCCCCACTAGTTAGACTAGTTAAGACCATGTCTAGCAGTGAACCATAAAGCATTGGTAGTTGGAGCAGAAGCTGAAATACAAAGAAAGAAGTCAATATGCAGAGGCCCAGGGTGGTAGGTTCTGGGGCTAGAAGAGGCTTTGAGTAAACAAAAATCATGAGGCAGGAGAACAAGAGTGAAGATTACTTAGGACAAGGAAAAGTGGGGAACAGAAAAAGAAAATAGTTGGGGTCCTAGGAATAGAGAGCAATGGAAGCTTCCAGTTCACTAGGTGTCAATATAACCCGTTTCTGAGAAAGGCATCCTATTCTGAGGGACCTCTCAGTACTTCCATGAATTTGGCTATGTTCTCTTCCTTGTTTTTCTTCTTCCTTAGATAGCTTTACAACAAATCCTCACCTACTCGGGACACCAGCAGCTTCTGTTTTCTTTTGATATAAAACAGCCTGACACACGACCCATGTAATTCCACATCATGTACAGCCAGGGGAGCAGGACGGTACACTCCGTGTATGTAGACTACGTCCAAAGGCATTTTCTGCCATGCATAACTACAGAGAACAAACAACGAAAAAGATTTTTTTCTCATGCCATTCTGCCTCTCTAAAAAAGTGTACTTTCACCCAAGTGTAAACAGAGGCAAACTTTGCTTCCCAAATGATACCTTCTTGATAGTTCCATGAGAAACCAGGAGTTTTTACTTACAATGTGTATACTTATCTGAATACACTTTCACTGAATATATTTCACTAAAAGTTAAAAAATGTAATGCTATTAAAATTACACTTATCTTAGTGGGTTAGAAAGATGAGAGATCATGAAACCCCCAGAAAACCCAGGAGCAATATCCTGGGAAGCCATTCCCTCCTTTCCTTTCGCACTTAGTCCTCTGCAAACCCACTGTGAGAGCTTTAACTGCTTGAGACTTCTTTGGATAAACTATGGTGTGGCCCATATTTGCCCATATGACTGTGCTTGCAGCGAAATTGCATGTGTTAGTAGAGAAACAGGTGAAGCATCTGCACATCAAGTGAAGATTGACTTGGGGACTGAACATAGAGGGCACCAAGAGATGATCTGTGAAAACAATGTGTTTGATAAAAGCTGGGGGAGTCTCTGAGCTGTCATGGGGGTCAGGCTGAGCCAGGGCTGGACAAGCCCTGAGGTCTGGGTTTGCTGAGAAGAGAGTCAAGAAGGGTGTTAGGCTGACTGTGATAGGAAACTGGAAGGTTCGCACAGACTTATGAAGGGGCCTGTGAGAGAGGGATCTGATCAGGGATGGGCTTAGCAGGAACTCAGGGCTTACCCAAGACGGAGAGGCTCAGAGCCTCACTGTGCTGGGGCCTGAAGAAGCCATTTTCGGCCATGCAGTAGTAGTTCCCAGAATGCTCTGCAGTCAGAGAGAAGCCAAAGGATGCTCTTCCTGTAGAGGGAGTTGAGCTGCTCCCCAGGGGGACATACTCATGATAAAACTTGAACAGGGTTGGAGGAGAACCTCTCTGGACTTCACAGTGAAGTGTCACCCGGGTTCCCTCAAGAACCTGGCCCTCAGTAGGGCTGAGGGTAAGGACAGGCTGAGACACAGGGGCTGAGGGAGAGAAAATGAGCCAACATTTACTTCTGCCTCTTAACTGTAGATTTGCATCTGTGGCCAGGCAAATGCCAGACTCCAGTCTCTACTGGCCCTCAGGGGCCAGCAACCCCCCACGCTTCTCTTCCCATCTCTCCCCATCCTCCATGCTGGTCTTCTCCACTTCTATTCCTTTTCCATCAGACCCCTGGCCTCTTCCCTCCTGGCCCCCCTTGTCAGATGATCTGACCCCCTTTTGTGGAGATGAAGCCCTTGGGGGAAGAAGTCTCTTATCTTGCTGCCACCAGACCCACATCCTTATCCCCATCAGCTCTTGGCTCCTCCCCTCTGTCCTGTGACCTTGGAAGAGTTATTCCTTGGGCCAATCCAAATAACAACAGAGAGAGATTCTCTAGAGATGAAGTTTCTGTGGGACTAGCAGAGCGCTGCAAGGGGGATAGACAAGGCACAGGAAACTATGAACATATCCAAGGAGGTTGAAGCAAAGGGAAATTTTTAAGGGTGAAAGGAGGATTGCATAAGATGCTTTTGAAACAATAATCCTTGACTATAACAATGAATAATAAGGGTGGTGTCTAAGATTAAACAGTTGTTGGGCAAATGCTCATACAAAAATATTTTTTTGTGTGTGTGCAAGGGTACAGTGGCCTTTATGCAAGGTTGTGGTTCTGGGGAAATTTTATGAATAGTTCTTGTTATCAGGCATGCGTGCATGAGTTTCCCTTATTTATAACCTCCTGGCTTTGTTTATTTTGCCTAAGGTTTGACAAAAGTGACTCCATTTTGATTCTGACAACTGTCACATTTGCCTGTCCAAGGTGGATTCTCCTGTTTGTTGACCCTATGCCTACCTGCCACTATCCTGGATGTAAATTCTCTGCCTGAATTGGCTTCCTCCAAATATCATTTGGATTTTTTAAATCTTGTTTAACTTCTTCATGTTAGAAAAGCAACAAAACACTATAATAGCAACCTTGCTTGCATTTAATGTTTGCTCTCTCCTTTTTCCTGTGGACAGACTTCCAGAAGAGGTGATCCACATTTACTGCCTCTACTTCTGTACCTTTAACTCATTTTTTGTTTATTACCACTGGTGTTTTACCCCAAATCCACTGAAGCTGAGTTTTCATGTTTATGAATATAATGATAATGATGATATTCATAATAACAGATACTTGCTATTGTGACAGTAGAGTAAACTATAAGTCTGGCATATATATGTATCTGTCATACATAATATGTAAACATTTACATGTGCGAAGACATTAACTCTCAAAACAATTCCCTGAGTTAAGTACTATATTTTACAGATGAGGAAAATGAGGCTCAAGGAGGTTGTCGTACAGGTAATAAGTGGTGAGGCCATAGTCAAACCCTGGTATTCTGGTCATAGCCTGTGTTCTGCTAAATAGGATCTGTGTCTAAATTCAGTGCCTGAGATTGGATTCTTATCTTCCATCATCTCTCAGTTTGGCCTCATCTGAATTGGCCCACTATCTTTTCCTTAAAGCAGTTTCCTCTTTTAGTTTCTCTGTGTACACACTCCTAGCCTCTCTTCTCTCAGCTGTGGTCCTTTTTGGTGTCCTTTCTCCTCAGCTGAGACTGGACTGGGGATTCTGTTCAACCGTTCATTCTCTTCTTGGGTTCTTACATCTACTCCCGGTTGGTCCCCAAACTGGCTGTTCTACAATCTATTCTTCATCCTACAGGAATGATTTTCCCCAGCATTAAAACTCTTCATGGATCCTAGATTACTCTTTTGAACAAAGCCCAAGCCTTTACTAATGTCTAAGGCTAGGATGGCCCAGCCTCTCTCCCCATCCTCATCCTGCCTCTCCCAGCCTTCACTTTATACAGCAACCAATGCAATCCAACCTCCTGCTAGTTCCTTGAATATATCTTCTCTCACTCACTATGGTTCTTTAGCACATGACTTTATCTGGAACACAGTTTCTTTCTTCTTTTCCCACCCTTCTTTTCTTTTCCTAAAATGTTATCTTCCATCCTTAGGTCTCAACTCACACATAAGGTGTTTTCAAATTGCCCATAATTCTCCTAAGAAAAATCCTCTCATCTCCCAAGTCAGATTGGAGTGCCCTCCCGTTTGTTTCTGCAACCTGCAGGTATTTCTGTCTCTCAGGTTAGCATTTGTCCTGACTCATCTGAATCTGCTATTAGACTCCAACATGAGTCCACATGATGTATCCTTAGATGTCAGCACAACATTAGGTGAACAAATGGGCCACCATATAGCATTTCAAACATCTCTAAATGCATTTGATAATGATATCACTGTTTCCAATTTCCCTGTCTTTGAATATCAGGGACACAGCTCCTTTATCTCTTCTATATGAGATCTCTCTACAGGGTTCCCTGGTCCTTTCTTTCATGACTTGCACATCTATTGTGGGGGGACTGGATTCTGCCGCGCGGTGGCTCACGCTTGTAATCCCAGCACTTAGGGAGGCTGAGACAGGAGAATCGCGAGTTCAAAGCCAGTCTCAGCAATGGCGAGGCACTAAGCAACTCAGTGAGACCCTGTCTCTACATAAAACACAAAATAGGGCTGGGGATGTGGCTCAGTGGTCGAGTGCCCCTGAATTCAATCCCCAGTACCAAAAAAAAAAAAAAAAAACCAGAATGCATCTGTTGTATTAAAGGAGGTCAAACCAAGGCTGATTCCAGACTTAACCAGAAGGGGACTGTCTGACACCAGTACAGGCCCAAATCACACTGTCTCCCTACAAATGGGGCCTGGAATTTGGTCATGTGGATGGCACAAAACTGACATTCAAGTCTTAATGGAACCCATTTTTAACTACATGACAACTACCTTGAAGAGCCTTCAGGACATTAGACCAAAAAGCAGAGGTCAAGCTATCTCCTGACCTGCTTCCAGCCCCTCTCTCATCTGTGCCTCCTCATACCATTGCCTGATCAACTCTTAAAAATGCTCCAACGGGGGGGACATATTGGACTAACAGTGATCCTGCTACCTGTCTACTATATCTTACATTGCTTGATACACTGTTTTTTTGTTTTTGTTTTTTGGTAGATATCTCTGTGCTTTGGAAACTGATTTTATAGCTACTGAGAACAACTTTCTGATTTTCCTCCTTAAGGGTCCACAAGACAAGTAGAGAGAAAGGGAGAATTTTTAGTTCCTCTTGGTTGGGGGCCAGGAGGGAGAAAGCTGCTGTGACACACCCAGAGGTGCGATGGCACCCAGGCTGTACAAGGAGCAGGGTGGGTGGCTGGTTTGGAGAGCTGAGGAGTAGAGAGAACATTGGATTTTCCCAAGGAAGAAGCAGAGGACACTGGGAGGTGGGAGCACACTTCTGAAGGGATCAGGAGAGAGGGGTGGGTGAATAGAGGAAACCAAGGCTTACTGATGATGGAGAGCCTCACAGCCTCACTGCGCTGGGGGCCGAAGCCATCGTCAGCAGTGCAGTAGTAGTTCCCAGGATGCTCTGCCGTCAGAGAGATACTGGCAGACCTCTGTGGACTCCCTACTTTCTTCTGAAGTAATACACCTTCGTAAAAAAAATGATACCAGATCCGGGAAGAACTACTTTGGACTTCACAGTGAAGTGTCACCTGGGCTCCCTCAGGAGCTTGACCCCCAGCAGGGCTGAGGGTGAGGACAGGCCGAGACACAGGGGCTGAAGGAGAGAAAATGAGCCAACGGTTACTTCTGCCTCTTAACTGTAGATTTGCATCTGTGGCCAGAGCAAATGCCCAGACTGCATTCTCTACTGGCCCTCAGGGTGGTCCAGCAACCTCTCAGGCCTCTCTCACCAGTTCGTTCCTGTCCTCCATGCTGCCCTTCTCCAGTTCTGTTCCTTTTCCGTCAACCCCCTGGCCTCTTCCCTCCTGACTCCCCTTGTCAGGAGACCTGCCCCCCTTTTGCAGAGGAGGTGATGCCCTTGAGGCACACTGCACTAGTACCCTTGACCACTTTCCCTTCCAGACTCACATACTCTTCCAAGGCCTTCTCCCTCTGCTCCTACCCTCTCCCTGTACCCATTCTGACCATCTCTATTTATATGTGTGCAGGGAGGGTCCCTGAAGATCCTTAAATCAAGGGGCCTTGTCAAGAGATGTGGCCCTAGATCAGTCCTGATTCTAACATCCTAATTGTTCTGATTTTCATTCCTAAGAGGGAGGCATTTCACTTACACTGAAAAAGAATTTGTAAATATGAAGGGTCCAGACATATTCCTAATCACTGAACATTTTCCTTAACTTGTATTTCTAAGAGTTTCCAAAAATTCCCACTGCCCACAGCCCTTTCTGTCCTTAACTCTTTCCTGCTAGACTCTGACTAACTCCTGGCAGGTTATTCAGAGCATTGAATGTCAATGTCTACTCCCATCTGTGGTCTTCACCAAGAATCTCTGTGTGCAGTCTGGTAGTCCATTCCTCTGATGACACTCAGCAGGACTCACCTTTCCGTGGCTTGACGGCTACCAGCTCGCTGGTAAAACGGCTGCGAGCGTTGCTGACTTCACAGTAGTAGTCCCCAGCATCACTGTTTCTCACCATGGGGATCTTGAATTCTGCTTCTGAGGATAAGTGAATCTTTGTTTCCCTCCTCTGCTTGACTCTTCTATACCAGGAGAATGTGATGGGTCCTGGAAGCCTCTCTACTGAGCAGGTGAGCATCAGCTTCTGCCCTTCAAACACCGATTCTAAGGCTGGGACAGTGCGTATTTGGACATTGGGAATAACTCCTAAGTAAATTAAAAAAAAATTTACTTAGCAATGGGGTGCTCATGGACAGAGAAGAGTCACAGGATGGAAAGGGCAGAATCTGCTGATTTCCTATAGGAGGTTAGCCTGAGATGGAGTTATCTTATCCTTGGGAAGAGGGAGACGGTTGGAGAGACCGTGGTCTCTCCTTGGCTAGGGAGGCCCTCTACTTTCTAATGTTCTTGTGGAAAATCTAGACCAGGAATAGAGGTAACCCTGTCCACTCTGCTCTCATATCCACCTACACTTTGATAGAACATGGTCAGTCATCCCAGAGGTGACATCTGGTGCCCTAAGAGCTGAGTAAAATGACGAGGGTGTGCAGGGGGCAGGAAGACTTGGCATCAAAGAGGACTGTCCTGGGGATTCAGTGACAGCAGTGGATAATTGGAAAGGAGACATTATTGACATGTTCAGTAAGCTTGTCCTTGATCAAATCCTTCTTAACCTGTCTAGCATGTCATATATGTGGTACAAGGAAGGGACGCGAGGACAGTCCCATTAAGTAGGCTAATCTGTGATGGGCATGGCTTTTGATAATGATCTTAGCTTAGGACAGTGCTTTTTGAGTTATCCTCAGGTCTTGATGAACAAAGGAAGATAATTGAACAGAGGGGGAGAAGAACCTGAGAATGGGGAGAAACTTTGCCAGAAATTATTGTGTATTGTGTTTTAACTATTGGATAATGCCCTCTTCACCTTCTCTGGATTGTTTGTCCTTAAACCAGTGACCCTAGAAATGCCTTTTTCCTGGAAATACAAGATTAATAGAATTTAGTCAGCTTAGGAGAAAGTGTCATAGAAACTTTGCTTGGTTTCTCTTAGGAATGGGAGTATTTATGGGAAATGCTATCACTTTCATTCCCTGCTCACTCAGGAAATTGGGCACCACAGATCATGTGTCCCTTCCTAATGCTTAAATATATTTTCCATGAGACACAGCAAATTTCAGCAAGGGAAACATTTGGCCCACAAGCTTGAAGAGTCATGCCTGAAAACCTATACAATTTGAGAACCTTAGGAAAAAATGAGAATGGGCATACCACCATTCCTAGGGACATTGAATTGGAACTGTTTATTCCCCAACCTTTTGTCCTTTTCTTGTTCTTAGGCACTCTGCTCTAGGCACCTAGTATTCTAAGTCTGTCCATCTGGCTGAGCAGAATCCAATTAGCCCAGCCATAGCTATGGCTATAGACCTAGCAGGAAATAAAGGGCATCCGGGAAGAGAGCTTTCAGAGAAAAAAAGAGTTGTATCTAAAGCCATTGAAAGAAAAATGAACCCTGTCTCTCTTTTCCTGGACTTTTTTTTTTTGTCTCTAAGCTCTTCTACAATGTCCACAATAGTTGAGGTCTCTTCTCTCGTACAGCTTCCATTCTCACACATGGAAGAGGAACTTTTCACATGGACCAGCACCCAAACTGATGTGCAATTCCACACAACTTTTCCAGTCCTGTCCCCTGTAAATCCCAGAACCCACTGATACTCACTCTGCACAGAAATGTAGACGTTCCGACTCTCTTTCAAAACATGGAAAGTCACTCTCCTTGCCTGGCACTTGTAGGACCCTGAGTCTTCGTGCCACATGGCAGGAATCTGGAGCTCTGGGGAGCTGCTCCAACCTGACCCAAGAGCCTGACTATTTCTGAAGAAGCAGAACTGGAGCTTTACATCTGACTTCTGTGGAGAGAGCTGGGTCTCACAGGTCAGGGTCACTGGACTTCCCTCAGTGGGGTGAGAGGAGCTACTTCTCAGCACAGGAGATGGAAACAGCACTAGAAAGAAGGATAACAGCAGTACTCAGAGCAGTGAGGTTTGGAACTGTACTGGAGAAAAACAGCCTCTGCAGCACCAGCAAGCAGGACTGCAGCACCACCATTATTCAGATGAGAGAGGGAAGCCACATTTGAGTTCTAACGTCCATCAGCACAAAGCACAGTTGCACTTCTCACAATGGCATCCCAGTCCACCCTTTTCTTCCTGGTCTACCTCTGCAACCTCAGGGAACCTGCTTTTTACTAACCCACTTACAAAACAATGAAAGGCTTACCTTGGACTTGGATTCTGACTCTATTGGAAGAAGCTTCACAACACATTTTCTTATATCCAGCACAGTGATAGTTACCATTGTGCTTTAGACTTGCACCATTAATGTGGAAATCAGAGCTATTATTAGGTAATATTAGGGCTTTGTTATTCTTATAAAATACTACATTATTCAGTTCTGTTTTTGCCCTTGCCTGACACCTTAAAAGCACGGAGTCTCCTTCGAACACATAAAGTGGAGCCTGTAGGATCAGTGGAGCTGTAGGAAAAATAAGACCAATTATTATTTTGTTCATCCCATTGTTTTCTCTTTCTTATTATTCCAAGGATTCTTAAAGCACTTATCATTTTTTCCCTTATTTGAACATGAACACATGCAGCTTGAGAAAAGTTGGAAAATAGAAATGTAAGTAAAAAGCATCCACCATCTTACTGTTCATCGATGCTTCCAGTTTTTTTCTTCCATATTCAAGTATATGAGAGTCTCTGTGTATTCTTTTTTATCAAATTGGAATAACATTTATATATTTGATTAATTGCCTTTCGCTTACTATGCTATGAATATTTTTGCTCAGTAATATCATTACTGAACTTGATTTTCAATGGTGACAGTTTTCCTCCAGTGGCAGCAATGTCATTCATTTATCGGGTCTTCTTTTCTTGATCATTTAGGGTCTTCCATTTGGGGGGATGTATATTTATGATCATTTTAGTAGGGAAATGTTTAAGAGGGGAATTGTTATGTTACCACACTGTTTCCTTGTTCACTAAATTAAAGGGTGTCGTAGCAGGGATGATACTACTTCAACTTCATAACAGGTGGTTTAAAGACAAACAGGAAATTCTCCCTCTCTCTTTCTCTCTCTCTCTATATGTCTCCATCATCCATCTATAGCTATAAATGTGACAAGTCTTTATGCCACTTATTATTCCAAGTAAGTAATATGGCTTAAAACTATACAACTTAATATATAAGAACTGTTCAAATAAATTTCATCTCAAATTTCTTTTCACCTGAGCAGCTTATAAAATATACTAATTCTTGGACTGCACTCCCATAGGTTATTTTTTTTTTTTTGCAATACCAAAGATTAAACCAAAACCTTGCACATGATAGGCAAGCAGACTACCACTGAGCTACATACTTAGCCCTTTTAAATTTTAGTTTCAGACAGGGTCTTGCTAGGTTTCCCAGGCTGGCCTTGAACTTATGATCTTCCTATCTTATTCTTCCCAGTAGCTGTGATTGCAGGTATGTGTCTCAGTGCCCTGCATGCCTATACATTTTGATTCAGTAAATACAAGATAGGAACCTAGATGCCCTTCAACAGATGAATGGATAAAGAAAATGTTTTACTTATACACAATGGAATATTACTCAGCCTTAAAGAAGAATGAAATTATGGCATTTGCAGGTAAATGGATAGATCTAGGGAATATCATGCTAAGTGAAATAAGCCAATCCCAAAAAACCAAAGCCCAAATGTTTTCTCTGATATGTGGATGCTGATCCATAGTTGGGAGTGGGTTGGGAAGAATGGAAGGTACTTTGGATTGTGCAGAGGGGAGGGAAGGAGGGGTGGGGCTGTGGGGATGGGAAGGACAGTAGAATGAGACAGACGTTATTACCCTACATACATGTATGATTACACTGCTGGTGTGACTCTTTAACATGTACAGCCAGAGGAATGAGAAGTTGTGCTCCATTTGTGTACAATGTGTCAAAATGCATTCTGCTGTCATGTATAACTAATTAGAACATATTAAAAATTAAAAAATTAAGAAATACATATAAGGTAGGGCCTGAGTAACTGTGTGATTAAAAACCTTCCCAGGCTTTCTGACTGAGATTAAACTTTGAAAACCACATGGTTAGATGGGCACGGTGGTGCATGTCTGTAATCTCAATCAGAAGACCGAGGAAGGAGGAACACAAGTTCAAGGCCAGACTGGGCAATTTAGCAAGACACTGTCTCAAAGTTAAAAATAAAAAGGAGCCAGGCGCCATGGCGCGCATCTGTAATCCCTGCACTTTGGGAGGCTGACACAGAAGAATCACGAGTTCAAAGCCAGCCTCAGCAATGGCGAGGTGCTAAGCAACTCAGTGAGACCCTGTCTCTACATAAAACACAAAATAGGGCTGGGGATGTCGCTTAGTGGTCCAGTACCCCTGAGTTCAATCTCCAGTACCAAAAAAAAAAAGGGGATGGGGCTCAGTAGTAGAGCACCCTGGATTCCATTCCCCAATACCCAAAATAAACAAACACCTTTCCCCCAAGAAACATGAAACTACAACACCCCCTCTCTACACCTCCCTGGGTGTAGAGAAATTTGTTCACTCTGAAGAAATAGTAGTGTTTGGGTCATCCATAATCTTTAGCTGTTATGTGGCAATTATATCCTTCTGGATACACTACTTGGAGTCACTGCCCACTGGGCTGAAAGAATTTTATCTGCGTAATTTCAATTTTCTTAATTTTTATGTTCAAACTTAAGAAGCTAATTCTGTTCCCTGTCAGGTTATACACAGAATCTGTTAACTTCCTCCTTGTTTAACCATAATGTGGAACAAAATTGTTCATTCATGAGTCGACCAAAGTGAATGGTGTTGGCATCTTGAGAGAATATAGTTCTGAAATAATTTCTAAGGTTTTTATTTCTTTTATTTCTGTCTCACCTTCAGAGAAATCCAAGTGCACAGTGTTGCTTTCAGGCAAGTTATCAGCCTGGCATTTGTAGTCTCCAGATTCATGGACGTTTAGGGTGCTTGCTTGGGTTTCTTTTAATTCTTTTCCCCCATGGTACCATTTTGTTCTCCATGGAGAGTAGGAACTAGATCCTTTGCAGGTCAGATGTATGCTCTCTCCTTGGAAGAAAACAGTCCATGGAAATTCAAGGGAAATCATGGATTTGGATGGAATTACTGAGGAGGAGAGAGAAAATGAGTCTGAGGTGGCAGTGCCTGCAGTCCCAGCAGCAGAGGTTCTTGTGGAATAGATGGGAGGACCTAGCTTTTGACAGCCTAAGAGGCCTCCTGAGAGGGTCACTGATCCTTCAAAGGTGCATGTCAACCAGAAGCACTCACCTCCCCAGGAGAAGAATGAGCAACACAAATTCAAGAGGATTCACTGTGATGTCTATGGTCAGTTACCTGTCATGAAAATGGGTCATAGAGAAAATGGCCCTCACCTCTATCATCTTATCACATTCCTAAATGTGCGTGCACACACGCACAACCCCACAGGCTTAGAGACATTCGTCCACTCTGAAGAAATAGTAGTGTTTGTGTCATCCATAGCCTTTAGCTGTTATGTAACAGTTACATCCTCTGGATATGCTACTTGGAGTCACTGACTGTTGGGCTGAATGAGTTTTATCTAGATAATTTCAATTTTCTTAATTTTTATGTTCAAACTTAAGCTAATTCTATTCTCTATCTAATTATAGACAGAGCTTACACAGGCATTGTTAAAATCACAATTTTGTACTTTCCCTAAAAGAACAGATAATTTTATCAATGGATATTGTTACTGAGAAAAGCTTAAGAGATCAAGTTGTCCAAGAGCTTCTTTTTATAAATGATAATTCAAATATCCAGAAAACCTCCATCCTAGCTAATTATGGCAGAACAAGAAATGGATACATTATCTATTGGAATCCAGAGGTGACCTAGGGTACAGTTAAAGCAGCTGATTTGGGATTAGGAGAGGAAATGTAAAGAGTTCCTGATATTCATGGATCCTCAAATATCCAAGACACCCTCTGGCCCTGAAGAATGATGTGAGTTACAACTAAGAAAATGTGTGATACATGTGCTTTGTCTTCTGCCCCAGCCCTGTCCATGTGCATTTCTTCCTTGTAGGGTCCTAGTTACTAGATGTTCTGGTCCCCACACAGTTGCTGGAGGATTTAGTTCCAAAGCTGTAAAGGTTACAGTATTCCTGCTGGCATCTCACAGTGTGATGTTTTCAGAGAATTTTTCCCGGCTTGCTGATTAGAGAGGATCCTATCCCAAGTCCTGCACATTGACCATGGAGTTGAAGATGTCCTGCATAGCTAAGAGGGGTCCAATTGTAGTAGGAATAAATGCAGGGCCCAGCAGAGGCCAGTGACTGTTTGTGGATTTAACACTTCACCCAGGGAGGGACATAGGGTGACCATGAGGATACACTGGCCCTTGGACAATGTCAAGAGACCAGCCATAATTTTCACATGTTTGCTGGCGTTGGCAAGGAAATGAAAAATATGATGGATCTTTAGGCAGCCATTAAATGTTTTGTGTTAAGGACACACTTTTATCCAGGTACACTAAAGAAAAGAAAGAACAAATAAAAGAAAGAACTTACCAAGTTGTTCACTGACAGGAGCTGCAATAAACAAACAAACGAACAAATAAATAAATAAATACCTAGAGATGAGCACAGAGCATGTTTATTCTTCAGCTGTTTAAACATATTATATTTTCCATCTACTTATTACTTCTTCCACTAAAATTTATTTCGAGAATATTGTTATTTTTCAAATGTCTTGACATACTACGACATCGTGCTTAGACTTCTAACAGATTTTTAAAAAGACATCTGAGACTATAACGCTACTGAAATAAACCAATTCCCCCCAAAACCAAAGGCCAAATGTTCTGATATGTGGATGTTAACTCACGATGAGGCGGAGGTAGGGAAGAATAGAAGTACTTTGGGTTAGACAAAGGGAATGAGAGAAAGGAGGGGGGATGGGAATAGGAAAGACAGGAGAATGAATCGGACAGAACTCTCTTATGAGGATATATGATTATATGACCAATGTAATTCTGCATCACATACAACCAGAAGAATGAGAAGTTATACTCCATATATGCATACTATGTCAAAATACATTCTACTGTCATGTATAAGTAATAAGAACAAATTTAAAAAATGGTTATCTGGTAGCAAAAAGTTGACTGGTGGGAGAAACAGAAACATGATGCCTGGTGACATAATAAAAGGTCTAAATACAATAATAGAAATACACACAAGGTACCTGGAGGGTAGACGGCTACCCAGCGTGGTGTGGAGAGTGTGCATGTGTGTGTTGAAGAGGGTGAGCAGACCTGAAGGTGCCTGAAGGAGGCTATGATTGGGAAAACTAAGAATGAGAACATAGGGATCAGCCAGGTGAGGGTAGTGCTTGTATGTGGCAAGAGATGATGGGAGAGGAATCAAATGAGAGAGGGGCACAGAGTGAAGAAGTGGCATTGGTGTCCAGGAGTTCGGGGGTTCTGGAAGGCACAGGAAAAATAAGATTAAAAAGGAATGCAGAGCCTGAGTATGTAGGTCCATTTTTATTATAGAAGCCGCAGAGAGCCATAGAAAGGTTTCAAGGAGGTGTGTGACAAGGTTAAATTGGTCACTTAGATGGAGCACTGACTGAGGGCATCCTTCGATGGCACAAGATATGTAGCATCTTAGAAGGCAGGGTGGAGCCGGGCGCGGTGGTGCAAGCCTGTAATCCCAGCACTTAGGGAGGCTGAGACAGGAGAATCACGAGTTCAAAGCCAGCCTCAGCCATGGCAAGGCGCTAAGCAACTCAGTGAGACTCTGTCTCTACATAAAACACAAAATAGGGATGGGGATGTGGCTCAGTGGTCGAGTGCCCCCGAGTTCAATCTCCAGTACCAAACAAACAAACAAACAAACAGAAACAAGAAGTCAGGGTGCGAGTGGTGATGTTTAATTTTGTCCAGATTGTTTATCCAATAAGGGACACTTATCTTGATTATTCAAGATCATAACCATTTTACAGACCAGAAAGCTGAGTAGCTAGTAGGTGGCAGTATAGGCTTTTGAACCCAGATCCTGTGTGATCCCCCTAAGTACATGCTCCTGGCGATTCTCCTATTCTGTCCCTCCATGGTATGCCACACCAGGGCGTGCTTCTATCTCTGGAACATTCTAGCATCTCATGCACCATCTAGCTGTAGGGTCCTTTTTTTCCTATATCACATCCACTCTGTTCCTCTGTTCCACTTCCCCTCCCATTCCTGCTTTTCCTCTGAGTTTCAAGAATTCCTTATCAGTATTTGTTGTGTAGTTTATTATCTGCCTACACCATCCATTGGAGACTTTGTCTGCACAATCATTTCACTGGGGTCTTGTTCCCTAGCTGTTTCTTGCACACTGGTTTTGCTGGGAGCTCTTCCATAGCTGAGCTTCCTGAGTACAGAAATGGTCTCTTCTATGTCCTCTCATCATTCCCCAGCATCTGGTATAGTGCTATCCATAGATAAGAACTTAAACATTTTTTTGCCAAACAAATTAATAAACATTTAATTCTAACCTTTAAACTTTGGCAAAAAACTAACCACTTTGTAGGTATGACTTCACAGAGACTTATGCACACCAGTAGGCACAATAAGACTGTCATGTACCTTAAGTTTTGCCTTGCCCACTGTCCCCTCTGTGTCTATCCCTTTCCCTACTGTGTTCTTAATCTGTCAGTCACTCCTGTGACTTGCCCTCTCATGCCCAGGACCATGATCTGGCCTTGTCATACAAGGAACAAATGCATCTCCTTTGCAGAAAGGAGGGAACACTGTTCTCAGAATCAAACACTAAGAACAAGCAGACAGGACATATTTTCTAAGGCTTCATAAAGTCTCCTTTGCAGAAAGGAGGGAACACTGTTCTCAGAATCAAACACTAAGAACAAGCAGACAGGACATATTTTCTAAGGCTTCATAAAGTGTCTATTAAAGAAAAACAGTAAGTGAAACCTCAATTAACCGCCACAGGTTCCTTCTCTGTAAGGTTGAAAGATTTTTCCATCTGTGACCATTTTCTTTGAATTCACTAGAGGAAACCCTGAGCTGTACAGTAAAGCATTAAAATACAGTCTCCTTATGTGTCAAACACTGTCTGAGCAGGGGCTGGGCCCCACAAAAGAGCCAGGTCCAGGTGGAGAGAGGAGCTTCCCAGACCCCAGTCCAGGTTCATGTTGAGTCATCTACTCACTCAGGACCAGTAGAGTCACCCACAGCAGCATGAAGACCGGAACCACCAAGAGCTGAGACCCAAAGATAAGTTTTCTCATAAAGAGCAGCTTTGATCTTGATCTTACAGTCAGTATACTGTTCACATCAGCTCCAAGCAGCACATCTGAAAAAAATGCTTTTCTGAAAAGAGCAAAATGCAGCAGTAAATCAGAAACCAGGAAGTGGAAGTATTCATCGTTAACTACTAATCAGAGTTTCCTGCCTTCCAATCAAAGTGAGAAAATAAGGGTCAGGGTTCTTAAAACATCACATGCCATTGACCTTGTATTTCTGTTGTTGGGAAATTACCTTAAGGAAAATATGTGAAGCTAGTTCTATAAAAATGTTCATTGTAACATCATTTATTATTATTGTATTGTTTATTTAATACAAAATGTTTATTGTATTCATCATTCATTACCTATACACTGGAAGCATGGGGCTGTTTAAGAATATTCTAATCCATCTATACAATGATAAGCCATTAAGAATGAGGCAAACCTAGCCAGGCATGGTGGCCCATGCCTGTAATCCCAGGGGATCAGGAAGCTGAGGCAGGAGGATCATGAGTTCAAAACCAGACTCAGCAAAAGTGAGGTGCTAAGCAACTCAGTGAGACCCTGTCTCCAAGTAAAATATAAAATAGGACTGGGGATGTCACTCAGTGATTGAGTGCCCTGAGTTCAGTCCCTGGCACCCTCTGCCCCAAATGAGGCAAACCTATGCATGCTAAGACAAGACCACCCTGATTAATGGGAGGAGAAAAAACACGAGGTGCTGACCGGCATTTTTAGTATTATTTCTTTGGTATAGACTTAAAAAATTGAATACGTGTGTGTAAATGTATTTATATAAGTATAAATATACTTTTTTTGTGGAAAGCACTCAAAAAATAGTTATATTCAAGGCATTATAGATGGGAAGGAGCCACTTCATTGTGTTTTTCTATTGTTTTACATGCATCATGTGTATGAATTGCTTTTATAAGTTTTTAAAAGTCAAGTTTTTGTGCTGATGCACAGGTTGACCAAGACCCCTAAGACATTAGCTGCCACAAGGAATGGCAGTTTCCTTTTTTGAAATATTTTTTCCCACTTTTTCTCACTCATGCCTTGGTCTACCTAAAGGGGCATTTAACTTTGTATCTACTAATGCACATCACTTTTGGCATATTACATCACATTAGACCAACTGTGCCCTGAGGAAGACATACAGGGGTAAACAGAGATGAATCCATCTCAGTTCAGTAGGAGAATCTCAAAGGGAACAGAGTCTCTGCTGGCATTTGGTGCTGAAACAAACAGTACAGCTGTGAATATTCTTCAATAGGTCTCAGTGCATGTGCTTGGGTTTCTACTGGGTATATAACTGGCAGTGGAATTACTGGCTTATCAGGCATGCATATACAGTATCCAGGTTAGAAAGTATTGCCAAGTTATTTTCCAAAGTGATTGTGCCAACTCACACTCCATCAAGTAACAAGAGTTCTCATTGCTCTAGTCCTTGCTAATGTAGGTGTTGTCATCTTATAAATTCTATTGATTTTGCTGCTTTTGATCAGTTTTCTAATTTGCGATTTAGATATCTTTTCTTTATGTGAAATGTCTGCTTAAGTATCTACTCATTTTCCTATTTCTGGTCATTCTCTTCCTGTTTTATAGTTCTTTTAAACTCTGGATATGGATCCTTTGTTAGATATTGCAAATGTCTTTCCCCAATCTGGGCTTTTCTTTTTGCTCATTGATAGGGCCTTCTGATTAATGATCACTCTAAACTTTGATAGAGTCCAATTCATCAATCTTTCCCTTTATGGTTAGATATTTTTACAGTTCCTTTTGATTTTGTCTATTTCAAGGCCATGAAGATATTTTTGTAGATATTTTGAAGATTTTTTTTAGTACTTAAACATTTTTTTCCCCTGAATTACTACACTGGTTAGAATCTTCAACACGATGCTGAATGAAGTGGTGATATCAGGTATCCTTTCAGTCTCACAAGGAAGATTCTTAATGCTTCACCATTAAATAGTATATTTTCTTTAGGTGTTTTTGGCAGGTACTCTTCATCAGATTAAGTAAGTTTACTTCTGTTTTTAATTTGTTAGGAGTTTTTCTTTTTTCCTACATGATAGATATTGAGTCTTAGTAAATACCTATTTTGCATTTATTGCAATGATCATATTTTTTTTTATTGCCGGTATAGTCAATTACATTGATGATTACAAATGTAAAATCAACTTTGCATTCAACTTGGCCATGATGAGTTGTTTTTTTTTTTATGAATTTCTGAATTTGACTTGTAAATTAGTTTTGGATTTTAATATTTGTGTTCATGAGAAAGATGGACCTATACTTTTTCTTTCTTGACAAATTTTAGTATCAAAATTATATTGGTTCCATAAAACAAGTCCCTTCTTTCTCTATTGTCCTAAAGAGTTTGCATTAAGATTAATGTTATTTCTGCCTTGCATGTTTGAAGATTTTAGTGGTAAAGCTAATTGGGCCTGAATTTTCTCTGGTGTATGTTTGTGTGTGTGTGTGTTTAATACAGGTTTGACTTTGAAATCCAAACAAGTTTATTCAGATACTTTCTTTTTGTGCTAGTTTACATATGTTATATATTTCCAGGAATTTGCTCAATTACTTTTCCAAACATAATCACATTATAATGTCTTCATATTATTTTTTCATAGTTCTGAGACCTGTAGTGATATTCCCTCTTTTCATTCCTAATATTGATAATTGCGTTTTCTCTTTCTCATCTTTTTTTGTGTTACTATTCTTGATCAGTGTTTGTAGGGATTTGTCAGGGGAACTAGCCTTCTCAAAGAACTGTTGGCCTTGCAGATTATTCTCTTCTGTAGGTTTATTGTTTTATTTCAATAATTTCTTCTCTTTTCTTTGATATTGTCTCCATTCTATCATTTTGAATTTAACTTGTCTTTAAAAAGCTTATTACAGGGATACTTAGCTATTTGATTTTTAATTTTTTTCTTCCTTAATATATGTATTTATGCTATATATTTCTTTACCTAATGTGGGTTTAGCTACAATATACAGGTTTTCATATGTCATGTTTCTGTGATCATTTTGTTCAAAATGATCAAAAATTTTATTAGGATTTCTTTTTTGACCCATGGGTTATTTTGAAGTGTATTGTTTCATTTCCTAACACTTAAATATTTCCTTTTCTTTTATTATTGATCTTTAGTTCAATCTCACTGTAGACTAAGAACATATTTTATGATTTCAATCTTTGCAAATTTGTTGAAATCTGCTTTATAGACTAGTGTCTATAAAGTTTTATAAATATAAAATATTTTATATTTTGTAAATATTCTGCATTATAAATATTTTATATTTTATAAATGTTCTGCATTTTCTTTAAAAAGAATTTGCATTATGCCAGTGTTGCTGCACTATTTCCTTTGTCGTTTACATTATTCTCTATTCTATACTGCATTGTTCAAATATTCTATACTCAATATTTCTTTATAATTTTTCTATCAATTACTAAAGGAATTAGGTTAATGCTTTCCTTGATAATTCTGGATTTGTCTGTTTGTTATTTTTTTCTGTCAATTTTTTAAATTTTATGTTTTGAAGTTATTTTATGAGATGCATTCTTCACACATGCCTTCCTGGCAGTGTGACCCACCATTATTAAAAGTCTCTGTGTTTCTTGCCTTCAAGTCACCTTGGAGGAGTCTCATCTACATTTGGACTTGATTTAGATGATTGGATGCTCTCCTTTAGATCTGAACCTGATGTTGGATTTAGATGAGTCTGGGTGTCTCTGGAGGTTATGAGTCTAATTTTCATAGAAGAGAATATAAATGTTTGTGGCCAGAGAATGCACTGTCACCTGAGATGACTAGTAACAATTCCTATCATACTTGTATGTGCATATTGTTTCTCTCATTAAGAAGTAAGGCTAGCCAGGTGTGGAGGTGCACACTTGTAATCCCAGCAGCTTGGGAAGCTGGGGCAGGAGGATGGTGAGTTCAAAGCCAGCCTCAGCAAAAGTGAGGTGCTAAGCAATTCAGTGAGACCCTGTCTCTAAGTAAAATACAAAAAGAGCCTGGGGATGTGGCTCAGTGGTTAAATGCCCCTGGGTTCAATCCCCAGTACCTCCATCCCCAGTCCACTTATCCTTCATAATGATTTTCTCTTAAAGTTTTTTCCTTTGGCTCAGGTTTGTTAATCATGTTATTCAAATCTATATCCTTACGATTTTAGTCTACCTCAGCTCTTGATTTCTTCTATGCCATGGCTCCTGGTTTTTATGCGTGTATGTTTTAATTTTAGTGCTTTAACAATTTTTGTGATGTTTTATTTCTCTTGACTATTATTCATTGGCTAGTACTATATGGCAGAGGAATTTGCTGCTCATGTTGAGCCATATGCTCAACATTTCCCAGCTCCCAGATAATAGAGAACCACGTAATTTGTGTGTCCAATAAACTGTGGGTGAAAGTGGTATATACTAATTCGAGGCTGAAATATACAAGAATAGGTGTGAAATGTTCATGAGCCTTTCCCTGGCTATTGGGACCACAGCCTGTGTGTTCCAGAGAGTGGAGATATAAAATGGGGAAGGCTCCATCTGCTTAGGTCTGCTGCTGAGGCACGTTGACATGTAACTGGGATTAAAGTCAGCTTTTATGTGTTGAGTCACTTAATTTTTGGAGTTGATTATTACCACAGCACAAACTATCCTTTCCTAAAACATACTATCAGAATAATTCTAAACTACCATACATTTTCCAGCCTTACTGGAGATTATTTTAGTATTCTTCATTCAAAGTGAATCTGACTTCTGGCTTGAGACACATTATTATTTTCATATACAGGAAGGATCCTTCTAGTTTTATTTTTTATGTGTTCCAGGACTGCTTAAGGAACTTTACAATTATCTTCGAATTTAGAGCCAGAAGATACTAGAGTTAACTTAATATATTTAATAAGTGACTACAATGCATGTATGTTAAACTCTTCTGCCCTGAAGCTAAATAAATAATACACTGTCAGCTTCTTTCTTCCCTGGATTTTGTTTGAATTTCCCTATGGTTCTTCAGAGTGAATAAACTGGGGATGTGGCTTTTAAAAAGTTTCATTGAAGATGAAGTTTCATTTTCCCTTTTTTGTCACTTGTGGTTGGTTTCAGAAAGTAGAAAGTGGTAGATATGCTTTTATTCTGAACTGAAAGATTCTTAGTCCAATAATAGCTATGTATATTGGGTGATTACTGTAATAAACCATCACAGCGGATATTTTGTAAAGATTACCTTTCTTAATCTTTGCATCAACACTAAAAACAGTAAACAGTGAAATAACACAGACAGTGTTCTTTAAAGCAGATATTGCTGTCCACATTTTATAAAGGTAGAAAACAGAGGCTCAAGGAAATTATGTATCTTAATTTCAGGTTCTTTGTAAGCCAAAGACTTACGGACCATAAGTGGTAGAGCCAAGACTAGAATCCAGATCTGCCTGAGCCTTGACAAATTCAGTAAAAAGATACAACAGTCACAGGCATTCAGACAGGAACCTAGATGCAATGCAGTCTTAAAGCCAGCTGCAGCAGCGGCAGTTTTCATGGCTGAAGAGCTACTTCTTAAGAGCAATTGTTAAGGGCTATTTTGGTGACAGGAAATGCAACTCAGTGTTCTCAATTTAAAAATGAACATTGAACTATTGACGAAACATGCAGATCATAATCAAAGGTGTTGGGAGGGCACATTTAAAGCAGGAGGCGGGAAATTAGCTACAGTAATCTCCTGATCATAGGGCAGGGCTGGAATATCTCTCAGGGTCCTGGTAATCAATTTGGAGAAGGGGTGGAACCTCTCAGGAGCTCTTTGAGTGATGAGGAAAATTTTAAGTGTTGATGAGGAGGATGCTCTGGCATAGTAACTAGGAGAAAAGTGTCATGTAATACAGTGGGAGAGAGAGTTGATACAGGAGAAGCGGGAATCCTGGCAATAAAACCAAATTGGAACAAAGAAAAGATTTTATTTCTTAAATGTTAATGCTGGATCATTTTCTGGAGGAAAATATCTTACAGACAATGTACTGTCATGACAGAGAGGCAAAGGAACATAGGCTGTGTCACCAGGTTCTACCACAAACCAGCTGGGTGACCTTGAAGGGCAAATTATTACAGTAATTTTCTTCATTTTAAAATGGGTACTGTACACCTACCCTCACTGGGTAGGTATGAAAATCAAAACTGATAGTGTTTTCTTTGCATATTCAAAACTTGAATGTTGGTGACACAAAGTCTCTTCCACTCTAGCCTTTATACCAAGTTGCCTTTACCTTGTGGTAATGGATGCTTGTTAAAAATCACTGAGTGAATGAATATACATTGAACAGCTCTACTGAGGTATAATTTTTAATGAGAATATTCACTTGTTTGGGGATAGGAATGCAGCTCAGCAATGGAACACTTGCCTAGCATGTGTACATGAGGCCCTGGGTTGATGTCTGGCACTGTAAAAATAAAATAAAATAAAGGCACTTGCTTTTATCAACAGAAACCAATTCCAATTCAATTTTATTTTATTTTTCATTTTTATGTTTTTATAGTGCTGGGGATTGAACCCAAGGACTCTATAGGACTATAGGAAAATGTTATACCACCGAGTTATCCCCCAGCTTACTATAATTTAATTTTAGAACATTTTTCTCTATCCCAAAAAGAACCTAGTACCCATTTGAAGTCACTCTCAACACTCACCCACAGCTTCAGGAAATTAGTTACTAATAATTTACTTTCTTTCTCTATAGATTTGCCTGTTATGAGCATAGGAATGGATTGGTACAGTATACGATTTTCTTGGGTCTGCCTTCTTTCGCTTCGCGTAATGTTCCTGAGGCTGTTCACGTCCGAGCAAGCCTCAGCGTACTGTTGATGTGTATTGTAGCTTGAATCTTTTTGAGAAGTATAACAAGATTTATTAAAGAACTACTGGAAGATTTCACGATTGTCTTTAGGGTACTGCCTACCTCCATCCAAGGTTCATAAGTGAAGATAACAGAGAAAAGGAAGGAAGAAAATGTCTGATATCCACCAGAAGTAGCTGCTCGGACTTCCTAGGCGAGCTAGCTATGCTTTTGGGTCCCTTTGCATTCTTTCTACCTATTTCCCTAACCACATCCAGAGGGATATCATGTCTGATTAATCTGGCCTTGACTTTGTCTCTGAACACTGAACCTGCTTTTTGTTTATTCCATCCTTGCTTACTTGCACGGGGCTGCAGGGCCCGTAGCTCTCTATCCTTCAAATTCTTTGCTAGTTTTCTAATCTGTACCCATCCCCCCACCTAAGCCAATCCCTGGATATCACCCATCACTCTCTTCATATTGGTTTTTCTTCCTTATTAATTTAGCTACCTGGACTGGGCATGTAGTTCAGTTGTAGAGTACTTGCCTAGCATGTGCAAGGCTCTGGGTGCAATCCCTAGCACTGAAACAAAAAAACAAAAAAAATAATTTGGTTACCTAACTTAGAAAAAAAATTGACACAGATACTTATCATTAGGTTTCTCAAGCCAGCTTCCATTCAGCTTAGTATTCATTTTAGATCTGCCAAAGTGAATCTCACCTAAAATATCTATAGAAAGACCTTTCTCCTTTTTGTAGTTCTTTTGCAACTCAGCCTTTTAAAATCAGACTCTGATTCTTTGAACAAACCAGCAAATTAGCTTGTCGTATAGGAATAACGATACTTGAATTGTTCAGATAGGAAACCATCTTAGTTCTGTTGCTTATCATCTGAATGACTTCGAGCAAACTTTGCAAGATTTTGAGCCCGTTTCCTTGTTTATAAAATTTCTATTATACTTGTCTATAGGATTACATAATATGTATGTAAAGTATATACCAAAAAGCTGCATAAAAGGCAGTTATGAAGTTTGTTAGTCTGCCAGCACTGCTTCTAGCCGTTCTCATTCACATAACTGTTTAACTAAAACTGCTTTTAGTCTGGGATTTTTAGGTCCAGTTAGTCTTCCAAACCCAGCATGAGCATGATTAGACATTCTAACGTAGGTTCAGTTAGTTATACAGAATTTGTAGAGAGTAACTTGTTTGTTTGATAGAAGATAATGCTGCTTAGGGCCTGTTTGATTCCAGAGCAGTTCTCTATTGGAGAGGCCTCTGACCAGCCTTTCATGACTTGATGAAAATGTCTAACTATAGCTAGTTTCATGGGATATGGCATGACCCATAGGACCCCATACTCAGAAGGGCCCCAAGCTTGGTTTAATACTCTGCTGCTGCCGTCTTGAAATCACTAATGGTTTTAACTTCAAACTTTTGTTTTGAAAATGAAATCTGCAGGGACAACAGTCTGTGCGGGAGCTGAGGAGGTACCTGCTAAAATATGCATATCTGCCTTCCCTGCTGCCAGTCTGCAAATGGTATTTGTGATACTTTGTGGCCACGGAATTCCAAGTGGACTCAGCTTGCATGGGAGTTCAAGGAGACTCAAAGCTATTCCTGGTAGAATGTGGATGACTGACAGCCCAGAGAAGTCGCACTTTCCATTTGAACTAGAAGTAGCTTACCACATAGAAAGGAGGAGATGGTTTTCTAAGGAACAATAAATGATCAATTTCCTGTCCTTTTTTATGTTGCCTCTCTGCATTAGTTAATCATTTATGAAAAGAGCACAGAAAGCAACACAGAAGCAAAGCAAAGACAAGGCAACATGGAGTTGCTTTGCCTTTCAGTTCTTTACTCATCAACAAGCCAAACCCAGAAAGTGTTCACAGAAAAATGTTTCTTAACATTATTAAGAAATGGAATACAAACAGTTGAGTATTTAGAAAAATTTGCAGCATTTCTACCATTCTGATAAGAACAAAATGCATTCGTATGTACAAGGTATAAAATAAGAATGAATTTTGGTGATTCCACTGTTATGGTTTGTGTATGAGGTGCCCTCCAAAAGCTTTTTAAGGCAGGAATATTCAGAGGTGATATGACTAGATTATGAGAGCTGTAACCTAATCAGTACATTCTAGTTTGAATGGACTAACTAGGTGGTCAACTGTAGGCTGGTGGGGAATGGTTGGAGAAGTTATGTCACTGGGGGCATGTTCTGGAAAAGTGTGTCTTCTTTGTGGCTCCCCTCCCCCTGCTTCCTGGCCGGTCCTTCCACCATGGGTCCAGAGCAATGGATCTGGTCCACCATGGACTAAATTTCTGAAACCATGAGCCAAAATAAGCTTTTCTTCTTCTAAATGTTTCTTGTCAGGTTTTGGTCAAAGCAATGCAAAGCTGACTAACACATCTGCATACTAATTAAATGCTCTTATGTTTGCCAGTAAAATTGGCATTGCAGGAACATTCATGCTAATAACTTAAAATTTTATTTTTTCTTTTTGTAGAATGACATTAAATAGGAAGTTAAAAAAACAAGATCATGAAAAGTCAAGGGAGAGGCTGTGAAAGAAAAGGAAAAAGCTTTATATCTTATTACTTTTGTGTATGTGTAGTACTGGAGCTAGAACCTCATACTCCAAGGCTGCATCCCAAATCCTTTTTATTTTTTTATTTTGAGACAGGGTCTCACTAAGTTGCCCAGGCTGGCTTCAAACTTGGGTTCAAGTAGCTGTTGTTACAGGCATGCACCATCACGCCCTGTTATATCTTAGTGCCTTTAAAGGTACATTTATTTTCTTGCCTTTTAAACAAGGGATTTTGTATTTTAATTTCACACCAGGCCCCACAAATTATATAACCAGTTTTGCACCTAATTCTGTTGTCTGGGAAGCTTCCTGGGAAGAATTATGGCTTCTTGAATAAATGTGTTCTCAGGGAAGAAGGACCCTGTGCAGATGAGCCAACTTCCATTTCTAATGAAAATCCTAATTTTTAAACCATAAAGTAACAGAAGCCAATGGGTTTGAGGCTTTCCACTAAACCCTCGAACTTATGTAAATGTTTGAGGTATTATTTTTCCATGCCTCTGGGAAGTCCGATGACCCAACACACTTTTGCATAAACATGAATGATATATTTATTGTGTGGTTCCTCTTTCTGTGGCTCTTGAACTGACAATTGGGTGGGGGCTGTTTTATATCTTACCTCAAATTCACACTAAGCTTTAGAGATTTTATTAAATATGACCAGCAAGTATTGGGTCATGCAGGCAGGGAAGATGGTGCACACAGGAGAATCATGAAACCTAGGAGCTGGAAGGATCATAGAAATTATACAGGTAAACTTTCTAATTTGACTCAAGAGTCAAAAAGAAATTGTCAAAAGCATACAAAATTCTTTTAAAAATTTCTCATGTGAAAGCCAGAGAGAGAGAGAGAGAAAGGGAATTTTAAAAAAGCGGAAGGGATCTTGGCAAAAACAGAAGTGAGACCAATAGGGTAGAGAAAAGGGATGTAGAGGGAGTGAGGAGGGAGGGCATGGGGAAGTACTGGGGAACAAAAATCTACCAAATTATGTTATGTCCCTGTATGAGTACATCACAATGTATATGATTATAATGCACTAATTAAAATTATAATAATACTCAGGGTACAGGGTAGACTCCTGTAATCCCAGTGACTTGGGAGGCTGAGGCAGGAGGATTGCAAGCGTAAAGCCAGCCTCAGTAACTTAGCGAGGCCCCGAGCAACTCAGTGAGAACCTTTCTCAAAATAAAAAGGGCTGGGGATGTGGCTCAGTGGTTAAGTGCCCCTGGGTTCAATCCCTGGTACCAAACCAAACCAAACAAGCAAACAAAAACAAACAACTAATAATAATAGAAAGGGATCAGTAAAGAAAGTAAGTCAAGGAAGGAAGGAGAAGGAAATGAAAAGGGGAGTGAAACTGATCAAACTACATTAGGTGCATGTATAAATATGGCATAATAAATCCCACTATTATGTATAATTATAAAGCACCAATAAAAAATTAGGCCACAAAATAATGGGCTTGGAGAAAGGAAGCTGAAGGGAATCTCAAAATTGTTGTGGGAGCAGATTGGGAAGGTCTGAACCAAGTGAGACTGCAGGATGGCTAGTGGTTCTGGATTATGCTTCAGTCCATTTGTGGTTCCCTCATTTCCCTAGTCACTCAAGACCTAGTTCAGGGAGTCATTCTAGACTCCCTCTTTTACTTCCAATCAATCAACTGCTCTTATTGAGTTTCCTCCAAAACAAGGTTTGCACCTGACCTTTCTAACACATCTGTGCCTTTGGTCCCCTTCATCTAACCTGATAACAGTAATCTCTCCCTGTCACCGGCCAGTTCTTCCCCTTAGAGTTATCTTTTACACAGCCACTAGGAGGGCCTGTCTGAAAGACAAATGTGAATGTTGATTGATTTTAAAACTTTGGTGGCCCTCTGTAGTTATAAGCAAAGGTCCTGAATATAGTAGTATATTATGAAACTATACTACTAAACTGTAATGTCCTGAACACATTTTGCTGTTTTATGCCTTGATGCATTATTTATTTCACACATTTATTAAATACTATGTTGTAGGCAATATTCTTTTTTTTTTTTTTTTTTTTTTTTTTTGGTACTGGAGATTGAACTCAGGGGCACTCGACCACTGAGCCACATCCCCAGCCCTATTTTATGTTTTATGTAGAGACAGGGTCTCACTGAGTTGCTTAGCGCCTCGCCGTTGCTGAGGCTGGCTTTGGACTCGTGATTCTGCTATCTCAGCCTCCCTAAGTGCTGGGATTACAGGCTAGGCAATATTCTTAAAATTTCACAAGTTTCTTAATTCACATTAATTAAATTTTATAGTTCTTCCCATTTTTCCTAGCTGGGAAGCAGGTCAGAATTTGAGTAACTTAACCAAGGTCACATAGCTACTAACCAAGATTGTATAGCTACTAATTGTGACCTAGCTTTGAATTCATATTTTCCTGTCTCCACATGTCAAGACTTTCTGTGTGCTGTTCCTCCCTGGTCGCGTGAAAATGTGCTCAAGTGTTTCCTTTGGCTGAATGTAGCAGTGACTGACTAGGGTGCTGATCATATCTGTGTCCTCTGCTTCCTGAGTCAGAGGTCCACCATTTTTCTCACCTGCTCTCCAATTAGGCAAGGAGCAGTGGCTAAGTTCTGGCAGATGGAATGTGGGAAGAATGAATGCATGCCACTTTCAGGGCTGACCTTTAAAGTCTCTTGGGTCACCTTCCACACACTCTTTCCTTTTGCAGAGAATTTGGAACCCTGAACATAGTGGCAAGGGCCCTGGGTTCCAGAATGACTGTGTGGAGCAGAATCATACCCTTCAGCCTGGATGCAAGAGTTGGTATTTTGTTTTGGAGAGCTCCTGAGATGTCTGAGGTCATCAGTTATAACAATTAGTGTTATTTTCCCTAACACACAGGCTAAGTACATATCTAAAGTTACTTCTATATTATAAGAAAGTTATTTTTTTTAATGTATCTATCTCTTTCAGTACATTATTTTGGAAACTTCTTAAGAAGAGACACTTTTTTTCTGGCCAATCTTTGTGTTGATATATACCAAGTGCTCAATAAATATTTACTGAGTTACAAAATGTGAGTGGGATAATATTAATACTATCAGTTCACATGTATTGAGTACTTAAATGAGAGAAGTTCATTATCAGGCACTTACATTTATTACTTTATATAATCCTCATAATTTACAAATGTTACTTAAGTGCTCACTGTGTGTTGGTTTCTGAAAAGATGCATTGGGAGGGACTGGGCTTGTGGCTCAGTGGTAGAGCGCTTGCCTTGCATGTGTGAGGCACTGGGTTCGATCCTCAGCACCACATAAAAAATAAATAAAATAAAGACATTGTGTCCATCTACAACTAAAAAAATATTTTAAAAAAAAGATGCATTGGGAATACATTAGTGAACAAAACAGATCAAAGTCCCCGTCCTTGTAGAACATCGATTGTAGGTGGAGCAATCAGATAAATAAGAAAAAAATTAGAATATCAGAAGGTGAAAAGTACTTTGAGAAATATGGATATGGATTCGAGATATTGATGGGAGTTGGGCAGGTTGCTAACCTGAACAGTTGGTCACAGAAGACCTCATAGAGAAGGTAGCATTTGAATAGGTACTGAAAGTTGTGAGATAGTGAGCAGTGGCTGCCAGCGGGAAGAGTATTGCAGCAGAGGGAACAGTGGCATGAGGGATGTCACTCCAGGTGCTTGACAAGGTCCAAATCTGGAGGGGAACCCGGCAAGACCTGTGCTCCCAGACAAGCCTCGGGCTACTTCTCCTGAGAACAGTAATAATGCTGGGAATAATTACCTGGGGAAATAAACAATTGGCCCGTTCCAGTAATATTGTAAAACAAAAAGGGATTACGAATATATAACTAAGTGTACACAATTATGTCCTGACTGGCCTTACAAAAATGAAATTAATTCTACTGAAATAGCTAAGGCAAACAGGAAGTTCATGGAAAGGCTTCATTTACCAGAATTAAGGGCTCCATTATTAACTACCCCATCTAAACCAAAAACTTTAAGATTACTCAAAAATAGAAATTCCCATAAGGGAGTGGTTCCTATGATCCAGGGACCACTGTATGTGGCTCACAAAATTGGAGGACGATTATGGTTCATCCCTAGAGGAGCTGAAGTAAACAAGATGACTTTTCCACCCCCCACTGACCCTCCTTTACCCTATACCAGAATTTATGATCAAAATGACAAATGTGTGGTAAATATTAAATGGGTTGACGTACAAAGCTTGCCCTTTCTTAAGAGACTGGCACAATTTCATCCATGGTGTTTGAAAAACAAGAAAAATAGAAATGACATAATCAAGCAGCAAAATAGATATTATAGGAAATTACCTTGCAGACATTGCCTAAGAGAATGTGAATAAAAATTAAACCTACCACTTGATAGACATAGTGAGAGACAAAAATAGAATTTTGTACTTTTTCTTCTTTATTTAGCATGATAACCTTTACTTATGCAGACACCTTGTCTCTCACCTTTGTATAACTTTAAGATTGTATAAGAGTTATGAGGAAATTGTGTAGGATGCCAATAGGAAAAGTGAAAGAACATGTACAAAAACAAAATTCTTTGTAATAGAGCAAACACAGCTAGACTTGGAAAAACAATGTTCTGGACTTTCTTGTATAAGTGTTGCATCCAACCGGCCCTCTCCCCAAGAAGTGCAGCCCAGGCAACTCTGCAGAAGCAACAAAGTTTATTCAGGAAATAGGCACACAGGCCAATCGATTGGGGTCAGCTCTCCTTTCCTTCAGAGAGTGACCCCGAAGTGAGGGT
>CM053400.1:101875098-101886487 GCA_028644305.1 Xerus rutilus
GTTCAACCGTGACAGTGCCTCCTATGTCCCCTTTCAGTTCCTGGAACTTTAGGTAACTGGCCAGGGGGTCTTGGCAGCCTGTGGTTATGCACCCCCATCCGTGAGAAGCAAGCATAGCAAAGCATTAATCACAGAAGCACAAAGAGCAGGTTAGCAAATACATGCAGGCCTGAGCCAGAGTGACTCCATTTTGAGTTTGGATTTTACATAAAGATATAAAAATAAACCTCATGGTCACTCAAGAGAGAGACCTTCTGATGTAGTAATTGAGTTCATCTGGTCTCTCCATTGCGCTGACTCTACACCTCCTTCAGGGCCCCTGGACCTGCCAGGGCTGGACTCCGGCAGAACAGCAAGTGCAAAGGCCTGAGGTAGGAATGTTCCCCCAAGAACTGTAGAAGGCAGATATCACCTTCATTTTGCATAGAAAGAAACTGAACCCAGAAAATTAACTTGTAACTTGTCCAAGAACTCAAAGCTAACAAGCAATAATGCATCATGAACTTGAAAAACTCATGTTCTTGGAGAGGTTCATGTTAAATGAAATAAACAAGACTCAGAAAGTTAAGAGTCATATATTTTTTTCTCATATGTGGAAATCAGGAAAAAAAGAACAAGAGGATCTATAAAAATATAAGGGAAATCAGAAGGTAGATAAAAGTCATCCCAGGAGGCAGGAGGGGATAGTTAGGGGAGATACTGGGAAGTGAAATTAGTCAAATTATATTATATGTATGTATGCACATATTACAATGAATCTCACTATCATGTATAATTATTATGTGCCAATAAAATTGTAAAATAAAAACTTATTAAAAAACAGGTGAATGGACAAAGAAAATATGGTATATATACACACACTGGAAAACTATCTACCCATATGAAGAAGAAAGTCCTGTGATTTGTAGCAACATGGATGAGATTGGAGGACATTATTTTAAGTGAAATATGTCAAGGCACAGAAAGAAAAATGCTGTATATTCTCCTATGTGGAAATGAAAATAGTGATGTCATGGAAGTACAGAGTAGAATAGTGTTTACCAGAGCCTGAGAAGGGTGGGGGTTGGAGAGAGGATTGTTAGTGGGTACACAGGCTCTTTGGAAGGAGCGTCACAATACCACATACCCTAGAGACTGGACAGGATCACAGGACTTTTTTTGCCCAACTGGATTTGTCTTACTCTGATCCCATCCCTTCTTTCTAAGCCCCTCTTTCTTCCCTTTGAAATGGAAACATTTACTCTGTGCCATTCTATATTGGATAGATGCAAATTGCTGTTAATCTTTACTTTTGTAGCTAAGAGTTTTCCTTGAGACTCATATGAGATCTTGGACTTTTGGGAAATGTTGGAACTGTTAAGACTCTGGGGACTCTTGGAAATGGACTAATATACTTTGCATTGTGAGATGGGCATGAGCTTTTGGGGGCCAGGAGCAGAATGTTATGGTTTAGATATGAAGTATCCTTCCAAAGCTAACTAGAGTAAGACAATACAGGCATTTTCAGAGGTGAAATGAATGTGTTATGAGGGCCTCAAACTAATCAGTGGATTAACCCACTGATAGGGATTAACTGGGTGGTATCTGTAGGCAGGTAGGGTATGACTGGAGGAAGTAGACCACTGGGGGGGGGGGTGCCTCTGGGGTTTATATTTTATCCCCCGTGAGTGGAATGCTCTCTCTGCTTCCTGGTTGCCATGTCTTGAGCTGCTTTTCTCTGCCACACCCTTCTGCCATGATGTTCTCCCTCACCTCAGGCCCAGAGCTATGGAGTCGGCTATCTGTGAACTGAGACCTCTGAAACCATGAGCTCCAGATAAACTTTTCCTCCTTGAAAAGGTTCTTGTCAGGTATTTTGATCACAGCTACAAAAAGCTCACTGAAACCATGGGTATAGGGGAACAGTTGGTTAGGCGGAATAACTTGCAATGTTCAGCAGCACAGCAGAGTAGATATGGTTGATGACAATTAATTATGTATTTCTAAAGAATTAGCAGAGAGGATTTTTAATGTGTCCAACACAAAGAAATGATAAATTTTGGGGGATGATAGATATGTCATTACCTTGATTTAATCATATAACACATTTTATACATGTATTAAATGTACAATTATTTTGTGTTAACTAAAATAATAGTAAAAATAAAAGCCTATGTTGTATTTTAAAAATTTTTTATTGATGTGTTATAGTCATATATAACAATGGGATTCATTATGCCATATTTGTACGTGGACACATAATTCGATAAATCTTATTCCCCAGGACCTTCTCTTCAATGTTCTATCTTGATATACTCCCTCTGTCTGCAATTTTTGTTAGTTACACTCAGAGTACATAGGCATGGGGGTGCGTGTGCATGCATGCGCACACACACACACACAAACATCATTCTAAAAGAATTATTGTGAATTATTACTGAAAAATGGCTCTCTTCAGATCAACCCAACCTCTTTCTAGAGTGGCTTCTTGTTCAACAGGGACTGGAAGGGTACATCCAGGGTCTCTTCATGTAGCCTCTCTTCCACTAAAGAGACCATCTACAAGACTGAGAGGCAGTTTGAATATAATGATGTTATGATTGTGTGGGTCTTCTGGAAGCTGGGTGATGAATTTGGGTATTTGGATTCTTCTGCGCTAATTCCTTGGTCCGTCTCTAATTTTGTGGTGCTGAGTGGCAGCTGCAGCAGCTTCCTGATCTGGAAACTTCTGGCAACAGCAGAGGCTCCATGGATCTTGAGTCAGCTGGTGACAGTGTCTGCTCTCTTGCCAATCCAGTTTGGCTGTTTGCTTCTGGGAGTTTTTCCTGAGGCGCACTCAGCCTTTCCCTCAATATCCTGCATTCAATCTTTTTCTTCCTCAATCAGCTAGAGTGAATTCTATTGTCTGCTCTGAGCCATGACTCTCATACCAATTGGCACAAAAATGGGGTGGCCATGGCTTTGTTGATTCAAGCCAAGCTTTGAGTTTGTTTCCATTTATGGAGATAAGACCTGCTTCTCTGTGTTGGTCTCATTATCCAACGTCCTTGTCAGTCATGATATTCTGATTGCCATTTTGGCCTTGCTTCTTATTATGGTAGCCATGGCATGAGTTCCCTTGTCCATTTCAGTAGAAGCATCTTTACTTTTATTCCTGACCTATTTCTGTTATGTTTTTCAAAGAGGCTGGTATTTTTTTTCATCACCTAAGTATTTTTCAGTGTTGTGTGGAAAGTAATGTACTCTTAGTTAATACAGGGTGTATGTGAATGGGTCATATGTGATAAATTCACTTCAATAGTCTCATCTCTATAAATCTTTGAATCTTTCCTCTACATTGTGCCAGGGAATTATTATCTCAGCTGAATTTATCTCAGCCCACTGTTGAGTACAGGTTTTGATCTACCAAGAAAACAACTAATGAAGATTTCTCCTAGACACATGAACCAGTATTAGCATTCACAATCTTTTCCAAGTGTATCTATATTGATTTATTTAACCCCAAACAGAATTCTATTCTTCCATCTCTGGTATTTTATTCTTAGCAAAATATCCAGATTTTTGCTGCTATAAATTTGCAAATTCTTTTATTTCTATGTCTATTTAATCCCTCCTCTCTTAGGTTTTACTATGTAACTGGCCCTCTGAAACATGCTGGAAAAGTGCTTTCAAAGAAAATTAAGTTGTTGTTGCCATTTTATCAAGAAAGAAACTCAACATTTGCAAAGCTTCTGGATAACATTAGGTTGCCCTGTTCAGTCTCAGTAACTGAAGAACCCGTAAAACTACTGTCTCCGAGTGGGCCCTTGAGCAAACAAGAGATCTTTAGCTTGTCTAGGCTACAGTGCTGCCAGCTCTGTCTTTGGCTTTAATAATCTACCATAATGAAAAGACACAGGAGTGCAGTGGTAATTTGTGATTTTGTGTAAAGACTGTAGCAAGCCTTAAGAGGAGACCCTACAGTTTTGAAGCAAAACTGTGCCCTCTTAAATTATATATATATATGTATATATATATATATAATTTTTTTTTTTTTAAGAAAGCTCTTGGCTAGTATTGGGTTGTGGTAGTCACTGAATGCTTTACCATGATGCACCAGGGATCTGTCTGACCTGCTCATTGTGAACTGGAAGTTTCTGATCCAAGAACCAAAAAGTCATACATATTCAAGATCATTCCATCACTAAGTGGACACAGTGGGCAGAACTAGCTCTGACATGACCTGAAGGCAACAATAAATTGAATCGACAGTAACTGGCTCATATTCTGCTGCTATGCCTTGGTGGTAAATTCCTCATGACTGCCAGCACCTGCGCCGGACCATTGTGAAACCAAATCGACGAGGGAGCCGTGGATGAAAAACACACACACACAACGATTCTGAAGAAAAAGAAGCTCGTGGCTCGAAGCTCGCAGCTCGTTTATTTTAGCACTCTAGGCTTATATATCTTTCCTACCCCCTGGGGGGCGTGGGAGGCGTGGAACTGCAGACCCAGGTGTGGAAAATGCTCAGGCTGCAAAACAAGCTCAGACCACGAGAACACAGGAGTTCAAGGAACGGTCAGCACCTGTGGCTTCTCTCAGAAATCAGGGTACAGCTGGTTCTGGTAAACAGAAAGTAGCCATGCAAGCAAGAATGCTCTCACACATGACCAGTTGACAGAAGGAAAAATACCTATCCTGGTTTAAATATGCCAGCATCACCAGGAGGTTACTATGCAGTCCTGTAGCCCCATGCAAGAAGCCCTTGGAGGACTGTGGAGAAGAGGGATTAATCCCAGGGGTTCACTTTGCCTGGAAGATGAGATGTCCAGAGTTGAGGATCTGCTCTGGTTTATGAGCAGTGACTAGTGGTTAGAGTCATATGGTCAGGGGTTTAAAAAGAGCAAAATTGCAAGATTAGGAAAGAGTCATATTGGTGGACTCTCTGAATGGACCTAGGCAGAGTGAGAGAATTCTTGTGACTGATATGAACACTCACCAGAGGACTTCCTGCAAGAATTTCAACACTCAGAAGAATGTGACCTGCTGCAAATGTCAGGCAGCCTTCCTTTCCAGTTACTCCAGTTATTCCAGGGCTCATGTATCAGGTGGATTTGTGGAAGGTGCAGAGGTTACTTACATTTGGGCTCAATTACATAAGCATCTGCTCACCAAGGCCACTCTGCCCACTGTCAGTAGCCCAACCTGACAGAGTCTAAACCTGAGCCTTCCATAGAGCACTAGATCCTTGGAGGGCAGTTTGCTATGTGGTGGCAGATTGTTTACATTGGATCCCTTCCACCATGGAAAAGGAAATGAGTATCGGCATCAAAATAGATTATTCATTCATTCAAAAATATGTATTAAGCACCCACTATATAGTAGGTACAGTTCTAGGTTATTAGGATCTGTCAGTAAACAAAAAAGACAAAGGTTGTTGCCCTTAAGACACTTTCTAGAGGGATGATATACAATAAGCATAGTAATCGAGCAAATTTGATAGTATAGTTAAAAGTGTTAAGTGCTATGGAGATAAAAGTAAAGCAGGGTAATGGAAATAGGAAGTGGTGAAGACGGGGAAAGTTGTCTCTAAATTTACATGTGATTCAAGGCAGATCTCAAAGACTTGGTGAGTATCTGGGGGGAAGAGTGTTCTAGGCAGATAGAGCAGGCAGGGCAAAGGTCTCAGAGGACGTTTGCCTGATGTGTGCAGGAAGCAGCAAGGAAGGCAATGTCTGCAGTTACATGATGAGGCACAGCAGCAGGAAAGGCGGTCAGAGAGGCCATGGGGGCACCGAGGGACTCTCGAAAGTCACTGAGGAGTCACTGCAGAGTTTGGAGAACAATGACCACAGTGCTGATAATGGACTGGGGGAGGAAAGGGACAAAGAAAGCAGACAACCACTCTTGTAATAGAAGTGAGAGTCACCTCCACCAAGGGTTGAATCTGGGAGTGAAAAATGAGGTCAGATTCTGGGCATAGATATTTTAACTTTTTATTGAAGAGAAATAGTACAAGTATAATACAAAAGAAGAGAATAGTATAAGCAGTAATAGTAATAGTGTAAACCCCACTTCCTCCCACAACGTACCCGTCACTCAGCTTCAGAGACGAGGAGCGCACGACCAATCCTGCCTCCCTGCCCTCTTCCTACCCACCCTCCCCCATCGATTCCTTCAAGTCAAATCTATCATTTAGTCTACTGCTTTAATGTGCATTTAATCCACGTTAATACCTTTCATTTAGTACTTCAATGTAAGCTAAAAAATGAGTGCCTTTTTGTGTGCCTTTATAAGAATATAACCATGATATCGTCCCAAACACAAGAATTATCATACAATAATATTATCATACAAATTTCTCTTAGTATTTCTTAAGGTTTTTTTTTTTCCTTTACTAGATTTGTTTGAATCAGGTTCCAGACAAGGCCCCCTCATTCTTTCTGGTTGACAGGTCTCAAGTCCCATTTAATCTACCTTCCTTCCTTTTCTCATTGCTTTGCTCTTCTTTTCTTTACTTTTCTTTCTCTCCCTTTCTTGCTCTTCTTTTTTTCCTCCCTTCCTCCCTCCCTCCTTCCCTTCCTTCCCATTTATTAGTTGAAGAAACCTGGTCATTGGTCCTATAGAATTTTTCCACAGTTTGTGTTCTGTTGGTTGCAATCCCCTGATGCTATTCTAACCTGTTACTTTGTCTCATGTATTTCCTATAAACTAGTAGTCAGGTCTAAAAACTTGATGGGATTCAGTCTTGGTATTTGGGGCATGGGTACTTTGTAGGTGGTACTGTACTGTATTTTTCCATCAGGAGCCACATAATGTTTGGCTGTTGTTTTTCTTTTTCATGTTAACCTGTAGGGGTAGCATGAAACATCCAAATAATATAGTGTTTCCTATTTATTTCATTCTTTTTTCATTTATTGGAAGAATTACTTTCATATCAACTACTTGATGACTCAAAGAAACAACTCCTACAAGAAAGACAGCCCTATTTTCACTTGAGGAGGAGATGTTGTTTAGAGACAATAACCTTTGCAAGGGATGCTTATTGCTGTTTAACTGACAATTATGTCTAGGTCTTTTCAGTGGATGAACCTAGAAGTACAGACATATACATATATGTGTGTGTGTATATATTTATACATTTTAAAATGCAGAGTTTATCATGAATTTATACTGATATTTCAAATTCAAATTAAATTTGCAAATTTGTTTTTATTTTTCTATTTTATATTTTTTCTTTAACGTTAAAAGGTTGTGTCCCATATGATATTAACATAATTCCTTTTGCTTTGGGAAGTTCAGCCTAGAGCCTGCTTTTCCAGCTCTCCTGAAGATTATGTAAAGTGTTTAAAATCTTTAAAAAATATTTCTTTTTCTGTAAACAATTTGGTGGATCTTTTCATCCACCAAATTCAACTGAATCCTGACAGTGCAAACTGTAGGCAGGTGGAAAGGGGCTGTTCATGGCCTCTGCAGCACCTGTCCAATTGCTCACACATACACCAAAGGATGTCGATGATTCTCCACTTTATGATAGAATCATAAAGGCATTAAATGGAGACCCACATTGCTCAATCTTTTCTATCTTTGTGCAAGTCCTAATTCACTAAAATGTATGCTTCTGTTTTTCAAAAGCATTCCTTCTCTCTCCTTATTCTCCTTTCCTAATTTAGAACCTGGGGAACACGTTAGGTCAGGCCAGAGCAGGTGTACAGAGTCTTCTCCTAACTCTGGATACCAGTCAATATAGAAGAGGCTTTCAGAAGTCATCCCATCGCCACTTTAGGGTGGATAAATTAGGATTCTTGGGAGTGACTGCAGATGCGTGGCAAGGTCGGGATGCTAGATCTGGAGGTTTCTCCATGGGCCTGGAGGACTGCACTGGGCCTGAGGCTTTGGATAGGGTCGAGTCACATGAGTAGGACATTTTCATAATATTCTGCATCTTCATCCTTGGAGCTGATCTTTCCAGCTGAGTTAATTGGCAGCTCTGTCTTCACCTCAGAGTAGATAATTAAGGCATGCTGGGATGGAAAGAAGATAGAAGAACTGGAAAGGGAGAGAAGGCAGAAGGTTGGAGGTGGTAGTGATAGAGGGAAATGAAGCTCACCTTGTCCTCTAGCGGTATCCAAGGGGTATCAGCTGTGGAGGAAAAGAGAATTATTGGCATAAGGACTCACTTAGAACTCCATCTGCCAACTTATTTCCTAGAATCTGGGGGTTACTGGGCCCTCTCCATAAGTGTCATATATTCCCCACCCCAAGATATCTTTTGATTTTCTCTTCTACTACTTCTTTTTCTTTCTTTCATTTTTTGTTGGTTCCTATCATATTAGTTATGCATTAGGTATTTTACCATTTCTTAACTAAGCCCTCTGCAAGTTCTTCTCAAGCTTCACTGATCTGTAAAATTCTCCCTCAATATTACATGAAGAATCGTCACTTCTTCTTCTACCAGATGTTGAGAGATTATATTCCTCTTAGTGTAATTTTTAGTACTCTTTTTTAAAAATATTTTTTTGTTGTCAATGGATCTTTGTTCATATGCGGTGCTGAGAATTGAACCCAGTGCCTCACACATGCTAGGCAAGCACTTTACCACTGAGCCACAACCTCAGCCCTAATTCTTAGTATTCTTAGCTTAGAGAACATCCACCTCACCATCCTTGATGGTTTGGTGAGTTCTCATAAAACTTTCCATATGCATTGCCCAGTGAGGAAAACTCTCACTCTCATTAGCATGTTCTAGCTCTTGATTTTATTGCCATAATGTTTTTTAGAGGTAGAGTCACAGAGAAAGGAGTTTAGCAGATATGATTTGTTGGATCATGAATATTAGAATTTAAGAGTCTCAGGTAAAAAGGTGGAATAATTAGAGCAACATAATAATTTTATGGAGAGCTAGAACCTGAAAAGGAGATATATCTTGGGGCACCTGAAGTTTGTGTTTCACCATGTTCTTACCATACGGCGTGTGGGATTATAGATATTGTTAACGAAGTGATAAAATCTATGCATCCCTTACCCTCCAAATGGACAGAGCTTTGTTTATGATCTTGGCCTTTATGAGAACTTGGAGAACAAGTAAAGAGGGTTTTCTACAGTTCATTAATACATCAAGTGCCTGAGATATAACCAACCCATTAACAAAAATGGTGTTTTGGCCAATAAGTTAAGGCTGGAGTATGAAGAACAGCAAGATGATTGAGGAAACTCTAAAAGATAGAAGCACTCAATCAATGCAAGCAACCAGATAGTAATTCTAATTCTACTATTCAGAGGGCCCTAGCTAATTGGGTGGCTCAGGGAGCAAAGAGATGACAAAGCAGATGATCAGGTGATACATGATTGGTCAAACACAGGAATAGGTTGTACAAGCAGCAGATATTAAATCAAGACAGAAGACTTGGTCTTAGCTTTGTCTTTTACTGGCTTTGTGACCTTGGGAAAGTACTTAACCTCTCTGAGTCTAAAGTACTTCATTTGTAAAACAGGTTCAGCATAGATTATAAATGAAATTCCCACTAGGCACAAAGATAATAGAGGTTTTAAATTCCCCGGTGAGATGTCATATTTAGATTTGTTAAAAAATAATTATTTGTTTCTTTGACTCTAAGAGCCTGTGTTAATCAACCAAATCAAGGAAGTATGGAGAAAAAAAAGATTTGTTGAATAGATTTCTTTAAAAGGAGAGATCAGTTTCTGTGCAATGAGTTTCTCTACCCAGAAGCTTTATTGGGAGTGTGCGTGTGTGTTTAGGGAATGGGGGAATGATACTTTATAAGCTCCCAGCCTGGTGAAGGAACCCTCAGAGATTCATCTTAGAAACTGTGAAGTGATTTCCCTGATCTGGAAAATAAATAGCTTATACCTGAGAAAGCCAAAGTGAACTACAGGTTGCAACTGACCACAGTAATGTCTAACAGCAGATCTCTACTCATTAGAGGGTCTTGAAATGGGATCTGAATAAGATTCAAGAAAATGAAGTAGGACTGCTCATTCTGGCTAAAAGGGACTAACAGGATTGGATTTACTTTTCCATTTTAAACCACTAGGAAAGAAAAAAAGATAGTGCAATGGTTTTCAGGCATTTGATAACCATCAGTACAGGACTGGGAGCCATAAGAGAAAGCAAGTAGATAGCTGAGCCCTGCAGTTGCACGGTCCCCTTGGAGGCAGTTTCTACACTGTAGCACAGGTTGGAAAGCCCTAATAGCAATCAGCTCTCTCTGACTTCAAGTGACAGAGATCAACAGTCCTCTTAAATTTCGTAGCTAGAATTTATAGGACGGAGTACCAGAGAGACAACAGCAATGCAGATTGAAAGCTCCAGAGATCTCCAGACAGGTATGTAGCCTCAAGTCTTTGGCTGAATATTAATACCACATATGAGAGAGGAGACTATCTTGGGTCAGGTAAGAACCATCAAGAAGGAACAGGCAAAATAACACCAGATGCTCATGCAGATCTCGTGATAGACGAGGCAACTGACGTAGAGTCCTCAGAAATGTTGCTTTAGTATTAGGGATAGATTAGCCTTCCTCTAAAGGTTGTTTGGGACCTGTCATAATGAAGCTTAAAAGCAAGCCTTGAAAGGATCCAATTCATACAAAGTAACTTAACTTGGTCCAGAACAAACTTCCAAATTCAACAGTAATTAAGGAATATTAAATGTTAAAATTCACATTTTTCAGCATCCAATAAAAATTTGTCTTCTTTCTGTCATCATCTATGGAGAGAGAGAGAGAGAGGGAGAGAGAGAGAGAAAGAGAGAGAGAGACAGACAGACACACACTGACTCCTACTTACTATTATTTGAACTTTTCCTGGGCTAGTGATAGGTGGTATGATACTCTTGTCAGCACTGGGAATTGAACCCAGTGCCTCATGCATGCTAGGCAAGCACTCTACCACTGAGCCAAGATAGTATTCCCCATGATACTACCTTGTGATGTTGGACAGTAACAGGAAGCCACAGCTCCCATTCAGCCATGAAATCAGGAGTGCAAACAGTGGGTACCGTATAGCGCATCGTAGAATGAATGCTAAGCTTGATGTTTGGTAGGGTAGTATTAAATATACTTTCAACTTAAAAAACATTCTCCATTTATGATAGGCTTATTGGGACATAACTCCATTGTAAATTTGTATCTGATATTTTATGGATAAATGTTCTAGGCACAATGCCTACCATAGTAGTTGGTATGTGGCAAACAGTCATTCATTCAGACTTAAAGGCAACCTTACTATACAAACCATCAAGATCACAATATTTATCAGAAGGATGCCAGCGCCCGCGCCAGCACAAAGGGAAACCGAGTCAGGCGAGGGAGCCGCGGATGAAAAATCACTCACACACACACACACACAGAACAAGGCAAGAGACTTCCTTTATTGAACTCACACACACTCACAGGGCAAGATCCGT